>OZ010589.1:14769181-14861681 GCA_963932145.1 Acanthosepion lycidas
ACATATACATGTACATATCAACAGGTGCATCAGTGTTCAAGTACATTACCATAGTTGTATACATATAGTCATGTGTTGGCGCTCATGCGTGCATAGTAATATTTCTAGAAACAAAAGGAACAAAAATCATTCAATATTGTTCTTCCTATATAATTATTTCTCAATGTATTTGCTTAGGTTTAGGTTGTTTTTTTAAAAAAACTAGTTCATTGTGTCTATTTAGTAATATGTCTGGATCTTTATGTTTGATTATGAAGATTTTCTCCTTTATGCATAAGTTGCATCTGTCTCTGAAGTTTTTTTTTTGAGTTCTGGCTCTTGATATTATTTTCCACTTTATTTGTGGGGTTAGGCCACTCTCCAACAAATCCCAATAATGTTTTGATAGTGTCGTTTGGTTCTTCTTACACTTATTTTTGAAGGACTGGCGATGGTTGTATAGTCGGTTTTTCCAATTTCCCGCCGATATTCCTAAGTATATCTTTTTCTCCTCAACCTTTTCTTTGGGGAAAATTGTTGCTTCATATATTGTGTTCTCTGCCATGCATATTCCTTCAACTGGGCACTCTGATCCTGTCCTGCAGTTGCATGTTGATTTTTCCATTCGGGTTGTATCCTAACTTTGTCTTAGATTATCATGAAGGTCTCTCAAGATTTTACTACTGTGTGAGCTAATAATTCTTTCCATATTATCCATGCAAGAATAGCTAATCTTTAGATTCATCTTGTTGAATATCTTTTTTAGAGATGCATTTTTGCTAAAGTGTTTTTCTATCAGTTTTATGAAGTATTTACCTATATTAATATTGGAGAGGTTACAAAAAGGTGGGTTGAACCATATAATATTCCTTTTCCTATTTTTGGGTTTAGTGGTTTTTTTATTTACTGACTTATCTATGTAATTTAATGTCTGTTTAAAGTTACTTTTTAATAGGGCTTTATTGTATTCCGATTTATTCTGGTTAAAAATGGTTTTACTGGAGGAGAGTTTATTTATTCTTGCATTTACTGTATTTGGAATTTGTTTAATTATGGATTTCGGGTGATTGGAGTGGGTACTTATATATATGGGTGATTGGTTTTTCTTTTTGGAAGGGTTTATAAGTGTTATTGTTCAGATTAAATGTAACGTCTAGGAAGTTTACTATTTTTAAGTTGGAAGAAATCTCGATTTTAAACCCTAGAAATTTGAAGGCCCTAATTATTTTCTTTTGTAGTTGGGATGTTAACGGACCATTGGTATCAGGTACAGCAACTAACCCATCATCTCTGTATAGTCCTATATTTTGAGGGTCAAGGAATCTACTGAGGATATCTAAAATGTATATACCTATTAGGTCAGCTATTTGAGCTGAATCAAATGCTCCCATTGGAACATCGAAGTTGTCTCTGTCTTTTTTAATCCAAGTAGTGTTGTTAAGTTTTAGTATGGACTGTCTAGAGTCCATTATGATTTTTATTTCTTCGTCAGTAATGTCAGTGTGGATTTTGGCAAAACTTAAGCTATTTTCTAATAATTCATTAGAGATTGAGGGGTAGAAATCGATAATATCAAGTTGTATGAAAATAGTTTTATTTTTATGCTCTATTTTTTGGAACCACTTAATCGTGTCCGATGAATCTTTCCAAAGGTTTAACGGGTATTTTGTTAATATAGATGTGTTTACTCTATTTAGGATGCTTTTAGAAATTATTCCTAACTCTGATTTGGAGGGATTTATTAGTCTGGACTGTAGATTATTCTGAAAGTTAGGTTTATGGTCTTTAAAAAGTAGGTAGGCGTCTTTTATATATATATTATATATATAGGCGTCTTTTATATATATTATATAAGTAGGCGTCTTTATATATATATATATATATATATATATATATATATATATATATATATATATATATATATATATATATATATATTTTAATTTAAAGAAAATTGTACTTGATGTACACGGTTGCAAATATTGTTGTAAGGCTTTGTCTTTTTAATATATATATATATATATATATATATATATATATATATATATATATATATATATGTGTGTGTCTGTCTGTCTGTGTGTGTGTGTGTGTGTGTGTAGGTAAAATCCGTGGTAAGTAATTCAAATGAATTCTAGCAATATAAAATAGCAAAACTCATTTTTTCATAAAACTCCTTGTGTTGATAAGCCCGTTGGAAGGGCGAAATGGCCATTCTTGTAGGTGAGTGATTTTCATTGGTCTGTAATTTTATATATAGATATGTTTGTGTGTGTGTGTTTGAATTTACACGCACACACACACACACACAAACACACACATATATATATAAATATATATCAGTCTGTTTATATATATGTGTGTGTGTGTGTGTTCCTATTTGTCTATCTTAGTATCTGTCTATCCCAGGTTGTTCATATCTATCTATCTATCTATCTATCTATCTATCTATCTATTTGACTCTCTTTGTATCCCTTGATTATATATATAAATATGTGTCTGTGTGTGCGTAAATTGTTAAATTTAATAAACTAACGCACTCTATATTGGTATCTATCTGTAACAGTCTTCATATCAGTCTGTCTGCACACACACACACACACACATCTATCTATCTATCTATCTATCTATCTATCTATCAGTTTGTTTCTATCTATCTATCTATGTATTAACTTGATCATATCCATTTACCTATCGATCTATCTATCTATCAGTTTACTTATATCTATCTATCAATTAGTTCATATCTATCTATCTATCTATCTATCTATCTATCTATCTATCTATCTATCTCAGTTTGCCCATATCTATCTATCTATCTATCTATCTATCTATCTATCTATCTATCTATCTCAGTTTGTTTATATTTGCCCCTCTGTCTCTGTCTCTTGTGTTGTTGATATCTATATAGCTATCTATCTACCTATCTCTGTTCATGTATGTCATCTCTCGCACTATTGTCAATGTTTCTCTTGAACGAAGCAAATTTTCCACTTCTTCCTATTTTGTTCAGTCTGAAGACCTCTGCATCCATCTGAACTGGACTACTCCCATCTCCTCTTTGTCTCAATCTATTTCTTAGTCTGTTTCTATCTCCTTATTTCTCCTCCTATTCTCCGCTTGGCCTTCACCTTCTCCCATTTTCTTTCTTCATTTCCGTTTATCCTTCATCCACCCTTATTAACTTCATCACCATTCAACCCACAATCATATCACATACGCGTTTGCCTACTTCTTAGGCTTGAACAATAGCTTGTGTTCACCAACTTCACACACACGCACGCACACACACACACACGCACGCACACAGACACACACACAGACACACACACGGAGAGACACACACACACACGCACACACACACACCCACACACATACAGACAGACACACGCAGACGCACACACACAAACGTACACACACACAGACATGCACACACACATGCACACACATATATATATTAACAAATAATATTTTCTACGTTGTATAGAGCACTTTTTAAAAAATAAAAGTAAATGCAAAAAGAACTGTGGATTCATAATCTGGCTGTTCTTTCTCTTTTATTTGTATATATATATATATATATATATATATATATATATGTGCATATATATATATATATATATATGTGTGTGTGTGTGTGTGTGCATATATATATATATATATATATATATATGTATGAAAACTGTGACAGATATATATAAACACTGAAATAGATCGATAGATATGAACACATTGAGATAGAAATATATATATATATATATATATATATATATATATATATATGTATGTGTGTATATATATATATATATATATATATATATATATATGTAGGGATAGATAGATAGATAGATAGATAGATAGATAGATAGATAGATTGTGAGAGAGTAAGACGAGAGAGAAAGTGTGTGGGAGAAAATGAAGAGGAAAAATGATGCGTGTGAGAAAAACACAGAGAGAGAGAGAGAGAGAGAGAGAGAGAGAGAGAGAGAGTAAAAGAGAGAAAAAAGAAAAGTATGTGTTAAGGGGATTGAGGGAAAAAGAAATTGTTCCAGAGATAGATAGATAGATAGATAGATGGAGAGAGGGAGAGAGAGAGAGAGAGGCAGAGAAATTTGTTTCAGAGAATGTGAGAGAAGAAAGGTTATAGTGTGAACGAAAGTAAGAAAGGGTGGGTTATATTACAGAGAATGAGCAAAAAATGAATATGTAAGTGTGAGAGGGAGAAAAGAGAAAGAGCGTATTTATTCTTGCCTGAGAGAGAAAAAGCATCCGAGAGAGAAAGAGAGAGAGTGATTGCGAAAGCGAAGAAAAAAAGAATAGCAGTTTGCAGTCACTTTTTCTTAGCGTTATTCCGTTGCTTGGCGACAACTGCGATCGTACGCCATCTGCTATTGGCTGCAACATGGAAGCTGGGCGTATGAGCCCGAGAAGAAGCTCAAAGCGGCGTGTGAGGGCGAGACCTTCATTCATCTTAATCGAACGGAGGTGGTAACATTTAACTATCACTGGCTGGCTTTGAGGGGGGGACAACAATTTGGCATCACGTATAAGCCAGACGCTGAAATGATCACTTTGCCAGAAAGCCGAAGCCTGCGAATGTCTCCTTTGTTGAAAAGGGAAGAGGAGAAAAATGGTGAAACATAGCAGCGCGTCTTTGACATTTGCTGTCTTGTGCGGGCGGGCGAACAGTTATCGATGCCCAAAATGGGACCGTCAAGTTCAAATTCCGACCGCGACAGTCCATTCTTTTTCAAAAGTCATTAACATATCTTTTCTCGCTCCTTCCCAACTATGGGTTAAATAACAGAGCAGGCTGAGTTATTTAATCTTGGATGGCAACCAATCTAGAACTAGAACAACTCTGTATTCAAAATCGTGGAATTGGTAACGAAAAACCTTTGCAAGAACGACCATAATAAGGTATAGATTTATGATTAAGGGAAAAGAAAGTTGTAGAGGACCGTGAACATATACATCCTAAAGGAACATAGAACTTAAAGAGGGGATGGATAAGAAGTAGTTTCACGTGTATTTAACAGGAATATATATATATATTTCGCTTGAAAATGAAACAGATCTAGGTACTTTCATTTAATTTAATTTCTATAATTGAATTGAAAGTTTTTATCTTCTGTTCTTGAAATATGGTAATTCCTGTGTAGCGATGGAATCATATTTAAAAAAATATATAAAACATATATATATATATATATATATATATATATATATATATATATATATATATATATATATATATCGCTTGAAAATGAAACAGCACTAGGTACTTTAATTTAATTTCTATAATTGAATTGGAAGTGTTTATTTTCTGTTTTTGAAACATTGTAATTCCTGTGTAGCGATGGAATCATATTTAAAAAAAATATAACATATATATATATATATATATATATATTTGCATGTATTGAATATATATATATATATATATAAATATATATATTCGCATGTATTGAATATATGTATATATATATATATATATATATATATATATATATATATATTCGCATGTATTGAATATATATATATATATATATATATATATATATATATATATATTCGAATGTATTGAATATATATATATTCAATACATGCGAATAAATCTGAAAGAACTAAAAAAATAAATAGATAAAGACTCTATCTCCGCCTGCGGCAGACTGAACAACTCCCGTGACTAAAGATTGCATTCACGCAAGGGGCACGGATTTTTATTATCAAGTTACTATCTCTTGACAGTTTGCTAATCAAGCTTCTATTTGCCGATTAGCACACCAGAATTCAAAGTTGACATTCTCCTAGATTGGTTGTAAAATAAGGTTATAGAGTCCAATCTCACAAATGGAGTAGCAGAAATGTTTAGTAATTTTTTTACGTCCCCGTCTCACAATAATTTTTGGTTGGTCGATTTTTTTCTTTTGCTTCTTTCTACATTTTCTTAATATAGATGTTTAATTTAAGCGCTTAAAGAAATCTTAAAGAAATTATTATTATTTAAGCGCTTAAAGCTATTTTAAAGAAAATATTATTTAAGCGCTTAAAACAATTTTAAAGAAATTATTATTTAAGCGATTGAAGCAATTTTAAAGAAAATATTTAAGTGCATCAATCAATTTTAAAAAAGGTAATAATTTAAGCGCTTGAAGCAATTTTAAAGAAAATATTATTTAAGCGATTGAAGCAATTTTTAAAAATATCATTTAAGCTCTTGAAGCAATTTTAGAGAAAACATTTTAATTTAATCTTTTGAAGCAATTTTAAAGGAAATATTATAGTTTAAGTGCTTGAAGCAATTCTAAAGAAAATATTTAAGCACTCGAAACTATCTTAAATAAAATATATTTTAAGCGCCTGAAGTAATTTTAAAAAAGATAATATAATTTAAGCGCTTGAAGCAGTTTTAAGGAAAATATTCTAATTTAAGCACTTAAGAAAATATTATAATAATATATTATAATAATATTCTCTTAATCTCTGTTTTGCCAAACAGATAAACAAGCTCGTGAGGAGGTTATGCGGTCTTTTCTTAGGCTACTCTCGCCTTCATCATGTCCCGCCAGTGTTAAATTTTCCGAGCCTTCTTTTCTCATTATGTGCTCAAGACATTTCAATTGTCTCTTTACGAATTCTTCATTTCAAGTCTCTTCTTTATCTGTGAAGGTTTTTTTTTTTTTTTTTTTTTTTTAAGCGTTTCACCCCAAGCAAGGCGAGAGGTCACTAGGACGCAAGGGGTTACAGAAAATTTGAAGCAAGATCAGATAGGAGTGATAGAAGAAAGGATGAGGAGAAGGATAGTGGATAGATTAAGGCAACTAGAGATGTCGATTGACATTACATTTGAATAGCCGGAGATTATAGCTCTCCAGGAAACTGGAATAGGAAAGGGAGTTCCACAGGCGAGAGGTGCGAGACATGAAGCTATTGGAGTAGAAGAGACGGCTACATTTAGGAGATTCGACAGTGAAAGGTTGAGAGCGGGATGCCAGCCTCGTAGTGCGCTTGAACTCATGAAGTCTGGGAACCAGCGAATGCAGCTCCTCGGAGCAATTACCATGAAAGTATTTGTAAAAAAGACAGAGAGAGTCTGTGAGAAAGTCACTGTAGACGAGATGCCAGAGCAGGGCCAATTACATTGAATATCCGCCCCTGGATCAAGAACCCCGAGGCAAACAGAAGGTGCTCCAGACCATATATGGCAGCAATACTCCATGTAAAGGCGAATGGTTGATTTGTAGATCTGAAGGATCGATTCCGGGGAGAAAAATTTCCTGGCGCGGCACAGGGAACCATCTTTCCTTGCTGTGGACGAAGCAATTGACTCAATGTATTTGTTCCATCTCAGGTCAGACGTCAACGTGAGACCGAGCAGGTTATCCAAAATTCACTGTCATAGAGGACCGATATTACATAACCAGCTCAATATTCTTTTCTTTGCTTCTAACGATATTTTCCTGTTTCTTAATGCTTTGCTTAGCTTCTGGAAGGCATCTTTCGCTATTTCGATGTCGCATTTTATGTCTTCTGTTAAAATACTTCCTTGATGTTAAAATTTTCTGTATTTAATTCATGTTGGTTTCTCTAATTCGGAGTTCTCATCTTGGAGGTTCCATTTACCTGAAAAGCGTACATTTTATCTTACAATTGATGGTTAGTCCTTTCTTCTTGCTTTCCTTCACTACATTCTGTAGGAGTGGCTATAGTTTATGAATTTTGAACAATTACGGATGTGGAGAATAATACTTTTATAATTTAAATAAAAAGATAATAATATTTTTTGCTATAAACACTTTTTTTAATCATTTTACCCCAAGCAAGGCAATAAAGCCACTTCGAGAAATTGTGTTTCAAAAAGGATGGTTTTTCCATAGACAGCGCTATTATTTTAACTGAATTCACTCCCTCGGCAAGGATTATTTACAAGGTAAAGAGACAAAATTTATTAAGAGCTACGAAGTGTAGGTAATTGTGGAGAGTGATGATCGCCTACGTCCTGGAGGGGCACGGCAAAGAAGAAGAAGCAGCAGCAGCAGCTCTTTTCTACCTCCGGGAAATTCAAAGTCCAGTTCATAAAGGAAGTCGAAGTTGATCAAATTCATTCACAACAGACAAAACGAACATCACAGTTGTGTAGACATTTTTTTTTTTTTTTTGCAGAATAATTGTTTTTGCGTGTGTTTTTCTGACAATAAAAGGTGATTCCGTTGTTCAGATTCAAAGAATGGCCGCCTTCTGTCCGCAAAAAAGATTGCAGTCGTGGCATCAATATTTTGGCCTTTGTAGGTTACAGCTACAAACTGACGATACAATGGAATGACTCGATTTCATGCTATGGTAGCCCAAGCGAGCATAAAATTACAAATATTTTTCACCTGTCGATAATTATCTAAAACTGATTGAGTAAACAATCAAAAGTTTCAATTTTTACTTGTACCTTTCCTTGTAGGGATTATTATCTTCCTTATATGTCGCATGCATAGTCTATGGTATTCTCAAGTATTCATCGGTAGAACCACGTCTCACGCTTCTCGTATTTTCTTTATTTGTAATGAAATTCAGCCTCAGTTGCAGTTCGAGGTCTGTCTAAAAAGTAATGGGACTGGCATCACAAACAATTTATTTCTCTTCCAGACAACAAACTACAACTTCCAAGTAATCCCCCGCGAGTCCAATGTTATTTTCCATCCTTCTCTGACATGTTTCTATTCACTGATGGAAGGATTCTTCTTGGATGCCCCTCAACTCCATCGTTACAACCCTCTTGAAGGCTCCCATGCCTTCAAAACGGGTCCCTTTGATGACCCACTTGAGCTTGTGGAATAGAAAAAAGTCACACTGAGAAATAGCAGGTGAATTAGGAGGTTGTTCCAATATAGAAATATTCTTCTTGGCCAGGAACTGCTTGATGTTCAGGGCGTTGTGAGCAGGTGCATTGTTGTGGCGAAGCAGCCACAATTTCTGCTGCCACAACTCTCGTCTCTTTGTAGACTTGATGATTCATCGTCTGGCCATGTGGCAAGAACGATGTGCCTCTCACATCGATGTGGACGATGTGCCTCTCACATCAAAGAACTTGATTACTGTTATTTTTCTGACGGACCCTGTATATGACACAGTTTGATTCTATGGGTTTTTCAAGAAACACAAATATTGCCAGAGAGCAGACGGACATGCTCAGAAACGAACAACCATCATGTAGATCAGGGCTCACCAACCTTTTTTCAAGAGGGCCAGATAACTGAGAGAATGACTAGCAGAGAATTGATAACCGTTATACACTGAATGCATAAAAAATAAAGACAACAAACATACTTATTTACTAAAAAGTTGGCGACAATAGGAATAAAATAGTTATATAACACTAAGTGCGGACATATCCGAATTTAAGCAGCACAAATGATTAGTGAAACTGACGTTTGCCTTTTAAGATATATTTAATATTTGTTTTGGTATTGGTGTATCCAACCAAGAAAAATGTTTTCAAATCTTCACCAGTCAACCTCATTACATGTGCTGACTTTATATACTTTAGATTTTATAAGAAGTTCAGGCAAAATATATGACATAATTCTCATAAGTCAGTCCTTTTTACATACAGCACTCTTCAATCCGATTTAAACACGGCAATGCAAGCTAAAACATAATTGCTGCAGCAGGCTCGTCATCGCTTTTCTTAGAATAATCATTGCAGGTACTTACACAAAAAGCGTTCGGATATCAAAAGTTGCAAGAAGTCGACGAATTTTTTAATTTCCCTGATTTTCCTAAAACTTATTTTACTGTCAGAGGCCAAAATCAAATTGGTCAAATTTTGGCATTTTACTTACATTTATTTGAATTTTTTCTACATAGTAAGTTTAACTACAATCTTTTGATAATTTTATATAAATAATTATAGTTTAGCTTATTTGTAACACAGTGAAGCGTCGGGCCGGTTGAAGTGAGATCGGGGGCCAGATGAACTGAGATCGGGAGCCGGTTGAAGTGAGATCGGGGGCCGGTATAAACTGAGATCGTGGGCCGGATGAACTGAGATCGGGGACCGGATGCACTGAGATCGGGGGCCGGATGAATTGAGATCGGGGGCCAGTTGAAGTGAGATCGGGGCCGGATGAACTGAGATCGGGGGCTGGATGAACTGAGATCGGGGGCCGGTTGAAGTGAGATCTGGGGCCCGGTTAAAGTGAGATCGGGGGCCGGATGAACTGAGATTGGGGGCCGGATGAACTCATATCGGTAGCTGGATGAACTGAGATCGGGGGCCGGTTGAAGTAAGACTGGGGGCAGGATGAACTGAGATCGGGGGCCGGTTGAAGTGAGATCGGGGGCCGGATCCGGCCCGTGGTCTGTAGTTTGGTGACTCCTGATGTAGATAAAGCACACTGATTTGCAGTGGACCTTGAAGTCGAAAAAGCTTTGATGAGAGTGTAACAGTCCAGTATTGGAAACTATTTTTTTTTACTTTTCCGATTCTTTGATCCCTAACTGCAGAGGTGTCCAAACATTTTTCAGATTTGATGAAGTGAATAAACGCGAGAACCAACCATTGTATAGGTTAAAGAGTAGGACTTGTGCCTGGAAAAATCCTTTTTATTCTTAAAAAATGTTAATGCAATATTCACTCGCAAAATTGATTTATTTTTTTTATATTAATATTCACTCACTACAAGGCCCAAGAGCCACTCAAGATAAATGCTAATGCAATATTCACTCGCAAAATTGATTTGTTTTTTTATATTAATGTTCACTCACTACAAGGCCCAAGAGCCACTCAAGGTGTGGGTTAGTGTGTGTTGTTGTATGATTGTAAGAAAAAGTAAGGAGAGCAGTTCATGAGGATATGTAGGAAAGACAAAGGTTAAGCTTAGGCTTGAAGAGGTCACGATTTCAGTGATCGGAAAAATATCTCTTACAGTTCAAAATATGTTTCCACTTTAAATAATCCGCAAGGGGTTGATAAACCGTAAACACAGATCAAACAATTATGAATTTGTCTCTTCTTCCTTTAGCTGTGGGAAAATAGTCGGGTAAACTAGGCTCTTTTCCCTTGGTGAACCAGTTAGTTTAGGAGGACTACACTGAAGTTAAAACCGAATAGAAAAACAATGGGAAATGAATACACTTTTACAAGAAGTCATTGCAGATGACGGATATTAAAGAATAGGAAAAGGTGGAGATCCACGATTGTTTACGTCATGAAGTAATTTGTTTTAAACATGCAAATCTCATTAATGAACAAACTAATTTTTTTCATCGATTTTATCAAATTATACATTACACAGGATTATTTAAAGAAAAGCTGTAATTATCAAGAAATTCTTTTAGAAACTTATAAATAATATTGAGTTTATTTAGAGACGTATAATTAATAACGGATTCTGGTTAAAGCCTATAATTAATATCGTTTTATAGAAACCTGTAATTAATAGCAGATTCTTTTTGAAACCTATAATTAATATCGTTTTTTTTTTTAGAAATTAATACCAGATTCTGTTTGAAACTATCAGGTCATCCCATAAGTTCTGTCCGAATTTTAACTTTTTGTTAAAATGAACGAAATTTAAAGAGTATTTATAATGTCTAATGGAGCTGAACATTATTTTTATGTTTAGATGCATTTAAACTGATCAAATTTTATTTCAGAGGACAATAAAATTAAATTTTGTTTGATTAAAACCCTGCTAACATGGAAGTACCCAAGAATCATTTGTGGCACATAATGCTTTATGAGTTCAAGAAAGGAAAC
The DNA here is from genome assembly GCA_963932145.1 of Acanthosepion lycidas. Classification (NCBI taxonomy): domain Eukaryota; kingdom Metazoa; phylum Mollusca; class Cephalopoda; order Sepiida; family Sepiidae; genus Acanthosepion; species Acanthosepion lycidas. The sequence goes on from OZ010589.1 coordinate 14,780,916, forward strand.
TCAGCAGCCGAAGCGGCTAGAAACATTCACTCAGTTTATGGAGAGGAATGTGTGAATGAAAGAACTTGCAGAAGATGGTTTGCAAATTTCAGAGGTGGAGATTTCACCCTTGAAGATGAAGATCGAACCGGACGTCCAGTTGAGTTTGATGAAAAGCTTCTTGAAGCAGCCCTTGAAGAAAATCCTGCTTTATCAGTTGAGGAATTGGCAGTGGTTCTCAGTTCAAACCATACAACTGTTCATCGTCATCTTCAACAACTTGGAAAAGTTCCTAAACTTGGAAAATGTCTGAAAACAACCTCAAATCCCGAGTTAAAATCTGCTCTATCCTCCATTCTCGCCAATTTGTTTCACCTTTTTTGGATAGACTTGTGACTGGCGACGAAAAATGGATCTTTTATCGAAATGTTAAGCGTCGTAGACAGTGGCTTGGTAAAGGGGAAGGACGCCAGCCACAGCCGAGAAGGGAACTTCATGGACAAAAGGTTCTTCTTTCAATCTGGCGGGATCGCCAAGGAATAATCCACTTTGAATTCTTACCACCTAATGCAACAATTAATGCTCAAATATACTATCAGCAATTAGAGCGTTTGAACCAAGCTTTGAGGAAAAAAAAGACCTGCTCTAGTGAATCGAAAAGAGGTGATGTTGCATCAGGACAATGCGCGATCCCACACAGCAAGAATCACGTCACAAAAGATCGAAGAACTTCGGAGAAGATTCCTCATCCACCTTATTCTCCCGATCTTGCTTCTTCAGACTACCATTTGTTTCGTAGCTTAAAGAATAATTTAGAAGAAACAGCTTTTATAACACAGGAAGGGGTTAAAACTTACATTTGTGAGTTCTTCGAATCAAAGCCAAAATAATTTTACAGTAATGGAATTAGTAAGCTTGTTAATAGATGGAAGGAAGTCATAGATAATCAGGGAAAATACATTGTTGATTGAATCTGTAATTAAATGTAACATTTGGTCATTTCTTTATTCAAAATTCGGACAGAACTTATGGGATGACCTGATAATTAATACCGTTTTTTAGAAACCTATAATTAATACCGGATTCTATTTGGAACCTATAATCAACATCAGTTTTGAAGAAACCAATAATTAATACGGGATTCCGTATGAAGCCTATAATTAATATCGTTTGTTTTAGAAAACCTGTAATTAATATCGAATTCTGTGTGAAGCTTATGATTAACAGAAGTGTAGTTCTACAGAAGGATACTGAGAATAACATGGCTGAAACATGTGAACAACGAGAATGTTTTAAAGAAAATGGGATAAAAAATAAAGTTGTACTGAGAATCCGTAAGAGACAGCTTGGAGAATTTAATATTTACATAGCATATTTAAGGACAGAAGGAAACATTATCAGGTAACTTAACAGGCCTGTGCGAATAGATTGCAGAAGGGATAGTAAAACAACAAATAGAGCTACAAAGAATAGGAAAGTGTGGAGAGCTATGATCATCCATATCCTTTTTAAAGTAATTATTTGGTTCTTTCGAAAAGCTCGAATTAGAAGATTCTTTTCCAGTCCTAGCATGTGTTAAACGTTAGCTTCTTTTGACGTGCGTGCGGCTCCGAATGAGAAATTGGAGAGCCGAGTTCGAATTCCAGTCAAGTTCGTTATAATTACTTACGTGCAAATAACCATGAGAAAGATATAAATTCATTTATTCTCGCCCAGCTAGCGGTTAAATAGCACGACGGCCTGGTTTCTCTAGTCTTAGTTGGCAAGGGTAGGCCACCCGTGGGGATGAATAGCGCCAAGAAAACGTACGATCAACGTTTGATTTCCGCATTTTCTCGCAGGAGGAGAATGCGTGTACTTTTGTCTTTGTTGGATGAAGAGCGGCCTTTTGTACAGTTATTGAGGCTACGTTTCGCTTGCTAGACGATATGCTATATAAATGGATGCTGAAATCTCTTCTTTAATTTTCGCTACAAAGCTCAGCATCGGTAGCTACAGAAACAAAATGGTTTCTGGAGATATGAGAATCTGAAAAAAATGTCGGAAAAGACAAGACTAGGTCGTCCGTCTGTCGTGACGCCCAAAAGCATCCACACGCTTAATCCAGTAAGCACAGTCTAATATGAGGGTCTTCAGCTCTAGTGGCGTCTCTATCATTGAGTCGTCTAGCAGTGTGTCTACGAGTGCGAGTCTTCTTCCTCTTCTTCTTACATCCTGGGTATAATAATAAAATACATCCGGCAGCAAGGCCCATGGTAGAGAGATTGGATGTTTTTAGGACCGTGAAATTGCCAAGTAATTGCTGTTCTTTGGAGGTCGATCCTGATTCGGAAAAGTTGCACCGGTTAGGGTCCCAGCTACAAGCAAATAGTGAATAACATACTCAAAACACGAGGAAAGGACAACAATATTTAATAAAATAATTGCATAAAAATGACGACAAATATATCTTTATAGCAAAATGACCAATCAACTCATTTTATAGCAAAAATGACCAATCAATATATTTTTATAGCAAAATGGCCAATCAATACATTTTTATAGCAAAAGGACAAAACAATTTATTTTTATAGCAAAATGACCATCAATACATTTTATAGCAAAATAACCAACAATTCATTTTTATAGCAAAATGACCAATCGATACATATTATAGCAAAATAACCAACAATACATTTTATAGCAAGATGACCAATCAACGCATTTTATAGGAAAATGACCAATCAATGAATTTTTATAGCAAAATGATCAAATAAAACATTTCATAGCAGAATGACCAACAATAAATTTTTATAGCAAAATGAGCAATCAATACATTTTTATAGCAAAATGACCAACAATATATTTTTATAGCAAAATGACCAACAATACATTTTTATATCAAAATGACTAATCAACGCATTTTATAGCAAAATGACCAATCAATACATTTTATAGCAAAATGACCAATCAATACATTTTATAGAAAAAGGACCAAACAATACATTTTAATAGCAAAATGACCAATCAACGCATTTTATAGCAAAATGACCAATCAATACATTTTATAGCAAAATGACCAATCAATACATTTTATAGAAAAAGGACCAAACAATACATTTTAATAGCAAAATGACCAATCAACGCATTTTATAGCAAAATGACCAATCAATACATTTTATAGCAAAATGACCAACCAATACATTTTATAGCAAAATGACCAATCAATTCATCTTATAGCAAAATGACTAATCAATACATTTTATCGAAAAATGACCAATCAATTCAATTTATAGCAAAATGACCAATAAATACATTTTATAGCAAAATGACCAAACAATATATTTTTAATGGGAAAATGGCCGAAAAATACATAGGAATATGACCGAACAATATATTTTTATAGCCAAATAAACATATACATATATATATATATATATATATATATATATATATATATATATATATATATAGCTGTACCAAGAAACCACAATGTCAGATACTTAAAAGCCACAAACCAAAACACGAAAGAATCGAATCCCCAGGATCTTGCTCGAGACGTTTAGAAAAAATCTTTTAGCATTGTCGACTCTTTTGAATACTATCCGAAGCAGAAACCTGTTAATAAACGAGATTGCACTTGAGAACGATTCAGATTACACCATATATATTATTTAGAGGGAAGACGAGTGAAAACTTGTGAGCTGAAGCTATTTCGTACGTCTTATTTTCTTGTATCAATACAATCTGCCTATTGTACGTGTTAATGAGCAAATAGCAGAACAATGGCAAAAGAAAAAAGAAACAATATTAATAATTAAGTTGATTTAGGCTAAAAGAAGCCACAGAAGATAAATAATTGCGGGGGATAAGAACGGGTAAAATAGAAACATGTCGACAGGCGGAGAAATAAGAAATGTTTTTGCGATAAGGCAGAATGACAGAACCGGAAGTAAAAGTGAATTTAGAGGAAGTGTTGATACGGAGAGTAATTAATGTGCGAAGAAGAGGTGATGCAAACGATAAATTACCTGAAGCCTAAGGACAAACTAGATTAGCTTCAGTCCAAGGTTTTAATTGAATGATGGCAAAGGATGAAATAATATTTAAAAAATTTTTTTTTTAAATCACACTTCCGCAGTTTACACATTCCACAAGTAACCCAGAATATAAACGATAAAATTCCAGAAAACTAACAAGAGAATCCCAACCACTAAAAAATAAGCCGAAAAAAAAGAAAAAAAAAGATATTATGATTTATCATTGATTTTTTACCGCGTATCAACACTTTTTGCAGTTTATTTAAAGCCAGAAAATATCTTTTTATATTTTAAGAAATTTCTTTTGAGATAACAATGATTTACTAATACAGTTCTTACTAATTAACCCATATCTGGAGAGAGAACAGGTGGATTCATATCTTTCCGTAGGATATTTGCGCGTAAGAGAATACAACGAACCCAATTGGAATTGGATCTCGGATCTCCGATTAACAATTCCGAGCCATTATCCATTACACCACCCGCACATCCATGCTTACAAAACATTACATTACCAAGCGGTCACCCATCTAAGTACTGACCAGGCTCGATGTTGCTTAATTCGGTGATCGTACGGGAACTGGTATTTCAACATGATGATATAAAACGATTGCAATAAAGGAAAAGTTATATTGGCGAAACATCTAAGAATCTAAAAGCTCGCATCTACGAATATAAGAGCGACCTGCGTTGGGATAATCCTTTAAACTCGTTTGTAATACTCAATAATAGAACATTTATAAGATTTATAAATGCCACCCTAATTAGAGAAGAAATTACCGTATATACTCACGACTTTTGAAGACCTAATTTTGAAGTTAATTTTAGGTGGGTAGCATTGAGATATAAAATTAGCATATTTTTTACTTGCCCTGGCTACGCCGTTGACCAAACTATATATCCATTTACTGTAGTCAAATAAGCTTCAAATTTAGTTCTTCAAAAGACGTATGATACACAAGTATATACGGTAATTATTTATACAAGAAATACTTCGAATGAAATCTGAGAAATATTTTACCATCAAACACACTTTATTTTTTTTTCACCAACTTTGATAAAATAAGCACTTAAAGAATCTAGAATATGCCTACTCGCTACCACAACCGGTGTAACTTAAATTATTTCACTCTCACACAAAACTCCTCCAAATCAGCATGCCAGTAACTATCAGACATGCATAAAAATGCCTACTACACAAAGAAAAACAAAGAAACGAATATACATTATCATCCGAATCCTGCATAGACATGCTAGAGCTATAAAAGAACTTTTAATAATGAAGTCCGTCGATGATGACGACGACGTCTGCTCCCCCAAACGAAAAGAATGAGAACTGAAGAAATCACTGGTTGATGATATGTTAATGGTTGCGAAGACCAAACCTAAGCGTACATTGCCATCCACAGGTTGGGCACTGAATGCCGACATCTGGTGGCGCTGGTCCAGGCACCACACGACCATGACGTTGTTTCCGGCGAAATTCCTGGTCTTAAGTTCAGCTAGTTTCAAATCTTTCAATAACCTGACAGCATGGTGTCCTTCAACATTTGCAACAGGCTGATCTAACTTTCAGTTCTGCAGGATGAATACCGCACTGTTTTACCGTTATTTTCAGGTGGCCTTTGAAACGTTTTCTTTTCTGTCCTCCGAGTGTTCCCCGTATAGGATCCTCTTTGGGAGACGTTCTTCGGGCATACGGATAACATGGCAAATCCGCCTGAGTTGTTGCTGGATGATAAGAACTTCAATGCTTCTGATGCTGGTACGCTGAAGAATATTGACATGCGGCATGCGATCCCGTCATGACAATGCAAGCATTCGTTGAAAACTACGGATGTGGGAGGTTTCAAGAGTGTGTAATTATTTTAAGCATTTTACCCCAAGCAGGGAAGAAGTGCCACTAGCACGCAGAGGTTACAGAGAGTGAAAATGAGAAAAAATTGTGCAGAGGGGATTGAGGAAAAGCTAAAAGATGAAGGGGAATCAAAGAAACAGAAGATGGCGAGTGACGTTGTATCTAATTATTTTTTAAAGATTTTAGTTATCAGGGAAGTAAGCGGAAGGGAGTCCCACTGTCGGGAAGTGTGAAAAAAGAAACTGTTGGTGTAGAAGTGGCGGTTATATTTAACTATATCAACAGTAAGAGGGTGGGACCTAGATGCCAATCTAGTAGCACACTTAAATACATGTAGTCTGGGCACCAGCAAAAAAGCTCGTCAGAGAAGTTGCCTTGAAAATATTTATAGAAAAAACAGAGGGAAGCTACACCACATCTGTAGGAAAGTGACTGAAGTCGAGATGCCAAGTCAAGATCAATTATACTGCAGATCCTTTTTCGGATTTTGTCAAGAACCTCAAAATGAACAGCAGGGTCAATAGACCAGATATGGCAACAGTATTCAATGCACGAACGAATGGTAGATTTGTAGATGTGTAAGATGGACTCTGATGAGAAAAATCTTCTGGCACGACACATTGAAGCAAATTTCCTTGCAGTAGATGCAGCTATTGATTCAATGTAGTTCTTCCACCTCAAGTCAGGTGAAAACGTGAGGCCAAGAAGGCGAAGTGAGACGCTCTCACGGGGTCGAGCATCAACCATCCTGATGGTTGGCAGGGATGTAGATGAATGAAAGCAGTTTAGTTTTGAAGGCATTGCAATTTACAAGCCTTTTCTTGCCCCAGTTAACCACTGATTGGAGGTTATTTTCGAGAGCAGTGGCCAGGTTAACTTTGACAGCACTGCCGGATTTAGTATTGAAACAAGAGTAAATGGTAATGTCATCTGCGTATGTGAGTAATATAGGGAGTCCAGTACTCAGAGCCATACTGAAGGATGGATAAACATACAGCGTTGTACACCGAGACCTTTGTGGAGGTGGACAAGTTCTTGTTTTGAAACACTCGACCACAGAGACTCCCAAAAACTTATGATGCGTTATGCATACAAAATTATACATATGAACGCTACACAGGAAGTTTGATTAGCTAATGAAAAACAAACAACACAGAAATTAAAAATAACAATATTGGATTTACAAAGGGTCGCGTTGGTTGGATCTCTGCTGGGGAACGCACTTTCTTTACCAAGCTTTTTCGAATGTGTATGCCGATAGACGTAAAAGACACTATTTAATAAGTAAAAATTGAGCTTCTATTTAAAATACGAAGCATTCATTATAATAACATCAATCAACTAAGTGACAAACTTTATATATATATATATATATATATATATATATATAAATCCGGTGTAACAGCAAAATTGTCCAAATCATCCATCCGACAAAAAGTTTAATAACTAAAAAAACACTAGAATAATTGAATTCTTTTTTTGCAGGTTTTCAGATAAGGCATTTAACCATCTTGATGCCATTTGTCGAGTTATTCAGCTAGAAAGAGAACGGTTTAAAAATCGTTTGTGTTAGCCCCACTCTCTACTCAATTGAGCAATGGCGGGAGGAAAAAGATCATTCAGGCCTTCAGTAATGGTATCAACATTCAAACTCTGTCTTCCATTTTCAAAGTCCATTCAAGAACCCTCAAGGATGAATAAGTTTAAAAAAGAGTGAAGAAAATGTTCCTGGAATAATATATATATATTTATATATATATATATATATATATATATATATATATATATATATGAACTTGAGCTTCTGATCCTTAGCTATGATTAATTAATAATGTATATGTCATTTTCGTTTATGATTGATTTCATCATGATTCTTCTGTTAAACTTGGAGAGTAATTATACATTCTTATTGCTCAAAGTAGAGTCCAATAAAAACCTCAGAGAATTCCAGTAAGATATCTTTAATCATTTCTAAGATACAACGGTTCAAAGATTAATCTAAAAATTGGACAATTTTCCTGTTACATAATTTTAATTTTGCTGTCACACCCGGTTATTATATATATATATATATATATATATATATATATATATATATATATATGCCGTGTCCCTTGAGGACTATGGCGATTATGGCTTTCTGCAACTTCCCCTTTTTAATATGTATGAATTGTGTGACTTAGGAAAGATCGTGCCTGCTTTTTCAACGGTTTTGAATAATGATGTCCTTCTCTTGGTTGGGTTACCCCAAAAGCGAGAGAGCCCAACCCATCCTACTATTTAGTTGGGAGAGAAGAGAAGGATTCATGTCTTTCCCAGGTGCATTAGTGCAAATGTCAACGCAAAACACTAGGTCGGAATTTCTCCACTGATATCACTACCGGCATATACCTTGAACATCTTATATTAGGTTGGTGCAAAAATAATGACGTAATAATGTCGTTTTTTGACGTATTTTTAACGTCAAAAACGACATTATTACGTCATTATTTTTTGCACCAACCTAATACTTTGTTTTTCAAACACTGATGCAGTCCTGGCTGAATCAGTCGTCTTCATATTACTTCTGAAGTGGTTTATTTGATTCCGAACGAATAATATTCTTTCTTTGAAAAATAATCGCTTAAAAAATGGATCGACCAAAAAAGAATCTGTTGAAAGAAAGATAAAAAAAATGAATGCTATAAATATTTTCAATCAGTTCAGGATCCTTTCTTCTGCCAGCAAGACTAGGTCGATTATTCAGTTCTCAAGAAATCTGATCCCCCCACCCCGCGACAAATTCCAATCTGGCTAGCGGCTGTGATTTGAATAGATCAAGATACAAATGATAGAAAGTAATTAAGAGAAGTCTAATTAACTGCCTAATGACTTTCCAATAAATTATCTAGGTCAGTATTGCAAATATATATTTGTTTTTATTCACTTAATACGAATTAACAGAGAAAAAAGAATCTACTCGGTGTTGCCTAATTTCAAATCCAGCAGGAGTCTTTAGTACAGGAGAGAAAACTCTTTTCGGTCGAAGCAGCTGATAAGGACATTTATTACCCCTTCCTCAAGTTCCCGGGTACTTTTCTTAAACATGAGTTTGTCTCTTATTCCGACCTGAAGACGCTTACCATAAAAAGGCGAAACGCATTGTTTGAATAGCTCTTCCATATTGTCTCATTTTCTCCACATTATACAGAAGTAATAAAAGTAGAAGGTCTGTCATTTAGCTGATGTTAACTCCAACATCCTGACTCAAGAGTTTCATAAACGGACCCATAAGGAATTACTTCGTCCAGTCGTTCGGGGATATCAGCAATACACTGTTTATACATCTCGCTTTTTCGTTTTAATATCCACTTTTAATTGGTGCAAATTGTTTTCTCATAGTGTATCATAGTGTATATGCGCATGCGTATGTTCCCGTCTGCGTGTACGTGTAGAATGACGTGGTTATTTATCATTTTCGTCGATTTTTTCACTTTACAATCACTCCTTATTGATTATATATATATATATATATATATATATATATATATATATATATATATATATATATATATATATATATATATATATATATATATATATATATATATATATATAAAAAGTAAGTCTGTACGTTTAATTTATTTACTGGTTTCTTAAAGTAGCTATTTATTTATCAGCTATAAAAAAAAATTTTTTTATGTAGGAAACTCACAAAGTATATAACTTGTCTAGCATTTTGTTAGATTAGCATTACATTTTTCTTAGGAAATGACATCTTCTGTTAATTCCCCGCTCTAAGTTCTCCACTACCTAAACCGGGTATTGAACTCACACTCTTTGGGTCCTGTCACTGGATCTAACCAACACCATTATCCACTGTGCCACGTGCGTGCCCTTGATAACTGGTAACTGACATCCATTAAACATGGTACGTGGAACTAGAACAGTCTACCCTAGTGAGCGAAATAAAGGGTTCAGTTCGACATTCCAACCACCGGCCGAAACGTTGTAATAAATATAGCGACAAAGATAAGGACAATAGTTCGAATAATGTAAATAGTGTACATAATACCTCATCTCAGAAATATAGACAGATACTGAAGGGCCGAAACGTTGTTATAAATATGGCAACAAAGATGAGGACAATAGTCAGAATAATGTAAATAGTGTACATAATACCTCATCTCAGAAATATAGACAGATACTGAAGGGCCGAAACGTTGTAATAAATATGGCGACAAGGATGAGGACAATAGTCCGAATAATGTAAATAGTGTACATAATACCTCATCTCAGAAATATAGACAGATACTGAAGGGCCGAAACGTTGTAATAAATATAGCGACAAAGATAAGGACAATAGTTCGAATAATGTAAATAGTGTACATTATACCTCATCTCAGAAATATAGACAGATACTGAAATATCCGGAATTCTTTTTTCTTTTTTATAAATTCGTAATTAAATTTATTCGTCGTCATATGTTTATTTAATTTTTTTTATTCTGTAATTACAGACATTTTTCTAAATTTATGAATAAAACAAATTTCGTAATTATTTATTTATAACATAGTAAATAATATATATACCGTAATTCACTATGTATAATACTCCTTCATCCATAATACGCATCTTTATAACATGGTAAATAATAAACATTGTATTATAGTTGGATTACAAATTATCATAATCTTGCAAATATGAAATTATTCTTGTAAATAAATCCACTGAATGATTGGTTTGTTTGTTTAACGACATATCAACATCCTTATGGGTTATTTAATGGCTGAATTTATTTTTCTTTGGAGCTTTGAAGTAATAAAAATATATGTTATTCTGCTTTCACAGTTGAATACATGGTAGATGATACTCAGCTTTTGTGTATATACATATTTGTGTGGACATAATTACTAGAGACAGTGATACGTGTGTTTTATGTTGTAGTTTTGGTGAAGAAGCTGTCTGAATGGAACTTACCGTAATTCTCCATGTATAATACGCCTTCATCTCTAATACGCATTCCTAAAATTGTGCTGAAAGTGTGAGAAAATGTTTCTACCCACGCATAATACGCACCCCTTGTTTAGTAACCAAACCCCATAAATTATACTTCTCCAATTTCATTACAGCCGGCGCTTCCTACTTTTATTCAAGCTGTAATTGAAGATATTTATCAAAGTTTCTGATCATCACGATTCTAAAAGGAACCGGAAATACCTATATTGTGCCTACTGCGCAGACTCATTAACCTGTTTTTGTTCGATAAAATGTGTAATCTACCGGATCTGTATGTGGTTTTTCATAAAAAATGGTTTTAAGCATAGAATAATATTTATTCTAATTTAGTTTTATGATAATTCGTATTTTATTTTACATTTGTAAGTATTGTTAGGTACATATGACTGTATATGACAATCTTATGGGGTCACAATCGCCGAATGTTAGCGTCAAATTGTCTTTTATTTGTGGTCAGTGGTTATTTCGCAACTAAAATCGACCGATGAAACGGCAGTTCTTTTAAGATTTTTTATAGGAAAAAATGCGTGTTATACATGAGGAATTACGGTACTTCTGCCGAAAAGAAAGTGAATGATTCACCCTCGTGTATGCGACATGACGGGGTCCCGTTTGTAAAAGCCAGGGGGATGAAACTAAGCCATGTAGCGCGTCAGAATACATACCATGGAAGTCACGACAGAGAAACGAGAAGCTGCCGAGTGATTGTAGCGTGGAAAATAAATTAATCATCTACAAGACCGTGTAGACTCTTTCGAACTCTATCAACACACGCAAGTGAGAACTGAGAAACTTCAACCCAGATATAGCAGCAATAGCGGTGAGAACAGAAAAAATCATTCGTTTGACACATCGTTGTTTTTTGGGGGTGAGGGGTTACGTTTGTTAAACTTTGCCAAATGTAAATATACAGGTGATTACATAAGTAGGTACACAGTCAGTATTATATTCGTATTCATATGTTTCTATAATCAATACATTTTGTGTGCACGTTTTGTTTTTCATTACTGTATACCTACTTTTGCACTCCCAGTATTTAACAGCTGATTTTCCGTCGATATTTTCAAAAAATTGAAATAACCGGTAGATAAATAATGAAAATATATTTAACTGATGGTGAAAAGACGACAAGAAATAATAAAATCATTAGTTGTGTCTTTTTTCTCACCCGAAGAGAAAATACTTAACGTAAGTGAATTTCGTTTAATGATTTAGTTTGACAGTATCTCTGCCATGTTGAACGCGAAAGTTAACAGAAGGAACGCTAAAATGTTTGCCGTCGATTTAAAGCATTGAAAGTAGACTACGTCTACGGGCTTACACTTTCGCGGGGCTTAATAAAGAAAAATGTGGTTTTCGGCAGCGTTTGAACCTGTTCACAGACTTTTTAGGGGAAACCATCGTCTGCTCCAGACACACCGGAGCACGTAAAACAAGATAAAAAGATATGATTCCATACAAAAGGTTACATTATTACATTATTTACAATAATATATATATATATATATATATATATATATATATATATATATATATATAAACTGCCGTCAAATAAATAGTTTAAATACCCTACATCGTCAAAAAACAAATGTTACGGCAGTTTTATATACACAAATCCCTTTCATAATGAAATAAAATAAAAAAATAAATAAATCTCCATAGACACGTAAACCAGACTAGGCGAAAACATCTTCCGTTTTAAATTTAGACACCCCCACCTTACCCTGACTTGACATCTATGAAAGTAACTCTATACTTATACAAATTATTAACACCCAACACCCCTACCTATTTTAAACAATTCGCCCTGGCTGTTACCATGGAAATTTTGATTTCAATTATGAATATACTATTAAAACACGTAAATTTCAGAAATAAGTTATTCAAAAAAAAAAAAATTCGCTTGAAGATGGAACAGAGCTTACTTTAATTAAATTTAATTCAAATAATTATATTGAAGTTTTCGGCTCTTGTTTTGAAACATGAGACCTCTTATGTAGCGTGTTGGAATCATATTTTTAAATAAATAATTATATTTATACTCTACTTTTGTATCGAGCACTATTTTTTTTTAAAATAATAACAAAAATACTAAAGAACTTTGGATTATTTACCTAACCAGTTCTGTCCTATTTTCTATACATTTTCACATACACACACACACACACACACACATATATATATATATATATATATGTGTGTGTGTGTGTGTGTGTATACACATATATATATTATATAATATATATAATATATATATATATATAAAATATATATATATACATATAAATATATAAATATACATATATATATATAAAATATAAAATATAACATAAATATATATATAAAATAAAAGCTAATATATATATATATATATATATATATATATATATATATATATAATATATATATATACATATAAATATATAAATATACATATATATATATATATATAAAATATAAAATATAACATAAATATATATATAAAATAAAAGCTAATATATATATATATATATATATATATATACATATATATATATATATATATAAATTTCCAAGAGAATAGAATTCAGGTAGAACTCAATGTTCAGTACAGAGTAAGAACATAATATAAAAGGCTCAAACACTAATATTCCATGGTTATAATCACGATCCAGTTCATTAGACCTGATTTCTTTTAGAATTTGTAGGTCTGATGAATTGGATCATGATTACGATTCCAATGTAATAAATTATAACCATGGGATATTAATGTTTGAGCCTTATATATATATATATATATATATATATATATATATATATATATATATATATATATATATATATATATATATATAATGTATTGCAGCAGTAGATCATTATTTAAGCATATATTGTTAAATATAACAGAAAATGAATGCCTATTATGTCTGATCATAGGCCGTTCTAAACTTCATATGTTTGCTTTAATTTCGGGTGGAAATAAAGTAAAAAAATGTCCAACATTTGCAGATTTTTTATTAAGTTGGTCTTTGTTCTAAGCTTTCGGCGCACATGAGCCATCTTCAGAGTGTTTATATGGACGTTTAAACAAAGATATTCAGCATCGGATATGATATTTTGTTATGTTGGCATAGAAGATTGCTATGCGACACTAACGTGGTATGACGTCATAGAATCGCATCTTGAAGTTTCGACCTGCGTCTGCTATTCCGCGACGGTTATGGCGTGTGGTTCCAGAAGGTTCGAAGGAGATTAAATGCCGAATTGATATATGTTGTAGTTTTATTTATATTAAGCAACGGTTTTTTTTATATATAGCACCAGTCCCGATAGTTTTTGATCATTCCTCATATATATATATATATATATATATATATATATATATATATATATATATATATATAATGGCATGCAAAAAAAGGCTAAAAATAATGAAAGCCTTATTAATAAAAACAAAAAACAACACTCAACAATACCAATAGCTATGTACATGGACACAATATCTTGACCGCATTTTGAAAATGAAAACCTTATATAAATATATCCATACAACAATCTATTTCTTTTTAATAGTTAATATATTTCAACTTTGAAAATGGTTAAATGTATAGCCGAAAGCGCTCGGATAAAAAGAACAATTGGACAGTTTTTATATAATTTATCATCCGAAAATAAAAAAAAATTATTAGATCGCATGAGAAATTGTATAAAAAAACTAAATCAAAGCAGCTTGTCGGTGGTATTCAATAAAATGAATGAAAGAAGGATTGCTGCCTAAATACACAAATTATTATTATATATACATTTAACTGCTGATTTTACGTCTATATTTTCAAAGCATTAGATAAACGCGTGATAAATTATGAAAATACATTTAACTCACGATGAAGAGGCGACAAGAAATGATAAAATCATTAATTGTGTCTTTTCTCACCTGAGGCCAAAATTCTTAACGGAAATGAATTCTGCTTAATGATTTGGTTTAACGGTATCTCTGCCGTGATGAACGCGAGAGTTAACAGAAGAAACGCTAAAAGGTTGAATGTTTGACGTCCATTTAAAACATCTAAAATAAACCTTTACAATTCAACAAAGTTATATATGTGTGTGTGTGTGTGTGTGTGCGTGTGTGAATGAAGGAAGATATCAATTGAAAAAAAACAAAACCTTTCCGTTTTTTTAAGTAAGTGTTGATAACTAACATTTTAAGGAAAATTATTTCTATGAGGAAAGGCTTAAAATGTTTAAACATTTTAAGCGCGTAGAAGACAAAATCTTTTCACACCGAGTATGTGAAATGATGCAGATGTAATGGTAAGAGCGCTCGAGCCGAGTTCAATTTCCGACCTGATCTGTTCACTTTCACTTTTACTTTCACTATCGTTTTCGCAGCTATGCCTTGAATAACAGTGTAGACTGGACATAAACACTTGGACTGGCAGCCAGTTTAGGAGAATAACGTCTGAATTTGGAACCATGGAGAAGGCAACTCGATATCAAGATATATATTTCCAAATCATTCATTTGCAATGATTGGCGAAATAATGTATAATCCTGGCGTTTGGTTTACTGTTGAGAATTATGAGATTAGCGCACTCTCAATACATTTCCTTTTCAATGAATCCAGTTCTCTTCTGATCAGACTGCAGATGTATTACTGTAGATTATCAGGTGCATTGCAGTGAACCATGAGTACGTTTAGATTGTTATTATGCAGACTATATCTGCTGTGCTTATATAATCTGTTTTTGAGGTGTCTGGAGATTTCACCGATGTAGATAAGTTGGCATTTTCTGCAATCAATTTTATATATTTCTGCCTCTGTTCTCTTGGTGTTGCTGTCTCATTTGATGTTAACTGTATCTCTTATTGTTTTATAATTTTATGCAATGGGTAAATAGTTTTTTTTCAGCGGTGCCTATTACAGAGTTGGTAGGTAGGATTATGTGCTTGTTTTTGTTATGGCTGTCGGGATTATTATTATTATTATTATTATTATTATTATTATTATTTGTGGGGTTTTATTTTTTTTTTTGTATTTTTCTTCTGTGCATGGACATTTTTTCACGGATCATCGCAAAGGTAATCATCCTTGATAATGGCTAAAAGTATAGCCGAAAGCGCTCGGACATTCGTTCAATTTCTATATATTTACGAAGAAAATTCTAAGAACACACGAAAAATTAAATAAAAAATTTAACCGCAGTACCTTGTCAGTCGTTTTTTTTTAATGAAATTTGTATAAAATAGTTATTGCTTCCCAAATACACAATTATATATATATATATATATATATATATATATATATTTAAACCGTCTTTTGGATTCCTCTCTTTAAAGCTTCTCTCTATTAAATTTTAATCCTCACCTTCACTTTTAGGCCTTCCTGTTCTTCTCTCGTCTGTTACCCCTCTCTAAAGCTTTTATTTACCTCTCACATTTGGCCCCCACTCTCACTAAATTTAATTTTTTATTCCCGGGGTTATTTTTTATTTTTTATTTTTTTATTTTGTAGGTCTGATGAATTGGATTGTATTTACGATTCCAATGGAATAAATTATAACCATGGAATATTAGTGGTTAAAACTTTTTATTATATATATATATATATATATATATATATATATATATATATATATATTAAAAACACAAAGCTTTACAACATCACAACAATATTTGCAACCTCTACCAAAAGGAAAATTAGCGATTATGACATTTCCGGTTAGAAAGAACCTTTTAAACCAGAAGTCCGAATTCTTAAGTCCTTGCTTACATATTGGAAAATTGCTCTTAAGCACATATGAGGCTGGATAAAAAATAAAATTGTACATTACAATTAATCCCGACCGATTTTATTATTATTATTATTATTATTATTATTATTATTATTATTATCATTATTAATATTTCTCCCTTTTTATTACACCCAACGTCTTGCGTTTGATTAATTATTTTTTAAATAATGTAGCTTTCATTAATTAAAAAAAAAATAACGCGTTAAGTCATTTAATAAAATTCGCCTGAGGAATGCGTAAATTTGAAACCAAGGTAGCGGATTCAACTGACCTCCTGATTTTTAAAGTTAAAAGCTCTACATATTATTTTGACTTTTATTTCATTTTTTTCATTCGTGTATTGAGCACTTTTTAATACTACTGTTTCCTGGTCTGATTCAACTCTGATCATTAACCTTTTATATATATATATATATATATATATATATATATATATATATATATATATATATATATATATATAATACGAATGAAAAAGATGATTACTATTCTCAAAAGAGTGTTCATTAAATAACTCGAAAAAACAAGAGGAAATAGAATTGTTCTTCCAGAATATGTTTCCGATTAAAATAACACATGAAGGGACGATAAGCCGTAAAAAATATCCGAGAAATTTGATTACATAAATCTGTGATACCCTTCCTGGACAATTTGTTCCGAAAGCGCGTTGTGTTTAACGACGGATTATTCTGCTAGCAGAACGCGGGTTCGATTCCTGTCTGAAATTACATTAATTACTTTAATAAGATTTCTGCAATATTCAGGCCAGTAGACGTAAATAAATAAATACAGTATTGAATAAATAAACGGAACGTCTATTCAAATATGAGTATCCACTAAAAATAACGTTTAAGTGATAAAATATATATGACTTTAAACGTTATTTTAGTGGATAACCGTATTTGAGTAGACGCTCTGTTTATTTTAAACATTATTTCGTCTACCAGCTTGCACATTTAAAGGAATATATATATATATATATATATATATATATATATATATATATATATATATATATATATATATATATATTACAATGAATCATTCATACAAAAAGTAAATTAGTAAAGTTAATGAGATAAAATGGCGAATTCATTTCGTTAACTAAATTTTAAAAATTCATTAACCCACTAAGCACTCGATGGGGATAGAATCCTCTAGTTCCACGTGCCATGTGCCTCTGAAATAGTTAAACAGGAAGAGAAATTAACAACATCTACCCCCACCTTGAAATAGGCCTGAATGTGCGAGAAATTTCATAGAAATTAAAAGAACCTCGCCAAAACGTTTCCTCTGTTACTAAATGGTATAGTACACCAGGTTATATGACGGTTCTGTATAGGATACAGATTCGATTCCTGTCGGAGGACGCATATTTTCTATGACAATTTCTCGGACATTCAGACCGGTAAATGTTGTTAATACTGTTTATTATAAACAGAACATTTACTTAAATATTTGTATCTATAAAAAAAACGTATAAACAATAAATATATTAAAATAATTGTCGGACTTTGTCCATTTCATAATATATGACGTCATTTGTTTATGTTAAGATACGCTTCGAGCAGATATGAGCATTCGAAAAAAATCAGTTTGTACTTATATATATATATATATATAAATATATATCAGATTGTAGTTTATATATATATATATATATATATATATATATAAATATATATATATATCAGATTGTAGTTTATATATATATATATATATATATATATATAAATATATATCAGATTGTAGTTTATATATATATATATATATATATATATATATATATATATATAAATATATATATATATATATCAGATTGTAGTTTATATATATATATATATATATATATATATATGACCATAAAGAAACGCGAAAGGCGGTTAATAGGCCAATTAAGTAACATTAGGTAGGTCGTTTGGGAATACAAAAAATCTTTTTGCTTACAAAGTTATGGCTGTCGTCTGCAAATAAAGAGATACAGGAATCTTGGAACGAAAAGATTGCTGCAAAAATTTAGAATTTTCAAACAGCCATTTTGAAAAGTGCTTCATTGTTTGTTTTTTTATTTAATATATTACTTATAAAGAGACAACTGTCTACTAGTAAGGAAAATAAAAACTTTAATTCGCTAAAACTAAATTACATTCCGTAATTTGACCTACGATAAAAAAAAAAAGGTTTATCTCGTCATAATTCATCTGGCACATTTATAAATCTCTCCTTCGTCCGTACATACTGTTACTATATCTGATTTTGATCTCCGACTGTGTATCTCGAAATTTTTGACAAAATCCAAAGAAGGATCTGTAATGTAATCGATCCTGAGCTGGCATCTCGTCTTCAGTCACTTTCTCATTCACATTATATGGCTTCCTTCTGTCTGTCTTTTTCGTCTGGTATTCTCACTATATATCTCGAGAATCTTTTTAAAGCAATATAAACGTTGCCGGAGAGTGAAGGTAGTTAAAAAAAAGCGGTGTCAGTGGAAAAACCGTCCTTTTGACACTGCGTCATATTGCGGGCACGTTTGTCCATGTCTGCCAGAATTTCATTCTCTTCAACTCCTAGTAGCCCATTGCGTCCTAGTGACATTATCGCCTTGCTTGGGGTGAAATGATTAAAAATAATTCTTTCTCGTTTTATATTCATATTGAGATGACAAACAAGGATTACTTTTAGAATATTCTTGAAATGTCCCAAAAGACATAAATTTAGCCGACTTAATACCAGGCAGTCTTAGCGAATAAAAAATCGTTTTGATCGCAAAGAGATAGAAATAAAACGTGAATCAACAGAACTTTTTTTTGTATATGTAGATGCCAGATAAAAATCACTTTTAGAACGTTTTACCGCCTTTTTTTTTTATTGGCAATTCCGTTTTATTGTATATATTTTTTTTAACTATCGACGACCCACTTTGATAAAGGCTAATTCAAAAGCTGGTCGCATTAAGAGCATTTAAAACGCCGTTTTCTTTTTTGATAGTAATTTTCGACATGCCCTCGCAACATGTTTTAAATAAACGTCTATATTTGTTATTTTCTAAATCACAAAACTTCCAATCATTAAATGTATTGGCAGTAATGAGAAAACGGTGTGATAAGTAAAACAAAATTAAGAACAGAATTAAAAGTACTAAGCTTTATTTAGCGAAACGAAACTCAGCAACAGAATAAAAAGGAGGGAAGTCACATATGATATAGCCCGCGTGCGTAGGATACCACATTCTTCGAACCTTGGAAAATTGTGGAGTCACCATCCATAACGATCTGTTGGACCTCAGCAATATCTCCATTACATGTCGTGCCCTCCTCCGGTATAGGAACAGCCGGGGTACTCCTATCTTGTTCCGCAGTGGTGGGCTCAGGGGTTTAAATCTATTTGAGGGCACAGCCATAGCTAACTTCCTTCCAGCTGGATATCTTATGTTGGATTAATGTCGAAGAGTTCGACATAGTTCACATAAAGATCGGTTTTACTGTTTCTTACAAACCTTTTTGATAGTATGGGACCCGGTGACATTAGCCAGGACAGAAGTGAACTCTGATGTCATGAACGGCGCGGGATTACTATCGAGGAGTTTGACAGTTCACATAAGGATCGTATGGGACCCGGCGACATTCGCAAGGGCAGCAGTGAACTCCCGTAGCGATGAACGGCGCGGGAATGCAAAGAAGGGTTCATGAGGGGTGGCATTTGTTGAGGTACACAGTAATGATCTTATGGCGTGTAACACTTCAGGAAGCACCAATACCCAGTACTTTTCCGGTATGTTACGTGACCTAACGGATAGACAAATCGCCTTCCATATAATGCTGTTAAATCGTTGAACCCGTGCGTTTCTGGTTGGGTGGTATAGATCTTGTTTTACTTGTTGCGACCCCTTTTTGGGAGAGACAGCTTCTCAGTTACTTAGACACGAAGGACACCCTTCTGTTCCCGTGTATATAGCCGGGCATCCGGACTTAGCTGGGGATTTAATAACTGATGATGTGCGTATGTTTGAACATGGGAAGACGAATAGAAAACGCCAGTATTCATCAATTACTACAAGTAAATACATGTGATGCGTGACAGAAGGTACGGGCCCCTTGAAATCGATACTTAGTTGTTTCATGGGTCTGGTCTGGTCACTTTGATAAGAGTGCCTTCTGGTGGGCGATAGAAACGCGGTTTAATTTCTGAACCGAATTTGCAAAAAAGGCACACTTTTTTTTACCTCTGTAGAAAAAGGGAGATTTTTTTTTTCTCTAACCGAATGCAGGAGTCGAGTAATTCCCGGCTGGCATAGTGCATTGTGAATTTCAGGTAAGGGCTGAAATGGTAACGGCTGAACAAATGTAATCTCGGCTAAATGTGTCAGGAACGACATTCTTCTTACCAGAACGATATTTTATCTTGAAGTCAAATGCTGCAAGTTCTAACCGACACTCCTGATTCTTTGCATTTTTAATTTTGTTACGCCTTTTGTTGTTAAATATGAAAGCCACCGATCTTTGGTCAGTAACTAGGTGGAAATGTTGTCGTGATAAATGTTTCCACTTGCGAACCGCTTCAATAATTGCCGTCGCCTCTAACATCAGTTAATGTTTAGTTTGTTTTGTGTTAATATTTTAGTTTGTTGTTGGGTTCATCTCCCTCCCCTCTAATTTTATTCATCCATAAATTTTTAAGTACACATATAATCATTATATTTTTATGGGATGGGGCGCGTTTTGTAGGACCCCCTTGAGAGGATGCGGTATTATGGTGCAGGGAGGACTGATTGGTGACGGACGAGTTTTTGTGGTGAATGGACAAATTGTAATGCGTGAATGGGTCGTGAATCGGATTAGCTAGGTATAAGATAATTAGTGATGACCAACCTCAACCCCTCCCCATTTTGGCCTTGTGCCGTAATTGTATTTTAAATATCTAATCGCCGTCGCTTCTTTCTCTAGAATGTGATATTTTAATTCGCTCCCCTGTAGTGTTTTTGACATGAAACGCTACTGGGCGTCCGACTTGGTTGAAGACGGCAGAGATGTCGACGTCAGACGCGTCGCATTCAACTTCAAAAGGCAAGTTTCCGTCTACTGGTTGTAGTGTGGCCTCTCCTAGTTATTTTTTTTAACTGATTGAAACCCTCGTGTCGCCTGTTCTCAAGTGGGAATTTTTTATTTTCTGTTAAAGGCCAAATTTAATTAGAAAATTCATTCATCCATTTCGGATAATATGCGAACATGCCCCGCGCCCTTTTTAATGATTTTGAGTTTGCTGGTAGAGGTAGCTCTCTTGGAGGACGAAGTCTTTCTGGGTCGGGCTTAATAACTCTACCGCTGACAACAGTATCCCAACACATTGTTCGAGCGTACCGAAGCCACAGATTTCGACATGTTGAGGGTAAGTTTAGTCTTCGTAATAGCCTCCAGGAACTTTTTACATCTTGGTCGTCTGTAATTGTTATATCGTCGAAGTAAGGGGACGCACTACATAGGATTTCTTTTTTTTATTCTGTCAATAGCTCTCTGAAACGAGGCTGACCCGTTTTTGACCCCAAACGGAATTCGACAGAACTGAAACAAAACAGCCATCCGCCTCAAAAGTAGTGTATCTTTTTTTTTTTTTTTTTTTTTTTTTTATCTGATTCTTTAAGCGCCACCTGGTGGTAGTCATTTTTGAGGTCGAATTGAGAAAAAATGCTGTATCTAGCGAGGTCATTAATCATTTCACCAATTCTTGGCAGGAATAAGCGTTCAGTTCTGTGGATAGATTTATTGCCTGTGGATATGCATATTCGTTTTTTTTATGACGGTGGTTAAGGTCCTTCACTACTTCTAGCTGAGATCGCCATGGGGAAATGCTACCTTCAATTACACTTTCAAAAAGCAAGTTCTGAATTTCGTTACTGCTGAAGGCCTTATCTTGCTTGTTAAAGAGCCCCGACTTGACAGCAATGAGCTTATAGTTTAGTGATAAATGTTGAAGATTCTTCTATCTCTGCCGCGTTGGGCACTTCATCGTGGTGTAATGGTTAACAAGCTTATCTCGCTAGAACTGTTACAACTGAGTAATGAATTCAATCCCCACTGGGTGCCCCATACTTTCAGCCTTGTACCACAAGTAAGCTGTGCTTAGAAAATCATTTGGGCACCGCGATGTGGTGTAATGGTTAACAAGCTTGTCTCGCTAGAACAATTACGAATGAGTAGTGAGTTCGATCCTCACTGGGTGCTCCTAACCTTTGGCTTGTGCCACATTCAAGCTACGCTTGGAAAATCACTGTCTCTGCCGCGTTTAATGAAGATCACTGTCCACAGTTTATTTGGGCAGGGATCCAACGTATTTAAAGATTGCCCTCTGTTACTGACACAGAAAATCCCTGCCAAGTATCACATCAGAATACAAATCCTTCAAGACACCCAAACAGGGGGCAATATACGACTGGTCGTTAAGATAAAGGGTTAGATTTACAACTACATAACTCCGTGTTTAAAGTTTTCTGGGCCATGGTGATACCCTTTATTAGACGGGTGAACTTTCAAGTTTACTTCCCGCACGACTCCTTCAATGAAATAACAGTGTTACAGGAATCGAGTAGAACGCTTAGTTTTTTTTTCCATTAAAAATTACGTGCGTCGTAGCGGGATAGTTACCGTGGTGCGTTAGTAGGCGTGCTCATTATATGAGGCCCAACCTTACTCCGATCCCTGAAGGTGGTTTGGTTTGGTTTGGTTTGTGTTTAACGGTATATCAACCTCAATGGGTTATTTAATGCCGACAACATTTTTAGGATAGATTCGTATGAATAGAATATGTATTCTTTGGTTTAGATTGGTTTGGTTTATTTTGTTTTATGGCATATCAATCTCAATGGGTTATTTAATGCCGACATCATTTTTAGGATAGATTCGTATGAATAGAATATGTATTCTTTGGTTTAAATTGGTTTGGTTTATTTTGTTTTACGGCATATCAACCTCAATGGGTTATTTAATGCCGACAACATTTTTAGGATAGATTCGTATGAATAGAATATGTATTCTTTGGTTTACATTGGTTTGGTTTATTTTGTTTTACGGCATATCAACCTCAATAGGTTATTTAATGCCAACAACATTTTTTATTGCTGGTAAAATTTTTTGTCAAAAATCTGTTTCTGGTAATATTTTTCCTTCAAAATTGTATTGCTGGTAATAATTTTTTTCAAATAAGTATTACTGGTAATAGTTAACTATTTGCCCGTAGCTGGGACTCTAACAGGTGCTACCACCCCGGGTCAGGGTGGACCAGGGAACACCAGCAATTAAAAGGTGATTCTACGCTCCTCAAAACCTCCTGATCAGAGGCCTTGATGCTGGACGTAGTTTAACGTCTTACCCAGGACGACCCTCAAGGTGGCTATGAACAAACGATTTCATCCACTAGGCCAATGTCCCGTTAGACAATTCTCTCTGGAGTACTTGGTGCCTTAAACCTAACCTCCCTGAAGATCAGTACTGTTGTGCTGCGTTCGAAATTGTGTATCAATCCTTATGTAGACATTAGCATACCAAAATACATCAAATTTATTATTTTTATGGTTTGATTGAATTTAAACTTTTTCAAACTTTTTCCGACCAGTGGGCCGCATCAGATATAGCTCTTAATAAGGCGGAACTCACTACTAAAAAGATTCAAGGTAAATTTTCGTTGAAGGGGCCTCAACCATTTTTACTATGGATGATCCTACGCGCAAGCATCTGACTTAGAAATGTGGATTGGTTGATTGCTTTTGGAGAAAATATTTTTTAATAATTAAAAAATGAAGTCTCGGTAGAATATTACAGATGACTCTTTTTTGCATGTGAACTGATTCTTATTTATTCATTTGAAAATATAAAATATAAAGTTTTAAAATAATAAAAGATATCTATTTTACAAAGAAAAATATTATTATGAACCTCCTGTTTTTAAAGCAAATGTTATTTACACGTATGGTCATCCCAGAAGCAAATGAAAATATCACGGTACACTTAGCAATAATTCCAAAGGGTATACATTTAAACATAAAAATTTCAGTTAAAAAATAAAAATACTTTTGAAAAATGAATATTAAAATAAAGAATTTATAATAGTCGAAGAATAGTGAAAAGAATTAAGTGAAACAAAATTAATACTTATTCATTTATTCAAATACTAATACTGTAACATTACTACTTGAACGCACACACACTATATATATATATATATATATATATATATATATATATATATATATATATATATATATATATATATATATATATATTATATCCCGTGCAAGATATAATAAACAAAGTAAACCCGAGTGTAGGTTTTCAATAATAGATTTATAATCGGATGTATGTGTGACAAGTCCAGAGACAGAGTCGAGAGTATCCTAACCTCAATAGGTGTTAACAAACGAAGTTCCCAGACTGCCGGCTGTGGTCGTACTTAATCGGCAACCAGTCCGTCCATTATCGTGAATGGGGAAGTTGGGTTATATCATCACAACAATATATATATATAGTTTATGCAAAACTAGGTAATCCGTATGGGTAGACCCGAGGAGGATGATATCCGGAGAGCTCAATGTAAAATTCAGAGCAGATATGTTTGAATAAAAACAGACCACTTTAAGGTTCCATGTAAAAAGTTATTTCACCACAACCCCTTTAACAGGGCTCTGGATCATCAGACTTTACTTCCAAAGGTCGAAATGAAAAATGAAAAGAAATTCACACGTTTTTGATGGACCTCATCAAGCATATGTAAAATTAACGAAGTGAGAAAGTAAGGTGGGAGAGAAGATAAGATATGAGTGGGTTAGGTGTACCATTTCAATTCCTTATTCTTAACCCCACTGTGTGTCGGCTAGACGTCGTTTAAACTTAACGCGTATTGTCTCTAGATATAGATGGGTAAGGGGTGAGGGAGAAGACCGACATGAAAGGAAGAAGCTACAACAACCCTAATAAATTACATTCCACGAGGGCAGGTTTCATTCAAATTCTGAGAATTAACAGCGTCTAAGAATTTGAATGAAACCTGCCCAAATGTCGTTTTTTGACGTTAAAAAATACGTCAAAAAACGACATTATTACGTCATTATTTTTGCACTAACCTAATATATACAGGGTGTCCCAAAATAATGTATGCACTCTTTAAATATTAATAGTTAATAATACATTTTTTTTATATGGGTGAAAATATGCAAAACAGATAGATTGGAAGAAGAGTGATAGTTGAATACCCACCTAGATCACCAGATTTGACACCCTTGGATTTCTTTTTGTGGTGGTTTCTAAAAGACAATTTACAGCAGGAAACCTGAAATAATTACTGAAATGAGAGTAGCAATTGAAGAAGAATTTGCTCAAATACCAGAGGAAATAATACTGGACGTTTGTAGGTCTATTGCTTCAAGATATGTAAAGTGTATTGAACAGAACGTCAACCATTTTGAGCACTTGATGTGAACTCATCATTATATGAACATTCTGCCATTCGCCCAAGTAGCTTTTATGTTATTAAAGTTAATTTTCTATGTCTTTTTTGTATATTTTACTCTCAAATTCTTTAAATGTATATTCTTTCTCTTGTATTAATATTATTTACAAGTCAAAATATATAAATTGAAAAAGTTATAACGATTCAAAGAGTGTATACATTATTTTGGGACATATATATATATGCGCAATTTTTTATATTATTTATATATTATATATGCGCGGTACTTATTGGAAAGCGCTCAATATCAGTGATAGAGCTAACATATTTAGTTGGATTGATGTGAGTTTTTTGACCATGGGTTTCACGCTATTGGCGATCGTCAGACAAATCACAAATACAGTGAAACCCAGGGTCACAAACTCACACCAATCCAATTATATATATATACATATATATATAATGAAATGAACAAAGTCCGACAATTATTTTAAGACATTTTTTATGTTTACATGTTCTTTTTATAGATACAAATATTTAAGTAGATGCTCTGTTTATAATAAACAGTATTAACGACATTTACCGGCCAGAATGTCCGAGAAATTTTCATAGAAATTACACGACAGGAATCGAACCTGTATCCTATCATATGAACCGTCATATAGCCTGACGTGCTTTTACCGATTGAGCCACAGAGGATCGTTTCGGTTAGCAAGGTTGATTTTACTGTTTTTAAACTACAATTCTCCATGATTTTCTATGAAAATTTCTCGGATATTCTGGCCGGTAAATGTCGTTAATACTGTTTATTATAAACAGATTTAAGTAAATGCTCTGTTTACAAATATTTATTTGTATCTATAAAATGAACGTATAAACATAAAAAAATGTCTTAATATATATATATATATATATATATATATATATATATATATATATATATATATATATTGTGATAATGAAACCAGAAGACTGGGGGTCATGCACATTGCAGTCAGAAGCCACCTTTTTGTTTCTGGCTTCTGTCTGCAGTAGAACATGTTGCGTTTGGGTTCTTGGTGCAGCGGTTATTATGTGCTTAGGTGACTGAACTACTTTCGGTAACACAGAGAAACGTTGGTCCCATGGCACCAGGCTGGACTTAATTGGATAATCTAGAATTATAGGTTTAGTAGAAGAACTTAAAAGACTGAGTGAACATCAAAAAAAAAAAAAAAGGTAATTAATGGAGTTTTTTTTTTTTAGTTTTTTTTTTTTATTACAGTGGAATTAAAAAAACATTAATTCAATTTCTGGACATGAAATGATATAATTCTTCTGCCAATATTAAAAGGAATTGTTCCCAAGCGGATTTCCTAACTTGAAAACATAAGAGAAATGAAGAAAAATAATAATTTATGAGAAAAATACCAAGTTAAAATTCGAATTAATATGAAATTGTCATTAAAAAAATTCTTATTCCAAATTTGTTCTTCATTTTGGAAAGTGTTCCTTTTCGAGAAGCATTCTTAAGTGGGTGTGGCTCCGAAGTGGATTTTCGTTTTAAAATGTAATCTATATCTGGCCACACGTATTCGCGGATACCCGTCTATTAGGGCGGCTAGCCAATCCCTATTGCAGACGCTCGCTCAGGCACATTTGTGCTTGTTCAACACCCACAGACTCCACCTGTGGTTTATACTGCAACTATGCTGATCAGACCTTAGTTACAGATTCTGGGAAAGAACGTGTTTTCTACCGTGATCAACAATTTGTACAAGGCCAGCACGCTCAAGCCCTCGGTTACGATGACTTGTGACTTCGTGCTAACACGGCTATCGACGGCCCCCAAGGTTTTCGTCTAACCAATTTCACTCACCAGGCTTGGGTCAACCTGCCAGGCACTTTTCAAAGGTACCGCATGCTGGGATCGACCCCTCCAGTCCGATAACATTATTAAGTCTCCTTCCTGACAAATCAGCCATGGTGAGATTCGAACCCGGGTCTCATGGACGTTGTAACCACTCGGCCATTAAAATATAAAAATAGTGAGAAATTTAATCCTTACTTTGTGTCCGTCTTTCTCAAAGGATATGTTCGAGTTACAATGTAAATTCAACCTATCTACTCTTACATTTTTGGATGGTATACAATTAAGGGTTTACAGGTCGTTACGTCACGAGCCTTTTAACCCCTGGGGGTCATAGGGGCATCACATGTACTGCAGTCATAGTAGTAGTGGTGTGTCTAGGACAAGATAGACTATCATTTTCAGACTGGTTTTAAATTCAGGGTTTTATTTCTCTTAGACTTGTCATCTCAAAGCAAGAAAGGATTACGGACACATCACGATTAAGCAACATTGAGCCAAGTCAGCACTTAGATGGGAATATCAGATGCTGTAAACTTGGAGTTCCAATTTCTATTGAGTCCATTAACTTACGCGCAAATACCCCCGGAAAATCTTTATACATATTTTTTACATCTGTTACGCCTGGGTAAAAATAGTTTTCTTTTTTTTTTACAATCAGTTACCCCTCATTTATTTAATTTTATGAAATTTCGATAAATTAATTTTTGTAAGGCTTAATATTTATATTAGTTATAAGCAGAAGTCCTTGGAGAATTTAAATCAGTTTTCTTTTGTAAAGAAACACTTCAGTTATCGAATCTACTCGGAATCGTAAAATAAAAAATACAAAGCTAAGACATTATTTAATTAGAAATATTTAAATTGCTTTTATGAATAAGATATATTATTAACACAATTGCTTTAAGAAAAAAAATCAGTGAATAATGATCTTTTACAAGAATTGTTTTCATTTTTTAAAGATTTTAATCAAAATAATTTATAAAGATTTAAATCTTTAAAATTCTGTATTAATTTTACCGGTTAAATTAAATAAAAACTATATTTACTAATCATAAACGGAAAACCTCACTACAATTCAGCAACACCCAGTATTTTAAAAGAATTTTTGAAATTTAAAAAACCAAACGACATTTTTACATTTAGAAATGCTTATTGTAAATAAAATCCTTACATTTGTCTTGATAAGGTCCATCAGAAGACGAAACGCGTTGATAAAGAAAAGTTCTTTCTCTTTTCGTTATTCATATATATATATATATATATATATATATATAGTTGCATTGATGTGAGTTTGTGATCCTGGGTTTCATGCCTTTGCGATCGTCAGACAAATACTATATTAGCTCTATCACTGATATTCAGCGCTTTCCAATAAGTGCTGCGCATAATTTTAATAATATATATATATATATATATATATATATATATATATATATATATGCACATTTCATTAAATACGACAGACAAGGTGCTTTTATTTAGTTTTTTATATAATTTCTCATGCGATCTAATAATTTTTTCTTTTCGGATGATAAATTATATAAAAACTGTCTGGATGTTCTTTTTATCCGGGCGCTTTCGGATCTATATATTTAGCTTTTTTCAAGGATTAAATATTTTAACTGTTAAATAAGAAATAGTTTGTTGTATGTATGTTTTTTTTTTAACATGGACACAATATCTTGACCGTGTTTTGAATTTATTTTCAAGCGAAATTTTTTTTTTGATTCCCAAAAAATTTCGCTTGAAGATGGAACAGAGCTTGGTACTTTAATTCAATTCAATTCGAATAATTATATTGAAGTTTTCGGCTCTTGTTTTGAAACATGAGAACTCTTATGTAGCGTTGGAATCATATTTTTAAATAAATAATTCATATATATATATATATATATATATATATATATATATATATATATATATACGTATATATATGAAGAAATATAGTCTTAAGGTGTGCTATATTTATGGGATAAAGTGGCCTGACGATTGCGTCTAGCATGAAACAGCCTGTCGCCCCTAAGTGTTGACTTCAATGTTCACTTATATATGGTCTTCCTCTTTTTATGCGTTTGATGCAGTCGATTTGTGAAATGTTCAAATTATCATTGTAAAATAGTAGAAAATGATTAAAAAACTCATTGTAACTAAAACAGTCGAAGACTCTAAACAGTTTCCAAAAATTAAGATGACCAACTCCAGTGAATGCATAAACATGAAAACTGACTTAAAACATAAAATAGATTTGTTAAATGTAGAAGAAACTAGAAATGTTGTAGTCGGACGCCATGTTTGTCGATCTCCAAAACGAAAACAACACGAACAGTAAAAGAAATTACGAAGACAAATGAATCGGAACAAAAAGAAACAAATGGATGCCGTAAGAAGGAATGTAAGTAAAGAGTATCATGGGTAATTACCATTCGGAATCTTTATTCATGGTCTTAAATTGGTAAACTTTTGTGATTGAGTTGTAGCAGAGTTCCACTCTCAGAACGGTAAGCTGTTATTTCAAACAAAGAAGTCAAACAATTAGAAATACAAAAAAGCCAGACATTTCGAGAAAATTACGTTTCATGTCTACGTTGGCCGACAAGAAGGCTATTTAGAAAAATATATCCATCAAACAGATTATGGATAATTGATAGATATCCAAAAACATGGACACCGTGTTGGTAGTGAGACATTACTACTGCAGCGAAATCGACTTTCACTGTGTACACTTCTTCATCTATGTGCCGTTTCCATTCAGGCTATCATGGCTCTCCACAATTTCCTGTCCTTTGTAGCTCTAAGCAAATTTTGTCTTTTTGTTATCTCTCCTAAACCTTGTTCTGCCATTCATTCACACAAATTCGTTAGTTTGGTTTGGTTTGGTTTGGTTTGGTTTATTTTACGGTATATCAACCACAATAAGTTATTTAATGCCGACAAGATTTTTATTGCTGGTAATATTTTTTTTCAAAAATGTATTACTGGTAATACCCTTTTCGTAAAAAATGTATAGCAGGTAATACTTTTTTCCTTCAAAAATGTATTGCTCGTCAAAAATGTATTGTTGGTAATATTTTTCCTTCAAAAATGTATTGCTAGTAATAATATTTCCTCAAAAATGTATTGCTGGTACTAAAACCTATTTTAACACTTTCCTGGTGTTTTGACCCCAGTTTGGGGGTTTACTACTTGCTCATACTTGGGACCCTAACAGGTGCTACCACCCCGGGTCAGGGTGCACCTGGGAACACCAGCAATTAAGACACGGTTCCACGCTCCTCAGAACCTCCTGATCAGAGGCCTTTTCTGCTGGAAGTAGTTTATCGTCTTACCCAGGACGCGGATGTAGTTTATCGTTTTAGCCAGGACTATCGTTAGTTAGGTTTTGCGATGTTCTCCTCTGTCTCTCTTGCCTTCAATACGTCATGTGAGTGTCAAATTTTCTAAGCCCTCTTTCCTCATTATGTGCTGAAGAAATTTCCGCTGTCACTTTCTGATGTTAAGTATAAGTATCCATTTTGTTTCCATTTTCTCTAAAACGTCGTTGTTGCTCACAATGTTCAGTCCATTGTATTCTCAGCATCCTTCTGTAGAACCACATTTCTGTTGCTTCAAGTCTTCTTCAGGATTGTCCAGCATTCGCTGTCATATATCAGGATAGATATTAGACGATAGTTTTCTTTGTTTCTATCGAAATTTTCCCGTTTCTTATACTTTGCTTAACTTTTGAAAGGCAACTTTCGCTATTCCAATTCTGATTTCAGTGCTACACGTTCTGTCCTCTGTTAAACACTTCCCAGATATTTAAATAGTTGTACTTGTTTGATTTTGGTATGTCCAATTTGTAATCCTATACACGTCCTCACTTGTTCACTCACATTTTCTCATACATCGATATTGATTAAATACAATGTTTCTTGAATTTTGTAAAGTTTCGTAGAAGGTAAAGTTTTCATTATTTTTAAACCATTGCCGATTTTGACTATGGATGATCATACGTAATAACATCTTCAGAAAGAAGAAACGTTCATAATGAGTTTTATTTATCTGGAGAAGAAATATTTTTTTTCTTTTAATTATCAAGAATGACATGCAACAGCGTGTGGTAATAACTTTGTCATTGGTGTTAAACTTTAGCATTTTGCCTTATTCATAAGTATTACCTCCACTTCCACTGTATATGTTGATTCCTCAAATATAAACTGCAGTAGCCTTGATCTCGATTTAAGTCAAAGCTGTTTTTTTGCTGTTGCTATAGCAGGATGTGACAACACTATTGTGAAATCTAAATATACAATAGAATCCCTGACAACCAGACTAAGAAGGCCTTCTAGATATTCTAGGAATTGGTTACAAAGTCTGGATATGAGGGATTATATTTAGAGGTTAAAATAAACAGAAATCAGGTTTAACATTTATTTTCAATATTTTGTAGTAAACAAAATAAGCTAATGGTGAGTGAAATATAACGGAATTGATTTTAAGGAAAAAGAAATAAATTATGTAACGTTAATGAAAATTCATTAAATTAAGTCTGCCATGTATGCAAAACAAATAATGTAACGAGAATTTTTTAATCGCTGTTGCATAATGATTCTTTCTCTTCTAATGTCATTCTCAACTTTTTCTGCATTTCGTTTTGCTTTTGTTCTTGAAATTTTTAAAACGAAAGACACTTTTTAACTCTGTGTGCGTTATTGCAATCGTCGTATCTGAACGCTGGCTTTCTTTCCATAAAACTGACAACCTTTTCAATAGCTTTTTCAATTTCAATCCAGGTTTCATCACAATCATGTTTTTTATTTCCTTGTTCATTGTGACAGTGTGAACGCCGGAGAATAGTTTCTTTGGAAGATTTTATATCATACAATGTTGACTTTCCTATGTTGAACTCAGCCATTAGTTACAATGAACTTTGACCGGCGTCTAGTCTGTTTAAAATTCCCACTTTTTTACGATAACTCCAAGGTTGTTCTTTTCCTCTTATTCCCATCATCTTTTGCACCAATACAAGCCATTAGAGTGAAATAAGCATAAGCAATTATCCAAAGTAAATTTCCTGAAAAACAGAAATTTCAGATAAGTTAAATATCACCCAAATAGTTCAAATATACACATCTAAATCATGTCCGGATATGAGGGGCTCCGTATATGTGAGATTCCGGATAAGTGAGATTCCGGATATGAGGGATTCCGGATATGAGGGATTCCGGATATGTGGTATTCCGGATATGTGGTATTCCGGATATGAGGGATTCAACTGTACTGTTATTCGGCGACTGGAGTCAACTGCAATGTCAGGACAAATGCTTTCCTTGGACACTGGTGTTGACTAAATAGTGTTTAAGGTTAATATTATACTAAGACTTCAGGTTTTAATTATAGAAATTATAAGACATCAACTTTTCTCCATTTTTAAGGCAGATACCTACGCGTATGATCCTCCATGGTTTAAACGGTTGCGCTATTTTCAATGTAAAATTAACTTGGATGTGTTTTAGTAGCGTGACCAGACTTATGATATCCTGTCTCATTCAGCCAACTTCTCGAAAAAGGTTGCCCTTGTTTGAGGTAAGCGATCACGGCTCTCCACCGATTCCTTTATTAATTGCCAATTGACATGCCTTCTCGAAAGAAATAGGAAAGTGATTTCTCGTTGTCTTCAGTTTTCAATTCAAAGAGTTTCCTTCTCTTAGATTAGTCGCTAGTCAAGTCTAGAGAACCCAGTCTACTGTACTATTTAACCCATAGCAGATTAGGTGGGGTAAAGAGATGGATCCATGGCTTTTCCAACGGAATTTGCCCGAAGTGAATGTAATAGACGAGGCCGGAAACTCGATCTCGGCACGCCTAATTTCATTTTCTGAGTCCATAGTTGTTGCGCCGCCCTGAAAGAAACGTGAAATAAATAAAGAAATAAAACATTAAAACCAATGCAAAGAAAGGAAAGTGAAATAAAACTAAAGCAAGGCGATAATGCCCCTAAGACACAATGGGTTACTGGAAGTGAAAGAGAATGAAAAGGCTTTGGTGAGGAGAAAGAACAATAAAAGATCATGCTTACATTATGATTGGCTGTTCTCGTTTTCCAATCACGCCCGTCTGCTAAGGAGGCTAGCCAATCCCCATTGCAGGCGCCTGCTCAGACCACTGGTGGTTTATACTGCAACTATGCTGAATGGACCTTAGTTACAGTTTATATGAGAGAGCTCATCATCTGTCACAGTCAGCAGTTTGAACATAGCCAATAGGGTCAAAATCTCGGTCATGCTGACTTGCGAATTCATGCTAGTACAGCCATTGACGGCTACCGAATTATTTCGTCTACACAATTTTATTTACAAGACTTAGGTCAGACACTTTCGAAGGGTGCCGCACGCTGGGATCACCTCGCCTAGCCCGAAGTAGTCATTTTACTGACAAATTGACCATAACGACATTTAAACACGGGCCTCTCTTTCTTTTTTGAAAAAATCATTTGATCACAAGCAAGGCGATAATGCTACTCAGTGGGTTACAGGGGGAGAAAAAGAATGAGAAAACTTTAGTGGTAATAATTGAGGAAAAACAGAAAAAAATTTAAAAAAAAAGAATAGGATTTGGGAAGACAGAAGGTGGCGATTGGCGTTGCATTTAAATGTTTGAAGATTGCCAACGCAGGGAAGCAAGGAATCGGAAAAAAAGACTTCCACATACTAAAAATAGGAGAAAAAAGAAACTATTAGAAAAGAACTCGTTCAACAGTAAAACAGTGAGACCTAACTGCCAGTCTAGTAGTGCGCTTGAAGTCATGCGGCCGAAGTGCCAACATCAGAACAAGTGACATGAAAATAGTCACAGAAAAGACAGGGGAAATAAAATAATATTACGGTATAGAAACTTAAAACATACGCGGTACAGAAAGTTCACACAGTACTTGGAAGCTGTGGAGAGACACGTTCACCCACATGGTGCCCAGGAAAGGAAACAGAAAGAGAATAGTTTATCATACATGAGAATGAAGACTGGAATGTTTATTTACGTTCCATAGATGACAAGTGACACCAGAAGTAAATTGTTGCTGTTTCGGAGACTAAATCTGTCGAGTCGTCGATAGACAGACTGGCAAGAAAGATGAGCTGGTAATTATAGATACACACAGCAAGATGGATAAGATAATTTCGATTATTTAATAGGTTGAACGACAGGGAAATCTATACAGAAAATATAGCCAAGTAGACAGAAAGAAAAGTCTGAGATAAAAGAGCTCAGAAGACCGGCATGTATAGCAGTCACCATACTACTAGATAGATAGATAGATAGATATGATCCGAATGCGATCGATATGAACAGATAGATAGGTACATCAGAATGAGATAAACAGATAACAAACTGAAATACTATATATATATATATATATATATATATATATATATATATATAGTTAGATAGATAGATATGATCAGAATGAAATAGATATGAACATATATATATATTAGATATCAAAATGAGGTAGATGAACAAACTATAGATAGATATGATCCTAATGAGATAGATTGATACATCAGAATGAGATAGACTAAGAACAAACTGATACATATATATATATATATATATATATATATATATATATATATAGATATATAGATAGATAGATATGATCAGAATGAAATAGATATGAACATATATATATGTGTAAGACATTTTTTATGTTTATACATTCTTTTTATAGATGGTATTTATCAATCCACCCACGGGGATCGAATGTGGCACAAGGTCTTTTTAATGTGGGTATCTCCGAGCCGGTAGTCCCAGCCAAAAATAAATAACCATTCAAACCCCCCGAGGGGGGCCAGTTTCGTCAACCTCCCCCAACGAAACCCTACCCTTCGGCGGAGCTTCGTCTGGATTCCTCTCTGCAAGCAGAGAGTTCGACAGACACCCGACCCGGCAGCTCACAAAGCGCAGATACTACACTCTGATCCTAGCCACCGGGCCGAGCGGGTATTCTTTTTATGGATGGTATTTATCAATCCACCCACGAGGATCGAATGTGGCACAAGGCCTTTTTAATGTGGGTATCTCCGAGCCCGTAGGCTCAGCCAAAAATAAATAACCATCTCAACCCCCCGAGGGGGGCCAGTTCCGTCAACCTCCCCCAACGAAACCCTACCCTTCGGCGGAGCTTCGTCCGGGTTCCTCCCTACAAGCTGAGAGTTCGACACACACCCGACCCGGTAGCTCACAAAGCACAGATACTACACTTTGATCCTAGCCACGGGGCCGAGCGGGTAGTATTTATCAATCCCCCCACGAGGATTAAATGTGGCACAAGGCCGGTTTAATGTGGGTATTTCCAAGCCGGTAGGCTCGGCCAAAAATATGACCTTTGAACCCGCCTAGACGGGTTCAGGTCCTGTCTACCTCCCCGAAGGAAACCTTGCCCTTCGGCAAAGCTTCCTCCGAGTTCCTCTCTGCAGTAGAGAGTTCGACAGACACCCGACCCGGCAGCTCACAAAGCGCAGATACTACACTTTGATCCTAGCCACCGGGCCGAGCGGGTATGATTTTTATGGATACAAATATTTAAGTAAATGCTCTGTTTATAATAAACAGTATTAAACAACATTTACCGGCCTGAATGCCCGAGAAATGTCTGTGGCTCAATCGATCAATGGCACGTCAGGCTATATGACGGTTCTGTATAGGATACAGGTTCGATTCCTGTCGGAGGACGCATATTTTCTATGACAATTTCTCGGACATTCAGGCCGGTAAATGTTGTTTAATACTGTTTATTATAAAACAGAGCATTTACTTAAATACTTGTATCTATAAAAAGAATGTATAAACATAAAAATGTCTTATACAATTTTTCTTTAAAAACAAAATGGTAACTTCAAAGAATTATCAGAGGTACGCAATTATCTATGGACGTAAATGTCCAGGGATGCAATTGTCTGGTAGGAAATTGTCCGGGACGCAACTCAACTGTACGCAACTATCCGTCTACAAGTAATGGTTATTCAAATGTTCTTGCAGGTTATTTAAAACCCGAAAAGATTGTTCAAATTGTAAGAATTTGGTAGATAATAATGATTTTTACTGATACAAATTTTACTAATTAACCCATTGTTGGGAATGGGAAAAGAGGTGGGTTCATGCATTTCCCAAGTGTATTTCCGTGCAAGTGAATATAACGAACCTGACTGGAATTTGAACTCGGCTCTTCGATTTCCAATTCCAAGCCGTTATCCGTTACAGCATCTGTACATACAAGCTTACAGCACCTGGTATTCCCAAGCGGTTACCCATCTGACCAGCTTCGACGTTGCTTAACTTCGGTGATCATACCGGTGTTTCAATGTGTTATGGCAATAAGCTCAGACCATATAACACCTTGCCAGTCCTCCAGGGTTCAATTAGAACCCTCACGGGATCAAGTGAGGCGCTGTATCGGTGTTGTGGTGTCAACAGGGCCACCCTAGTGGTTCTTCTGTTCCTATATTCTATGAAAATGAAAAAGTGTTAAATTTACTTGTTGGATATGAATCTGGTACCTTTTGGAATGGTAAATCAAGA
Organism: Acanthosepion lycidas; assembly: GCA_963932145.1. Taxonomy (NCBI): domain Eukaryota; kingdom Metazoa; phylum Mollusca; class Cephalopoda; order Sepiida; family Sepiidae; genus Acanthosepion; species Acanthosepion lycidas. Next base: position 14,818,386 of record OZ010589.1, read on the forward strand.
AGAATTAATGTGGTTCTTCTTTTCTATTCAACCAATTTCAATAAATGTGCCAAATGTTCGTCGTGAAGCAGGTCATATTTCGGACAATTTGACAACTGAACAATTTTTCTCACTTATACAATTGAACTTTCGGGACAAAAAAAAAAATCCAGGAAGTATCTGACTTTTCCTGCCAGGTCCTATATTTACAAGACCACATCTGTACCGGAGACGTAACAATCCTCACTTCCCAGCTCCAGTCGAGTCTACCTCGTGGGTGATGAATTGTTTCCCACCGTTTAATCCCTTTCCAACGGTGATATATTTGGCCGGGAGCTGTTTAATCCTCAATTTCCAGTTTCGATAGAATCTAAAAGTCTCTCCGGACCCATTGTGGGTGACGAATTATTTTCCACCCTCCAACCCCTCTTTCACAGGCGAGATGTGGCTAGCCTCCCGCTGCTCTATCGCTATTTTCATGGAAAGTGCTCGGACGAACAAAATTCCTTGGTTCTCCCAGTCGTAACCTTTACGACTAGGACCCACCATACCATTTACATAGTAGCAAAGCACCCACATCCCTCCCATATTTCCATCGATGAGAATAAGTTCCACTCGAACAGCTTCTTCCTGAGAACCACAGCTCTGTGGAACAAACTCCCAACAGGATGTTTTCTTCTTCTTCTTCTTCTTCTTTATCTTCTGCTTTTCTGTTTCTTTTTCTTCTACCACTACTACTACTACTACTTTTTCTACCGCTTTTTCTTCTGCTTTTTCTTCTGTTTCTTTTTCTTCTTCTTCTTCATGTCTACTATTTCTTCCGCTTTTCCTTCTGATGTTTCTTCTTCTTCTTCCGCATTTTCTTCTTTTTCTTTTTTGGCTCTCTCTACTTCTTTCCCAGTTTCTTCTTCCACTTTTTTTTCTTCTTTTTCCGCTTCTTTTCTTCTTTTGCCACTTCGTCTTCTTGCAATGTGGAACAAGTTCTCGAGAGTGTGCTTCACTGATCACTAAAATCAAAACCTCTCGAGGATCAACCGTTATCTGTCCTTACAAAATTCTCGTTCAATAACCTTCTACCCTGAGTGGCGCTTGGGATTTTTATTGGGCGAATAATCATGGCTTGGCAAAACGAAGATCAACAGGGAGACTATTCACATCCCTTGCAGTCACGTTTGTGATTGTTAAGTCCAATGCGGGATAGGCATACACGGTTTCAGTAGTTGCAGCCCGGTCTTGGCTCAGTGGCATAGCGTTGCAGTACTTCCTCCTCTGCCTCTTGTCGCTGACAGCGGCCCTGCAGGTATTTTCAAAGAAGGAAACAGCATGGTCGGCGGTAAGACGCCAGGCGTCAGGGTTCTCTCTGAGAACCTAGATGCCTGGAATCTCACCACCAACCATGGACGAATAATAATAATAATAATAATAATAAAAAGAGAAAACCCCGTCTCCGTTTTATTTAAGTAGAAAAAATTAAGTTATTTTTTTTTAACTGACTGAAAGTAGAATTTTATTGTGTAACAAAACAGCATTTATTTTAAATAATTTTATTTAAATTAAACACTGCAGGGACGGTTCCAATGTGTCAGCTCTACAGAAACCGAACCGAATTCAACAAGAGGCAATATGAAATTGTTATTTACATTAAAATAATCCTAGCTTAGCTCTAGCACAATGTCCACTTAATGAGGCTTAATTTAACCATTGTGCCGTGTCAAGACGCACTGCCTGTAGCAGTCATCCATTTACACGATCAACCAATTTAAATAGTCGTATATCATTCAATGCGAATTGGGACCCGATTTTTATGGAATGATCAGTTTTTAGGGGTGATAAAATGGAGTAATAATTTGCCGGAACATATTTCATAGCCACTTCCGTCCAAACGACTGACTTTATTTATTTTATTTTATTGCTTTCGAAAAGCGAAGGAGAATTTATTTAAATCATATTTCCCTTGGCTTTACGAGAAAAGCTGAAGTTTTGCTTTCAATGCTCTTTCCAGGATTTATAATTGAACAACAGGAGCCGACCAAAGCGGACACAGACAAAGACGGATTTTTCAGGACGTGTACGATCATGGCTCTCTACAATTTCCTCTCCTTTGTAGCTCTTTGTGTATTTTGTTTCTTTGCTATCTCTCCAAATATTTGTTTTGTTTTTTTGTTTTTTTTTGGGGGGGGGGTGTAATCATTTCACCCCAAACAAGGCGGGAATGCCACTAAGACGCTAGGAGGTTAGACAGTGAAAGTGAAAAAAAGACTGGGTAGAAGGAAGATTGAGGAAAGGATAAAAGATGAACGGGATTCAAGAAGACAGAAGATGGTGATTGACGTATTAAAATTTTTGAAAATTGTAGTTATAAGGGAAACAAGTAAACAGTTAGTTACTTCAACAGTAAACAAGCGGAGACCTAAATGCCAATCTAGTAGCATGCTTAAATTCTTCTTCTATTTGAAGTGTTCCTTTGAGATGTTGGCAAACATGGGTCGCCACAATTTCCTATCCTTTGAGCTTTTAGTAAAATTTGTCTTTTTGCAATCTCTCGTAATCACTGTTCTAACAATTATTTATACAAGATCCTCCTCCGCCTTCTTCTTCGTCTTCTTCATTTTCTTTTCTTCTTCTTTTTACGCTTCTTCTTCTGCTCCTTCTTCTTTACACGTATTTTTCTTTTTTTCGCTTCTTCTTCTTCTTTTAATGCTTCTTATTTTACCGCTTTTTCTTTTTTCATTTTCCTTCTTCTTCTTCTGCAACTTCTCCTTTTAACGCCTTTTCTTCTTTTTCCTTAGTCTTCTTTTGGATCTTCTTCTTTTCTCACTTCTACTTCTGATTTTTCTTCTTCTTTTACCGCTTCTTCTTTTTCTTTTACCGCTTCTTCTTTTACCGCTTCTTCTTTTTCTTTTACCGCTTCTTCTTTTTCCGCTTCTTCTTTTACCGCTTCTTCTTTTTCCGCTTCTTCTTTTACCGCTTCTTCTTTTTCTTTTACCGCTTCTTCTTTTACCGCTTCTTTTTACGCTTCTCCTTCTTTTTCTTCTTCTTTCTTCATCTTTTCCTTTTTCCGATTCTTCTTCCGCTTCTTCATCTTCTTTTGCCGCTTCTTCTTTTATCGCTTCTTCTTTTTCTTCTTTCTTCATTTTCCTTCTTCTTCTTCTTCTGCATCTTTTTCTTTTTCCGATTCCTCTTCCCCTTTTTCTTCTTTTACCGCTTCTTCTTTTTTTCCCACATCTTCTTCTTCTTCTTCTCCCTCTTCTTCTTCCTCTTCCTCTTCTATATTCTGTGCCAATGAACATCAAATATTTCCTGAATTGAAACGTCTGTTCTCACCATTAACACCAACATTAATATATTTCTCACTTCCTTTTTATTTGCTCCAGTTTACCCAATACCAGGCTCAAGAGCCACCCAAAGAATAGAGTCAATATAATACATAACAGTTAACTCGAGACTTGAACAGTTTAGGACATAGTGGTTACGGAAGTATCCAATCTGGAGTCCGTTCCACAAAATAACAGTGCTGAGGAAGATGCTGCTTGAGTGGAACTTCCTCCTTATCAATGGAAGACAAACAGAAATAGGATGATTTAACTTTGCGTATGTGGTATGGTGGGTCCTAGCCGTGGAGATGGAATTAAGCAATACAGCTCGTCGGAAGGTTTTCCATGGAAAGAGCAATAGAGTAGCTAGCGTTGTTTCGTTCGTGGGAAAGTGGTTGCAGTATGGGAAATAATTCATCACCGACAAGGCCGCGTAAACTCATCTAAAATCTGCCAAGTCTTGAAAGTGAGGATGGGGAGCTGTAGCCAGGTATTGAAGTCACAAATCTTTGGGATTAAACCAACGCTTTTATCCATTGGGCAATGTGTCCTCCAGTGAATTGATCCAAAGAGTTGTGAGTTCGATACCTGGCAACAGCTGAAGTGAACAAAAAACTTGGAAAGTTGATTTAAAGGGAGATAACTGATACTGAGACATCCAGAAGAAGCACGACACGTGGAACTAGAATAATCTACACCGGTGGACGAAGTAAAAGGTTCAGTTCGAAATTCTAATCACCTGAAGAAGGCCGGAGTGTACAGCGGCCGAAACGTCGTGAATATGGCAATAAAGATGGGGAAAACAGTCTGACAATGTAAATAGCGTAAACAATCGAGGAGAGAGAAAAAAAATTAGTAAATAAAATTTCAGAGTTCAGGCGGAGACTTTGGAAATATAGAGTCGAAGAAGACTTTAGAAGGAACCAGAAACCTGGTCGTAAACAGGGAAAAAGGGATAAACCACTACTCCTGTTCGAAAGACCGGGGAGGAGTGTGAGCCGGACGATAAGTGAAACTTTCTCAAACCAATTGAGAAGATAGAAGAGAGTTCAGACAGAGAGGTAGAGAGTCGATGTACACTTTAGAAGGAACCGGAAACCCTAACCTTAAACAAGGGTTCTATCTTTGACATTGAAAGTGTTTCCAGTGGTCTCATTTCTTTTTCATCGCTAAAATGAACGTATCGCTTTTTTCAACATCTGCATCCTTTGTATCATCGATAGCCGCGTTATTTTTGGTCAACCGACGGGTCGCTTTTATTTCTTGACAAATACATTGAGTTCTTTTCTGTTAGTAATCTTTGGATATATCCCAAAGACAATGGCAACGCCATCGCTGTGCCCGTCTTTGAATGGTGTGACTCGATAGATTCTGTTCATTTCATTGATAAAGCATTTCATTGATTGCTGATTGTTGTGGGCCATCGGATACCGACGACATTTCATAGAAATTGGCGCTGCATACAGCCTTCCTGTTTGATAATGTTGTCTACAATTCATAGTTATGCCGAAAGGATGCTTGTAACACCAGCATTGAGCCAATTTTCTGCTTGGAACCTTTACATGGTTTAAAAGTTCGACAGAAGGAGGATGATCGTTTTGTGGAGGAATAAAATCTTTTCTAGTGAAGCCGGATAATCGGTGAAATGTATCAAAATAAAATTATTTGTTTATATTTGAAGGAAAATTATGAATTAATTGTCTGTATGAGAAAAAAAAACTAATCCATAAAACTATTCCCATTCTCAAATGCTTTCAATCAAAACTGCAGATCAACCTCTTGATATTACGCCAGGCTACATTACATTAGGCCAGGTCTTAAATTCAAATCTTAGAAAATTAATTGTCAATATGTTTCGCAAAATCTTGAGTTGTCTTGTAGAAACGAACAGTGACATAGCAAAGAGGTAAGAACTTGAAACATCATTAAAAAAAATGGAACAAGTTTTCAAATCCAGAAGTCTGTAACAAATCTGTTATTTCCTACAGAAATGAAATTGAAATATATTAATCGGAAGCGACTCATGGATCAGTGCACTTTCAATATATCGGATCACTGGTGAAACTTATCAAAGTAAACATTTTCCAAATTGTCTTATATATTTAGCATTTTGCTTTTTCTTGTTTAATATTACTCTTTCACACACACACAAATATACAAACATATATATAAATATATATAAATGTACGTGTAAGTGTTCAAATACAAATACATATATATATATAATAAAAAATACATACATATATGTGTGTGTGTTTTACATCGATGACCGTTCATCAGGTAATATTGCCTGACGACCACCGTTATGGGCGTGAATCTTTTGCATTTTTAAAGTCATGCCTGTTTTTATTGGTCTTACTTATTGCTAGCCAAAACAGTCGCAATTGAACACTTTTATTCTGAAGTCTGCTCATCAGCAAAGCTTTTTTAACTGCATTATATATATATATATATATATATATATATATATATAAAAAGTGCAATTATGATTTATAAATTCATGAATCATTCATACAAAAAACAAATATAGAGGTTAATGGTTCTCGCCATTTAAATCATTAACCTCTATATTTGTTTTTTGTATGAATGATTCATGAATATATATATATATATATATATATATATATATATATAAAGAAATATAGTCTTAAGGTGTGCTATATTTATGGAATAAAGTGCTCAATATCAGAGATAGAGCGTGTGTAAATATAAAAGTGAACATAGAAGTCAACACTTAGAGGCGACAGTCTGTTTCATGCTATATGCAATCTTCAAGCCACGTATATATATATATATATATATATATATATATATATATATATATAAATGCCCGTCGATTCTTCTCCGTTCATATCTATCTATTTATCTATCTACTAGCTAACTCCTTTATTCTACTCCAGTATATTTCTTTCATCCTCTCTCTCTCTATATATATATATATCGATGTATCCCATTCTATCTATTTTGCTATCTTATGTCTGTTCATGTCTATCTATCTATGTCTATTCGTATCTATCTGTCTATGTGTGTTCATATCTATCTATCTATCTATGTGTGTTCATATCTATCTATCTATCTATGTGTGTTCATATCTATCTATCTATCTATCTATGTGTGTTCATATCTATCTATCTATCTATCTATGTGTGTTCATATCTATCTATCTATCTATGTGTGTTCATATCTATCTATCTATATATGTGTGTTCATATCTATCTATCTATGTGTGTTCATATCTATCTATCTATCTATCTATCTATGTGTGTTCATATCTATCTATCTATCTATCTATCTATCTATCTATCTATGTGTGTTCATATCTATCTATCTATCTATGTGTGTTCATATCTATCTATCTATCTATCTATGTGTGTTCATATCTATCTATCTATCTATCTATCTATCTATGTGTGTTCATATCTATCTATCTATCTATCTATCTATCTATGTGTGTTCATATCTATCTATCTATCTATTTCCACTTTACACTTAAGATAATGATCACAGCCATTGTTGGTAGGCTGTATCGGTTGTTTTATCTTCTCGATTTCATTTTATATTCAGAAAAAAAAAGGATCCAATATCCGCTTCAGTTCAATACGATTAATAAAAAAAAAATCAAAAAAAAAAAAAATCAATATTTTGTCTCAGAAATTCTCGACATTCTTAGACGGTTGTCTTTAAGAAATTTTCCTTTTTTTCTGTATTCCTACGATGCATCCTGTCTTTGGGTTTGAAAATTCAATGCAAATCCTAATTTTCAAATAAATACATACGAACGTATAAATGCTTAGGTTTTTAAATGTCGTATTTACTCATGTCAGTTAATGGCTATAGAAAGTCGATCGATTGAACCTCGATTAATGGAAGCATTTTAAATATATTTTCTATAGGTATACAAATTTGTAAGATTTGAATTCAATGACAGAAAAAATATATATATATCCATACGCAGAGACAATATATATATATATATGTGTGTGTGTTTAAGGCACGCTTATAAGAGAAGGGAACAACAAAAAAGGATGTTTGGTCAGATTTTGCAGGTGAGGAAGGCCAAGAGATTCTTAGTTCTCCTTCGTATTTTAGGGTACATTTGTGTACACACACACACACACACTGACCACACATGTACACACATCCGGTGACACAGAAGCAAGCACACACATGTATACACACGTACACACATACAGACACACACTTGCGAGCATAATCATATACGCACACGCACACACTCATACATTTATACCTGTAAATATTTCTGTAAATATATGCCTCTCCCGACTCAATCTATCTATCTATCTCATGCTGTTTTGAATTCAGAGTTTTTCCTTTTTCTAGACCGGTTGCCACCCAAGGTTATAGGACCAAGTCTGCCCTGCTATTTATCAATAGCTAGGTGGAGAAAAAGAGGATTCATACCTTTCCCAAGAGTATTAGCACGTAAGTGAATGTAATGGATCCGTCTGGAATTCGAACTCGGCTCTCCGATTCCTCAATCCGAGCCGCTATCCATTACTCCACCGTGCCTCCCTAAAATTCCTTAGATTTCAGCACAACCCATAAAGGTTGATATGTAGCTAAAAGAACCATGCCATCTTCTTATAAAATATACAGTTATATAAATTATTTACACTGTTCGAACTGTTGTCTTCATTTTCGTTGCCATATTCACGACGTTTCGGCGGTTGTACGCTCCGGCCTTCTTTGTAAATAATTACAACAACTCATCTCAGAAATATAGACAGTTATCTAAATGTTTGCATTCGTGTATCAATATGAATCTTTCTCCTTGAGGTACAAAAGTCTCTGTACATCCACATTAAATTACATTTATCAAAAGCTTGAAGCCCCATGACTTCCTGTACAGGCGTCTATAGAGATTCCACTCGGTAGCGTTATTGGCAGAAAGTGAATAGGCGAGCTTTCAACAGCTATCACTTGGGAATTTACTGATTCTGTTCGGTCTGTTACTGCTATTAGCTGTGTGAGTGAGTATGTGGGGTCTGCTCATATGAAATCTCATCTTCGCTGACTGCATAGACCATTTTTTTTTGCGTATGTATAAAATGAACAAGAGTGTCGTTGTCGAGTAAATATTTTGTTTTGTTGGGAACACAAGCCACAACCCACTGTCGACGTGGTGAGAAAATATTTCTCGGCTGTGGAATTGGTCACGGAAGTAGATAAATTAGGGCAAAGAAAAAACATTAGAGGAGGGAATGGATTTTGACGAATCAGATTCCACAGACATTAAAAAAACAAAGGGATTTTGTATTAATAGAGAAACAAAGAGAATAGGCGTGGCTAAACTTACCTATATCCCATCCCTCGTGTCATTCTCGTATATCCCACCCCTGGTGTCATTCACGTATATCTCACCCCTGGTGTCATTTAAAATTGACGCGTCTTTTTTTTCCCTATTTATTCAATTTTGCTTAAAGTTCACATTTCTTCGATTTCAAACGAAAACTCGGAAATCTTCAAGCATATGTCATTGAAGTTTTCACTTTCTGAAATTACAGTTTATATATATATATATATATATATATAAATTCTATCCTCTTGTAATTTTTTTATACACAATATATATGTATGTGTATGCATGTATGTATATATATTTTGCATATGTATGTTTATATTTACCACTAATATTATCTATCTAAATATATATATATATATATATATATATATATATATATATATATATATATATATATATATTTAGCTCTTGAAAATATATGTTCAATTGAGCACTGTTGAACGACAAGCTAATTCTAAAAACAACGGTCACCTGCGTAAATGCGAAGCTCTTCAGTAAAACGAATGGAGCACTATGGTTGCTTGGCGTTTGTTTACGTTTGTAATAAACAATACGCTAGATTTGACTGATTCGTTCGGTCGAGTGAAGATGGGTCAGTGTTAGAAACTGTGACTGACACCAAGTCGATTGGGTTTCGATCCGGGCTTGAGGCTTTCGTTTGTCTAGTCGCATTGAGGAGCTGCGAAACAGTACTGTTTACGAATGCCACACACGCATATATATATATATATATATCGGGTATAACAGCAAAATTGTCCATTTCACAGAATCTTAAAAAATTTATTAAACTAATTGGATTTATTGTTTTCAGATAAGACATTTAGACATATTGATACTATTTGTCATAAGAATCCCTGAAAAAACCCTTTGAGTTATTCAGCTAGAAAGAGAACAGATTAAAATAGTTTTGTGTCAGACCAACTGTTATCTCAACTGAGCAATGGTGGGAGGAAAAAGATAATTCAGGCCTTCAGTAATGGTACCAATATTCGCACACGAGCTTCCATCTTCAAAGTCCATTCAAGAACCCTCAAGAGAACGGGGAATAAGTTTAAAAAAGAGGGAAGAGTAGAGAGGAAAACTGGATCAGGAGGTCACAACAGGAAGTGGGATCATCATTTCAACTTAGAGCTAAAGAGATCAATCAGAAATGATCCAACTCAATCCATAAGACGCTTGGCACGTAAGAGAGGAGTTTCTGCTTTCACTCTCCAAAGAGCAGTGGAAAAAACTTGGAAATGAAATGGTACGTGAAACCTGTGAGGCACCTTGTTACTCCAGGACAGAAAGTTAGAAGGTTAGAGTGGGCGAAGATCATCGTGAATAAGTTGGAAAATGATTCTGGAATAATATATATATATATATATATATATATGAACTTTATTTCAATCCTCCATGCTCAAAGTAGAGTCCAATAAAAACCTCAGAGAATTCCAGTAAGATATCTTTAATCATTTCTAAGATACAACGGTTCAAAGATTAAACTAACAATTGGACAATTTTGCTGTTACACGATTTGGACAATTTTGCTGTTACACCCGGTATATATATACACACACACACACACACACACACACACACACACACACACACACACACACTGTTATACATCATGACGGTCGTCTTCGAGTATAGAAACCAGAGGTTAGTAGTGAATATTTCGAAGACAGTAGGAAAGCGTTGTTCAGGTTAGCAGTGAATATTTCGATAAAAGTAGCAGAGCATAGTTCGTCCTTTTGGTCGTCTCAAGCTGGTCTGGACATTCTGGTAGAGTGAACAAAATGGCCGCCTTTATACACGACAGATTGAATGTTGTACGTCTTCTGATTGGTTAACCTTCTATTGGTGGACTATAAAGTGAGTCCAGGCATTTGGACTAACTCACTAGTTATATATATATATATAGATCCCCTAGAGATAGCCTTAGCTAAGGAGGCCCTGGATCGTTCGAATAGCGAGCGGTACATGGGCCAGGTAATTAGACATAAGTTAAGCAAGATGTCTTCCGAAGCTGTGAACTTGGGCGCAGATCTGCGCAGGGAAGAGGTCCGTCGAGGTGGCGATCGTTACATTCGTGAAGTCGAATCCCCGGAGAGGCGTACTCTTCGGGCCACTGACGACATGTGCGAGGCGTTTCGGCGCCATTTCGAGATCCGGTTTACCAAGGAGCCTGGTCTCCGTGAGGAGGAGTTTCGTAGCTATTTGGCTGACTTTCCTCGGCTTTCGCCGACTGAAGCGGCTAGCTGCGAGGGAGAGATCACGGACGGCGAAGTCTACGCGGTTTTGAAGAAGGTCGGCAGAGGCAAGTCGCCCGGTCTGGATGGTTTGCCCTATGAATTGTACTTGAGGCTGTCGCACATCTTTGTTCCGATTTTGACTGCAGTGTTCAACAACTGGTTTCGGTCGGGGTCCATCCCCAATCGGATCTCCAGGGGCGTGATCACTCTGTTGAAAAAGGGCAAAGGTGGTGGGGGGAAACTAGATGACTACAGGCCCATAACTCTGCTAAACACAGAGTTAAAGATTATGGCCAAGATCCTGCAGGAGCGTTTGCAGTCAGTTGCCGAGTCTCTGTTGGGACCTGAGCAGACTTGTTCTGTGAGGGGCCGAACAATTCAGAGCAACCTGCATCTGATCCGCACGATCATAGAGGGTGTAAAAGACGACGAGCAAGCCGCGCTGATCAATTTGGATCAGTCCAAGGCATTTGATAGGGTCGACCATCGCTACCTTGCTACTGTCCTGCAGGCCGCTGGATTCGCACCCAACTTCTGCCGCTGGATTAGCCTCCTGTATCGCTCCCCCAGTGCTGTGGTACAGGTGAACGGAAGGTTGTCGGACGCGTTCGTGCTGTCTAGGTCGGTTCGTCAGGGTTGTCCGCTGTCGCCTCTCCTTTATGCTTTGGCGTTGGAGCCTCTCCTTCGCCGGCTGAAGGACGAGACCGGCAGTCCGGCCCTACGCGGAATCGCCGTTCCTGGAGGGGCTCGAGCCAGGGTTTCCGCGTACGCCGATGACGTATCTGCTTTCGTGTCGTCCCGGGACGACATCGAGGCGGTACAGAAGGCGCTTGATCGGTACGAGAAGGTGACAGGGGCCAAGATAAACCGCGACAAGTCTTCCGGCTTGCGGTTAGGTGCCTGGAAGGGGGTCGCTCTTCCGGGTCGCTTCGGTTGGACGGATGGACCTGTCCGCATTCTTGGAGTGTGGTTTGGACCGGACCTCCAGCTGGAGAAGAATTGGTCTGAAGTACTTGCAAAGGTCGATTCTGCCGGCAAGACTTGGAATCGACGGCGGTTGTCCGTGAAGGGCAGGGCGGAGGTGTGTGCTACATACATTTTCCCCCTGATTCTTTATCGATTGTCTGTACTTCCTCTCTGTGAGACCCATTGGAAGGCGCTCGAGCGATCGCTATCCTCCATTTTATGGAGGGGACGCGTGAACAGGGTCGACAGACGAGTCTGCACTAAACGTCCGTGTCATGGGGGGCTGGGAATGCCGCACCTCTTGAGTCACGTCCGTGCCTCTAGGTTGGCTTTCCTACGCCGCGCATTGACTGGGAGAGATCCGATTCTGGAGGGGATTGTTAGGGACGCCTTCCCTAGCCTTACCATCAGTCCCCCCATCTCGAGGGTTGAGCGCCGTCGTAAACCCCGGGACGAGTCGGATTTCATCCGCGAGTGTCGGTCGGCCTTGAAGGCCATTCCCCGGTCCAGTGACCTGTCACGGCCTAGGAAGGTCTTCTATCGTGGATTAGTGGAGGGGCCCGCGAAGGATTCCCTACGTGATACGCTCGGCTTGTCGGAGGAGGAGTATCGCTCCTACTGGTCTTGGGCGCCAGCGGCGGATTACCTCAGTAACCCTGAGTTTTCGCTTACCTGGCGATTGGCTCGGAATCGGCTGCCTCTCAACGACAAGGCTTTCATATGGGGTTTGGCGGATTTGCCAGACTGTGAACGGTGTGGTCTTGGCTTAGAAGAAACGGCTCCGCACGCCTTCTACCATTGCCCCCGGGTCCGCCCCTTATGGGACCATGTCGGCGAGCTGACGGCTCGTCTCGCTCCCGAACAGCTTGTGTCCATTGATCGCGCATACGCGTGTGACAATGTGTCGCCCCCGTATTCCGGGGTGAAACGGATGGTGTTTCTGACGCTGCTGGCCACGGCTCGAATGGTGATTTGGACGACGCGAAAGGAGGAAGTCTTGCGGGGCAACCGTCTTTCTCATCAGCATCTAATCCTATTCTTTGAGCATCAGCTCAAGATGAAGATTAGATCTGATAGAAAACGATTGCATTCGACAGTCTTTAGCGAAAGGTGGGTAAAAGAGGCGAGCTTGGTTCGTGTGACCGGGGCTAGCCTTGATTTTCTCTTCTAGGTCAACCTATTGCACATCGGGGTGGCTTCCTGTGGAACCCTCCCCTTGGTTAGGTTAGACAAGCTTCAGTGTACCTAGTTAATGTGAGTAAGTGTTGTTCCTGGCCTGTAACCCGGCTACTCTTTGGTTATGGTCCAAGTCGAGATTCCCAACCTCCCCAGTTTGTTTCGGCCCCCTTTTATCTCGACTGGGTCAGCTTTATATTTTCCCATTCCTGCATAATATTTTAGCCTTCTTCCCACTCCCTTAGCGAGAGTTGCCTCTTGATTTTGTCCCCTGGGCAGAATACAGCGGCCTCTCTATTTTGAGGGATGGACGGTCCCCTACTAACATCTGTTATGTTTAGTTTGTATTTTGTGTTTATATTTATTTGATTATTGGGTTCATCTCCCTCCCCTCTCATTCTATCATTATTAAAATTTTATGTATTTTATGTATTATCATCAAATTTTTATGGTGTGGGGCGCGTTTTTGCTAGGTTCCCCTTGAGAGGATGCGGTATTATAGTGGTTGGAGGATTGTTTGGTGACGGACGAGTTCTTGTGGTGAATGGGTAAATTGTAATGTATGAATGGGTCGTGAATCTGATTAGCTAGGTATAGGATAGTTAGTTTGGACCAGCCTCTACCCCTCCCCTTCATCGGCCACGTGCCAAAATTTGTAAATTTTACAAATAAATATCCTAGTTATATATATATATATAGATCCCCTAGAGATAGCCTTAGCTAAGGAGGCCCTGGATCGTTCGAATAGCGAGCGGTACATGGGCCAGGTAATTAGACATAAGTTAAGCAAGATGTCTTCCGAAGCTGTGAACTTGGGCGCAGATCTGCGCAGGGAAGAGGTCCGTCGAGGTGGCGATCGTTACATTCGTGAAGTCGAATCCCCGGAGAGGCGTACTCTTCGGGCCACTGACGACATGTGCGAGGCGTTTCGGCGCCATTTCGAGATCCGGTTTACCAAGGAGCCTGGTCTCCGTGAGGAGGAGTTTCGTAGCTATTTGGCTGACTTTCCTCGGCTTTCGCCGACTGAAGCGGCTAGCTGCGAGGGAGAGATCACGGAGGGCGAAGTCTACGCGGTTTTGAAGAAGGTCGGCAGAGGCAAGTCGCCCGGTCTGGATGGTTTGCCCTATGAATTGTACTTGAGGCTGTCGCACATCTTTGTTCCGATTTTGACTGCAGTGTTCAACAACTGGTTTCGGTCGGGGTCCATCCCCAATCGGATCACCAGGGGCGTGATCACTCTGTTGAAAAAGGGCAAAGGTGGTGGGGGGAAACTAGATGACTACAGGCCCATAACTCTGCTAAACACAGAGTTAAAGATTATGGCCAAGATCCTGCAGGAGCGTTTGCAGTCAGTTGCCGAGTCTCTGTTGGGACCTGAGCAGACTTGTTCTGTGAGGGGCCGAACAATTCAGAGCAACCTGCATCTGATCCGCACGATCATAGAGGGTGTAAAAGACGACGAACAAGCCGCGCTGATCAATTTGGATCAGTCCAAGGCATTTGATAGGGTCGACCATCGCTACCTTGCTACTGTCAACTTCTGCCGCTGGATTAGCCTCCTGTATCGCTCCCCCAGTGCTGTGGTACAGGTGAACGGAAGGTTGTCGGACGCGTTCGTGCTGTCTAGGTCGGTTCGTCAGGGTTGTCCGCTGTCGCCTCTCCTTTATGCTTTGGCGTTGGAGCCTCTCCTTCGCCGGCTGAAGGACGAGACCGGCAGTCCGGCCCTACGCGGAATCGCCGTTCCTGGAGGGGCTCGAGCCAGGGTTTCCGCGTACGCCGATGACGTATCTGCTTTCGTGTCGTCCCGGGACGACATCGAGGCGGTACAGAAGGCGCTTGATCGGTACGAGAAGGTGACAGGGGCCAAGATAAACCGCGACAAGTCTTCCGGCTTGCGGTTAGGTGCCTGGAAGGGGGTCGCTCTTCCGGGCCGCTTCGGTTGGACGGATGGACCTGTCCGCATTCTTGGAGTGTGGTTTGGACCGGACCTCCAACTGGAGAAGAATTGGTCTGAAGTACTTGCAAAGGTCGATTCTGCCGGCAAGACTTGGAATCGACGGCGGTTGTCCGTGAAGGGCAGGGCGGAGGTGTGTGCTACATACATTTTCCCCCTGATTCTTTATCGATTGTCGGTACTTCCTCTCTGTGAGACCCATTGGAAGGCGCTCGAGCGATCGCTATCCTCCATTTTATGGAGGGGACGCGTGAACAGGGTCGACAGACGAGTCTGCACTAAACGTCCGTGTCATGGGGGGCTGGGAATGCCGCACCTTTTGAGTCACATCCGTGCCTCAAGGTTGGCTTTCCTACGCCGCGCATTGACTGGGAGAGATCCGATTCTGGAGGGGATTGTTAGGGACGCCTTCCCTAGCCTTACCATCAGTCCCCCCATCTCGAGGGTTGAGCGCCGTCGTAAACCCCGGGACGAGTCGGATTTCATCCGCGAGTGTCGGTCGGCCTTGAAGGCCATTCCCCGGTCCAGTGACCTTTCACGGCCTAGGAAGGTCTTCTATCGTGGATTAGTGGAGGGGCCCGCGAAGGATTCCCTACGTGATACGCTCGGCTTGTCGGAGGAGGAGTATCGCTCCTACTGGTCTTGGGCGCCAGCGGCGGATTACCTCAGTAACCCTGAGTTTTCGCTTACCTGGCGATTGGCTCGGAATCGGCTGCCTCTCAACGACAAGGCTTTCATATGGGGTTTGGCGGATTTGCCAGACTGTGAACGGTGTGGTCTTGGCTTAGAAGAAACGGCTTCGCACGCCTTCTACCATTGCCCCCGGGTCCGCCCCTTATGGGACCATGTCGGCGAGCTGACGGCTCGTCTCGCTCCCGAACAGCTTGTGTCCATTGATCGCGCATACGCGTGTGACAATGTGTCGCCCCCGTATTCCGGGGTGAAACGAATGGTGTTTCTGACGCTGCTGGCCACGGCTCGAATGGTGATTTGGACGACGCGAAAGGAGGAAGTCTTGCGGGGCAACCGTCTTTCTCATCAGCATCTAATCCTATTCTTTGAGCATCAGCTCAAGATGAAGATTAGATCTGATAGAAAACGATTGCATTCGACAGTCTTTAGCGAAAGGTGGGTAAAAGAGGCGAGCTTGGTTCGTGTGACCGGGGCTAGCCTTGATTTTCTCTTCTAGGTCAACCTATTGCACATCGGGGTGGCTTCCTGTGGATCCCTCCCCTTGGTTAGGTTAGACAAGCTTCAGTGTACCTAGTTAATGTGAGTAAGTGTTGTTCCTGGCCTGTAACCCGGCTACTCTTTGGTTATGGTCCAAGTCGATATTCTCAACCTCCCCAGTTTGTTTTGGCCCCCTTTTATCTCGACTGGGTCAGCTTTATATTTTCCCATTCCCGCATAATATTTTAGCCTTCTTCCCACTCCCTTAGCGAGAGTTGCCTCTTGATTTTGTCCCCTGGGTAGAATACAGCGGCCTCTCTATTTTGAGGGTTGGACGGTCCCCTACTAACATCTGTTATGTTTAGTTTGTATTTTGTGTTTATATTTATTTGATTATTGGGTTCATCTCCCTCCCCTCTCATTCTATCATTATTAAAATTTTATGTATTTTATGTATTATCATCAAATTTTTATGGTGTGGGGCGCGTTTTTGCTAGGTTCCCCTTGAGAGGATGCGGTATTATGGTGGTTGGAGGATTGTTTGGTGATGGACGAGTTCTTGTGGTGAATGGGTAAATTGTAATGTATGAATGGGTCGTGAATCTGATTAGCTAGGTATAGGATAGTTAGTTTGGACCAGCCTCTACCCCTCGCCTTTTCGGCCTTGTGCCACAATTTTGTATTTATATGAAATAAATATCCTAGTTATATATATATATATACTCACAAAAACTGTAACACCCCCCTTATTTTGGGTATATTATGGAATCTTCTTTCAAAATATTAGTAAAATCAATATTAATATGTAACAAATACTTCAGTATTCCAAAAACTTTTTTTTAGCATTCATAAAATACATTTTATTATTTTTTTATGCATTTATTTATTTTTTTTAATTTAATTTTTTTTTTTTAAAGAAAATTAATATCCACAAAAATTAGTCGTATCACTTCGTCCACAGTTAAGTATTCAGGTTAATAAACATTAACAATAATATTATAAGTTTGGTTTGTGATCACAACAACAAAAAAAAAAAAAAAAAAAAAATGGAAAGAATTGTTATTTTACCCATAGCTGGGACCCATTAAAACAGTCACTATCACTCTAGGTCAGAGTGATCCTGAGGGTCATTAGAAGAGGATTGGGCTAAAAGTAGGACTATTTACATTTATACCACGAAACTAAGGACTCGCATTCATGCCAAAAACTGAACTGACGTTTCTTAAGACAATAACTAATGGATGCAGTTTTACGTCTTGCTCAGGACCAATGACGGACCTTATAAGTCAGTACCAAATATGGCAGAAGTCAAAGCACGTAATTTCAATTTCGTAATTGGTTTTGTAAATACATCCGTCACATTATTTCCCGATTCAACGTATTCAATTTGTACCGTTTTCTTTTGTACTTGGTACAAATTGATATTTGATATCGATATGCTTTGATCTTTGATGTATTATTGAATTTCTGGCCAAAGCAATACTGGCTTGGTTGTCGCAGTAAATAATTATTGGCTCAGTTATTACCAGTGTTGTAATTGTTTTTATTAGTAATTTAAGAAAAATAGCCTCTTGTATTGCTTTTGACAATGCAATATATTCAGCTTCACAAGTAGAAAGCGAAATCATTCCCTGTTTCTTCGATTTCCAGCTGATTATTGGGTTACCTTCTGCTAGCTTAAAGCAATAGCCTGATATACTCTTACGATCTGGTGAGTTGGCCCAATCAGCATCACAAAATCCTTCCAATTTCAATGGTTTATCTGATTGTCGAAATACTCGGCACCGACTCTTAGTTCCCTTTAGATAACGTAATACTTGCTTAGCTCTTGTTAAATGCACAGTCCCCGGTTTATTTAAGTTTTGGGACAACTTAGTAACCGTATAGCAGATATCTGGCCTGGTTGATGTCATCACGTAAATAAGACTTCCGACCAATGTTCTGTATTCTTTCTCACACGCCGCTATACCATCTTCATTATTCATAATTGTGTTTAAATCCATTTCACATGGAGTAGTTCTTGTTTTACAATTTTGCATGCTGAATTTAGATAAGAGTCTTTCAATGTATCTAGATTGATTCATTGTAATAGTGTTGCCTTTAAATTCGAACTGTATACCAAGAAACCATGATAGTCGACCGATCATTTTAAGTCTTATTTCTAGGGAATTTTTTATTTTTAATAGAGCTACCTCACACTTTGATGCAATTAACATATCGTCGACCCAAATAACCAGAATTACCAATATTTCATTATTAAATGTTCTCGTGTATAGACATGGGTCAACTTGGGAGGATTGAAATTGCTGTTCAATTAAATAAGAATGGATTAATTTATTCCATGTTCTTCCGCTCTGTTTGAGTCCATATAGTGACTTTTTAAGTTTCCATACATAATTATCACCTTCTTCAAAACCTTCTGGCGGTTCTATGCATATTTCATAATCGATGGCAGCATTCAAATAAGCTGCTTTAATATCCATGTGGTGTATATCCATACCATAATGTGCGGCCATTTGCATCAAAATTCTAATTGTTGTCATGTTTGTTGTTGGACTGAATGTTTCTACATAATCTTCCCCGTATATCTGCGAAAATCCTTTAGCTACAAAACGAGCCTTGTAGACTGGCGATCCATCCTCAGTTCGCTTTACAGTATAAACCCAACGGCTGCCGATAATATTTTTATCATCTGGGACCTTTTTTTAATTCAAACGTGTCGTTTGATACTAAAGATTTAATTTCTTTTTGCATGGCAGCTATCCTCCGTTTGGAATTGACAGAATGCATGGATTCTTGATAGTTCTTTGGGATACATTGTACCGAATAACAACAGTCAATGTCGCAGGTATTACATTGATCCATTCCAAAATAGTCTGGCTTTCTTCTGTTTCTTGTTGGATAACGCGGAATTTTTCCCCCTCATCAATTGTATAATCTTTTAACTCAAGTTTTGCGTCTGATTTATCCTCGTCTACATCATCTGGTATAACACTTTTCTCGGATTGTGTATTTTGAGCCGGTTTTCTACTTATAGGCTCATAATTATGCCATACTAGTTCGGGTTGCACTAGTTCCTCGCTGTTAATATTCTTTTCTTCTGGTTCCTCCCCTCGCTCAAAGGAATCTGTAAATCTGACGCATCTAATCTTCCTTATCGCTTTAGTTTGTGGAAAATAAATCATATAGGCTGGACTTGTCTTATCATACCAAATAAATATGCCCCCTTTCACTTTTTGGATCTAGTTTCGCCCTGTGGTCGACATATGTATAGCAAATTGTACCAAAGATATGCATATCACTCACATTGCGCTTGAAGTTCGTATAAGCTTCGTAAGGAGTTTTTTTAATGTTACTATTATAGCAACGGTTTCTTATATATACCGCTGTATTTAATGCATAAACTCACAGATTTTTGGGTAACTTAGATTCTATTAGCAAACATCTAGCCATTTCAAAAAGTGTCCTCCAACTGCGTTCAGCGACTCCGTTCTGGTGTGGAGAATAAGAACAAGTTTTCGCATGTTTAATGCCTTCATTTATTAGGAGGTTTTCGTAAGCATCAGAAGTAAATTCTCCACCATTATCTGTCCGAATTATTTTTACTTTTCCATACGGGGAGATATCGGATAAATAGATTTTTGTAGCTTGCAGGGTATCAGATTTGTTTTTCAGAAAATATATCATAATAAGTCCTGAATATTCGTCAACAAAGTTCAATACATATGAATAGGTGTCAATACCCATTGGTGAAATTGGACCCGCTAAGTCGCAAAAAACTCTGAACAAGATATCTGTTGCTTTTGGGATCCGACCCCGATTTCTATATTTCGTCATTTTCCCCTTTAATAGACGTGTCACAATATTGTAAGCCCTTTGGAAGTGTAATTTTCATTCCAGTGACGTGTTCTTGTAATCTTTTAACATCCGAATTATTACAGTGGCCTAATATTTTATGCCAAGTTCTTCAGTCGTGCGTGGCTGTCTTCGCAGACTTAATACTTTTCAAATAATTCAAACGACCATTTTGCTGTATATTAAATTCAGTTCCGTCTGGATATATTAACTTTGAATTGTCTCGGTGAAAATTGATTTTAACGCCAGTTTTAATTGCAGACTGAACTGAAAAAATATTTTGTTTAAATTTAGGAATATATAAAGCCTTTTTTAATAAACATTTACAAATATTTCCTTTAGTATTTCGTAGATAAATACAGGCATCGCCTCTTTTTAAAACTAAATTATTAGCTCTGGTGCCGTCAGCTAACTCGATAAAATGTGAGTCGGGCTCAAAATTGGGTTCAAAATTAATAAATTTTGTTTCATCTGTAATTACATGATTTGTCGCACCCGTATTAACCAGGTAAGAATTATAACTACTGCCCACAGTACCCAATCCAAACGAAAAGGCACATGTTCGTCCATTCGAAGAAGTTTTTACATTTTTACAAAAATCATTCCGTGTATAAAATTGACATTTTGCACGGACATGGCCGACATTACCACAGCGAAAACAAACGATATTTCTCTTGGTGTAGTTATTTCTGTTATAGTTCTTGTAATAACTGTTTTTAAGCCCCGTGTTCTTAATATCATAATTCCTAGTCTGATCGGTTTGAGGGACTGGTTTTCTGAATTTTTTAAATGAGGTTCTCAGTTGCATTACGTTGTTGCCTTGATTTTGCGGGGGTAGACATTTTTTCAGTTTCTTCATAACTACGTAACGCAATTTTAAACTCAGTGAAAGTTAATTGTTTATGTTTTTGAGTTATAAGTGTCGTGAATGGTTTGAATGTCGGTGGTAAACCCTTTAAGACCATGGCTATTAGCAGCGCATCTCTCCTACTATTTTAAAGGCATTTGTGACATTCTCTGCTCGGATAATATAATCGGTGACTAATTCATTTTCTCGTCTCTTTGAGTATATAAAGCAATAATTTTAGGCTTACCTTTTGACAAGTAGTGTTCACGCAAAATTTGTAAGGCTCGCCGTCCATTGTCCTTGGCCTCTCTCATTATTAAAGACAAACTCCGGTCGTCCAGGAATTGTATTAATTCAGCGAACACGGTCGCATTTCTTTCCATAAAATCATCATCACCCTTCTGGTCGTCTTCACAAATGATAATGTCATGGAGTTTTTGTATTCTGAGGTAGCCTAAGAACTTCGTCTCCCATAATTCATATCTCGATTCATTCCCGTCAAAATATAGTCGTGATCTGCGCTAAAAAACCAATGTTATACATCATGACGGTCGTCTTCGAGTATAGAATCCAGAGGTTAGCAGTGAATATTTCGAAGACAGTAGGAAAGCGTTGTTCAGGTTAGCAGTGAATATTTTGATAAAAGTAGCAGAGCATAGTTCGTCCTTCTGGTTTTCTTCGCCTGACAATCTGGAGTGGACATTCAGTATTTATTTACACAAATGTACAAAATGTGGCACGAGGCCTAAAAGGGGGTTGGGGAAGGACGGTCTTCTTCTGTCTTAATTCTAAACTTAGCTAGTCACAGACACGGACCCAAACATACCAACAATAATCCTATCACCAAAACAACACATTCACTCCTACCTTTCTTACTGCGTCCACCATAATACCTCAAGTTCTCTATGAAATCCTAACTAGTCCCCATATTTACATTTAAAAGTCTGTGGGGGGAGGGGAAAACAACAATTTAAAAAACCCTAAATGTTTATTTACATTATGATATAATATTTACATAACACAAAACAAAAATAGGGTTAGTAATAAAAAAACCCACAATCCCTAAATTTGGCAGAAACATCAATTCACTGGACGAAATCAATGCGGGACTATGAAAAATAAGAAAAACATTAATTCCTCCAAGGCATTCACACAGGCACACACACATTCATACACAACAACAAATACGAAAAATCACACACACGAAACGAAAGGCGCCCCGCATCCACCAGAGAACTGACATCACTGACCACCTAACAAGGGAGGGGATGGGGAATTAAACAAAAGAAAAATTGGGACAGAAATAAAAGGGGGCCAATGAGCATGCACACCCTAGCTAAGTTAACCAGAAACTTGGAAACTAAAGATTCTAAATCAAAAACCTAAACTAACCTAATATCGGGGTGGGTTGCCTATGTTCAACCCTGATAGGACAAAATCCTGAGCCTAACCGATATCCAAATGTCACTCTAAATCAGCCCCTTTCACTCTACACATTCGCGCAAGATTTACCCACCTTTTGCCAAATTCTGATGAAGGGAGCCGCCGCCTTTCCGTTCTAATCTTGACTTTAAGCTGATGCTTAAAGAACAAGATCAGTTGGGAAGAGGTGAACTTCCTGCCATCATAGAATTCCTTCTGACGCGTCGTCCAAATCCCGACTCTCATAACCCCTAGTAAGCAACAGAACACATAGTGTTCAGCCTTCGTCAATTGTGGCACCACATTGCTACAAACAGAACTGGCTTCAAGGACAAAAAACTTTCCCTGCAGCATGCGAACCATGAGGCCTTCAACAAACCCGCACAACGGCACTACCATCTTGCACTGAAAAAAGGCGTGACCAATAGTCTCGACTTCCCCAGTACAGCGACGACAGTTTGGATATTTCTCCAAGCCTGCTGAACAAAGTCTCTTGCCGACCCAGAGGGCCCCACGAATCATCAGCCAGGTGAGTGATGCCTCATCATTATTGAGATTTCAACCCAGGTGCCCAAGGCCATATCAAGCGAGCCTCCTGCTTCGTAAGACCGAGCTCGTCAATCAGACCATCTTGAACGGCCCCCCTAACTAACAGACGATACAATGCCTTACGTGACAACGCCTGGGCGTCGGAGAGGCCATCCGACGGCCGTAAGAGGAGTTTCAGAGCACGACGACATTCGCGGTAGAAGGAGCACTCGGCTCGGGGTGTACAGCCGGCCTCCTTCTCGCGCGAGTGCACACTTCTCAAGGATGGGAAATGTTTTCGGGCGTCTTCTTTCCAAAAGGTGCCTACCTCATCCGAACCGCGGCACATTCGGTCTAGAAAGGTAATGCGAAGCATATGTTGACGAATCTCAATGCTAGGCATACCCAGACCGCCCTCAGAGGGATGAAGGCAACAGATCTCGCGAGATACCATAGGGGCCTTGTCTTTCCACAAGAAAGAGAACAAGGTCCGTACTAATAAAATTAGTCTGGCATACGGGAGTGGAAGTACAGAGAGTCGGTACAGGAGAATCGGATAGATGTGTGAAACACATACTTCCGCCCTTCCCTTCATGGAAAGTCTCCTCCGAGACCACAGATTAACCGCGATCTCGGCCTTCCCTTGTACCTCTGACCAGTTCATTTCCAACTGGAGATCAGGACCGAACCAGACGCCGAGTATCTTGATCGGTCCATCCGTCCAGAGGAAAGGTCCGGGAAGAGAAACTCCCTTCCACGCACCCAACCGCAAGCCCACAGACTTATCGCAGTTGATCTTGGCCCCTGTCACCATCTCATACCCACTGATCTCTTTGCTGACTTCATCAATCTCGGCTCTGCTCGACACAAGAACCGAAACGTCGTCAGCATAGGCAGAATACCTGGCTGAGGTGGAAGCCCCAGGCAGGGAAATTCCGCGCAGGACCGGATTTGCCTTTAACTTGCGAAGGAATGGTTCCAACGCAAGAACGTAAAGCAAAGGCGAGAGCAGACAACCTTGACGAATGGAGCGAGACAATAGGAAAGGCTTCGATCTTACCCCATTCACTTCCACCAGCGCACCGGGGGTCGCATACAAAAGTCGGATCCAGGAGCGAAAGTCGGCTCTGAAACCGGGCGCCGAAAGGACAGCCTCCAGAAAGCGATGGTCAACCCTATCGAAGGCCTTGGACTGATCTAAATTAATCAGCGCGGCTTCACTGTCGACTTGCTCTAAGATCAAGCGTACCATATGAAGGTTATCCTGAATAGTCCTGCCCTTCACAGCACAAGTCTGTTCAGGGCCAATCAGACTAGACAAGACAAGCTGCAAACGGTTGGCTAAGATCTTCGCCAAAATCTTTAACTCAGTGTTTAACATGGTTAAAGGGCGAAAGTTCCCTAACCCATCCCCACCGTTCTTGTCCTTACGCAGCAACTTGATCACACCCCTGGTGAAGCGTTGAGGTATAGACCCCTGCTTCATCCAGTGGTTGAAAATCAGTTCCAGCAAAGGAACAAAAACGTGCGACAACCTCAAGTACACTTCGTAGGGAAGACCATATAATCCCGGAGACTTATCCAGGCCAACCTGCTTCAGCGCTTCCCAGATTTCCGACTCTGTAATGGGATCCTGGCAACTACCCGCTTCAGCTGCCTCGAGGCAGGGAAAGTCAGCTAAATAGGCGTCGAACTGAGCAGAGCTCAGACCGGGATCCCTGGTGAAAAGATCCTGAAAGTAATCCCGAAAGACCTCACATATGCCCGCGTTTGTAGTCACGGTCCGCTTATCCGGCAATGTGACGCACGCTATATGTCGCCTAAGCGCCTTCCGATTTTCCTCTGCACGCAGTTCAGCGGCCATATTCGTCGCCTCAGAAGACATTCTTTTTAACCTAGCCCTAACTACCAGAGCTTGATCCTTCTTGATAAGCAAGGAGGACAACTCTGCCTTAGCTAAAGCTATATCCTCACTAACACGGGATTTCACAGCCCGAACAACTTTATTTTCTAACGCCGTTTGCACCGCTAATCTATCTAGATTGAGTCGACGACTAAAATCGGCAGCAAACGTTCTAATTTTGCATTTTAAGTTGTCCCACCAGGCGTTTCCCACAACCGCCCCCGTCAATTCCCTTTGTATCATTAGTAAGAGCTGGTCCCGGAAACCCTGCTCACTAAATAATGAACAGTTAAATTTCCAGTAGCCAGCCAATCTAACCTTAGGCTTATCTAAGTTTACACGGACCCGGACAAGCCTATGATTCGTATAAACTATGTAATGGAAGCTTGGACACCCTAAGAGCCCTACATCGACTCTCCTAACTAAGATTCGGTCGAGGTAGCTCGCAAGCGCCCCAGGAGCCGAGTTGCCACTAGTTGTCCAAGTCCATGCTACCTCCCGAGGGTGTTCATTCCGGTACTTATCGACAAGATCAAACTCATCGATAAAATCCCGAAATGGTTTCACGTCCGGGTTGTTAGTACCTTGTTTCTACCCTATATGATCTATATCGGGGTCAAGGACGGCATCCCAATCCCCCGCTAAAACTACCCGACGAGACGTCGTCAAGAACGGCGCGATCTGCCGAAACAAAGCAGGCCGCTCGGCATGGATATTGGGCGCATAAACCCCAATGAGACGTAGAACCTTATCCTTTATGGTAACATCCAGCACGCAAAGTCTGCCCGCCGGATCCGCGAAGACAAGAGTATATGCAGCCTTCAAAGAACTGCTCACTAGCCAAGAGACACCCTTCGAACGACCATCAAAACATGCTGAATAAAGAGCGAGCCCCTTAGACAGTATGCCCTCACGGTCATGAGAAGAAAACCGGGTCTCTTGCAAACAACATACATTCACCCCGAGTCGCTGAAGATCACGAGAGAGCCTCGCCCTGCGAGACTCGGACCTCAGGCCCCGGACATTCAAACTAGCTAACCAGAGCGCCATTGTCAAATCGAATTAGGGTTGTCCTTCAGGATAGAACATAGCTGGGATGAGGACACCGACAGCTTGTCCCATCGAACCAGACATCATCTCAGTATCGAGAGTATCATCCTGAGACAAGCCGCCGATGTCCGCAGGATAAGTTAGTTTAAGAGCCCTATAAAGGGATGAGCGAACAAAAAGAGGGACCCTCCCTTTACATTGTTTTGATGAGTCTAATTTTTCTTCCAAAAGTACTGCGGCTGGGGGCACCACTTTCAAGGATGCCTTTGCCTCCTCTATCATGCCCCAAATCTCCCGCGTACCCGGGCCAGTTCTTACAACGGTCAGCAATGTTCGGGCCTTCTTAAAATTTTCCGGCCCCTCCACATCAACACCATTGATGTGCCGGAGATTCCATAAGATTTTTAAGGGCTTCGGATTTTTTGTTTGCCCGGAGACCCTTTCTGCCTGTTCCCGGGATACGCGGCAGACGTCTTCCCCTGGGAGATAAGGTGGCTTCATTTTCTTTTTTTTCTTGTCAGTAGCTGGTTGTGTATCGGGACTTCTATTTCTTTTTTTCTGAGGAGATTGAATGGGTGTTTGAATAGGAGTATCTCTAGGAGTGGTAGATGGTATTATGTCGGAAGATGTCTTAACAGGGGAAGGTTTTGATGAATGATAAGATTTTGACGGAGAGTTTGTCAATGATTTTGGCGGAGGTGGTTTTGTGAAAGACTTTTTAGATGAGGAAGGGGAAGACGGGGCAGAGGATAGGGGGCCCGGTGCCCCCAGCGATTTCTGATTTTTAGCCCGCGTTTTATCCAATTTCTCCTTCAACTTTTTAATGTCTAGAATTTTTTTCCAGCTAGGTTCATTTAGTTTTTGGTTACTTGATGCATTTTCTTCATAAGACGCCGAGGCGTCGCCCTCAGAGCTGGTAGAGGGAATAGGGCTGTAGGTGTCAATATCCCTGGGGTCATGATGGGACAGAGGCCCCGCTGCTTGGATCTTCCCTTTGCCCCTAACTACGAGGCGCCATTCCCCCTCTTCCTTTTCCTTATCCACACTTGTGGTAGGCTTCGGTTTTGGGGGTAATGTGGGTAAGGACCCAACCGAGGGTTTTTCCCCACCGGTCCGCCTCGCAGTTAGGCCCACTACAGGCGCCGCGGATTTGACAGTCTCAGCCAAAGGGGGATTTTGGTCGCCTGCGACCGGAACTCCAAGGGCCTTCTTCTCTGGACAGGAGAAGGAAAGGTGACCAGTCTCTCCGCACCTCCAGCAAGTAGGTTTCCTACCGGTCACAATGGACTTGAAGGCCTTCTGATCTAACATAATATCGAAAGTCCACCCCCCGTTCAAATTGTCAGAGAGAGCCCCTAAAATCTGGACGAACTGCATAAAAAATGCAGCCATGTGCTCTCCCGAAATTTGAGGAGGGACCTCAAAAACGGCCACCCCGGTCCTTCGCCGACCTTCATATTCCGTCCTTAGAATAAGGTCTTTTGTTATTAACTCTTTTTTCGCCATTGCTAGGCAATCTTCTGGCGTGGGCAGCAGAATGTCCCACATGAAGAACCCAGCACCTTTAATGACTCTTTGGGGTTTTATCCCCAGGGACAACAGTGATTTAATCACTATGTCTTTCGTGGAGCGACAAATTTTGCAGGTTCGCTTGACCACCACGAAAACCGACACCATTCTCTTTGAGAACACATTGAGCTCTTGGACGTCTTCAAGGAGCCCATCTTTATTTACAAGATGAGCATATCCCTTCGCCTTTTCCAAGAAATCCGCCATGTTCACAATGCAACTTGGGGGTGGGGACTTCCAGCAAGAGGGCAATTCCTTGGCTGTCTTCTTAGTTTGTGCCTCGTTTGGCACCCGGTCATTTGAAACTTGACTCGAGACCTGCCTGGTGTCTCCTTTGTTAGTGCTACTAGCCTCCTTCACACTAGCTTGGACTTCAATATTAGGGGCAGCATTTCAATGATGTTATTTTAGGCAGGAAAAATCAATACAATTTCAAATTAGTTATTATAATAAAGAAAACCTTAAATAATAATAATAATAATAATAATAGTATAAAACATAAATGAATTACTTAAAAAAAGTAAATTAAAGAGATTTTTAATAAAGAATATTAAAAAATAAAATAAAAAAACATAAGTAAACTGAAGTATAGATAATAATACTAAAAAATGTTAATTTAGAATTATAAATAAAAATCGGCATCTAACTGCATATAAAAAAAGTCTACACTTTAAAGAGAAAATCTTGGCCACGTCATTTTAGTTTTTATTACTATCCCTTAATTTCTTCCTTCTTTCCTTTCCTTTCCTTTACACTCTCTCCCACTCTCTCTCCTTCACCCACTCTCTCTCCCACTCTCTCTCTCTTTCACGTTTAAAAAAGAACTTTTTGAATTTCTCTCTTGCTTTCTCTTCTTGTTGTTAACCTATCACCGAGAAATTGTCTTCATTTATTAAGAACTTTCGATCTGAAGAAATGAATATATAGAACTATTCTCGAAATAATAATCGAAATGAATCTTTAAGGTTTTCTTCTTCATTTATTGTTATTAATATATAAACATTTTATACTAAATAATGTATATATTGATAAAAATATAATATATAAAATGACGGGGCGCGTTCTTTTTCTTTAAAAGGACTCCTTTTCATCCAAGACTTCTTCAGAAAGATCCGGTAGAAAGTTAAACCTAGGTACCTCCACTTTTTCGGCATTAATTTTCGATACCTAAGTTTAAAATGCATTTTTTTAAATGAAAAAACATGCTTGAAGATTTCATTTTAGCTTTAATTGAAAGTTTAATCATTAAATTTATTATTTCCATTAAGTAAACAATTTTGGTGTATTTCAGATAGAAACTATATACATTGGAATGTCAAATTTAATTTCAAATTTTTAAATTTTCTTAAAAACCGCCATTTTCTTAATTTTAAGAAATTTGTAAACAAACACAAATTTATCGATTTTAAAAATATTTAAAAAAATTTCTGACACATTATTTTAGTAAAATTAGAAAATCTACTGTTAAATTAATCTGATTTTAAAAAAATATTACTTAATTATAGCATAAAAAAGTAATATACAACGAATTATTAACGATTGGTACCGTAATTTTGATCCAATATTTGATCTGTGTTGATTGACGAGTGATGACAGCTACTACGGATGACCATAAAAGAAAATTACTAGAAATCTGAGTGAACGCTTTTATTTTTAGTTTTACTGTTATGTTTATTTATTAAAATAAAGGGACAAAACTCTTTTTATAATAATGGCAATTTCAGTCTACCGTACATGGAAATAAGGAACGTATTAAGTAAAAAAATACAACATAAAAAATTATTTGAAAAAAATTAGCCCCACTAAGTTTATTAAACTTTGCAATTTTGAACTCATAAATGTTGTTTCTACTTAATTACTAATTATCACAAGGAAATAGCCTAATACAGAGTTTTGCACGATTTTTAAACTATTATAAATTATTCTAATTAAAATGTAAAACAAATAAAACTTTCTCGTAAAATTTAATTATTCATCAGAAAAAATTTATTTCTTCAGGCAATAATGACCTTAATATTACTTATTTACAAAAGCAATTAAAAGCTTTTCTAATTAAGTAATATCATAGTTTTATTGGATTCATTATTTTTCAATTCAGAGCAGATTTTCAGATAGTTAGCACAAATTTGAAAAAAAAAGTAGGTGATTTACCATCTCTAATGACTCTTACTTTAAACAAAAAAAAATTTTCAGGAAATAAAAAGGTTTTGAACGAAATTTCAGGACAATAAGTAAGTGGGGTGTAACATATTAAAAAAAAATATTTTTTACTAAAATTTACTAAAAAGAAATATTTCAAAAATAATTTCATTCATTTGTGAATAAGTCCTGAAAATTTCATTAAAATCTGACAATTACTTTAATTTTACAAGAATTTCCAAATCAATGTGTTTTCAACGGGAAAAAAGCGCAAAAAAAAAAAACAATGTTATTTTAACAGCACCGCGATGACGTAAAAAAAAGATTTTAACCAAAATTTCAAGCGTCTTAGAAAATATTAAAAAATTTCAAAAAATAATTAAAAAATACTTTGGTCTTTCATCTTAATAATAACATAAACATTTTGACGATAAAACTTTATTTTCGTTAAGTTTGTGGCATTTTTTTATTACGCTATGCTGTTTTCCCGCGAAAAAGTGGGCAAAAAATAAATAAAAAATAATGATAAAGGGTTAAACCAAAAAAGTGTATGTGGAATAAATAAGGATCTACGACTAAAATAAATTTTCTAAAACAATAAATCAATGTAAAATTTAAGCCCCGAGTGAATATAAAACAAAAAAATATATATACTTGTGCTCCTAAAGCAGCCATGAAACACAGAGAACGAAGAATATTCCTCTTCCTGCACAGAAGTCAGTTAATTTTGTATTAGTTGTAGGTTTTTAAAAAACGGTATTAAAATTCAAATAAAAAAAATTGTATTAATTATAGGTTTTAAAAAATCCGGTATTAAAATAAAAATAAAAAAATAAAATTTTGTATTAATTATAAGTTTTAAAAAAATCTGGTGTTAAAATAAAAAAACAAAAAAACTTGTATTAATTATAGGTTTAAAAATATCCAGTATTAAAATGAATAAAAAAAATTGTATTAAATATAGGTTTTAAAAAATCAAGTATTAAAATGAAAATAAAAATATTGTATTAATTATTGGTTTAAATATTAAATATAGGTTTTAAAAAATCAAGTTTTAAAATGAATATAAATATATTGCATTAATTATAGGTTTAAAAAAATCTAGTATTAAAATAAATATAAAAATAAACTTGTATTAAATATAGGTTTTAAAAAATCCGGTATTAAATGAAAACAAATAATACTTGTATTAATAATGGGTTTAAAAAATTCGGCTTTAATTATACGTTTATAGAATTTTGGTATTAATTACAAATTTCTAAAAAAAAAATCGGTATTAATTATTAAAATAAAAATCAAGTATTAAGATTAATCGTTCTTCGAGGAAAGTATTTAAGCAATCGTGTATCGATGGAGAAAATGCTTTAAATTACGTGGCAGAAGAAAAATGTTTTTAAATATACAAATTCATCTGGCATGTTTTTAATCGTGAGAGTGGTTTGTCCGCGAACTAGATGCTTCCTGTAAATCAAAGATTCGGTGCCACACAAAGCCGACTTATATCAGGGACCGAGGCGAAACCACGCTGGACAATGTCCGCTCATATTCAGTGGATACTGAACCTAACTGGTTCACCAATTTGATGAATAGATTCTTAAAAGAACGACTCTAAATTCGCTCCTCTTTTATATAATTCCAGTCCAATACCTATTTGAATTCCATTTACGCTTTAGAGAAACATGTCTGTAGAACCTTCGTCAAAAAATCCCGAAGCGCACTTCCTGTTTCCTGTCTGAAGAGTTCACTGGACAAATCGATCTGAATGGATTCTTTAGGTGTAAGGAACACCGGTTGGATAGCCTTTTGTTCGCCCAGGATCTTTAACACACACACACACACACACACACACACACACACATACACACACACACGGAGAAGTATAGAGCTGGTTTAACACTTATATAAACACTTGTAAATTACGAAGGTGATAAACTTATATTTATATATGCGTACATGACACAGATAGCATATGTTTATGTGACAGAGAGAGCATGCGCGTATGTGAACCGGGGTGGGCGTGGTATGCATTTCTTGTACTGTTGATACGTTTGTACATATGCATGTCTGTCCTGGGCAAGACGATAAACTACATCGGCGTCCTGGGTCAGACGATTAACTACATTCAGCAGCAAGGCCTCTGATCAGGAGGGTTTGAGGAGCGTGGAACCACCTCTTAATTGCCGGTGTTCCCAGGTCCACTCTGACCCGGGGTGGTAGTACCTGTTAGGGTCCCAGCTATATGCAAATAATTAACCCCCCCAAAACTAGGGTCAAAACACTATGAAAGTGTAAAAATAGGTTTTAATACCAGCAAAATGTTTTTGTAAAAAAATTACCAGTTTTTTTTAAAAAAAAGTTATTACCAGATATACATTTTTACCAGCAATACATTTTGGAAAAAACATTACCAGCAATACACTTTTGAAGAAAAATTATTACCAGCAATACACTTTTGAAGAAAAAAATATTAGCAGTAATAACAATCTTGTCGGCATTAAATAACCCATTGAGGTTGATATGTCGTAAACCAAATTAAACCAATATATACTGATATAGGTAGATAGATAAAAAAAAATATTAGCAGCAATAAAAATCTTGTCGGCATTAAATAATCCATTGAGGTTCATATGACGTAAACCAAACTGAACCAAACCATACCAAACCAAACCATACCATACCATACCATACCATACCAAACCAAACCAAACCAAACCATATGCATGTTTATTAACGAATACATATAATGCTAACGCCCGGCTTCTGAGTACACCCGTCTGTTAATGTGCCTGTCTAATCCCCGTTGCAGACGCCGGCTTAGGTATATGTGTGTTTCTTCAACACCCGCAGGGCCAAACAGTGGTTTATATTGCCAGTATGCTTAGCGGGCCTTAATGATTCTGTAAGAGAACTCCCAGTCTGGCGTAGTCAGTTGAAGAACAGTAGTCGGCACCCACTCACACCCGAACATCGAGATCATCATCTACTCTTCTTATTACGTTTCTCCCCTCTGGTGGCGGTGGCCGCGATGGCTGTGAAGGCCCGGCCTACTCTTGAAGAGTGGTGAGCAGGAGCCGCAGAGGAGTGCGGCTTGTGGACGCAGCTAGGCGATTCGGGACCTTCTGACAGTACGTCGCATATTCTCTTCATGTCGACGGTTGGACTCGAAAGCCACGCCCCCACCCGGCTCAGATGTTCCTACGCCAGGAAGGCTGGTTTACAGGTTTCCCAGATTTCAGGGTCGATGTTCGCCTTTGTCAGAAATCCTTGAAGTGTTTCTTTTGGGCCTCCGCGCAGCCAGATGCCGTTGGCGAGCCCGCCAAACAGGACGATAGGTGGGAGTCGTGTGAGACGCATTCTGGACACGTGGCTCGCCCAGCAGAGGCGATGTAGAAGAATGGTAGCTTCGATTTTAAGGAGGGTTATCCGAGAAAGGACCTCGTTGTGGGTGATGTGGTCCTTCCAACTGATGTGAAGGATCCTTCGGGGATTCGTTTACTGGAACTTCAAAATCTGTTTTAATATTTTTCTTATAGCTCCGGTCACGCTGAACTGTGACTTTGTGCTATCACAGCCGTTAACAGCTTCCAATTAGTTTCGCCTACCCTGTTTCATTTGCAAGGCTTGAATCAACCCGTGGTGTGGTTTTCAAGCATTTGTTCCCGTGTCACTAACGCACAACTTCATATAGAAAAACTCTGTTACCAAGAAGTCGCCTCTTTGAAAAATCGACCAAAATATGATTCGAACCCACTAACGTTATAAGCACTCAGCCACAAGCCTCACTTTGGATCAGACATGACCATCGCTGACGTTTGGAAATATTTTTTAATGTCGGTCATGAGACCTGCAGTGACTTTTGAAACCAGTAAAAAAAGATCTTCCGGTTGTGTCGTTTCTGTGTGGCATCGACGAAAGCTCTAGATCCCGTGTAACCACAGATACCTTTTAAGGCCAGACCGACTTTTGCAGATTTTTCAGGACCCCTCATAGTCATACATACGTTATTTACATCCTCGCGTCCCTACAGGCATATAAACGATAGCGTCTAATATTAGAGGACGAAAGTTTAGATATACAAGTTTACTGATGTAAAAGTTTTTTTGTAAGTTTTTTTTTATGGTAAGAACAATTCGACCAGAAAATTGTAAATATACTTGCAAATTAATGATATCACGTTTCACAAAATAGATAAAGATTATGAAACAGATTTAAAGTATAGTAAATCTTCGACAAGAGTCACGTTACACATTACACTGTACAAAAAAAAAAAGCCAAGACAAAAAGATACATCATAGGGTTCAACCAAGCGCACAGCAAAAAGGTAAAAACACAAACTTAGGTAACATATTCATTAAATTCAGTTTTATCGATCACACGGCACACACACACACACACACACACACACACACACACACACACACACACACATATATATATATATATATATATATATATATATATAAGGCAGGATGTGTGTGTGTGTGTAACGAATGCACAGCCGCAATTTTCGACGGATTTGCACCAAAATTTACATGCACATGCTCCAAGTTAGCGGGAAGGCCAAGACCGACTTTGCATTTCCCAGCTCCCATTGATAGTGGAAATAATCGATTTTTTCATGCTTCTACGGCAGTTTTCATGTAGTTTGTGGCCATTTTCTACTGGCCAGAGTGAGAGCCTATAGCTGGCTGCCACGAATAGGCAGGAAGATTCTATTGGCCAGCGTGAGAGCCAACAGCTGACTGACACGAATGTTAACTAGCATGCAAAAAAAAATCGATAGCTGCATTCGTCACAAGTGGGAAAAATTTAAATCTGCATGTCACTTTACTCCAAATCGCTCATTTGCTTGCTTAAACTCAACGTTGATTCTGATTCCGCAGAACTGGGTTGGGTATGAAAAAATAGTAGTTGTTAACATTCTTTTTTCATTCGGTTTTTCAAGTTACGAGTCTTTTTTTTAAAGCTGATCGTTTTGTGTTCATTTTGTTTAGTTCTTTTTTCGTAATAGATTTAATGTTTAGTATAGAGCTTAGAAAAATTCGCAGTGTGAGATAGGCAAGAAGTAAGGCATGTAGCAACATCAGCACAGAAAAGAGCACTCCTTTAAAGGCAAGGAAGGGCAAAAATATTTTAAGTCAAGTGATAGCGATTGCTGTATGAGTCGTACGATTTTTGAATCAAGCACGGGCAACGCCGGACCATGCTGCTATTATATATATATATATATATATATATATATATATATATAGCCGAGTTCGAATTCCAGTGCTAATACCATTGAGGTTGTATACATCAGGCAACCGTGCCTCCTCAACAAATGCTCATATTTTAAATACATTACATAAAAACGTTAATTGTTGATGTCAATTAAATTTTAAATTTGTTCGATACTAATAAAGTCATATCATGACAATATCTATTATGAAATTGTTCATTTATATATTTTATCATTTTACACTTATAAAAGGCATTTGTATAAAAAAGACCTTCTGAAAATAAGCTTAAATATTTGCAACAATTATTTTTATGTAATATCGTATTTAAAATAAATACTGATAGCGATAATAGATTCAATCGCTTTATCTTGACCTCGCGAACGGGACAGTGCTTCTCTGGAACTTCTTTTAGCGCGATAAGCATTTTGAAGTATTATGAAGAAGAGACTTAAAGCAACAGAAATGTGTTTCTACAGAAAGATGCTGAGAATACCCTCGATCAAACATAGGAGCAATGACGAAGTTTTTGAAATAATGCCAACAAAAAGAAAACCAATACTTAACATCAGGAACAAGATAGCTGAAATTTCTGGGGTACGTAGTAAGGAAAGAGGGCTTAGAAAATCAGATTGAAGGCAAGAGAGACAGAGGGAAGCAACGGACGACATACTTGGCGAATTTGAGGGAATGGATAGCAAAGAAATAAAAGTTATTAGGGGCTACAGAGGGAAGGAGATTGTGGAGAGACATAATCGCCAACAACACATAGCAGATCTATTCACTACTGTTGTTCTACTTATTTTACATATTGAGCACATTATTTGCAAAATTTCTTCGCCTTGAGCAAGTTAGCTTCCAATAATTTGCTGCTTGAAGTGATTTGTGAGATTTTAACGATCTATCTATCTATCTATCTATCTATTACAGTCTTCACATCTATCTATCTATCTATCTATCTATCTATCTATCTATTACAGTCTTCACATCTATCTACGTATCTATTACAGTTTTCACATCTATCTATCTATCTATCTATCTATCTATCTATCTATCTATCTATCTATCTATCTATCTATTACAGTCTTCACATCTATCTATGTATCCATTACAGTTTTCACATCTATCTATCTATCTATCTATCTATCTATCTATCTATCTATCTATCTATCTATCTATCTATCTATCTATTAGTCATCATATCTATCTATCTATCTATTACAGTCTTCACATCTATCTATTTATCTATCTGGGCACCCCGGCGTAGTTTAATGGTTAGCAAGCGTGTCTCGCTAGATCTGTTACAACTGAAAGGTGATTTCGATCCACACTAGGTGCTCCATACTTTCGACCTTGTGCCACATCTTATCTATCTATTACAGACTTCATATCTATCTATCTTCACATTAATAAAGGGTCACTTGTAGAGGGGTCTATCCATCTCTCACACAGTCTTTTCCAAGTAGTCAATGAGTGTCTTTCTTTGTTTCTATTTACCCCTCGTGAGGATCACGACGGTCTGATTTGAACGTTGGAAAAGCAGTTGGTGCAAAACTGATGCGAGGTTCGATTCCAACTTCAATAAAAGAAAAAGAACAACGAGCGAATTAAGTGGACAAAACTGATGCAAAATCTCTGCATCGAACAGGAAATATTGCTGTACAAACTTTTATCATTGTTAAAGCTATGTTTTTTTTTTGTAAATTTCATTAGCGAGAACCGGATTATTTTTACTGTCGGAGTCTTGATAGCTGGCTTTTCTCGTTTTTTTTTTTTTTCTTCCTTTTTTTCGCTATCATCCAACATCAAGCAACAGTGGATATAAAATTGAACTTGGCCAATTATTTGCCTTGAAAAGCGCATTACTGAAAGATGACTACTGAATAGGCCTCTACTACTGAGCTGATTACGACCAGGGTTAAACGATAATTCTCATAGCATCCTGTCCGATAAATTGATTGGTTGTTGGTTGTTTTGTTTTATGGCATATCAAAACCTCAGCGGGTCATTTAAATTTTTGAAATATATTCATTGCAATAGTTTGAAAAAAACAAAACAAAACGATGTGTATGTAATATTTGAACCATTTTTCAATTACTTATATTTTTGAGTAGAATCCAACCTCTTACTCGTATTTTAAGTGCAGCTGATAATAATTTTTTCCTTCAAAAATTATTGCTAGTAATAATTTTTTTTATTGAAAAGTATTTCTGGCATTAAAACCTATTTTTACACAAATTTGGGTATTCCTTCTAACTACCGTCTTATCAGTCTCCTGCCTCTTTTCGGCAAAGTCTTTGAAGCCCTAATCAATACCGAAGTGGTTACATCCCATGATCTGCTTTCAGACAAGCAATATGGCTTCCGCTTTGCCGGATCTACGGCTGGTGTGCTTACGGCCATCACTGAAACTGTCTACCAAGCTCTTCAAAATAACGGGGAAGCTCGTGCCGTCGCCCTAGACATCTCCAAAGCGTTTGATAGGGTTTGGCATGCCGGCCTTCTTCGCAAGCTCCAGGGTTATGGCATTACGGGTCGACTGTTTGGCCTAATACAATCATTCCTGTCAAACCGTGAATTGAAGGTCGTTCTCAACGGATTCTCCTCCAGTTCCTATCCCACGAACGCAGGTGTTCCTCAAGGCTCCATCCTTGGCCCCACTCTATTCCTTATCTACATAAATGACCTTCCTGACGCCATAAATTCCCAAGTTGGCATCTACGCGGATGACACCACAATTTATTTCTGCCTCAAAAATAAATCTAGTGTCACTGACAAAACTAACATGGCTGTGCGTCTCGAAAAAGACCTCCAATCGGTTGTGAACTGGGTCAGGAATTGGCTGGTCAACTTTAATGCTTCAAAAACAAAACTGCTCTCTATTAATCACCACAGAGATCCTTCCCTTCCCTCCATTAGAATGTCTGACGCTCAACTTCTCGAGAGCAACTCTCTGCGGCTGCTCAGTCTCACGTTGACTGGTGACCTGAGATGGAACAAATACATTGATTCAATTGCTTCATCCACCGCAAGGAAAGTTGGCTCCCTGTGCCGCGCCAGGAAATTTTTCTCCCTGGAATCAATCCTCCAGATCTACAAATCAACAATTCGCCCTTGTATGGAGTATTGTTGCCATATATGGTCTGGAGCCCATTTTGTTTGCCTCGGGGTTCTTGATAGGCTCCAGAGGCGGATATGCAATATAATTGGCCCTGCTCTGGCATCTCGTCTACAGTCACTTTCTCACAGACGCGCCGTCGCCTCTCTCTGTCTGTTTTACAAATATTTTCATGGCAATTGCTTCATGTCTCGCACTTCTCGCTTGTGGAACTCCCTTCCCTATTCCAGTTTCCCTGAGAGCTATAATCTCCAGCTATTCAAATGTAATGTCAATCGACATCTCCAGTTGCCTTGATCTATCCACTACCCTTCTCCTCATCCTTTCCTCTATCACTCCTATCTTATCTTGCTCCAAATTTTCTGTAATCCCTTGCGTCCTAGTGGCTTGCTTGGGGGTGAAACGCTTAAAAAATAATTATTTGCCCATAGCGGGGACCCTAACAGGTGCTACTACGTCGGGACAAGGTGGACCTGGGAACACCAGCAATTATGAGGAGGTTCCACGCTCCTCAAAAACTTCTGATCAAAGGCCTTGCTGTTGGACGTAGTTTATCGTCTTACCCAGGACGCGGATGTAGTTTATCATCTTACCCAGGACACGGATGTAGTTTATTGTCTTACCCAGGGCGCGGATGTAGTTTATCGTCATATCCAGGACGGCCTGCCAGATAAGATTGGCACAGATACGTCAACTGATTTCAAGCGAGTATCATTAACAATCACCAGAGAACTTGGCTTACGGGCTATGAAGACCAACTTTCTAGGTGAACAGCTGAACGAACGTATAGTAATAGATAAAGTAATGTTGTCTTAGTAAGATCTGAAAAGAGCAAAACACCAAGTGTTTTACTTGTAATATAATTGTCTATTCACTGCTGGACTGTCCCACTTTCCCCAAAGGTCGGGCGTCTATATAATTTCTTGTTATCTAGTTGTCTTTGCCTATTCTAAGTTATGCTGGGGTTGTATCCTCGTTTATGTTAGTACACCTACCGACATTCTTTGAGGCCCGATTCTGCACTTGGTGGCTAAGTGGTTACCTTATTGGACAGACCTCTAAGCTCCTAGGGCATTCTGAGGTGATACAAAACTAATTTCGTATCGCTTACAGTGAATCCAGTATATGTTAGGGTTCACCACAGATCAACACAAGACCCTGATACTTTCAGACTTCTGGTATTTCCTGGCAGGAATTACAAAAAGAAATGCCGAGGAAAACGTTTCATCACCGCCGCGAGGAACCTACATTTGCTCCAGATTTGGCGAACGGCTCTACTCTGAATAAAGCTCTTTACCTTGAACGGCGTTTGGGACTCCGGCCCTCGGCAGGAACACATATATACGAGCAATCGCCTGATGATGCTGGAAAAATGGTCGTGTCCTCGTACTGCTTCAGAAAGTATCTGGCTCCTCCTGCCATGCTTTATCTTTACAAGAGTCAGATTAAACCAAAAAGGTAGTATTGCTGCCACACCTGAGATGGAGCTGCCCAGTGTTTGATATTCCAGCTATGATATTTCCAGTTTTGATATTCCATAGATAAGAAGGAAGTTTCACTCAGGTAGCTTATACTCCAGAGCTGCTACTTTATGGAACAAACTCTCGGAAGGATGCCTACCCGATCAGTACAGTCTTAAACACTTCTAGTCTAGAGTCAACCATTCCTACAAAATATGTATTTCTTACTTCCCTCCTTCACATTCTTACAACAACCTTATTCGGTAACCCTCTTCCTTGAGTGACTCTTGGGCCTTGAATTGGGTGAACGATATTTATAACATGTAGATT
Organism: Acanthosepion lycidas; assembly: GCA_963932145.1. Lineage (NCBI taxonomy): Eukaryota > Metazoa > Mollusca > Cephalopoda > Sepiida > Sepiidae > Acanthosepion > Acanthosepion lycidas. The sequence goes on from OZ010589.1 coordinate 14,857,942, forward strand.
AATAATATGTAGATTTCTTTTGAGCACTAGGGAAAAAATTTCAATATTTTGTCTATTGAATTACATTTGGCAGTTCTATGTAATTTGAGTGCGCTGAACACAGATTTTTATTTTGTTTTGCTTTATCAGGTCCTGATTTTGTTCAACATCCATCCTCTTTAGAAGTATTCATAAAAAAGGGTTTTTTTAATCAATACTCGCTAAGTTTTTTTCAGTTACACATAATGCAACTAGTTTTTTTTATTGAAATTTTTGTATCATATATAATTTTATATGTAACACTCTAAAATATTTTTGATTTTGTCATTTTAAAACCATTTTAATATTAGGTTGGTGCAAAAATAATGACGTAATAATATTGTTTTTGACGTTAAAACATACGTCAAAAAACGACATTATTACGTCATTATTTTTGCACCAACCTAATATTAATAAATTAAGCTAAACTATCATAGAATTCTAGAATTTTCTCGTGTGTTCCTGTTTTCTGTAGAATACTCTAGAGGGACAACTAAAATATATAAAAGCGACACTTTTTCGGACTTGATCAGTCAATTCAATTAGTCAGTAATTAATTAAATTCGGGCATTAACATTATTTTGAATTGGCATATGATTTAGTAAGTAATTTTGTCATTGTGATTTAACTAGACATAATTTATATTCTACCTACTCATCTGTGTTTCTAGTTTAATTTATTAGATTGTAACTACCTATTTCAAAATAAGTTCCTATTTAAATCAATTTTCCGCTTATATTTAAGATGTTTTAAATTTATATGAATTAAGAGCTTTAAAAACCTTTACAATTTGGCTGGACAATCAAGCATTATGTCATCCAACACAAGAAACTTCAAATGCAAAAACAACCTCGATTCCTTTTGTTTTTATATGTGGAAATTTTACACTTCCACATCAAAATATAACTGACTACGTAAAAAGAGCTTTGTTTTCTTTTTTTTATATGCCGTGTGCTTTCAGGACGTAGGCGATCATGGCCCTCCACTTCCCCCTATCCCTTGTGGCTCTCAACAGGTTTTGTGTTTCTACCAACTCCCCCAGACCACGCTCCGTCATCCAGCTGCCCAAGCCTGCCAGGTATGTCATGCGCTGCTTTCCCTTGTCTATTTTTCCTCTATTCGTCCTGTGAGTATCAGATTCACTAGGCCCTCCTTTCTCATCACGTGTCCAAGAAATTTCACCCGCCTCTTCCTTATTTTGAGCATAAGCTTCCTCCTTGTTTGCATCCTCTCCAAGACTTCATCCTTTCTCAAATACTCGGTCAATGATATCCTCAGCATCCTTCTGTAGAGACACATCTCCGCCGTGGCGAGTCTCTTCTTCGTCTTTGAGGAGACCGTCCAACATTCGCTGCCATATAGGAGAACAGATGTCACGTAGCAGCTCAGTACTCTTTACTTTGTCGCAATGGAAATGCTCCTGTTTTGCAATACTCTAGCCAGCTTCTGGAATGTATCCTTGGCCCTCCCAATCAGTCTTCGGATCTCAGCGTCGAACCTACTGACCTTCGTCAGAACATTTCCCAGATACTCACAGGTTATTTTGGCATAAAATTAGCGGGGTAAGATAAATTGAGTGTCCCACATAAAGCCTGCACTATATGCATTGAAAGATTGCGACATTAGACGAAAGGTTCGGATCCGAAAATGCCTTTTGGAATTCCCATGGTAAGTTTACATGACGTAATTTTATGAAATCATAATCAATATTTTACTGCAATTTACCTAAATCCAATTTTAAATTAGGCACATGAGCACAAATTTACAAAAAAAACAAAACAAAAAAAAAACGTTTATAAGAATCTCAAATACTGCATAAGGTTGAAACACAGAAATGTTAAATCTTTGGAAGATAACTTGATACAATTCATAAAACCAAGTCTCTTGTCGCTTTTGTTAACTCTTTACAATTTTTTTCCATATCAGGTGTGACGAGGGTCTAGTAATCACGAGATCGATTGCTACTTTTGCTTCGTCACTAATTCGGGTTTCCCTAAGAAAAATAAACATTGTATCGAGTACCCACATTTAGACACCTCGATACACCCTGTGTTAGATTCAAGAAAGATCCCCATTGCAAAACTTAAGGATCTGCTAACTCAAGAATTAGTTGAAGATATTCCCGAACATATTATTATAAACTTTGATGAGTCAGGCGCCGATTTTGACCCCAGCGTATTTGAAAGTCAAAACGATCTGCAAAAGTTTACCCAGGTCGATTTGGTTTGTTTTGGTTTGGTTTGGTTTGTTTTGGTTTAGTTTGGTTTGGTTTGGTTTGGTTTAGTTTGGTTTGTTTTACAGTATATCAACCCAAATGAGTTATCTAATGCCGACAAAATTTTTATTCCTGGTAACAATTTTTTCCAATAATGTCTTGCTGGTATTAAAATCTATTTTTACACTTTCGTAGTGTTTTGACCCCAGTTTAGGGGTTAAATATTTGCCCATAGCTTGGACCCTAACAGGTGCTACTACCCTCGAATCAGGGTGGATCTAGGAACACCAGCAATTGAGGTGGTTCCACAAATCCTCCTGATCAGAGGCCTTGCTGTCGGATGTAGTTTATCGTCAGATGTCAGAAGACGTAGCACCGAACGAGCAGAAACCTTCGTCATGCCAAGTTCATTATGCAGAATATTCTTAACTCTCTCACAGGATATTCAAATAGCATTAGCTATTTGATTTATAGTCAGTCGCCTGTCATCCATCAGTCTGTGGGGAACACGATCAATGTTTTCGTCAGGACGTCCGCAAGTTGGATCATCGGCAAGACTCGCACTTCCCCTCCTATATTCAGCTGTCCAAGTTTTTACTGTTGATAAAGCTGGCGTATCATTTATAATGTAACAACCATGTCCAGCATGAATGGCCAGAGAGAGAGACTAAAGCTTTCTTTCTGCAGGTGCGGGATAACATCACGATGCCAAATTTGTCCATTTTCAAGAGAAGTCGCTGCTTGTTATTTTTCAAGTCTTCGTTGAACAGTCAGTTTACCTGGAAATAAACAAGGTAGTTATTAATAAGAAGAGTTGAAATTAATACATGAAAGATTTCACAGCTCTAGCATCACCCCTTCATAGTCAGCCTATGAACTTTTCAGCTCACCCTCGGACCCGGAAGGAAAAAATGGAGTTATTAATAAGAAGAGTTGAAATGAATGTTTACAAGATTTCACAGCTCTAGCATCACTCCTTCATAGTCAGCCTATGAACGTTTCAGCCCAGCCTCGTACCTTGAAATAAACAATGCAGTTATTAATAAAAAGAGTTCAAATGAATGCCTACAAGATTTCACAGCTCTAGAATCATTCCTTCATAATCAGCCTATGAAGTTTTCAGCCCAGCCTTGTACCTGGAAAGAAACAATGCAGTTATTAAGAAGAGTTGAAATGAATGCATGAAATATTTCCCAGCTGTAACATCACTCCTTCATAGTCAGCCTACGAACTTTTCAGCCCACCCTCGTACCTGGAATGTAACAATGGAATTATTAATAAGAAGATTTGAAATGAATGCATGCAAGATTTCACAGCTCTAGCATTACTTCTTCATAGTCACCCTATGAACTTACTGGGTCTCTTATATGGCAGTGAATGTTAGACAATCTCCTCACAAATGAAAAAGAGACTTGAAGCAACAGAAATGGGTTTCTACAGAAGGATGCTGAGGCTATCATGGACTAAACATGCGAGCAACGTCGAAGTTTTACAGAAAATAGAAACA
>OZ010589.1:14864181-14938331 GCA_963932145.1 Acanthosepion lycidas
AAACCACCTGAGGAGACCGTACTGGTCGAAACCGTTATAGTGTTCTGATGTCAGCATTCATATTTCTAAATATATATATATATATATATATATATATATATATATATATGTTAAGATCGTGCACATTAAAAGTGCTCAATATCAAGTTAGAAGACCAACTGAACAAACCACCTGAGGAGATCCTAGTGGTCGAAACCGCGATAGTGATCTGGCGTCAGCATTCATATATATATATATATATATATATATATATATATATATATATATACATATATATATATATATATACATACGCCAGATTAAACGAACAGTTAAACATTTGTTAAGATCGTACACATTAAAAGTGCTCAATATCAAGTTGGAAGACCATATAATATCGTTTTTTGCCGTTAAAATACGTCAAAAAACGATATTATTTTTGCATCAACCTATATATATATATATATATATATATATATATATATATAAGTGAACATTGAAGTCAACACTCAGAGGCGACAGGGTGTTTCATGCTAGACGCAATACTATTGCGTCTAGCATGAAACAGCCTGTCGCCTCTGAGTGTGGACTTAAATGTTCACTTTTACAATTATATTTACATACGCTCAATCTCTGATATTGAACACTTTAGCCCATCAATATGGCACACTTTAAACTATATTTCTTTACATATATATATATATATATATATATATATATATATATATATATATATATATATATATATATATATATATTTCATTTATAGGATATTCTATCAAAACATGTGAATAAAGCTACACAAATGCAATCATGTTTCGATGTGTATTATCACATCCTATCCGGTGGGTAGTAATTGGCCGTATAACATCAGATATACCATAACGTATATCAATGTATTCAAATCTGTATTTTCATTGGATTCATGCGTTGCACATGGTTACATAATTGTGTTTGTAAATTGTAAATTGTAATTTGTCATTATAAACATAAACATTTCTTAAAATAATTTCGGACTTTGTTCATTTCCTAATATGTGGCGTCATTTTTTACATTTGAATACGCCATAAGCAGATATGAATTTACGAAAGAAAAGCATGGAAAATTGTAATCTGAAAACGGTAAAATCAATCTTGTTAACCGAAAGGCTCTTCTGTGGCTCAATCGTTAAAAGCACGTCAGGCTATATGACAGTTCTGTATAGGATATAGGTTCAATTCCAGTCGGAGGACGCATATTTTCTATGACAATTTCTCGGACATTCAGGTCGGTAAATGTTAATACTGTTTATTATAAACAGAGCATTTACTTAATTGTTTGTATCTATAAAAAACGAATGCATAAACATAAAAAATGTCTTAAAATAATTGTGTTTATTGTACTCTGAGGCTTATGGTTGTGGTATATATATATATATATATATATATATATATATTTCGATATGTATATTTATTTGGATTTGCGTCTCTCTCTCTCTCTCTATGTATATATATATGTGAGTTGGAGTAGTGTATATGTATTGATATATATTTGTGTATATAAATGTGCATGTAGATATATAATGTGTGAATTTGTGCAAGTATATGATGTACGGGGGTGGTATATAGCAGTAGTTATGCACTTGTGAGTGTGAAAGAATATATATATATATATATATATATATATATATATATATATATATATATTAGGTTGGTGCAAAAATAATGACGTAATAATGTCGTTTTTTTACGTAAAAAATACGCCAAAAAACGACATTGTTACGTCATTATTTTTGCACCAACCTAATATATAGTGATTTAGTGCCTTCTGCATTCTGTTGAGGTTTCTTCTAAACTCGATGAATTACTTAATTATAATTATGTTAAATCCTCCTAATAATTTCTATCACTTGTATATCCTTGCTTGAACCGGCTTTAAATGCTCTGGATGGAGCGTCTTGGTGATAGTAGTCGTGGTTCGTTGGGGCACCGTCCTGTTGGTAAAAGAGAAACTCGGATGAGTTCCACCACAGAACATGTGATCGATGGGCGCAATATCGAGTCTATTTCGCTACTTCTTCGACACCGAGGCCAGTTGGTACAGTTGGTATGACGTTTGCCTGATAATGTAACTGTCCTGTTTTCAATTCTGCTGATAGGTCCCAAATATAGGACGAAACGGCCGCCGAGTGCTTTCTGTATTCTGCTAAGGTTTCTTCTAGAATGAATAATTATCTCAAATCCTCCTAATAATTTCTATCGCTTATGTATATATATCTAAATAAAAAGAAAGATCAATAAGATATATAATCCGGTTATTTTTTTATTTTTACAAAATAGTGCTCAATGTAAATTTACAGTACATAAATATTACAAATTAACTGATTTAAGATATGGTTTCTTCGCTACACAGTAATAACCATGTTTCAAAAATGGAAGCTAAAAACTTCAAATTTAATTATATAATTAAATTAAAAGCATTAGTTCCGTTTCATCTTCAAGCGAATATTGGAATAACTTATTTTTAAATTCACTGAGTTTTAAACGCACATATAAATTCATAATTTACTGTTTTCAAGGATACAGAATGAACACGATACAGCCCCTGTCTGAATGATTGGATTCCTCTTGTAAATAATGCAAGTAATCATAATACCTCATCTCACAGATATAGACATATATATAGAGAGACATAGACATAAAGGCCAGAGCGTACAACGGCCGAAACGTTGTGAATATGTCAATCAAGATGAGGATAACAGTCCGAATAATGTAAATAATGCAAGTAATTATAATACCTCATCTCAGGGATATAGATAGATATCTTCCGTCTACCTGTTCTTTTATTGTCCTTTTTTTCTCATTAAAATATTTTCATTCTCTTTCCCTCCCAATAGCTATCATTATCATCAAGTCGTATCTGACGAAGATACTAGAAGGAGATTCATCTAGGTCCGTGATGCGACCGCCTTCGTTCTATCACACAGGACTTTGGCTCTTCCTTCTCGTTGTCTACGTTGGGCTATCGTGCTGAAATGTTGTCGCGCTGCAACAGCTGTATCCCTAGGATCCGAACATTTGAAAAGCCCAAGGGGATACAATGCAGGCATTAGCCTAATTAACTTCCTAACTCTACTAGGTATCGCCAAACATTGGTTTTACTGGAGAACTCATTCACTTGCCGAAATGGCAGTGCAGATAGTGCTCAGCAACGGCAATCCACTAGCCTGCTGCAACTGGCTTCAGTGTATCCCTGACACGGAGAGCTTAAGAGTTGCTACGATTTGCTCAAGGTCTCCCCACAAAGTAGGAGTCAGTTTACGTCCCTATTGGTGAGATGCGATCAAAAGATTGGTCACACTCTGCTGCTCACTAAACCCTTACGTCTTAGTGGCATTATCGCCTTACTTGGGATGAAATGATAAAAGAACAGTTTTTAACCGGTACGATTAAATTCTTTCAATTTTGTTCTAGGTTTTCTAAACTTAAATAAAATAAAAAATTCCTGGCGAAAGTCACTCTAATTTCAAAAGTTGATAAATTCCCGTCAACATGACTATTCCAGACGGCGCTTAAATTTGGTACTAAAAGTAATCTTACTATTATTACTTCTATCGGGGCCGATGCAAGGGTGTCGTCCCCGAATCTCTGATATGTCCCCCTCACCTGAATCTATGGTATGTCCCCCCCCACTCTACTACATCTCAATTTCCATAAGGTAGTATTCATATAAAATACAAATTTTATTCTAACCTAATTATGAACAATAATGGATCATATGCAATATAGGTGAATAATTCAACTAAAAAAATTGAAAATAAATACAATGTATTTAAATACAAATTAGAGACATGTCATAATAGATCATTCTGTCTTATATATAAATATTTCGCGGCAATTTTTAACATCAACTTAAGATTCTTCTTGTTAAAATTTGAAGTATTTTACCACATTCAACATCATGGATTAAAAAATAGTGTTTATAGTGTTTTTTTGTTTTGTTTTGTTTTTTAAGACATAGCATTAGCAAAACAAATTCACGAATTTGGACACCCACTCTACAAAAAAAAAAAAAAAAAAAAAAAGACAGAATTACGTCAAGAGTCAGTTGTGCATAGTTTTATCTGTAACATATATAAATGCAGGTAGGAAAAAGCAAATGTTGGGCAGATATCGTGGGTCACAAAGCTTCCCTCCTCACTTCAGTCAAGCGGTTCGGGGATCCTGACTTCTATGTTAGCATTTACCCGCTGCCTGTAGCATGTACGTCCTCTCAAATTGTTCCACAGGACGGAGGATTGGCCCTTGTAGTCTGAGGAAATGTTGCTTTTTCGTTGTTGATGCTTTCTTTCCATTAATTGTCCTTTGCATCTTAGTGGCATTATCACCTTGCTTGGGATGAAATGATTGAAACAATACATAATAATTTCACCACATTCGTAAGTTCTCCAATACCAGACAAGAAAAAAGAAAAAAAGAAAAAAAAAGAAAAGAAAATAAAGCATATCAACGGGTGGTGTGAGTAGGGAAGATTCTGATGCCAAACTTCTCAATCGATAGAATATTTAAACTTTAGCTTCTTTATCTAGGTTTTCTCTATGTATTCTATACGATGACGCATACAATAATTGAAAGGTCTGTCAGAGAATGCAGATATCAGTGAGTTTGCGCATGCGTGTGTCAGTTGTTCCGTATTAAAAAGAGATGACAATAATAAAGTGTATTATATCAGGTCTGCCGCCTGCGCGTATCTGGGATGATACGTTTACTTATTCAAGAGAGAATAACAACGAAAATAAACGAGCGGTAAAAAAAATAAAAAAAATATGAGGGACAGAAGGTTGGCATTTCATTTTTAAAGAAATACATGAGAAGAAAACAAATTGGAACCATGGAAGCAGTCGGAGAAGAGGAAGAAGTGAGTTAATTACGAGGCACAGGAAAATGACATATTTGGGGCTTTTATAAGTTATTTATTATAAACGTAAAGAGAAGAGAAACTTTTTCTATTTTATTTTTTTAGGCCACGTACTTCATATCAATAGCAGTCTGCGTATGCCGCGGGCTGTCCCCCCCTCTCTCTCTCCCTCTATCCCAGTCTGCACGTTTCTATCTATCTATCTATCTATCTATCTATCTATCTATCTATCTATCTATCTATCTATCTATCTATCTATCTATCTATCTATCACAGTCTGCACGTACAATACCAATCTATCTATCTATCTATCTATCTGAGTCTGCACGTTTCTATCTATCTATCTATCTATCGATCGATCGAGCGAGCGATCGATCACAGTCTGCACGTTCCAATCTATCTATCTATCTATCTATCTATCTATCTATCTATCTATCTATCTATCTATCTATCCCAATCTGCACGTTTCTATCTATCTATCTATCTATCTATCCCAATCTGCACGTTTCTATCTATCTATCTATCTATCTATCTATCTATCTATCTATCTATCTATCTATCTATATATCTATCACAGTCTGCACGTTCCAATCTATCTATCTATCTATCTATCTATCTATCTATCTATCTATCTATCTATCTATCTATCTATCTATCTAAGACAGTTCGGATCTATCCGCTATATACGAGGGTAAACCAGAAAGTAAAGACAATTTTGAAATCACGCTGTACAAACAACGGAGATGCGCTGACGCGGGACACACACACGTGTGCCTGGGTTGAGGGGTGTTTAGCCACCGTCAGCATTCCATCTTTCAGTCGAGTGTCAGTCAGGAAGCAACGAGGTCAGACGTATGGTCGCTGCATTCAGCAATTGCACCATCGAGGAACGGCATGTTCTAGTGCGCCTTCTGTGCGCGGAGGAAGGGGTGGGGGGCTCAAACCTGCGGAAATCGATCGCCCGAAATAAGCGCAGTATGGAGAAGGTAATCATTGGCACCAGCTATTGATCTGCACAAGCCATAGTGCGCGATGACCAGGTGCACCATAACGTTTATGTGCGCTGGGTGCCCAAACAAGCGGCTTCGTCTGCAATGGAAAGGCTTCCTTTCGGAACGGATGAAGAACTGCGTCGACCGATGCCAAACGTTCATCATCGTGACATATGCAATTGTTCTTCATCAGGGTTTTATGGGAATTGCTTTTAGATTTTTTTTATTTACCTTCGTAACAGCTCTCCACTCCCCCATCCCCCCAAAAAACATAAATATTAAATTTCATCAATTACTATTGAATAGAGAGTTCGATCCTCACTGAGTACCACATATTTTTGGCCTTGTGCCACATCTAAGCTACGCTTAGAAAACCAACATACTATCAGACTGTCTCATAATTAATGTCCGAAATTCGATCGTCATAAAACAGGGTTTTTCTAAAAATAATTTTCTTCGTTGACTGCTGCCAAGCCTCTTGGGGGTTCAATTTTTCCGAAACACAAATAGGTCATCTTTCATCAAATTATTCTCTCTTCTCTTTTTCTTCCTTCGATATATCTGTTCTTCATTTCTTTCTTTCTTTCTTTGATGTATTTTTATTACATTCTTGGGTTAATGCTTTCTTTCTTTCTTTCTTTCTTTCTTTCATACCTTTTTCTTACTTTCTTAGAGTTAGGCTTTCTTTAGTGCTTTCTTTCTTCGATACCGTTTTCTTAATTTCTAAAGTGTAATCTTTCTTTCTTTCTTTCTTTCTTTCTTTCTTTCTTTCTTTCTTTCTTTCTTTCTGTAAGTATAGCAGTCATATTAGTACCACCATCAACAGAGGGTAACCTACAGCCTTTCTATGGTTTCTGACATTTGGACGAGACATTTGCTTTTCATAACCGGCTTCAGCACAGGTCAAGTTTGGTGACCAGGTATCGGCTTAAATGTTTCTTTTTCTTTGATAACCATTTTCATTCTGCCTTGTGTTTAGCCTTTCTTTCTCTCATTCTATCTCTCTCCCTCTCTCTTTTTCTTTGATGCCCTTTTCTTACTATTTTGGGGTTAATGTTTATTTCTCTATTTCTTTCTTTCTTTGGTACTGTTTTTTTTTTACTGTCTTGGGTTTTGCCTTTCTTTCTTTCTTTCTTTCTTTCTTTCTTTCTTTCTTTGTATGTTTTCTTCCAACTGTTACACATGACGTCACTTTAGACTTTTTATCACTTTCATTCCTCTTTGAAATGCCAGCAGTCATTTTATATGTACTTCAGACATTTTCCCCTAGCATCGAAGCTGCCAACCTTCAGCATCGCCTCCGCTTCTCCGTGTGTGTGTGTATACATTCGTGTGTATACGTCTGTCTCTCTCTGTACATTTCTGTCTATGTGTACGAATCTGCCTCCGTGTGTGTCTATGTATCTATTTGTATGTCCGTTTCTGCTTTTCTGTGTCTGTGTGTGTATCTGTGCGTATGTGTCTGTATCTGTGCACATGTGTGTACATCTGTGTGTCTTATAATTATTCTGGATTTATTTTAGGACCCAATTCCTTTGGGTTTTCATTAATATTATTCAGTGAATGAGGCCGGTGGTTAGCTGCTTGGATTGAGGAATCGGAGATCCGAGTTCAAATTCCAGTCGAATCCATTGCATTCACTTACATGCAAATACCCTTGGGAAAGGTATGAATCCTCATCTTCTCCCTCCCCAACTATGGGTAAATAGCAGAACAGACCGGGTTCTATAGCCTCGGATGGTAACTGGTCTACTGCAGAAAGAAATGGCAACCTACTGCGGGAAAAATCTGCCGCGTCAGTCATGTATTGAAAGATACATGATCGCCTAAGCGTTTATCACGTATGGTACATAACTGACTGACTGACTGAGGTCAGCTTCTTCTTTCTTTTTATGTGTCATGCAAGACGTTGGCGATCATGGCTCTCCACCCCATCTATCTCTCAACAATTTCCTTCCTTCTGCTTCCTCCTCCAGAACACTTTCTGTCATTCACTTGCTTAAGCCCGCCAGGTATATCACGCGCTGTTTTCCCTTGTCTCTCTGTCCCTCTATTCGCCCCGTGAGTATCAGATTCTCCAGGCCCTCCTTCCTCATTATGTGTCCCAGAAACCTAGTGATATTTCCTCAATTGATAATATAATAATTATACGATAATGTTGATATCATCTGCTAACATAATGACAATATTCTTTCTTTTTATGTGCCATGTCTTTTAAGGACGATAGCGATCATGGCTCTCCACCTTTTCTATCCCTTGCAGCTCTCAACAAGTTCCTTCCCTCTGCTTCCTCCTCCAGACCACGTTCTGTCATCCACTTGCTTAAGCCCGCCAGGTATATCACGCGCTGTTTTCCCTTGTCTCTCTTTCCCTCTATTCGCCCCGTGAGTATCAGATTCTCCAGGGCCTCCTTCCTCATTATGTGTCCCAGAAGCTTCAACTGCCTCTTTCTGATGTTAAGTATAAGCCCCCTGAGCTACGAATTTCAATTTGAAAACGCATACATTTTACAGCTATACATCTTTTTTTTTACCTTAATCTGGTTAAATCTACCCCTCTCCATCTCGCACTATCTATCTATCTATCTATCTATCTATCTATCTATCTATCTATCTATCTATCGCAGTTTATTCATTATCTATCTCAGTCTGTTCATATCTATCTATCTATCTATCTATCTATCTATCTATCTATCTATCTATCTATCTATCTATCGCAGTTTATTCATTATCTATCTCAGTCTGTTCATATCTATCTATCTATCTATCTATCTATCTATCTATCTATCTATCTATCTATCTATCTAGACCAGATCCAACTCGATACAAAAGTTTCCAAAAGTCGTCCACAGTTAGCATACATCTGTTTGCATTTATATTTATCCTAAAAACAGTGCTTTTTAACTGTGGGCTTCAAGGAGGCCCTGATAAATTTTTTGAGGGCCACAGAGAAACTTTGAGATTTGGAGGGGCCACAAATTCGATAAAAGAGGCCGCATTTCTGCAACCCTGATGCCTTTTATACTTTTAGTTCTAATAAACTCAAATTATGTAATTGAAATATATTTTTGAGTTTTACTTACAAAATTACCTCTATTTACTTCTTGAATAATCCACACATAATTACCAATTCGCAATGGAAACTTATCGACATTTCCCCTTCTTTTCCGCGCTGCAAGTTGAAATTTGACTCTTTTCCTTAATAATTGTCATTAGCAATTAAGTTGAGTTGTTAATAGGAAATACTAGTACAAAAAAGTAAATAAAATAATTATTTTGCCCACGTCGCTACTCCCAATAACATGGACTAGTGAACAGATCTGCCCTCATCCGGTAGTCAGATTAAAAACAAACTCTTGAAGTTATTTATCTACCTCGGTCTGTTCGTCTGTCTGTCTGTCTGTCTATCTATCTATCTATCTATCTATCTATCTATCTATCTATCTATCTATCAAGGTTTAATTATTATCAATCTATCTCAGTCTGTTCATATCTATCTATCTATCTATCTATCAAGGTTTATTTATTATCAATCTATCTCAGTCTGTTCATATCTATCTATCTATCTATCTATCTATCTATCTATCTATCTATCTATCTAGAAGGTTTATTTATTATCAATTTATCTCAGTCTGTTCATCTTTCTCTATCTATCTATCTATCTATCTATCTATCTATCTATCTATCTATCTATCTATCTATCTTATACGTATAACTGACCCTTATTTTTAATATATGTATATATTTTTGTTTCTTACCGAAACAAAAGTGTATTTCATTTATTTGGTTTGGTTAAAAAAAAATAGAGAAAAAAAAAAGCAATTTTGAATTTTTTATGAAGAAATATCGCTGTTTCTTTATTCTGGAAATTTTAAAAATGAGTCTTTATCAAAATAAACTGCTAGGGGCGGGGGCGGGGCGGAGGCATAAAAAATCATCAATAAAAAGCGGGTCATGAATAGAAAAAGGTTGAGAACCACTTAATCTAAAGTCCGTGAAAAGTAATCGATACGAGACAAAGTATATGGAAGTAAGGATGTTATTGGAGGCAGTGGAGTAAAGTTAACGGTTCGGGTTGAGGAATTGGAGAGCCGTGTTCGAATTCTAGTCGAGTTCACAATATTCACTCACGCATAAATATCGCTGAAAAAGCACTGAAGCCACCCCCCTCTAGCAGAACAGACTCGGTCCTATAAGCCTTCGGTGGCAACTGGTTTAGATGGAATTCAAAACTGCATGTAGCTCTGGCAAGGCATATACTATACAGCTAATAAAAGATCAAGTTTCATTAACTCTACGAGCACGACTGCTCTGTGTGTGTTTGAGAGAGAGAGAGAGAGAGAGAGAGAGAGAGAGAGAGAGAGAGAGAGAGAGAGAAGAGAGAGTTACTGTAAACGTTGTCTACATAAAAAATGGCAGGACCTTGATGGCTAACGGCATCATTGCTTTCTAAACTACAGTTTAACCCGGATATAAGAGACCCGGATATAATATAAACCCGGATATCATATAAACCCGGATATAAGAGAGATTTTCTCTGGTCCCTAATTAGAGCCTGTGTTAATGTAAACAAAATAGACCAAACCCGAATATAAGAGACTTCTTCGCCGGTCCCGACAACTCACTTATATCCGGGTTACACTGTATAAGTTCTTGGACTATCCTGCAACAAGGGCCACACTCTTCGCCATTTCTAACTAGAATCCTTAAAGTTTCTGATGAATCATTTTCAAATCACAGCAGTACCGACACTGGAATGAATATCTTAGCAGGTGAAATGTAATGTGTTTCGTCATTACAACACCACCAAATATTTAAGATGATCTTTTGGGGTACGGTAAAAAAAACAAAAAAAAAAACGGTTCGAGTTACCTACCCTGTCTATTGTAACTCTTCTATACTTGTAACTATGAAAAGGCGGTTACACGACGCCATGTTGTAGCTCAACAAACTTCCAGGGAATGTTTTGCGCGTTTGTGTTGAGGGGCCGACTTTGAATGGCACTTTGATGCTGGTTAGGCACTAGGATATTACCCTCACTGTATTGAACATTGGCAACCACGCCCGAAATTAGGTTTGTTTTTTATCCTTAGTTTATCCCTTCCAGTTCACTTAGGGGATGCTCACTGGCCCCTTTTATTTCTGTCCCTATTTTTCGTTAAGTTTAATCCCCCATTCACTCCCTCATTAGGTGGTCAGTGATATCAATTCTCTGGTGGATGCGGGGCGCCTTTCGTTTCGCGTGTGTGTTTTCGTATTTGTTGTTGTGTTTGAGTGCATGTTTTATATTATTAGGTTGATGCAAAAATAATGTCGTTTTCTCACATGTGAGAAAACGACATTATTTTTGCACCAACCTAATATTAAACTCCCGCATTGATTTCGTCCAATTCGCTGAGGCTTCTGCCACATTTAAGGATTGTGGAGGCTTTTATTACTAATATTATTTTATTTGGTTACTTGTATATAGTTTTTTCATATTTTAAATACACCTTGGAGTTAAATTTTAAATTGTTGTTTTATTCCCCTCCTCCCTACAGACAATGAATTGTACATATGGGAACTAGTTAGATTTTTTTCATAGAGACACTGAGGTATTATGGTGGGTGTTGTAAGAATGGTAAGTAAGAATGCGTTGTTTAGGTGTAAAGAATATTGTGGTATGTTTGGGTTAGTGATCGTGGCTAGCTAAGTTTAATATTAAGACAGAAGAAGACCGGCATTTTTCCCTCATCCCTCATAATGGCCTTGTGCCATATTTTCTGTAGTTTTATTAAGAAGGTTGAATGAGAAGGTAGTTTATTGAAGATGGCAATGAAGATGAGGATAACAGTCCGTTGACTGGAATTCCAAATCGAACCCTTTATATCGTCCACCGGGGAAGATTGTTCTAGTTCCATGTGCCATGCCTCTTTCGGATTGCTCAGTTATTACCCTATAACTCAACTCTAAGTTTTTTGGTTCACCACTGCCTGTGACCTGGTATTGAACTCACAACTCTTTGTGTCTAGTCACTGGATCTAACCAACGTCTTTATCCACAGGGCTATTTTTTTCTTTTTAGACAAGAGTATCGGCTACGGAGGCGTGCTTGTCACGTGACATGCAAATATACTCTCCTGTAGATATAATTTGTTCTGACACAGTTACTTGCCCTTTTTAGACTATTTGAAGGTGGAGGGGGGATCTATTTTTCTTTATAGTCTCCGTTTAGAATTATTATTATTATTATTATTATTATTTATTTTTTTGGCGAGCTTATTTGTCTGATTCATTTGCGTTTCTTATCAAATAACATGAAATCTGAATACGAAGAAAACCCCTTGCATTGTGTATGGAGACGTTTGATAGGGGAACACAGTTTGTCCAACGGCTGGTGCTTTTTCTTGATCTCAGACAGACAGGGAGACAGTTGCATGTATTATTGGCAACGTAATGACAATGTACAGCGATTATATAAAAAAATATGAAATTCTATCTTTCTATCTATCTATCTATCTATCTATCTATCTATCTATCTATCTATCTATCTATCACTGCACGTTTTAATCTATCTATCTATCTATCTATCTATCTATCTATCTATCACTGCACGTTTTAATCTATCTATCTATCTATCTATCTATCTATCACTGCACGTTTTAATCTATCTATCTATCTATCTATCTATCTATCACTGCACGTTTTAATCTATCTATCTATCTATCTATCTATCACTGCACGTTTTAATCTATCTATCTATCTATCTATCTATCTATCACTGCACGTTTTAATCTATCTATCTATCTATCTATCTATCTATCACTGCACGTTTTAATCTATCTATCTATCTATCTATCACTGCACGTTTTAATCTATCTATCTATCTATCTATCACTGCACGTTTTAATCTATCTATCTATCTATCTATCACTGCACGTTTTAATCTATCTATCTATCTATCTATCTATCTATCTATCTATCACTGTACATTTTAATCTATCTATCTATCACTGTACGTTTTAATCTATCTATCTATCACTGTACGTTTTAATCTATCTATCTATCACTGTACGTTTTAATCTATCTATCTATCACTGTACGTTTTAATCTATCTATCTATCACTGTACATTTTAATCTATCTATCTAGATAAGTTCAGTTTAATTTCTATACATTCAATCATTTATAATCCTTTATTTACCAAATGAAAATATAAAAATCAGATTAAAAGTAGAAGATAAAAAATTGTTAATTTTTTTTTTGTTTTATGAAATATATTTCATTCATCAATAATAAAATTTTTTTTTAGATGTAATAGTAAGTTTTATTCTAACAATGTCTTCTATCACTGTTCCTGCTAATGGTACTTTCTTCTGGTCTCTTCCTTTCCATTCAGCTTTGATCTTCAAAAATTTAAATGCAATGCCAACTGTAAAATGATGAGACCTTACCGACAATCTTGTAATGCACTTAAATTTTCCGTCTGGATTTACTTCTATAGCCTTTTCCGTGTTTGGATATGACCGCAAGGCAGCGGAGGTTCAAAACCCGGGTTTTCCTTCCTCTAGTTGGACTGCCTTCCTGAGCTTTTGAGCTCCATCTACCCGAAGCGGCCGGTTTTCTGACCTGTCTGAGGCTATTTCAGACGAATGCCACAGAAGCATTTTATCGGCAGTGAGAGGTTTGTCCCCAACATCACATCAGGCTATGATAACTTTTGGGACATATATAATGTACGTATATAAACATTATATTCATTACGTGTGTAGTGATCTTCACAGAAAACGCAATACCTAGGGTTTAAAATGATTTTTTAAAAAAGGCTGGCAACCCGCTCTCACCCATTCACTGTTGAAACTGTTAAATGTAACCGTCTCTTCTACTCTAATAGCTTCATGTCTCGCACCTCTTGCCTGTGGAACTCTCTCTCCTCTTCCTGTTTCCTTCATATCTATAATCTCCAACTATTCAAATGTAATGTCAATCGACATCTCCAGTTGCCTTGATCTATCCACTATCCTTCTACTCATCCTTTCTTCTATCACTCCTATCTGATCTTGCTCCAAATTTTCTGTAACCCCTTGCGTGCTAGTGGCTTCCCGTCTTGCTTGGGGTGAAATGCTTAAAAAAACAAAAAAAAAAAAAACCAGAAAAATCTTTCTTGAAGCTTTTATTTTAGTTTTAATTTTACGTTAATAAATCAAATTTAATATTTCCAATGCGAAAAATACTTTGCTGTATTTCCATAACTAATTTAAATTGACTGGAAATAATTCATTTTTTTGCTTTTTGCTAAAATAGCTGATTAGCGCCATTTTTTGGTCGCTTTTCATTGTCTTTATTAAAACATCTCCCCAGAATAAAATATTATTTTCTTATACACTTTTGAGCAATATTTGCTGATTTAAAGTATAATTAATCTGATTTGAAACAAATATTATTTACATTAAGCTTAAAATATCGCAGAATTTTTTTAAAAATCCGACAGTAGCTGTGTTGACGTGTCGACTGTCTGATGACAGATCTAATGTTATTCTATGGAATTTTCATCTGTAAAAAAATAAGAAAAACGACGCGAGCATTTTTTTTTTTTTTTTTTTTTTTTTTTGTATAATTTTTAAGTAGTCAGTGAATCTTAAAAATTTAGGAAAATATTCTCCGTAATCTAATGTTCTATCGAATTTTAGAAATGTTGGTTCTAAATTTACTATAGTTATCGCTCTTATTTTCTGATAATGTCGTGTATGATCGTCCGTACTTACAAAAATCGGCACGTTTATACACATACAAAAAAAAAAAAATAAATAAAAATTCCTTTAAAAATATTGGCGTTTGATGATTTGTATGAAAGTTTTCTATTTATGATGATTAAATATAGTTTTCACTTAATAGTCACGTCATTACATTAATTCTGAATGTTAACAATATAAAAATTTTGACGGTAAAACCTTTTTTTAAACAAGTTTGGGACCTTTTTTTCGTGCTCTTTTTAGAATATATTTGGAGGTATCTACTTTAATGGTAGGCAGTGCAGTCTAGTACTCTTGCTTAAAACTGTTATATTTAAGGGGGAAGAGTACTCAATATATTGTTGATATCAACAGTGTGGACTTAGATATGAACACTCAGTGGTGACTGGCAGTTTTACTCCTTATTTAACCTATTACTATATATGCTCATGTATTTTGTTCGAACTGGTGTTTGGCGACGAAGGTCGTTGTTCCATTGAAATCAGAAATCAGCAGCAGTGTCCAAGTTACGTTCAAATTGCATTCAAGCTCGTTATCCTTGAGAAAATATATGAATCCATCGCCTCCCCTAGCTATGGGTTAAATTGTAGAACTTGTATCTTGAAAAATAATTGTTATTCTAAAAAAAATATTAACGCAGTATTTACTCGCAAAAATACGAATTATTCTTACAATCTAAAATACGTTTCAGCTTTACATAATCCACAAAGGGTTGATAAACCATAAAAACCAAATCGATCAACAATCGTTGTTTAGTTGTGGGCTGTATCGGTTTTTTCGCTGCATTAGCTTCCACAGCTGTTTACAGACCAATACTCCAAAGGTGCACTGTTTGTGTTTCTTACTGAAAGTCAAATCAACCCTCTTTTCATCAGGAAAATGGCGTTCTTCTAGTAATGAATAGCTGGACCCACATGGTCTGTATTAGCTACATTTAGTGTCCCAAATAGGTAAATTTCGCTGATTAC
Organism: Acanthosepion lycidas; assembly: GCA_963932145.1. NCBI lineage: Eukaryota > Metazoa > Mollusca > Cephalopoda > Sepiida > Sepiidae > Acanthosepion > Acanthosepion lycidas. Next base: position 14,879,746 of record OZ010589.1, read on the forward strand.
CTGTCAGTGATGAAGAGGGAGCAGTGAGTAATAGAATCTTTCAATCCTAACATTGCCGACCCAGCTCTCACGGGGCGAAAATTCTTACTAAATAATTTTAAAAACGGAAACTTTTTTTTCTAAAAAAAATTGGCTTCTCGATAATTGCTAATTCGTCACTTCACGGTCGAATGAAAAAACGCCATCACATCTGTCTCATTTTTTTCTTTTCCTTGGGTTACGACTAGAGCCATCCTTTCATAAGAATTAACGTTTTATATATATATATATATATATATATATATATATATATATATATATATATTTTAAAAGCATGAACATGAGGTTATATTTATTTCGTTAGGGTCGTAAAAACGGCCACAATTCATCACACCTTCAAATCCAAAAGGAAACAGAAAATATTTCTCCAGGTTTTAATAACAAAATTATGTAAAAGTGTATACGTGGAAGTGGGCGAAAAAGTTGGAAAGAAAGACGCGCGTATGTAAGACTGAGAGAGAGCGGTGGAAAGAAAAACATGGAAAGAAAAACGTGTATGTGAGATTGAGAGAGCGGAAGATGATGAAATTATTCAGAGGGAGGAGGTAATAAAGAAACTTTTTTTTTTTTTTTTAAATTGAGATTGAGACGAATAGAAGTTATTTTCAGTTGAATAAATCGAAATGATTTCATCAGCTTCCGTTTCATTAATTATTCTAGTTCCACGTGCCATGCCTCTTCCGGATCTCTGTTATTTCTATTTAATTCAACACTTCAAGTTTGGTTCAACACTGCTTCTTTTTCTTCTTCTTCACCTTCTTATTTTTCTTCTTCTTCTTTTACTTATTCTTTATCTTCTTATTTTTCTTATTATTATTCATCTTCTTTTTCTTTTCCTTACTCTTCATCATCACCTTCTTTTTTTATCATCATCATCATCATCATATTATTATTATTATTATTATTATTCATCTTATTATTTTTCATTTTCATCTTCTTCTTATTATTATTATTATTCATCTTTTACTTCATCTTTTTGTCATTATTCATCTTCTTTTTCTTTTCCTTACTCTTCATCATCACCTTCTTTTTCATAATCTTCTACTTCTTCTTCTTATTATTATTCATCTTTTACTTCTTCATCTTTTTTCTTCTTATTCTTCATCTTCTTATTTTTTCTTCTTCCTTGTCATCTTCTTTTTCTTCTCCTTCTTATTTTTCTTATTATTCTTCATCTTCTTTTTCTTCTTTTTCTTATTCATCACCATCTTCTTCATCTTCTTTTTTCTTCTTCCTTGTCATCTTTTTCTTCTCCTTCTTTTTCTTATTATTCTTCATCTTCTTTTTCTTATCTTCTTCTTTTTTCTTCTTCCTTGTCATCTTCTTTTTCTTCTCCTTCTTCTTCTTATTTTTCTTATTATTCTTCATCTTCTTTTTCTTCTTTTTCTTATTCATCACCTTCTTCTTCTCCTTCTTCTTTTTCTTATTATTCTTCATCTTCTTTTTCTTCTTTTTCTTATTCATCACCTTCTTCTTCTTCTTCTTTTTTCTTCTTCCTTGTCATCTTTTTCTTCTCCTTCTTTTTCTTATTATTCTTCATCTTCTTTTTCTTCTTTTTCTTATTCATCACCATCTTCTTCTTCTTCTTCTTCTTTTCCTTAATTACAGTTATTTTATCAATTTTTATATCCGTTGTTCGTACGAATTTCCCTCTTTTGAAAGTTGCCTTAGCAATTTTTTCTAAACCAAGTTTTAGTTGTTAACCAATTCTTTAAATTCCCTTTTCGGAAACAGTTTTAAGTCATCCATCTTCTGTGTGCTGTATCACTTCAGAACGTTGGCGATCATGGCTCTCCACAATTTCCCGTCCTTTGTAGCTCTTAATGTTAAAGTGTTTTTGTTATATCTCCTAAACCTTGTTCCGCCATCTATTTATACAAGCCCACTAGATAGATTCTGCTTGTTTTCCTCTGCCCCTGACACCTTCAGTCTGTCCTGTGAGTATCGAAGTTTCTAAGCCGTCTTTCCTCATTATGTGCCCTAGAAATTTCAACCGTCCCTTCTTAGTGTTAAGTATAAGTATCCTTTTTGTTTCCATTTTCGTTACAACTTCGTCGTTGTTCACATATTCTGTCCATGGTATTTTCGATATCTTTAAATCTATTTAGGCCTGTTTGAAAATCGTACAACTTTTAATAACACATCACAGAGAGATAAATCTGTATGATTTGCGTTTGGAATTGAACCACTTATCTAGTGGTGTCTGGTGGAGTATCATGCCAAAGAATAAAGCTAGCAAAATGCAAACGCCTCTGTAATATTGATCAATAACTCAAAGATGAATAGGTAAAGAAAAAAAGTTCTGGGAATGAATAAACACGGCAAATGCTAATATTTGTCAAGTCGTTTTGACTTGTGTATTTTGAGCCAGACATTTAAAGTGAATAATGTCTGTACTTTATTTGATAAGACTTGCAGACGATAAGATCTTCGGCTAGAAAAGGCAGAAAATGACAACCAAAGAAATTTATCCAGTGTTTCTTTTTAAATATTACTCTATGTACAAACATATTTTCGGTATAGATGTGCAATTACGTAGCAGATGTACCAGTTAACAACATTTATCTCGCCCTCATTTTGCTAACCTTTTATCTTTAAATCAATTCTTTTCACGTTTATCTATTTATCGACGTCGCAAGCTAAACTTAATCCAAGCGTTAATGAAAGGCTTAAATATGACTTTTACCAAATAGAAATGAGATGTGGTTTCAAATTCCCCATGCAACGAACTTTCGGGAGAAATGAAACTTAAACAAGCAAATGAAGAAGGCGTAAGAGAAAGAAGGAGGAGGAGGATAAGAGAGAGGTGGGTTGAGGTAGAGAGCTAGTCTGGTGACAAAAAAAAAAACAAAAAAAAACGATTATTATTGGCACTCCTATCCCATGTGACCAACATTCGTCGCTGGAGCCGTAATACGATTTTACCAATCAGCGTCCCGTGTGACTTTGGCGTACGGACTAATGGCGTGGGCTTTTGAAAGCTATTCGAAATTACGAACGGTTTTGACGTCGTGGGAGATGTGAAGTTTCGGAGAAGTAAAACTTGGGAGTGAAAAGAAGAAAGAGAAAGGAGACAGACAGAAAAAGGGAAAGCAAACAACAAAATGCAACGAAGAAAAATAAAAAGAAAGATATTAAAAAGAAAGGAGAAATGGTGTTTTATGGAAAGAAAGAAAAACTTCCACGAAAAGGCATATCTATCTATCTATCTATCTATCTATCTATCTATCACAATCTATTCCTATCTATCTCAGTCCCTTTCTTTCCTATCTATCTATCTATCTATCTATCTATCACAATCTATTCATATCTATCTCAGTCCCTTTCTTTCCTATCTATCTATCTATCTATCTATCTATCACAATCTATTCATATCTATCTCAGTCCCTTTTTTTCCTATCTATCACAATCTATTCCTAAGTCCCTTTCTTTCCTATCTATCTATCTATCACAATCTATTCATATCTATCTAAGTCCCTTTCTTTCCTATCTATGTATCACAATCTATTCATATCTATCTCAGTCCCTTTCTTTCTTTCCTATCTATCTATCTATCACAATCTATTCATATCTATCTCAGTCCCTTTCTTTCCTATCTATCTATCATAATTCGTTCATATATATCATAATTTATTCATAACTATCTATCTATCTTTGTCCTGAGAAAGCCGTTAAACTACATCCGCGTCCTGGGTAAGACGATAAACTACAACCAGCAGTAAGGTCTCTGATCAGAAGGTTTTGAGGAGCGTAGAACCACGTCTTAATTGCTGGTCCACCCTGACCCAGGGTGGTAGTACCTGTAAGGGTTCTCAGCTATGGGCAAATAGTTAACTATTACCAGCAATACTTTTTTGAAAAAAAAATTATTACCAGCAATTTTGAAGAAAAAAGATTACCAGAAACAGATTTTTGACAAAACAAAATTTTACCAGCAATAAAAAATGTTGCCAGCATTAAATAACCCATTGAGGTTGATATGCTGTAAAACAAAATAAACCAAACCAATCTAAACCAAAGAATACATATTCTATCCTTAAATTATTATTATTATTATTATTATTATTATTCACCGCCACTACTATTCAAGATTAATCTGTTTATGATTCTGTTTTAATCACGATGTTAAAATGGCTATGGTACTCTTTTAATCGCTATATTAAACTGGATACGATACTTTTTTTATTTTTTATTTTTAAGCATTTAACCTCAAGCAAAGCGGGAAGCCACTAGCATGCAAGGGGTTACATAGGATTTGGAGCGAGAGCAAAGAGGAGTGATTGAGGAAAGGATGAAGAGAATGATAGCAGATAGATCTTGGCATCTGGAGACATCGATTGACATTACATTTGTATAGTTGGAGATTATAGCTATCAGGGAAACAGGAAAAGGGGAGGAAGTTCCGCAGGCAAGAGGTGTGAGACATGAAGCTATTGGAGAGTTTCGACAGTGAAAGGGTGTGAGGGAGATGCCAGCCTAGTTGAACGCTTAAATTCATGAAGTCTGGGAACCAGCGAAAACAGCTCATCGGAGCAGTTACCGTGAAAGTATTTGTAAAAAAGACAGACAGAGTCGACGGCACGTCTGTGAGAGAGCGACTGCAGAGGAGATGCCAGATCAGGGCTGATTACATTGCATAACCGTCTCTGGATCTTATCAAGAACCTCGAGGCAAACAGAAGGGGCTCCAGACTTTAAACTGTATATGATAATGTTTTAATCATTATACTGAACTGGATATAATGTTGCTTTACTCACTGTATTAAAATGTTTATGACACTGTTTAATCATTATATATAACTGATTATGATACTTTTTTAATGACAATATTAAAATGGCTACGATACTGTTTTAATCACTATATTAAACTGTTTATGATAATGTTTTAATCACATATTAAACAGGTTATAAAATGTTTTAATCATATAATAAACTGGTTATAGTTTAATAACCATATTAAACTGGTTATAATACTGTTTAAATATAATAATAATAATATAATACTGTTTTAATAAGCATATTAAACTGGTTATAATACTGTTCAAATATAATAATAATAATAATATAATACTGTTTTAATAACCATATTAAACTGGTTATAATACTGTTTAAATATAATAATAATAATTAATACTGTTTTAATAACCATATTAAACTGGTTATAATACTGTTTAAATATAATAATAATAATTAATACTGTTTTAATAACCATATTAAACTGGTTATAATACTGTTTAAATATAATAATAATAATTAATACTGTTTTAATAAGCATATTACACTGGTTATAATACTGTTTAAATATAATAATAATAATAATATAATACTGTTTTAATAAGCATATTACACTGGTTATAATACTGTTTAAATATAATAATAATAATAATATAATACTGTTTTAATAAGCATATTAAACTGGTTATAATACTGTTTAAATATAATAATAATATAATACTGTTTTAATAAGCATATTAAACTAGTTATGATGCTGTTATAATCACTGTATTAAACTGGTTCTGATAATATCTTAATTACATATCAAACTGGTTATGATAATACTTTAATCATATTAAAATGGCTCTGGTAATCTTTTAATCACATATTAACCTGGTCATGGTACTAATTTAACCAGCCTATTAAATTGGTTATGATACTGTGAAATCACTGGTATTGATCTCTGTATTAAACTGATTATGATAATATTTTAATCACGATATTTAAATTCGTTATGATAATATTTTAATCTCCTTGGTGGAAGTTTGTTACTTTATTTTTGTTTGATTTCGTTTTTATTTTCTCAAAGATTTTCTGCTACAGAAAAGATTTGATGAAAGAAAAATAAAATCATCTTTTAAAAAAATATTCATCTTGTGCAATTTAGCAAATTTCTATGAAAGGCAAAATCGAATGCAACTCTATTTTTGTTTTCATTTTTCAACCGTTTCTTAAATTATTCACAAAACAGTAAATAATCGTTACAGGGACGACGAAAATCCAGTAGAATCGATATAAACTCTGGAGGCACACAAAAGAAGATTTGTCGTAAAGTGTGTGTGGCTCAAACCTGCGAGAGAAAATAGTTCTGAATAAAAGCTGGATAGTTGGATTCGCAGAATACTCTCACCAGTTCTATGGTTCGATTACAAGAGGAGACATAGTTGATATGCCTGGCTGAATTGCATGACAATCGTAATTCCTTTGGTAAAGAACACAGTTTTTTTCTTCGACAAATTAGTCGCAATATATTTTGCTTTCGAGTAAAAAGAAATAAGCTTGATGTCTTTAAATGCAGCAAAAATAATTCAATATAAAATATTACGATTTGTGGGAATTTTTGAAATGAAGAATAATCATAATTAAATGCATTTGAATTCGGATTAGTACTACCATGTTGTTTGTTAATCTCAGAACGTTTCAGCCGGACTGTAAAGATGAAGAATTATCATAATTATATGCATTTCCATTCTGATTATTATCCCCATCTTGATTGTTATTCGCACAAAGTTTCAGCCGGATTTTTGAGATGAATAATTATCATAATTATATGTCTTTCCATTCTCATTATTATTCCCATCTTGATTGTTATTCGCACAACGTTTCAGCTGGATTTTTGAGATGAAAAATTATCATAATTATATGTCTTTCCATTCTCATTATTATCCCCTTCTTGATTGTTATTCGTACAACGTTTCAACCGGATTCTTGAGATGAAGAATTATCATAATTATATGCATTTCATTTCGAACAATTATCATCATCTTGCCAATTATAGTGTGTTCTCCGGCCTTCTTCAGGCGTCTGTTACATTTTCTGTCGGTAAATTTCAGATGAACTCTTAACCTTATCACATGCTCCAAGTGGAAGTGGTACATATGATCCATTACTAAAGATGCAAGAAAAAGGGTCGGTTCCCTCTACCGCTCTAGTAAGTACCTGACTCCTTTTACTGTCCTCAACCTTTACAAGAGCCAGATCATGCCTAAAATGGAGCACTTCTGTCATATTTGGGCAGGAACTGTTCAATCTTCACTTTCCAGTCTCGATAGAATCTAAAAGTGTCTCCGCGTCCTTTTGGATGATGAATTATTTTCCACCCTGCAAACCGTCTCTTACAGACGAAACGTCGCAATCTTCTCACTGTTCTATCGCTTTTTCTGCGGAAAGTGCTCAGGCGAACTACATTCCTTAGTTCCACCAGGTCTTACCTTCAAACTAGAACCCACCCTACCACGCCCATTGTGGCGAACTACTCTCATTTCCTGTGTATTTCCCGGGTGAGGTGTATGTTCCACTCCTACAGCTTCTTCCCACCAACCGAAAGCAACAATCTTAACTTCAAGGGCTAACCGTTATTTTCCCCGCCTATCGGCATAAAACTGTACCTCTTACTCTGTAACCTTCTACCTCGAGTGGCTCCCGTGTCTAGGGTATACGTCACTGTAAAAGAAAAAAAAGTTATTAATTTCACTGTTTAAGAAAATAAAAAAAAAAAACTGATATCAACTCAAATACGTGTACCCACCTAAAATAACGTTTATTGTAATTCGTTATGATTTTGATTTGGTTTGTTTTGTTTTATGGCATATCAACACCTCAATGGGTTATTTAATGCCCCCAAGATTTTTTACTGCTGGCAATATTTTGTTTTGTCAAAAATCCGTTTCTGGCAATATTCCTCCTTAAAAATTGTATTGCTGGTAATAATTCTTTTTAAAAAAGTACTGATGGTAATAGTTAACTATTGGGACCCTAAGAGGTGCTACCACCCCGGGTCAGGGTGGACCTGGGAACACCAGCAATTAAGAGGTGGTTCCATGCTCCTCAAAACCTCCTGATCAGAGGCCTTGCTGCTGGACGTAGTTCATCGTCTTACCCAGGACGCGGATGTAGTTCATCGTCTTACCCAGGACGCGGATGTAGTTTATCGTCTTACCCAGAACGAAATTTGTTATGAATACATTCCAACGAGTGTGCAGGATACCCTCATCAGGGATGTCATGACCGTAAGTCATGACAAATTTCGGGTCTTTCAACATCATACCTGCTCACCCAATAGACCCTACCGGAACGATACCTATTTCATTCTGATTATTATCCCCATCTTGATTGTTATTTGCACAACGTTTCAGAAGTAAATCTCAACCAAGCATACAACAACGGACATATAAAGAAGTGCAATGCTGATCTTGAAATAGCAAGCAACCAATCAGAAACTTCCTGCTTCCTCCGCAGTGAAAACGAGACGAAAGAGAACAAAATGAATGCTCGTCTTTTCCCTCTTTGGTCCAATACGTGGAAAAACCCGCACTCTCAACAAACACTACTTGACATAACAAATAAGTAATTACCACTTGTCGCCAGGAAAGTTTTACCTCATATGAAATGCTACTTCACTAAAAAAATTAAAAAAAAATTGTTGGTCATAGGAATTATGATCAGAAACTAGAAACACCAAGACGTCATCGGGGAACAGGTTAATATATATATATATATATATATATATATATATAAACACACACACACACACATATATATATATATATATAATTATTTATTTAAAAATATGATCCCATCGCTACATAAAAAAAATAAATAATTATATTTAGGCTCTACTTTTGTATCGAGCACTGTTTTTTTTTTTTTTAAATAATAACAAAAATACTAAAGAACTTTGGATTATTTACCTAACGGGTTCTTTCCTATTTTCTATATATTTTCACACACACACACACGCACACAAATATATATATATATATATATATATATATATATATATATATATATATATATATTGATATAAGTTTCATTAAATAAGATTTATTTTAAGTAAATTCTTTTCATATTGTCTGAGAAGCTTAATAACATTATCATTGAAAGATGAAAGAAAAACTTCATATTGATACATGTTTTTTTATTCCTATCTAAGCTTTCGGCTTACATAAGCTATTATCAAAGATGACAATTACATTTCAATGTATCAAACAATACACGGACAAAACAATGATGATAGTCTGTTTTTGTTGCATGAAAGATTTCCAAGCAACGGCAGACTCGTGTATACGAGACGCGGAAGCGAAAATCGCACCGCAGCTCGTGACATCACGCATGACCACGCCATGACATATATATTGCTAATATTAGTGATCAAGATATATATATATATATATATATATATATATATATATATATATATATATAATTTATTACTATTGGAATCGTAATCACGATCCAATTCATCAGATCTACAAATTCAAAAAGAAATCGGAAAATATAACTCAGGGTATTAAAAAAATTTAAATTTTAATCCCCACTTTCACCTTAAGGCCTTTTCTGTTCTTCTTTCTTCTGTTACACCCCCCTCTTCATACATTTCCCTCTCACCCTTGTTTCCCACCCCACACATACACTCTCACTAAAATTTTGTTTTTTATACCCGGAGTTATATTTTCCGATTTCTTTTTGAATTTGTAAGTCTGATGAATTGGATCGTGATTACGATTCCAATGTAATAAATTATAACCATGGTATATTACTGTTTGAGCCTTTATATATATATATATATATATATATATATATATATTTATGAAAAACTAGGTAATCCGTATGGGTAAACCTAAGGAGGATAAAATCCAGAGAGCGTAATGTAATTTCTAGCTTTTTTTACAAAGAAAATTAGTGACATCTTCTCTTCTCTTCTCTCTTAACTTCCTTCTCTCTTTTTCTCTCTATGAGTTTTTTCTTCTCTACCCCTTCAATTTCAATATATAACTTCCGTTAAGTTAACCGTTTAAATGTGTCAATATTTTCTAACTCACTCATGTCTTCTCTCTCTCCCCACTCACTTCCTCACTTTACATATGTTTAATACAGCCCGTCAAAAATGTGTAAATTTTCTTTTCATTATTTGTTTGGAAGTAAAGTCTGATCATCCGCAGTCCTTTTAAAAGGGCTGTGGTGAAATAATTTATTACATGGAACCTTAAAGTGGTCTGTTTTTATTTAAAACACACACACACACACACACACACACACACACACACACACACACACACACACACACACACACACACACACACACACACACACACACATATATATATATATATAAAGATATTTTTGTAGGTACAAAATTTAATCGCAGAAATAAAAGTGTGAAGCTTAATATTACTCGACTTTAAAAACGAAGCAACCGGTTTCAAGTATAAAACTTAATATTACGAGACATATTAAAAACGGGCGAAGCAACCGGTTTCACTCCCGCTCTTCAGGCTTCCATGGGAGATTTAACTTAAATTAAAAACACTAGAAAATGCGCAATGAAAAAGAAATGGGGAGGCAAAAAAATGAGCACAAGGAGCTAGAGACAAATAACAGCAAGCCCCAACAAACATTCACGCTGTTTACAGAGAGAAGGCTTGCGGGACCCGATATAAAGTGCCTCCAGCACCTTGAGATGAAATAAAGAGTTTGACCGGGACAGAACACTGAACCAGTCACAGCTAAAGTTAGCCGCACACTCTCTATTATTTAAAAGCTGCTCACCTATGGCGGAACGTCTATTCAACGACAATGTGTGATTCCTGATCTTAGCGGGAATATGTTGTTTAATTCTCATGTTTAAGCTTTGAGTCGTTCTCCCTATGTAGTCGGCACCGCAACTACAATTATATTTATAAACAATAGAATTAATTTGATGGGAAGGGAGAACATCCTTGCACCCAGAGCGAAACATAAGCCGGGTTTAAAAAACTATACGAACCTCAGCCGAGAAAAAATAACGACGAACATTAGAAGAAATCTGTCTAATTATACTTTCACACTTGGATCCAACTAAGGGCAATGTAAAATAAACAGGGCACTTTTTATCGGCACAGAGTTTGACCCTTCTGAACTCTTCAATTTTGTTGCGGATGACCAAATGAAGAGCATCAGGGGGGATACCCTAAACCACATAGGGTTTCCTTAACAAAATTGATTTCATCATCCAAGAAGGACTCTGAACAGATCATTAATGTCCTATGAAGTAGAGTTCTAATAATGTTTATCTTACGTTTTGTAGGACAAAAAGAATCCCAACGCGTATATAACCCCGCAAAAGTTTGTTTCCTATAAACCTAGTTAAGAAAAATTGTAGGTGTTCGATGTACTAATACATCCAAGAAGGCCAATTGAAAATTGGATTCCTTCTCTACAGTAAACCTCAGTTCTGGATGAATATCATTTAGAAAACAGAAAAACTGATCAGCCTCAACTTCGTTGTTGAATAAACAAAAAGTATCATCAACATACCTACAATAGAGTTGAGGACGAAGTACATTCCTACGTATTCTCTCTTCGTGAAAGCCGACAAAAATATTAGCAAGTGCCGGATCCAAAGGTGAACCCTTAGCAACCCCGTCAATCTGTCGAAACATGGTATTATCAAAACTGAATTCGACAGACGACGTATAAAATTTCATCAACTCCACAAATAGAGACTCGGGAATACTCGGTGGAGACAAGAATCACAAAAGTTAACTCCCTCGTTCCTCATCTTCACTCAATGAGCAAGGCACATAAACACAGTTCATGAGTGCCACATGGATTGACCGAGAGAAACAAACTCAAGCGCTACTTCATTGCTATGGGTTTACACGCTTGATACCTGCCTGTCTACTTGTGGATAAAAAGAAAGATTCCTTTATCGTATTATCACAGGGGGTGAAAAATGGTGTCCTTATGTGAACAGAAAGTAAAGAAATAATGGGTGAGTCTCGACAAGCAGGCAACACAACAAGAATTGCATCAGGAAAAGATATTAAGAAAATCCAGAACATACACGTCGAGCAAACCGTCTGCATACGGATGATAAATGAATTTAGTAAATATGCAAAAATAGAAAGAGGTGTAAGACAAGGATGTGTCGTCTCACCGGACTTATTCAATTTATAAAATGAGGTGATTCCAGGAGAATTAGAAGTCCTACCAGGAATCTTACTTATTATAAAACGCAGATTGTGTGTGTATGTATGTATGTATGTATGTATGTATGTATGTGTGTGTGTGTGTGTATTGGATCGGATTTCCTACATTTTTCAACAAAACTTCACAGGACTACGTAAAATTACCTTGCGGTGGTTCTAACAGCGCCCAAAATTGGAAAAACAAAATTGTTTTTGCACGAAATCAATTTGAAAAACACGATTAAGAGGCATCACGAGAATGAAAGGGGGACAACTCATATCGAGTTATACTTATAAAATATATGGTATCGGCTTTCCGACATTTTTCAACCGATTTCAACAAAACTTCACTTTTTTTTGGCAGGTAGTGTTTCTTATTGTCTTGCACACTTTTTTCTTTATTTTTACATTCAGAATGCTTTAAAAATTCCATATACAAGACAATTGTTTATAATAAAATTCTATTCATTCGGTAGACTCATAACAATTGAAAACAATGTTTTTGTTTGAGTTTGGGTTTGACCAATTCGTAAAAAAAAAAAAAACTAATTAAGACATGCGTGTCCGTCAACCTTAAACAAAAATCTTTGTCAATTTTATTTTTCAGTCTTTATGATGGTCGATACTTGATCTATGTCTTATTGTTACATCCCCGGGCAATGCCGGGCTCTACTGCTAGTCATTAATAACATACGATGTGCAGATGACACTGTATTTAAAGCAGACACAGGACGGAAAATATAGGAACTGCTATAGAAGGTAGTGAAGGAAAGCCAGAAGAAAGGACAAAGTGTCAACTGCAAGAAGACAGAATGGATGGTTACCAGCAAAAGGCGACAGCCCAACATACAAATTACAATTTGTACGTACCAAAATTAAACAAATACAAAATATACAAGGGATGCGTTATAACAGAGGACGGAAAGTGAGATATCGAAATCCGAAGGATCATTGGGATATTGAAAAAATCATTTTTAAAATGCTCACAGATGAAGAAGAGAATTGAAGCAACAGAAACAAAGAAAAGAGTACTGAACTGTTACGTAATATCAGTCCACCTATATGGCAGTGAATGCTGGACAATCTCCTCACAGATGAAGAAGAGAAACAAAGAAAAGTGTACTGAACTGTTACGTAATATCAGTTCTCCTATATGGCAGTGAATGCTGGACAATCTCCTCACAGATGAAGAAGAGACTTGAAGCAACAGAAACAAAGAAAAGTGTACTGAACTGTAACGTAATATCAGTCCTCCTATATGGCAGTAAATGGTGGACAATCTTTTCACAGATGAAGAAGAGAAACAAAGAAAAGAGTATTGAACTGTTACGTAATATCAGTCCTCCTATATGGCAGCAAATGCTGGACAATTTCCTCACAGATGAAGAAGAGACTCGAAGTAACAGACACAAAGAAAAGAGTACTGAACTGTAACGTAATATCAGTCCTCCTTTATGGCAGTGAATACTTGAAAATCTCCTCAAAGATGAAGAAGAGACTTGAAGCAACAGAAACAAAGAAAAGAATACTGAACTGTTACGTAATATCAGTCCTCCTATATGGCAATGAATACTGGACAATCTCTTCACAGATGAAGAAGAGACTTGAAGCAACAGAAACAAAGAAAGGACTACTGAACTGTTACGTAATATCAGTCCTCCTATATGGCAGTGAATACTCGTCAATCTCCTCACAGTTGAAGAAGAGACCTGGCATCTCGGCTTTAATCACTTTCCCAATGCCGTAACGTAACTTCCCAGTGCCTTTTCTTTAAATAAGTAATGAGCTTGCCCCTTTGGAAGCTAGACATTATGAATTTAAACGCAGTATTTGATTGTTGGCAATGTCTCATCAATCCACACCTTTCACACTTTCTTCACATATTTTTTCACACTTTTTTTACATGCTCTTTCACACTTTTTCCCATATTCTTTCTCGCCTTTGCGTCTTAGAGGCTTTATTGTTTTGCTTGGGATGAAATGTTTAAAAAAGTTTTTCTTTTCTAAATGGACACAGATCATTTTATTAAAATCTAAAGTATAGAATTTCTCTGAAATTTCTCCTCCCTGGATTTGTACATCCGACAAAACTGTCCGATGACACAGATCTTTGATAAACAAATTAATAAAAGCCGAATAACGTCTTATAATATTACTATTGTTAACTGCGAACAAAATTGATTCTGCGAGTCAAATAGCACAATGTACGCCTGCACTTTGGCTGACATTGCAGGTTTTTATTTCAGATGATTTCATTTCACTATTTTTATTTTAAAAAACTCCGAAAAGCTTTTTGTAACTGAAAGAAGAATTGAAACTAATGGATATTCGCTTTTTGTACTGCGAGCTATAGAACGACCTTAGTTACAAAAACCTGGACGGAAGGACGTCAAAACAGAATTCAGATATTGGACAAAAGGCGGGAATTTGTGTTGGTCCGCAGCCATTTTTTTTTTTTTTTTTTTTCTTGAGTTTTTTTTTTTTTTTTTTTTTTTTTGTCACAGTGTCCGGATGAGCATGCGCACTGCACGATCAATTTCTTATTTTTTTTTAACAGACGACACTGAAATACAAAAAAACAAAAAAAAACAAAAACAAAAAACAAAAACAATTATGAAAGCTAATAAACTTGAATTCGATAAAAATAAAAACAAAAATATTATTCTGTCGTTTCTGTTTGTATATTTTTGTTCTATTTTAGCAGCTTTTTAGATGTTTTCACTTTGTTGGCATGTTTGTGTGCAGGTCGACTTTGTACCGCGTGATCCATTGAAGTAACTTTATTTTTTCCTTTTTGTGCTCGCCATTGACTGTGTGCCTTAACTTGCGAATTGATATACGATGAACGACTAAGAAGTCTTCACTTCAAGCGCAAACCATTCCCGTTGTAGCATTTTTATTTATTCAGTGCTTTCATTAATTTAACAATATCTCATATTACTTTCATCTAGCGGTTAAATAACAGACTAGATTGGGCTATCTAGCCTTGAGTGGTAGCCAGTCTAGGAGAAAGAAAAATCTGAATTCAGAATGGCGGAAAAATCAACGGAAAGCTTATCTACTATCTTTCTCAACAAGTTATGGCAATTCACAGACAATAAAGAAATAGAATCCGTGAATATAATCGCTTAACTCCTGAAGGGATATGATATTTAAAATTTGATGTTTTACCCAGTTATGGGTTAAATAAAAGCGTAGACAGGGATCTTTATCCTTGTGTGTTAGCCAGCTAAGTCTTAATTTAAAACCGTTTAGAATGCAACTAGAAACCAAACTACTATATTTCCTAAGAGGTCATGACATTTTACAGATAACAAAGAAACGTAGTCTTTGGGGAGCCATGATCGCCTATAACCTGAAGGGGCATTTAAAAGATGCTGTTGATCCCAGCTTTTGGTTACATAACTGCGCTCTATAACTTCGATGACAGCCAGTCTAGGAAAACAACAAGTAATACGAGTAGATAGGCTCGACTATCGCCCGGTTTATACTCCTCCCCGATCTTTTGAAAGGGCGTAGAGGTTTATCCTTTGTTTCATATTTAGGGTTGTGTGTTACTTGTTTATTCATTCTACTTCAACTCTATCCGTCTAACGTCTCTGCCTAAACGCTGACATTTCATTTAATTTTTATTTATTTATTCCTTCAATAGGAGTAAATAGGTTCGCTTATCGCCCGGTTCACACTTCTTTCCGGTTTATCCCTTGTTTCCTGCCTAGGATTGGGTTTCCGGTTCCTTCTAAAGTTTTTTCATTCTCTTTCACACCAAGTAGGCCCATTGCGTCTTAGTGGCATTATCGCCTTGTTTGGGGTGAATTGATTAAAAAAATAATTAAAAACCATGACGAATACAACAGAAAATGTATGTATTTGTATACATATATATATATATATATATATATATATATATTAAATTACACCAACGTATACATAAATATGAAAAGGTTGAGAAATAGCCAATAGCCGTAAAGAGTGAAGGCATTACAGCAATGCTCTCATGAAACTTCAACATGACTGAAATAACACCACTCAGTTAAGTGACAACTTTCTCCACATTAATTCTATCTCTTTATATATATATATATATATATATATATATATATATATATATATATATATATATATATATATAATAAAAAGGCTTAAACACTAATATTCCATGGTCATAATTTATTCCATTGGAATCGTAAATACGATCCAATTCATCAGACCTACAAATTCAAAAAGAAAACAGAAAAAAACCTACTCCGAAAATAAAAATAGAATTTAGAGAGAGTGTAATTATGAGAGTGTGGGACGAATGTTAGTTTATAAGAGAGGGGTTTAACAGAGAGAGTTTTATTTAAAATTAGGTGTGAGTGGAAGGGGGAAAAAGACTGTTGTCGGATGTCTAAAACAGTATAAGGATACACATCGAGGTGACATACACACACCATGGCCGATCAAATCTTAAAGAAGGAGTATAGATGTGGGTATAGATGTGCGTGTATATGTGTATGTATGTATAGCTAAACGGATAGATATAGGGATACATTGTTTTTTTGTTTTTTTTGTTTAATTGTATAGAAATGTAAGGTTTTAGGTATATATGTTTATGCGCATGTATGCGTATGTTCATATGTACAAGTGTGTGTAAATGGGTAAGGAGTGGATGCCTATGGATGTATGTGTGTATATGTAGGTATATGTGTGTACATTTTTGTATGTATATATATGTATATATATATACATATATATATATATATATATATATGTGTGTGTGTGTGCGTATATATATCTGGTTTTTGTATGTGTGTGTATGTATATATGTGTATGTGGGTGCATGTGTATTTATGTATATGTATGTGGAAAATGTGTGTATAGGGTATAGGTGGATATACGTGTATATATGTGTGCGTATGTATATGTATGTATATGTATGTGTATGTGTGTATGTATTTATGTGTGTGTACATGTATATGTATGTGTGTATGTGTATATATATGTATATATGTGTGTGTGTGTAGTATATATGTATATATGTGTGTGTGTGTAGTATATACATGTATGTATACGAGTAGATGTTTGTGTATATACATGTGTGTGTGTGTATATACATGTGTGTGTGTCTATGTATATATGTATATATATGGATGTATGTGTGTGTGTACATGTATATGTATGTATGTGTGTGTGTGTGTATGTATATATATATATATATATGTATGTATATATATATATGTGTGTGTATGTGTATGTATATATATGTATATATGTATGTATGTATATATATATATATATGGAGGTGTGTGTGTATGCGTATGTGTGTATATATGTAGGTGTAATTATTTCTTTATCATATGCGCGGTAATTATTAGAAAGCGCTTAGTATCTGAGATATTGAATCAGGTATATGTGTGTGTGTGTATGTATATGTATGTGTGTATGTATGTGTGAATATGTGGATATACGTGTATGTGTACATGGATATATGTAAGTGTGTATGTAGGTACACGGCGATGTGTATGTATATACGTGTATAAGTTATTGTGTATGTGTGGTTTTGCATGCGTTTTGAACATAAAAATATAGGTCCTCGCCAGATTAGATAATCGTCATATTTATTGTTTATAATATTTTATTTGTAACCTGCAGTCGATATTATTTTTGTCAAATTTTCTCAATTACACAGCGTCCCTTGCAATTTTAATTTCACCCGCCCCATCTTTCTTCCCCACCACTTTTTTCCTTACCTCTCCCTCCTTCTTTAAGATTTGATCGGCCATGGTGTGTGTATGTCACCTCGATGTGTATCCTTATACTGTTTTAGACATCCGACAACAGTCTTTTTCCCCCTTCCACTCACACCTAATTTTAAATAAAACTCTCTCTGTTAAACCCCTCTCTTATAAACTAACATTCGTCCCACACTCTCATAATTACACTCTCTCTAAATTCTATTTTTATTTCCGGAGTAGGTTTTTTTCTGTTTTCTTTTTGAATTTGTAGGTCTGATGAATTGGATCGTATTTACGATTCCAATGGAATAAATTATGACCATGGAATATTAGTGTTTAAGCCTTTTTATTATATCCTTACTCTGTCCTGGACATTGAGTTCTACCTGGATTTTATCCTCTCGGAAATTTTTTATTCTAAAATATACATGTGTATATATGCACCTGTGGATTTTGCATATATATGTATATTTACCACTAATATTATCTATATATATAATATATATATATATATATATATATATATATATATATATATATATGTGTGTGTGTGTGTGTGTATTTGGACAGCAAATTCTCTTTTTAGAAATTGAATAAGTTACAGACATTATGTCTGCTAATTTTTAATAAAATCCGTTCATTCTCACGAATAAGTTAAAGGATGAGTGAAATGTGCTACAGCTGTTTAAATTTCTTTTATTTTCATTTCCCAAGTACTAATAAACTAATAATAATACTAATGAAGAACATATAGTTTTGTACTACTTGCACTCCTGAAGATGATCTTGGAAGACGATAGAAAATACTTGGGAAATGAAAATAAAGGAAATTTAAACAGCTATAGCACATTTCGCTCATTCTTTAACATCAATACACGGAAGGTTATTCGTCAGTATGAACGGATTTTATTAAAAAGTTAGCCGATATAATGTCTGTAATTTATTCAGTCAGACATGTCTAAATATATATATATATATATATATATATATATATATATATATATATATATATATATATATAGCAACATGCCTGGCCGCGTACTCAATTCCAGAAAATCCTTGTTGACAACACAACTATACTTAAACATGAAAACAATAAACAAAAATTAAACATTTTTGAAGCTATATACATAAAACAGTTAAAACCTAACCTGAACAAAATAAAATATGCAATCTCTACAAATATTCTTAAATGCCTATAATTTGTAACAGAAGCCATTGGTTTATACCAACGACTTCCCATATTTAATACTTCTCGTTTTCACTCTCGCATGGTCATATGTGACGTCACGAGCTGTGACGCGATTTTCGCTTCCGCGACTCGTATACACGAGTTTGTCGTTCCTTTGAAATTTTTCATGCAGCAAGGGCGGACTATCATTATTGTTTCGTCCGTGTGTTGTTTGATATATTGAAATTGTCATCTTTGATAGCGGCTTATGTAAGCCAAAAGCTTAGATTGGATTTAAACATTTATCAATATGTTTTTTTCCTTTCGTTTTTCAATGATAATGTTATCAAGCTTATCAGACAATATGAAAAGAACTTACTTAAAATAAATAGACAAAACTTGTCTATATTATTTAATGAAACATGCATTAACATTAATATATACATATACACACACACACACACATATATATATATATATATATATATATATATATATATATATATATATATATATGCAGCAGCTGTGCACACGATTACGAGGATAACCATATTTGAAGCTTAGCTACACACCTGCTGCTGCTGGGCTTTTCACTGACCTTTAAATAAAAAAGGCTTTTCATCATCATGTCCCATAAGTGGATAGGGTCGTAGGGTCAGTAAGCTGTTGAACACTTGACGAGTTGCCTCCACATATCTAGCTTGAAACTCATCCCTCTCCGGGTGAAACCACAGACGATCTCCAAGAAAGCTCAACTTGATCATGGACAAGAGGTCACTGATTCTATCAGAAGGAAGCTTTGACTTCAATCTAGGAAGCCCCCCACCCGGCCATGCCCAAACTTCAAGCAGACAAAACTATCTATCTATCTATCTATATATATATATATATTAAAGACATTTTTTAAGTTTAACGTTCTTTTTATAGATACAAGTATTTAAGTAAATGCTCTGTTTATAATAAACAGTATTAAATAACATTTACCGGCCTGAATGTCCGAGAAATTTTCATAGAAAATATTCGTCCTTTGACAGGATTCGAACCTGCATCCTATACGGAACCGCCATTAAGCCCGTCAAAGGACGAATATTTTCTATGAAAATTTCTCGGACATTCAGGCCAGAGTGTAGTATCTGCGCTTTGTGAGCTGCCGGGTCGGGTGTCTGTCGAACTCTCTGCTTGCAGAGAGGAATCCGGACGAAGCTCCGCCGAAGGGTAGGGATTCGTTGGGGGAGGTTGACGGAACTGGCCCGCCTCGGTGGGTTTGGATGGTTATTTATTTTTGGCTGGGCCTACGGGCTCAGAGATACCCACATTAAAAAGGCCTTGTGCCACATTCGATCCTCGTGGGTGGATTGATAAATACCATCTATAAAAAGAATACCCGCTCGGCCTGGTGGCTAGGATCAAAGTGTAGTATCTGCGCTTTGTGAGCTGCCGGGTCGGGTGTTTGTCGAACTCTCTGCTTGCAGAGAGGAATCCGGACGAAGCTCCGCCGAAGGGTAGGGTTTCGTTGGGGGAGGTTGACGGAACTGGCCCGCCTCGGCGGCTTTGGATGGTTATTTATTTTTGGCTGGGCCTACGGGCTCAGAGATACCCACATTAAAAAGGCCTTGTGCCACATTCGATCCCCGTCGGTGGATTGATAAATACCATCTATAAAAAGAACGTTAAACATAAAAAATGTCTTTAATGAATAAATTGTCGGACTTTGTCCATTTCTTAATATATATATATATATATATATATATATATATATATATATATATATATATATATGTATGTATGTATGTCCTCTATGTGGTTGTACCAGTCTGTTCCTATTTCTATTATTAATATTAAGCATCTTATCAAGCCTTTTGAGATCAGATTTGTACATACATTGCTTAGAAGTACAAATCATGACCCCACCCCCGTTTACATTCAGTCTGCTATCCTCACCATGACCAGACCTATATCTATCTCATTTATGCAGCTGACTTATATCTGTCTTTTAACTTTTGTATAAAGCAGATTTATATCTGTTTTTATAACCCGTTTATAAAGCGGACCTGTCTCCCTTTTAACTTATAGCGGACCGTGGGTTTACGTGTTGCTAAATTAGCAACACGTGCGTTTATTTCTGCTAGAGGAAGGTCCACGGCTAGAACATGAGGGACTCAGACATTGAATCCACCATAAAGAAGAGTAAAGAAAACCAACAAAACCGATATATATATATATATATATATATATATATATATATATATATATATATATATATATGTGTGTGTGTGTGTGTGTATAAATAAAAAGAAAGAACAGTAAGATATATAATCCGGTGTTCTTATAGATATTTTTATTTTTACAAAATAGTGCTCAATGTAAATTTACAGAGCATTAATATTATAAATTAATTGATTTAAAATATGGTTTTTTACGAAAAAGTGAAAATATTTCAAATCGTAGTTAAATAAAGCGTAATCTAACCTAAACACCCACCC
This sequence comes from Acanthosepion lycidas, assembly GCA_963932145.1. Lineage (NCBI taxonomy): Eukaryota > Metazoa > Mollusca > Cephalopoda > Sepiida > Sepiidae > Acanthosepion > Acanthosepion lycidas. Next base: position 14,901,094 of record OZ010589.1, read on the forward strand.
AAAATCTCTAAATATACAAATAGAAAAAAATGCGGTAAGAATTTTTGCCGTTAACAATAGAATTTTAAAAAATCCAGACGACATGCATTGAACGGATGTTAGATTTCATTGAAAAATACATCCCTACCCGCTACCAAAACGTAACTAATAACTGATACATCAAAATACAGACCTAATGAACACGCAGACACCCCTTGTCTAGTGGAAGTGGATTTATCTGTAATCTTGAAAACGTGAATTATGATTTTAGCCGTGTCTTTAAAACTCAGTAATTTTAAAAGTTACTCCAAAATTCGCTTGAGGATGAAATGGAACTAATGTCTTTAATTTAATTACAAAATTAAATTCGGAGCTTTTAGCTTCCATTTTTGAAACATGGTTAGAACTGTGTAGCGTAAAAGACCATATTTTAAATCAATTAATTTATAATATATATATATATATATATATATATATATATATATATATATATATATATATATATATACAAACAAGTATATGTATTAAACAGCAAACTTTACAATGGACGTAGACATTAACATTTGTGTTTGTGTGTGGAAGTAATGAGTTTGGTGAATGTTCGTACGTACGTGTATGTCTGTTTCATGGCGTTTTCTTACAAGTGGGCTGATATAATAGAATATGCATACACCTGTGTTCCCCCTCACTGGAATATGATTGGCTGGTGTCCGTCATAAATACGGACGGGCGTGTAGGTACGACAGAGTTTAAGTCTATGACAACGCCCATTGGACTAAGCCATTGGCTATCCTGTTGGTCTGCACCTATTACCTGCGACTACGACGAGTACCAGTCGATTACTGCTACCGTATTCTACTTGTTAGCCAAACCCACTTAGCTACTTCGATCAAATATATCCCTTTCTATCATGGGCAAAACGCAGATCTCTGCGAGAGTCTGAAATGCAAAGTAAAAAGAGAACGAGGCAAGAAATCGCCCAGTGTAGGAAGAGCGTCCCCTAGTGAACAATCAGGAAATTAAGGAGGAATTAACTCCGAAAAACTCGTGTATAAAACGTACCTACAACTGTATAAAACGGTCCTATGAGTGTATATTAACTCATGTATAAAGAGAACCCATGTCTGTCTTTTAAGTCGTTTATAAAATAATCCTATGTCTGTCTTTTAACTCGTGTATGGAGCGGACTTTGTTTTTAAACTCATGTAGAAAGCGAAACTGTCTGTCTCTTAATTCGCGTATGAAGCGTTTCCTGTATCTACCTTTCCCTTTATGCATTATACTTTTTGTATAACGTTATATGTTCGGCATCGATTAACCCAAAATGTGTTGATATGTCGTTAAACTAACTTTTATCCTCCTCTTTTCGCTGCCGTATCACATGTGTGCTATCACATCTCTCCACAGCTTCCTATCATTTGTAATTCTTCTGCAATCAAACACACATTTCTATCACATGACCACAATAATACCAACTATAAGCGCGCATGAGCAGAAGGCAAAGGGGATAAAATTAAAGATAGTTTATGGCGAAAGTATGGATCATTTTTGACATACGCTCGTATATATATATATATATATATATATATATATATATATATATATATATGTTTGTGTGTTAACTTGTTGATTTGTCTGTTTATGGGTCATTTAAAGCCGAAATTACATTTTCTTGGGAGCTCCGAAGTAATAAAAATGTGATATATGTTATTCTGCTTTCGCAATTGAATAAATGATACTAAACTTTTGTGCATATGCAAGTTTGTGTGGACATAATTACTACAGGCGGTGATATGTGTTTTATATTGTAGTTTTGTTGAAGTTATATTTTAGAAATACAGTTTGATTTTTTAAAGAAATTGTAGGATATTATATGGATTAATATCATGAAAGAGATCTTTCATGTTAGTTGTCTGATAGTATTTTAAATGGATTGGGACGAAATCGATATAATTTGTCACTGTGTACGTATTGCTGGTAATTTTTTTAATATATAAATGTGTTATTGGTATTTTCACTATCAAAAGTATTTTTATACTTTCATAGTGATTTGTTTTTGTTTGGCGTGGGGGGTAACTATAAGTCGGATTCTAACAGGTGTTACGACTTAGTGTAAAGTTGGACCTGGAAACCACAGCAATTAAATGGTAGTTCTCCGCTTCACAAAACCTCCAGTCTCCCGATCAAAGGCCTTGTTGCCGGTTGTAGTTTATCGTCATACCCAGGACTAATGCGAGTGTGTGTGTTGTGCGTGGAGAAAAAGTGATTAATAGATTCAGGTAATAATAGGTTGAAATAGTAGAATCGATCCTAACAGCGTCCTGGGTATGACGATAGACGACATCCGGCAGCAAGGCCTCTGATCAGGAGGTTTTGAGGAGCATGGAACCACCTCTTAATTGCTGTTGTTCCAAAGTCCACCATGTCCTAGGGTGGTAGCACCTGTTAGGGTCCAAGCTATCATCAAATAGTTAACTCCCAAACTAGGATCAAAACACTATGAAAGTATAAAAATAGATTTTTATAGTAAAAATACCAGCAATACAGTTTTGGAAAAAAATATTACCAGCAATGCATTTTTGACAAAAAAAGAATAACAGCAGTAATAAATCTGACGCTAGACAAAAACCTTCTTTATAAAAATACGTCAATAAAACCTGATCTACAAACTGATTTCTTACAAAGAATACATATTATATTCATACGAACCTATCCTCAAAATCTTTTCGGCATTAAATAACCCATTGAGGTGTTGATATATCGTAAAACAAAATAAACCAAAACAAAAATATGTCAATGAAACCTGATCTACAAACTGATTTCTTACAAAGAATACATATTATATTCATACGAATCTATCCTCAAAATCTTTTCGGCATTAAATAACCCATTGAGGTGTTGATATATCGTAAAACAAAATAAACCAAAACAAAAATATGTCAATGAAACCTGATCTACAAACTGATTTCTTACAAAGAATACATATTATATTCATACGAATCTATCCTCAAAATCTTTTCGGCATTAAATAACCCATTGAGGTGTTGATATATCGTAAAACAAAATAAACCAAAACAAAAATATGTCAATGAAACCTGATCTACAAACTGATTTCTTACAAAGAATACATATTATATTCATACGAATCTATCCTCAAAATCTTTTCGGCATTAAATAACCCACTGAGGTGTTGATATACCGTAAACAAAATAAACCGGATAAGCCGAATTCTAACAGCTATAAAATGTGTTTATTTTTTTCTCGATTATTTTATTTCAATGTTTAGTAAGATTTGATCATTTGATCCTATCTCTCCGTTTGGAGATCCAGGGACCTGGATCCATTATAATGCTGTAGTTTTCTTTCCCAAATTAAAGTCAATCCATAGGTTCATAGATTTTATTCCCGCGATCCATCTTAGAAATTTAAATTATTAATTAAAAAAGAAAAAATTAAAATCGAAATTCTATTTTTCCAATTTGCTTTTACATCGTTTCTTTTATTCGTCATTCGATTTATTCAAATTATGAATTCGTTAAAATAAACAGCAAAATAAAATATTTTCCCGACAAGTATTTTTTTTTCATCTAACCGCGTTCTTCATTAAAAGGAAATATACAATCAAATATGAACATTTCAATCTGTTCTTCTCATCTTTTTTTTAAAGAACACGTGATAACTCAATGTAAAAAAAAAACACACAAAAAAAAAAAACACAAGGAAATGCTTCTCCTAAGAATTCCAAATACGATCCTTGATCTACGAGGAAGCAAAGACAAAAATAATAATAAAAAAAATGAATAACTTTCTAATTAATTAATTCAGATTAAATTCAGCTATTTTAAATCAGATCTTTAATTTTAATTTTTGAAAGATTTTAATTCAGTTCTTTAAGATACAGATCTACGACAACGGAATTAATATCAAGAGAAATGATATAGTTACGAAATGGCGGTAAATTGAAGCTCATAGGCCAACCAAGTTGCAAAGGATGTGTACCCTGATGATGACCCTCGGAAGGAGCATTTTAATGTGAACAAAACCGAAAAAAAAATCTTACCTTCGGCTATTTTATTGATAGACAGCAAATGCTATTATTGCTAGCGGTGTGACATTAAGATATTAAAACAGACGATATATGGCGATTTTCCAAGCGTAGCTTGGATGTGGAACAAGTCCGAACGTATGGGGTACCCAATGAGGATCGACCTCATTATTCCGCCGTAATTGATCGAACTCGACAAGCTTCCTAACCATTGCACCATGTCGAAACGCCTAAAATTGATTTTCTTAGAATAGGTTAGATGTGGCACAAGTCCGAACGTATGGGGTACCCAATGAGGATCGACCTCATTATTCCGCCGTAATTGATCGAACGCGACAAGCTTCCTAACTATTACACCAGGTCGAAGCGCCTAAAATTGATTTTCTTGTGCATAGTTTAGATGTGGCACAAGTCCGAACGTATGGGGTACCCAGTGAGGGTCGAACTCACTATTCCGTATTAATTCGTTTAGAGCGACAAGCTTGCCAACCATTACACCGAGTAGATCTGCCCAAACAGCCGGCATATCTGGTTATGCGGCTAGCGTCAAGGTAATCGGTGTCAAATTGGAATTGGCTAGCCGAGTTCGAATTCAGGCCTGTTTTGTGGTGTTCACTTTCGCATAGGTCATTTTGGTAAAGACATCAATCTACCTCTTTCCTTTTAAGCTATGGGTTAAATGGTTAATTGGCAAACCAGTCTAAAAGAATGAAGACTCTGCATTCAAAATCGTAGAGAAGGGAACTGCAAACCAATCCCTTATTTTCCCACGAAGCTGTTTGGTCTCCATAGACGTTCAGAACGCGTTTAGGAATTACAGTGCTTACAATTTCTTTGCATAGAGGAATTCAACAATGTGTTTCCGCTTCATACGAACTTTCGTATCAGATTCCATTTTGCCAGTCTGCCGTTCAGCGGCTCAAAACAATTATCGGTTATTGGTTGGAAGGTTTCAGTTTCTGTTACCCGATCCTTCACCGCTGACTTCGTTGGCCAATATAATAAAATAGAATGCAATACTTTCGGATCAACGAATATATTTTCATATTTTTTATGTTACTCAGACCTTAGGCGATCATGGCTCCCCACGCATTCCTTTTCTTAGTTATCTTTGAATTGTTATAGCTTCTTGGAAAAATAATAATGATTGACTGATATGTCTTACTAAGAACTGGGGTGGGGAGTTGTTGATTCATTAATTTCTCAAGAGTATTTGCGCGTAAGTGAGTAATATAACTAACCCGACTTAGAATTGAAACTCAGATCTCCGATTTCCAAGTCTTAGCCGTTATCCATTACGCAAGCCACACATCCAAGCTTACAGTACCTGGTTTTCCCTAGCAGTCACCCATCTGGGTAGTGATCAGGTTTGACGTTGCTTAACTTAGGGTGATCGTACGGGAACCGATGTTTCAATATGATATGGCCGTGAGCCTAGACCTTTTAGTCATTTTCGCCATCCCGCGCTAATAGTAAACCTATACCGACTAAGAGTGTCCACTTTTTCACTGCATTATCCAACACTTGACAAAAAGAATTGTAAAATCCTTATTATCCTCCACAATTCTTACTATCTAAAATATTTTCTGGCTTTAAATAACCTACAAAAGGTTCATAAGCCGTAAAAAACAGATTAAAAACAATTTTTAAAATAAGGCATAAAATTTGCTCTATTCAACTGTGTTATTTTTTCCCCTGTATCTGTTGTCGCTTCTCTGGAAATAAATAAGAGGCATTATTTTTAGAGAGCATAAACTGTAGACTAATTAAAGGTGTGTTTTGTCTGGAACTTCATTACGGACAGTGACTGAAGCCAAGAAACCAGATGAAGATTAATAACATTGCAGATTATTCTTTGGATTTTATCAAGAATCTCTAGCATATAACAGGAACACCAGACCAGATGTGGCGGTAATAATCATTTCATAGGCAAATCGTAGACATATAAATGTGTAAGACAGATACTGGTGAGAAAAAATGTCTAGCACGATATAAGGAATCAAATCTCGTAGCAACAGACTTGCCAATTGTTTCAATATAGTCTTTCCTTTTCATGTCATTGGAAGGTTAGCATCAACCATGTTAATGGGAGGCAAACTGTTCAATATCTATTATTAAAGGCCCAGGAGTTTTCGTAATGAACTTCCCGATTATTACCACGAAGATCAATAAATAGCATCAATTAAATTAAAATTTCGGCCGAATTTTATAAATAAGTTCATTAAAAGTGACCATTTCTTGAAAACTCTTTTTTTGGCGTTTAATTAATTGAATCGAGATTTGACTACGGACGCATCAATTTACTGCCGTACACCTCGAGGTGGGACAATGGTTAGTTTATTATTAGGGATTGAGCCCGATTTCCTATATTTGTGCCAAAGCTAAGCTTAGCATTTTTAGGGCGCAAAGATGAAAAGCTGATCCACTGCCAACAGTGCAAACGACAGGGATGTAAGGAGCGAAAAACATACAATTCTGTTTACATCATCCAATTTAGAACAGTAAATTAGCTATTCCAAGTGAAAAGACCGAATTGAGCAACCCATCCTAGAAGATCAAATCACCCAGAAAATCAGATCACCCAATAATCAGATCACCCAACACAGATTTGGAGACCAAATCATCCGATCTCAGGACAGAAAACCAAAATCACCCAATCTAGGTTAGAAGAGCAGATCATCCATTCCAACCCAGATCAGGAAATCCAGGTAAGAAAATCAGATTACCCAATAAACGCTACAGACCTAGATCCCCTCCATTTGAAAATCAAATCACCTGATCTTAGGGCAGAAAAACAAATTATCGAATTTAGAGTAGAAAATCAAATCACCGAATACAGATAAGCGTACTAGATCATCCTTTCCAGGGCAAAAAGAACAAACACCCAATCCAGATAAGAAAAATCATTCAATCCAATTTAGATCACCCAACACAGCTTTGGAGGCCAAAACACCTGATCTAAGGCCATAAAACCAAATTACCTAATCTAGATTAAAAAAGAAAATCACCGAATACAGATAAGTGTATTAGAAGATCCGTTTCAAGGAAAAAAGCCAAACACCCAATTCAGATAAGAAAAATCATTCCATCCAATCTAGATCACCCAACACAGGTTTGGATAAAAACACCTGATGTCAAGCCATAAAACCAAATTATCTAATCTAGACTAGAAAATAAATCAACGAATACAGATAAGCGGTTCGAAGGCAAAAACAAACACCCAATCCAGATAAGAAAAATCAGTTCACCCATTCTAGGCGAGAAATACAGATCAATAAATCTAAGTGAGATAATCTCACTTGGGTTATGTGATCTATATTTCACGTCTATATTGGGTCAATTGATTTTCTTATTCAAGCGAAATTGTGCAATTAAAGTCTCGATCACCCAATCAAGGTCAGAAATCATCAAATAATCCATTGTCTATACCGGAAGATAATCCAGGCTGCAAAACTAGATCACCTATTCTTCTAGACGGAATCACCCAATTGACATCCTGTGACCAAATCCCTCATTTCAGCCCTGAAGGCGAAATGGTCCATACCGGTGTAATAGTTATAATAAAGGCGAACAAAAGAAATAAATATTTCATATTGTTGATGGAAAATTTCCGGGTGTCTAAAGAATATAATTGTCAGAAAGTTGGAAAAAAAATCTTTCGAGAAAAACTAAAAAATTAGTAAAATATAAATTAATAGTCTTGCCACTCGATACGAGCAGACTTCTGAAAAGCATTGGGGAGAAATTAAAGATTCAAAATAGTTAAAGTTTTGGGGCATTTGGTTCACAGAATAAGCTGTTGTTTAGAACGGGATGTTTATCGTTACCGAAGATTCATTGACCGCCTTTGTTGCAATTGATGGAGACGATTAGCTTTTGAAGTCGCCAACAAATGTTTATTTCAGAACGCGCTATGGTTTATTTATTTTTTTTTTTTTCTGATTGGTCAAATATTTCACATGGTGAAGTTAATTTCTATCCAATCGACACTGCGATTTGCTTCTTTACAACTAGTAGTAATAAGATGTAATAGTTGTGTGAATCTTTTTTTTATGTTTGTAATATTGTCTGTTTTTAGGTAGAAAATAAAGTTTGTCGTGTTTTAATATGGCATGTATGTGAGTGTGTAATTGTGTTGGAAATTAAACTTTATTTCCTATACCGGCATACGTTTAAAGGTTCCGAAATAGATTGGACAGATGCTGAAAGATTTACGGAAGAATGTCAATTTCACTATCATGACAGTGTTAGACGCTGTTTGAATAAAAAGAAAAGTTTTAGTCATTCGAAGTGACTTCCTGTTACTCACACTCCACTGGTGCGAACATACAAATACATTTAATATAAATAAAGTTTAATATTGGCCATGGGAATTTGTTCATGGGAAAAATGTGCTTTGAAATCTTTGAATTTTGTCCATTTTTTTTACTTAATTTAAAAAATAAATCCAATTAAATAAAAATAATATTTCTGAAAGATTTCCTAATTTGAAATGAAAAGTGAAAATACTTCAAGAAATATGTTTTTCTTGCCAGGAACTATTTTTATTGGTGAATTTAGTCATGCTATTTTTTAAAGACAGTTCTAAGAGGAACATCTTGAGTTCTCAAAAGAAAGAGAACTCATACAGTGAATATTGCGGACTTTTCTTCCTAATTAAGATAGCAATCAAAAATATTAGGATGAATATATATATTGCATTGGGATCAGCGAGAGAACGTCTCGTGCGGATGGAACCGCGGGGTAGAACTTTACAAAACACGCAATTTTTTACGTTATTTATGAAATTAGTCAATTTATTTATTTACTGTGAAAAAACATTCAGCAAACAGATAATCTTGAATAGAAAGGTAATAAAAGGAAATATAAAATGTAATATGTTGATCTATCCACATTCTTTACATAAAGCAATGTCATTATTATTCATTTTTCATTCGTATTTCTTTCATCTCATTTCTCTTGCTTCTTTACAACTAGTAGTAATAAGATGTAATAGTCTTAAGTTGTGTGAATCCCTTAGATGAAGCATTGTCATTATTATTCATTTTTCATTCGTATTTCTTTCATCTCATTTCTCTTGCTTCTTTACAACTAGTAGTAATAAGATGTAATCGTCTTAAGTTGTGTTAATCCCTTAGATGAAGCATTGTCATTATTATTCATTTTTCAGTCGTATTTCTTTCATCTTATTTCTCTTGCTTCTTTACAACTAGTAGTAATAAGATGTAATAGTCTTAAGTTGTGTGAATCCCTTAGATGAAGCATTGTCATTATTATTCATTTTTCATTCGTATTTCTTTCATCTCATTTCTCTTGCTTCTTTACAACTAGTAGTAATAAGATGTAATAGTCTAAAGTTGTGTGAATCCCTTAGATGAAGCATTGTCATTATCATTCATTTTTCATTCGTATTTCTTTATCTTATTTCTCTTGCTTCTTTACAACTAGTAGTAATAAGAGGTAATAGTCTAAAGTGGTGTGAATCCCTGAGATGAAGCATTGTCATTATTATTCATTTTTCATTCGTATTTCTTTCATATAATTTCTCTTGCTTCTTTACAACTAGTAGTAATAAGTTTTGTCATTGTGTTTTGCTGTTTAAGCCCAAATCACACAGTACTGTCTACTCAGTTTAACTCACACGACTTGGTATGGTTTTCAGGTACTTTCCAACATTGACTCGCGCTGTGATCGCCTCCTATGGACGATAACACAAAGAAATCGTTCATGGTACATTTCGAAACTGTTTCTTTCTTTTTCAAATTACGAACGTTCTTACCCCTCGGCTACGCGCCAATGATACAGCTATAAAATTTCGCATAAAAAGCAGGTAGATATTCATGTTTGGGGACAGCCTGCAGGGAGTGCTCAACTCGCATCACAAATGTCAGGATGATCCAAGAATATCACGTGCAGATTTTCACGTTAGGCTCCTTTAAAGCGTCGGATGGACGCTGTTTTCGGAAGTGGATGTGCATAAAAACATTAACGAAATCCATTATACCATCAGACTTCGTTTTGAGCATCAGTTCTCAACAAATATGCTTTCTCGCAATTGTCGTCATTCAAAATCATTGTGAATACGTGTTTACTTTGAGTCTAAGCCTACTTAAACCCGTGTGAAACAAGGTAGAATGGCAGTCTTTATTGTTATGATCAATCGTCTGTTAAGAGAAAGAGACTAAAATTTCTGGTGAACGTGTAAATAAGATTGAAGCCTTTGTCTCATTGCCGACTTATCATTTTCTAAATGTTTATTTTAATTCACCGAGGTATTTGTTTTTCTCTGGACCGGCAACTTGAAAATTCCATATTATATTTGTGTAAACAAAACCTGCGTTATTCATATGTCGCTATTGTGATAGCTAATCGACATGAATGAGACAGTTGAAAACTTAGTTGTATAGAACAGTGGTTAGCTAATCGGTCTGGTTAACAGGCGATAGTGGTTTCGATCTCGACGGTATCATATTTGGACTCGTACAACTCAAAGCCACGGAAACATATTCTCTCTCTTCACTTCTTTTGCTGTTTCAGACATATTCGGGCTTTTACGCCCACACGGACGTAATGTGCAAGAAGCGATAAAATTCTAAAGGAAACGAGAACAAAAAGGGACACTTTTGCTCTGAATCAGAAAGAGTTTAAATTTCTGGGAGACAAAATAAAGAAAGTGGGCTTGGAGAATTTAACACTAACAGGTCATGTTGAAGGCAAGAGTAACATTCCTAAAGACCATGTGTCAATGTATGACAGAGCACTCACGCGAAGAAATATAAAGGGGACAAATATTGATTAGAACTACAAAATATAGGAGATTGTAGAGGGCTATCTCTCTCTCTATCTATCTATCTATATATATATATATATAAAGATATATATATATGTGGAAAATTACTGGTGAGTGAAGGATTAATTTAATTTCAAATTTAACCATCGCTGAGGAAATACATTTGTATTGTTGAAACTCGATTGTTATTGTGTAGCAATTTTTAACATGTTTTTTTTTTAATCTCCTATAATAAACAATATTTATCTTTATTCTGTATTGAGCCCTCTTTTAAATTAAATGTTACGGACAATGGAATTACACTTTATTTGTTCTCATCTTGCCTATATATATATATATATATATATATATATATATATATATATATATATATATATATATAAGAAATATAGTCTTAAGGTGTGCTATATTTATGGAATAAAGTGCTCAATATCAGAGATAGAGCGTGTGTAAATATAAAAGTGAACATAGAAGTCAACACTTAGAGGCGACAGTCTGTTTCATGCTATATGCAATCGTCAGGCCACATATGCTGTTATTTTTCTCGGCTATTTATATATATACGGGTTAGTGGTGCATTGTGGGTATTCTGTTATGGCGGTTATTTCACCGGAAGTCGTTTGTTTATCTATTTAGGTCAAATTATATTGCTTGTTTTTATTTTTGTTTCTTATTTTATTTATTTATTTATTAACGTAGTAAAAATTTGTTTATATCACTTATTTAACAGTTTTGTTTTGGTTTGGGAATTTAATTAAAGCTATTTGTTCAGTTTTGGGGTTGATTGTTGTAGTTCATTCTAAGTATTATTTTGGCGGGAACAGTTTTTAATTGATTATCTTTATTTGGGATTGGTTTGTTTATTTATTTACTTGGATGAATTTAGGTTAATTTATTTTACTTGTATATTTTCTCTTTTCGGTTTTTGATTTTTAAGTAACATAGTATTTATTTATGTTTTATTTCTATTTTTTTATTGTTATTTTGTTTATTAGTATATTTATTTCTTTTTATTTTATTTTTTCCGTTTTTAATTTTTTAGGTTACGTAGTAAAAATTTTTTTTCATGTCTGCATTTTGAGATGAGCTCGGATCTTTTGTTTAATAATTTATTTTGGTCGGGGAAAGTAATGATAGCTATTTTTTCCTCCGAGCAAAGTCTGCAAGTTTTTGATTGGTTATTGTAGGCTGATGATTTTTTCCTTATCTTCCAAGATATTTTTGGTGTGATGTTCGTTTTGTTTTTAATTTCCCAGATATACTTAGAAAGCATTGTACTGTTTGCATATTTACTATTTGTGAAAGATGTTTTGTGTGTATAATTTCTTTGTTTCCAGGGTCCTTCAGTTACTCCTATGTATACTTTTTCTTCATTATCTGGTGATTTTATCGTGGCTTGGTATATTACATTGTTTTGTAAACAATTTCCGTTTAAGGGACATTCGTTCTTTATTCTGCAGTTGCACGTGGGTTTAATTTGTTCGTGTGTTTTTTTATTATTTGTGCCATGCTCTCGGTGCGGCTGTAGCTGATTTTTACTGTGTTTTTGTTGAATATCTTGTTTTTTTGAACAATAAAAAAATAAAAAAATTAAAATCTTCAGACACACTGGGTTGTAGATTAATATTCTTTCGTTTATATATATATATATATATATATATATATATATATATATATATATATATATATATATATATATATATATTATGAAATCGACAAAGTTCGAAAATTAATTTAAGACATTTTTTTCATATCTGCTTGATGCGTATCCAAATGTAACCAAATGACTTCACATATTATGTACGTGAGAAAATCATGGAGAATTGTAGTTTAAAAACAGTAAAATCGGCCTTGCTAACCGAAACGCTCCTCTGTAGCTCAATCAATAAAAGCATGTCAGGCTACATGACGGTTCCATATAGGATACAGGTTCGATTCCTGTCGGAGGACGCATATTTTCTATGAAAATTTCTCGGACATTCCGGTAAATGTCGTAAATACTGTTTACTATAAACAGCGCATTTACTTAAATATTTGTATCTATAAAAGAACGTATAAACATAAAAAATGTCTTTATATATATATATATATATATATATATATATATATATATAAGTAATGAAAATCTTGGTAATTCTTATGGATAATCCCAAGAAGGATGAAATCCGGATAACCATGGAGCTTTAAAGTTGTCTGTTTTCATTAAATTAAACATGTATATATATATATATATATATATATATATATATATATATATGTGTGTGTGTGTGTGTGTGTGTGTGTGTTTATGTATTACGCATTGGACTAACGAAAGATGCATTCCAAAGCTAAACAAGGTGATGAGAAAACGAAAAAAAATCGTTAGAAACAAAGGAAAGAGTGATAGATTGCTATGGGATATTCATCTTCATCTATAGCCGTGAGTGTTGGAAAATCTCCCCACGAATGCGGAAAAAACTAGAAGCATCAGAAATGTAGTTCTACAGAAGGATAATGAGAATTCCATGGACGGAGCGAGTAAGCAACAAGGAAGTCTTAAAGAAAGTGGCAATAGAAATAACACTTTTACTCAGAATCAGTAAAAGACAACTGAAATTCCTTGGCTACATAACGAGGAAGGAAGGGTAAAAAACGATAAATGCACATTTATATGTTAAGTAGATGCAACGTGTCCAGAAAAGGTCGTTCGAAAACTGCCCTGCGCTCGTCGGTTGAGAAAATGTTGCTGTTCTACATGACGTGGCAAGGATGCATGGCAGCGAGAACAAGGGAGATATTTTGAAACTCATTTGGTTGTTTCTAACCGAGCCGCAACGTTCACCAGACCTAGCACAAACCGATTTTTGCCGTTTTGGATCGCTACAAAACGATCTAATGTGGAAAATTCCTCTAAATTAAAAAACCTGATTCAAGAATTTCGTTGAAAACTTGTTTATAAGAAGAGCTTTGGAATTATAGTCGAAACGTACCAAGAAATCTGTTTAATAAATGTGGTAATAAAATTATTTCTGACTCAAACTAATAAACAAAAGTGTAAATTATTTCTGACTCAACCTAATGAAAAAGAGCAGAAAGTATTTCTGACTCAACCTAATAAAAAAGAACATAAATTATTTCTGTCTCAACCTCATTAAAAACAGAGGAAATTATTTCTGATTCAACCTAATAAAAAAGAGCAGAAATTATTTCTGTCTCAACCTAATTAAAAAGAGCGGAAATTATTTCTGATTCAACCTAATAAAAAAGAGCGGAAATTATTTCTGCCTCAACCTAATAAACATAACATCATTATATTTTTTTCTTTCTTTCTTTCTTTCTTTCTTTTGCAATTTATCCATTTTGTCTTTCTTTACCATAATCTTTCTTTCTTTCTTTCTTTCCCTCTTTCTTTTTTTCTTTCTTATTTTTTCTACTTATTTATTTTGTCTTCCTTTACTCTAATCTTCCTTCCTTCTTTCTTTCTTTCTTTCTTTTGCTACTTATCCATTGTGTCTTCCTGTAACTTAATCTTTCATTCATTCTTTCTTTCTTTCCTCCCCTCCTTTCTTTCTATCTTTCTTTCTTTAGTTCGTTTATCCACTTTGTCTTTCGTTGCATATTTTTTTGCTTTTTCCTTCTTTACTCATATATTCTTTCTTTCTTTCTTTCTTTCTTTCTTTCTTTCTTTCTTTCTTTCTTTATTTATTTATTTTGCTACTTATCCATTGTGTCTTACTGTAACTTAATCTTTCTTTCGTACTGTCTTTCTTGATTTCCTTCTTTGCAACTTATACATTTTGTCTTCCTTTCTTTCTTAATTTTCTTTCTTTCTTTTGCTAGTTTTATTTCATTCTTTCTTTCTTTTATCCATTTTGCCTTCACTTTTTTAAAACTTTATTTCACCTCGAAGCGTACAGTCAGCCAACCAAATACCATCTTGCCCTTAAAGTTTCCTTCTAACGCTTATTGTGGTAATATTGAGATAATATCGTACAACAATATTATGCGTACATTTTGTCTACTCAAAAATGACTTGCACACGACACATTCAGTAGTGACTTTATTTACGGGAGACGAAGGCGTCCAATACAATGGCTTCTAAAAATGGTACTCTATACAAAATTATAGAATGGAAGGCGAAATTATGATGGCGTCCATTGTATGAGCGATAACATTGTGTGTATGTGACCAATATTACTGGAGAACCTTAAACTCCCTTCCCTAGCGAATTATTCTTTACTGACGACTGTCGACTGTCGACGCATACAAATTGCTTGTTTTCTAACGCCTACAACTAAGCCATGACTTCCGGAGTAACGATGCTATAAAAGTTTTCTTTACGACGAGTGACACAAAAGAATTTTAATAATGTTGTTGTTGTTGCTGTCTTTATTTGTTTTGTCCTCGTTATTAAATGTTTCCTTTTTTTTGTTTTATTTAGTTTTTTTTATTGTTTCTACTTTTCGCAATTATTTTCATATTACGTGTCTGTTTCTGCCTTTCTTTTTTTTTAATACGTTTTCTACTTCATTTTCTTTCTTTCTTTCTTCCTTTTTTTCTTTCTTTCTTTCTTTAGTTCGTTCATCCACATTGTCTTTCGTTGCATATTTTTGTTTGTTTCTTGCCTTACTCATATATTCTTTCTTTCTTTGGTAATTTCTGTAGTTTTTCTGTTTTCTTTTGATTCTTTCTTTCTTCATTTCTTTCTTTCTTTCTTCATTTCTTTCTTTCTTTCTTTCTTCATTTCTTTCTTTCTTTCTTTCTTTCTTCATTTCTTCATTTCTTTCTTTCTTTCTTCATTTCTTCATTTCTTTCTTTCTTTCCTTTTTGCTTGCTTTTGTTATTTATCTGTGCATTTTTTCTTTCTTTTACTCGGTTATCCATTCTTTCTTCATTGTTAATTTATTTTTCTTTTTTCTTTTGATAGTCGTCCATTCTTTCTTTCTTTTATGCTTTGCTTTCTTTCTTTCTTTCTTTCTTTTACTCAACCAACTCACCATCCATATGTTCTTTTTTGAAAATCTAGAAGAAAATCTAGCATTGAAATAGTGCTCAAATAATTGTGGCGCTTGAATGTCACCATTTTGAGCTGTAAATAATAGTAATAATAATGTCAAAACGAGAAAGCTTCTCACATACCACCGCCTGCATCCTCCTAAGGCTGATGTTGATCGACTGTATGTGTCCAGATCCGAAGGAGTCAGAGGATTAGTTCAACTAGAACTGTCTTACAAAAACCACAACATTCGGTCTTCAAAGATACCTGGAAACTACAGAAGACTGGATCTGTGTCAAAGAACATGAAAAAAAAATATAACTTTAGAAACTTTATTCAGTAATAAAAAAAGAAGCCAACGAATTCAAAAGTGTATTTCAAGTGTGTAAAGAAATGCAAATAAACCATAATACATCTACTGCAGAGACGAAGAATATAAAAAAGAAAGAAAAAGCAAATGCAATGGATCAAATGCAGAAACGATGGCAAGATAAGCCTCTTTATGGTCAATACCCTGCCTGTACCATTCAAGCTGACGTAGATAAATGCCGTAATTGCGTTAAGTCGAAATGCAAATTCTGTGATCTTGTATCAGGTTGCATAGTGTTAGCACTCACTGGATATAAAACTCGGCATGATAGAGTGGGTCAATATCTACACTGGAAAATATGCAGCTTTTATGGGAAGGGAACTGGTGTGAACATCACCCAGACCCGGTTACAGAGATAGGACCTGCAACAATTTTATGGAACTTTACAACGCCCACGGAGGGAACAATCAAAGCTAATAGCCCAGACATCGTGATAAAAAAAAACTATCAAAATACAAAGATCTTGAAGGGGAATTGTCAAAAATATGGCACATAAGTATATCAGTAATTCCGAAGATATACAAAAAAAACTGTATTTACAATTACAGCTCAAACATTACGAAGAGCTTTATGCATCTAAAATGTGCGTGATCTTAGCTTTTATTTATTTATTTATTGCAAAAATAATTATTTGCAATGGAAAATGGCATGAAGCCATTTCATTGACCTTAGGTCTCTGGTTGGTACCCGGAAGGAAATAAATATATTAGGTTGGTGCAAAAATAATGAGGTAATAATGTCGTTTTTTGACGTATTTTTTAACGTCAAAAAACGTCGTTATTACGTCATTATTTTTGCACCAACCTAATACAACAAAAATCAAAGGAAATAATAATAATAAGAAGAAGAATAATAAGGGTCGAGAAATTGAAATTTGGAGGATGTGGCATCTCAACCACACAGACAATCCCAATTTCTATTGGTACACTAGGAACCCTACCAAGAAATATGAAACATTATACTTCTCGACTATTCGGGGAATCGAGTTTGACTGAAATAAAAAAAAAGATGGCACCCATAAGTACTTCTCACATCTTCAGGGCGGTTCTATCCCTGTGACAGGTTATGGGCCTATACTAAACCATGAAGATTCTCATATATTCAGACAACTCCAAACTTTGTGCAAGGATTTCTTTTTCATATTTTAAAGTTTCATTTTGAGTTTATGTCTGTGACATAATTTTAGATTTTCATGCTCTCCATTTAATCTATTTGCATATTGTAAGTGTACATAAATGGTATCTCTGCGTACACATGCATATTTTAAGTTAAAACTAATATTAAGTTGTCCAGAAAGTCCTGACTCACTTAAAAAGCGGAAAGAAAACACAAATATTTATTCTTCAAAATAAAGTCCATTATTCTTAACAATCGTCTACCAGCGATCAACCAGTATCCGAATCTGTCCTAGATACCTGTTCATTGGCTTTGAATAAAAAAGCTGTAAGCTTGCTGCCTTCACTTCATCAAAAGTAGTCGCGGAAGAAGTGTGCCATTGAGCAGAATCGGATATAGTCGCTCGGAGTAGCATCGGCACTGAATGGTGGATGTGGAAGATTCTCAACACCGTCCATCTGTTTGAACTTCTTAGTCTACCTGGCATTGTGTAGCTTCGAATTGTCTTGCTGAAACAAAGCCGTGTCTCGACTGACCAGAACAGGATACTCCTTTAATTTGTCGTACACGCGGTCTAATTGCTGGCTGGTAACGTTGATGGCACGACTATGTGGAACAAGCTCAAAATGCAGCACTTCTCGAAAATTCCACCAGACACAGATGTTGTTTTCTTTCGGCTTCCTAAGTGAGTCAGGACTTTCTGGCCAACCTAGTATATATATATACATATGACAAACATACGACATCGTAAAATAAAAAGAAAAATCATGCTGGGATTGTCAACATTGTATCAACAATCTTGATCTGTTGACTTGCATGGTATACTGAAGGCAAGATAGACAGACGGAAATAAAAAAATAACCTAACGAGCATGACTCTCCACAACTTATTTTTGACGCCTTTTGTAAGGTGTTTGTTCCAATCCAAGTAAGAATGACTGCAAAAGCATTCCCCTCCCTAAATTCACAGGAAAAACATACAGATGCATGCTGGGATTTCTTCCTAGCCAATAAGCTTATTCTTAGTAACATCCGCCATATTTCTTGTCTTGAAGTTAGCACGCTGCGATCGCTTGTCTGTATCCCCTTTTTGTGTGTTTTGCGAGTTTTTTGCCTCATTACTGTCGTTTTGCCTACTTTTGTCATGTATATATTCTTTTGCTTGCTATTTTTGTCTTGATATTTTCCTTTTTTCGTTATTGTTCATTGCAAACTTTGTCAATTCTTTTTTTTTTTGGTGGGGGGGGGCATTTCTACCAATTACATTCAACCATTGATAATTAATCTACATAGTTTGTCTTTTTACGATCCCCAACCACCCATTCTGCCAACCATTCAGATAAATTCTTCAGGTAGGGGGCAGGTTGCCTCCCTCTGTCTATTTTTCCATCGAAATGTCCTGTGAGTGTCAAATTTTCCAAGCCCTAGTTCCTCATTATGTGTTCCATATATTTCAGCTGTCGCTTTCTGTTTTTAACTATTATATTTATACTTAGTAAGGAATAGCTGAATTTTCGGGAACACTTAATAAGAAAAGAGGGCTCGGAAAATTCGAAACTCATGGGACATATGTTAATATGTACTTCTTATTATTACCCTCCCCTTGCGCCCTTACAACTCTCTACCTTGAGTGGATCTTGGGGTTTGTAATGGGTGAACACTTAATAAGAAAGGAGGCCTTGGAGAATTTGATACTCATGGGACATATGTTAATATGTACCTCCTATTATTACCCTTCCCTTGCGCCCTTACAACTTTCTACCTTGAGTGGCTCTTGGGGTTTGTAATGGGTGAACATCAAAAAAAAATTACGGAGCAGCATAGACATTAAGGAAGTACAAATGGATGTTCCCATGGGGATGAACCGTACATTGAGAGATTCTTCGGTCACAAACTCACCCTTTGACCTCAAGTGGAATTCGTACATACGATCCGTTGCTAAGGATGCAGGAAAAATGATCGGTTCCCTGTACCGCTCCAGTAAGCATCTGACTCCTCCTCTATCTTTATAAGGGCCAGATCAGGTCAAACATGGAGTACTGCTGTCATATTTCGATAAGAGCTGCTCAGTTCTCACTTTCCAGTTTCGATAAAATCCAAACGTTTCTCCGCGTCCTTTTGGGTGACAAAATTATTTTCCACCCAGCAACTCCTCTCTTACAGATGTCGCAAACCTCTCACTGCTCTGTCGCTACTTTCATGGAAAGTGCTCAGAAGAACTACATTCCTTAGTTCTGCCAGTTCTAATTTTCACGGCTAGAACCCGCCATGCCACGTTCATTGTAGCGAACTGCCCTCATTCCTTCCTTATTCCATTGGTGAGATGTAAATTCCACCCGAGCAGTTTCTTCCTACGAACCGCTGCTCTGTGGAACTGATTCCCAAGAGGATCCTTCTCCGATCACTACAATCTTAAAATGTTCAAGTCTATGGTCAACCGTTATCTTCCCTACATATCTGCATAAACTGTGACTCTTACACTGTAATCCTCTACATTGAGTGGCCCACGGGTCTTGTACAGGGTGATCCGCACCGTAAAAATGAAGCTTTTCTACAAAAAACACACAATAGAGAATCTTCTAAACCCTTTCCTGTCGTCCATTTACACGAGCTCGCTGAGTATATGTATGATCTTCCTCTAACCCTCTTGCCTTCAATCTGCCCTGTGAGTATCAGATTTTCCAATCCTTCTTTCCTCATTATATGCTCTAGAAGTTTCAACTGATCTCTTCTTGATGTTAAGTATAGACGTTTCCTTTTTGTCTCCATTTTCTTTAGAACTGTCATTGCTCACATAATCGGTCCTTGGTATCCTCAGCATCCTTCTGTAGAACATTTCTGCTGCTTCAAGTCTCTTCTTCATCTTTGAGGAGATTGCCCAGCCCTCACTGCTATACAGGAGGACGGATATCATGTAATAGTTCAGTACTCTTTTCCTTTCTTCTAGCGAAGACCGCTTACATACGGATAGAAATTGTATTGAGAAGCTACACGAAAATAGAAAAGGGGCATAAGACAAGGATGGGTCTTCTCACCAGATTTATTAAGCCTTTACTGCGACGCTATTCTAAGGGAACTGGTGACCCAACCAGAATTTATTATCGGTGGGCGTAATTTTAACAATATAAGATACACAGAGAACACTGTGCTGATTGTCGACATAGAAAGGAAAATCCGGGTATTTGCAAAGTTTAGCTTTCTCTGGCACAAGGCCAAATGTACTGAGCACTTAATAGTAATAAGTCGCTAATGTTGGTCTATTTATTGTGTAGAGAACGCAATTCCTATCGAGCGTCAAAAAATTGTGGCACTGAGCTTTGAACTAGTAATATCGTATAGTTTTCAGACGCAACACATTCTTCTTGTTCACATCGGTAGTGATATCGCCATGGATTTTGGTTTAGAAAAATTTGCTAAGCCATCCTTCAGATTCGTACGAACAACGGATAAAAGAATTGATAAAGAAACTGTAATTTTTTACGGTTTGTCAACCCTTATTATTTAAAGTCGAAACTTATTATGGGTTGTGAGAATAAATCTTTTTTCTGCGATGAATATTGAAGTAGCAATATTTTTTTAGAAAAAAAAAAGAATTTCTCGAAATTTCATAAAAATTAAATAAAAGCGGCAGGGTAACAGATGTAAAAAGAAAATATATTTTAAGATAGGAAACATTAAGTAAATAATTTCATTAATTTCTAAAGTCCTAAAAAGTTTCCGACAATTATTTGATTTTTGCAAGAAAACCCGTATCTCTGTCACCGCAAAAAATAAAAGGCTCAAATTTTCCTTAAAAATCTTGTATTGACAAAAAAAAAAAAAAAAAAAAAAAAAAAGAAAAAAATTTTTAAACCAAATTTGCAGTGTTCTAAAAAGGATAAAACAATTATTTTTACATAAAAAATAATTTGATCTTTCCTCAAAATAATAACAGATTTGGACGATAAAATGTTTTTATTAAGTTTTGGCCATTTTCTTTCATCGTGTTCCTCTTTTTAAAGCTTAATTTTGGAGGTCCTTACATAATAACAGCAATGAAAGTCGGTAAAGAAACTCAGTCGAATTGTTAAGAGCTATGACTGTTTCTCGTTGATATTCAGGTCAAATTTTGAACGCCCTGAGAAAGAAGAAAGAAGCGTGAAGCATAAATAAACCATCCGTTGAGAGACGAGAAAATAAATCTCATTAAGATAAAGAAAAAAAAAAAGAAAAGAAAAGAAAAAGTGTGAGATATGTGTCGTTAGCCATTTTGAAGAAATATGTTTTAGTAAGTCGCAGAGAAAAAAAAAACAAAATTGAAGGGAAACATTATTAAAAATAATTAAAAAAGAAGAAAAAAAGATATCACCTTTCAAGACTTTGCTTTTATTTTGTTTACAAAATCTTGTGATATGTGAAACGACTACAAAGAATTTTGTAAAATTGTTTCTTGGCGCGAAGAAAAACATCTTTTTTTTTATTGTCGCTTTTTCGAGGAAAGAAAGTAGAAAATATATCCATTTATAAATCGTGTGAAAATATAAAATCTAAGGCAAAATTCAAGAGAGACTAAAGAAGAACAAAACGTTTCAGATTTCCACCATTAACCAACAAGACAATTTTCAAAGCCATTTTCTACAGCTACCAAGAAATTAATTTGTGGACTTCTAAAATTTAACCAAACTCAGATTTCAGTTACAATAATTCCCAACGAGGGTTTGTTTTGTTTTACGGCATATCAACATCTCAATGGGTTATTTAAAAATTTATATTTCTGGTAATATTTTTTTTTTCCAAAATATATTGCTGGTATCTGTCTATATTTCTAAGATGAGGTATTATGTACACTATTTATATTATTCGGACTATTTATATTATTCGGACTATTTATATTTATATTTATTACAACGTTTCGGCAGTTGTATGCTCCGGCCTTCTTCAGGTGGTTGCAATGTCGAACTGAACTCTTTATTTCGCTCACTGGGTAGACTGTTCTAGTTCCACGTGCCATGTTTAATGGATGTCAGTTGTCTATTATCTCCTGTTAATTCCCCTCTCCAAGTTCTCCACTGCCTTAACCAGGTATTGAACTCACACTCTTTGGGTCCTGTCACTGGATCTAACTAATGCCTTTATCCACTCTGCCATGGGTCCTTGAAAACAATAGTCCGAATAATGTAAATAGTGTACATAATACCTCATCTCAGAAATATAGACAGATACTGAAAGGCCGAAACATTGTAATAAATATGGCGACAAAGATGGGGACAATAGTATGAATAATGTAAATCGTGTGCATAATACCTCATCTCAGAAATATAGACAGATACTGAAGGGACGAAACGTTGCAATAAATATGGCGACAAAGATGAGAACAATAGTCCGAATAATATAAATAGTGTATATTGCTGGTAATATCTTTTCTTCAAAATCTATTTCCGGTAATATTTTTCTTAAAAAATGTATCGTTGTTAATATTTTTTTTATTTTTTTCAAAAAATGTATAGCTGGTAATATATTTTTTTTCCAAAATGTATTGCTGGTAATATATTTTTTTTCTAAAATGTATTGCTAGTAATATTTAATATATATATATATATATATATATATATATATATATATATTGTTGGTAATAATATATTGCGGGTAATGATTTTTACAAAGTATTTCTGGTATTAAAACATATTTTTACACTTTCCTAAGGTGCTAAGCCTTCCCCCACCACCATTACCTGGTCAGGGTGGGCCTGCGAACACCAGCAATTAAGAGGTGGTTCTACGCTTCTCAAAACCGCCGCCTTGCTGTTGGACGTAGTTTATCGTCTTACCCAGGACGCGGATGTAGTTTACCCAGGACGGCCCAACATTGGGTGCATGCCCCACAGGTTAGGCATGGTAATATTTTGGTGGAGCATGCGTAGGATGTGCACCCTTCGGCTTACTATACCAACAGAGAATGAATTATTAACAGTGAATTGATTTCTAGTGAGTTCAAATTTCATTTTGCATTATTATTTCATGATTAAAATGATCAAAGTATATTACAGAATAAGTTTTCATTCAAATATTTTATATTTCTACCTTTCAGTTCTCTATTATATGTTTTGAAACTATATTTATTTAACTGTTTTTTGTATTTAAAAAAAAAAAATTTCTCCTTCATGGACACAGTTTATTATTGATTTCTCAGTTTACCCTTTCATTTTAAAGGACTTGAATGTTATACCTCAGTATTATTCTTCGCTTACGCGGGCAGAAGCCAGCTATTTTGCTTTTTTAGTTTGTCAGTTTATTTACAAGTAGTCTGTGATCTAATTCAATGTATTTTTTTTACTCTAACACAATGATTCCCAAGGTCGGGAGCATGCCCCACCGGTGGGTCGTAATAATATTTTGATGGGGTATGCATAGGATGTGCAACCTTCGGTTTACTATATCAACAGAATAAGTGGGCAGTTCGAGAATGAGTTATTAACAGTGAATTGTTTTCTAGTGACTCTGAGTGAGAGTGTTAATGTCAATGCGTATTAATACATACGATGCATAGACAGTATGCATACATGGAACTATTTTGTGTGTATATACGTAGATGTGTAATTGGCAGACATGTAAGAATTAAATATTATGGGGTAAAGGCATCAGAATTTGAAAAAGTACCAAAGTGGGGCATGACCCCAAATCGTTTGGGAATCACTGAATCAGCCACATTACTGACCTCAGTGCGGCTTAAGCAACTAAAAAAAAGGAACTATACGTTTGATTATCCTCCGCCATCTCTCTTAGCTTCTTATAAAATTGAACAAGTTAGATTTGCTAATGTAATTATGAAACATCCGCTCACAGTTTGTATTAATTTCTTATCTGCCACTCATGATCTTGTCTAGGATTATATTTCAAACCACATTTTACCATGATCAAAATTCACCCCCTGCCACACTTTAAGGTTATTTTTTTTAATTTAGCGTAGGTTTGACAACTAATTCGTTAATCAGGGTAAACACACAAGCCTCATTTTGGTTTGTTGTTATCTGTTTTTGAAATTTAAAAATAATTTTTTACTCACCAGTTATTTACCATCGCCTGAAGAGGCACATTTGAGTGTTTTGTGTAGCAATTTTTTAACATGCTTTTGTTTTAATCTCATATAATAAATAATATTAAGTTATAATCTGGATTAAACCCCTTTTTAAAAATTAAATGATACAGACAGTGGAATTATACTCCATTTGATCTTACTCCATACACACACACACACATATATATATATATATATATATATATATAAAAGAAAGAGGTTATAGTGGTTCCAACGAGAGAAAAGTGTATATTAAAAAAAAGAGAGGTACCGCAAACATTTTTCGGTGTAAAGTGTTTTTTTTTTTGTTTTTTTTTAAATATTATGCTTTTTTTCCCATATTTTCCTACACGTGTTTCTGGTCTCGCGACCGTCTTCAGGTAAAAGGCGGAGATTTCCACATATTATTAAAAGTAATCGAAAAACATAAAGGAAAAAAAACATAAAGGAGAAAAAAATTAATTATTTTTAATAATATGTGGAAATCGCCACCCTTTACCTGATGACGGTCGCGAGATCAGAAACACGTGTAGTAAAATTATGGAAAATAAAGCATAATACATTTTTTTAAATCCACATTACAACCAAAAACGTTTGCGGTACCTCTATTCTTTTATATACATATATATATATATATATATATATATATATATATACTATTTACATTATTCGGACTATTGAATACCATCAAGTCCAATATTTTGAGATTCCAATTTAGATAGCAGATACCATGGATGGAGTAATATGCATATTACTCAACAGAGACCCAGTTCTATGCGGAAAATCAGGCAGAAATACTCCAGATGAGTCAAGAGTAAAATTGGAAGAGAATTTACGAGCAAAACATTCTAATTTATCAGCAAATGTTAACACCTCAAATTGAGTGAAGGGAAGCGGGATAGAAGATTTACTCTTATTTAACATTTATTTAACAGCCAACAGTAGCCACGAGAACCAAAATTGTGACAGATGCTTCATTCTATCAGCAAGTAAAGACTTAGCTTCTATGAGAATGCGTTTACAATTAATAGGTCTTTTGTGATTAGAACTATCACGCTGGTGGATCTGAAAAACGTGATTCCTATGGGCTATAAACGGCTGAACCAGTCGGTGCGAACCAAACAGAAGATTATGGTTTCACGTGGTATTTGCGAGAAGATAAAAAAGCATCAATGTCGGCTTTAACCCAAGAAGAAAACTCTGCGAGAGAATTAAAAATAGGAAGGTTAAGAATATCAATCCAAGGGGCGCCTCAAAGAAAGTTACGAAAACAATCCCAATCGGTACGCTGGGAGCTGAAAGAAGTTCTGTGAAGAGTAGGTTCATTTCTAATACACAACTCAAAAGAAATATCAACAGCGTCATCCGAATTATCAAGAAGGCTTAGTTATAATTCTCATTCTGTCCATATCTATATATATATATATATATATATATATATCATTCTGTTCATATTTATATATCTCATTCTGTTCATAGCTATCTATCTATCTATCAATCAATCACATTCTGTTCATATCTATCTACCTATCTCTCTCTCTCTATATATATATATATATGTATGTATATATATAATTATGTTCATATCTATCTATCTCATTCTGCTCATATCTATGTATGTATCTATCTATCTCTCTCTATATATATATCATTCTGTTCATATCTATCTCATTCTGCTCATATCTATGTATGTATCTATCTATCTCTATCTCTATCTCTCTCTATATATATATATCATTTTGTTCATATATATCTCATTGTATTTCTTTCTATCTATCTATCTATCTATCTATCTATCGCAGTCCGTTCGTACGTACGTATGTATCTATGTCGTTCACATAAGCGATGAATGCAGTATTGTGGTCGGGAGTTTAAGAAGGACTGGATATACCAGCGATGGTCAAACTCGCTTTGCGAGTCAACATCCACCATGTGTGTATGGATGTATCTATCTATATGGGCGCGTGCGGTTAGAACGTTAGGTTTCTAACTATGTGACCCTATTTCCAATAACCCCACGGTTGATTTGTCAGGAAGGAAACTTCCTGATGTTATCAGTCTGTAGGGGGACGACCCCAGTGTGCGGCACCTTTGGAAAGTGCATGAAAACCATACCACGGTGTGGCCCAAGCCTTGTGAGTGAAATTGGGTAGACGGAACTCTTGGGGGACGGCGATAGCTGTGCTAGCACGAAGTCACAAGTAATCGCAACCGAGGGTTTGAGTGTGCTGGACTTGTTCCGATTGTTGATCACGCTAGATATCAAGCTCTCTCGTATAAACTGTAACTAAGGTTTGCTCATCATAGTTGCAGCATAAACCACAGGTGGGCTCTGTGGGTGTTGAACAAACACAAATGTGCCTGAGCGAGCGTCTGCAATAGGGATTGGCTAGTCGCCCTAGAAGACGGGTACCCTCGAATACGAGTGGCCAGATATAATTTTTTTATCTCCGTTCATATAAATCGCTATTTTTCTGTATGATCAGATATCTATCTATCTATCTATATATATATATATAATTGTCTATTTCCAACTTTGATAAGCACAAAAGAAAAACAATGATATATCTACCAATCTATCTCTCTCTCTATATATATATATATATATGTATATAATTGTCTGTTTTCAACTTTGATAAACACAAATGAAAAACAAATGATCGTGTAGTCCCAAATGAATTGATCCATAAATTCTGTATCTCTTTTCTTGGGAGAAGATAAGTGTTGCCCGTGGGGGGACTGACAATTTAGCATTAGAAAATCGTTAACGAACTTAGAATCTCTGGTTTTGCCGAAGTCGCTTTCCGTGACTCGCTTAATGGCATTGGCGGATAAAATGGCATTTGTAGAACAAAGTAAAACCAAGAGCCAGAAAATTCTTCGAAGAAGGCGCTTCTATTATATTGCCATCATTTTCGCATAAAAATACAATGGCACATTCAGAACAGATGAAATAGTATATTTGGACAAAAAAAGAAGTCATTTGTCAAATAAAAAAGATTTTCTCCTATCATTTTATCATTGATAGTTGGGATCAAATTGCTTTTTCAACATTGAATAGATTCTTCATCTTTAATCTTTTTCATTCTTATTTATTATATTTTTAATAAGACTCCATTGTCGATTTTCTACGCCAGAAATAAGATGAACGAAATACGAATGAAAAATGAATAATAATGACAATGCTTCATCTAAGGGATTCACACAACTTAAGACTATTACATCTTATTACTACTAGTTGTAAAGAATCCAGAGAAATAAGATGAAAGAAATACGAATGAAAAATGAATAATAATGACAATGCTTCATCTAAGAGATTCACACAACTTAAGACTATTACATCTTATTACTACTAGTTGTAAAGAAGCAAGAGAAATAAGATGAAAGAAATACGAATGAAAAATGAATAATAATAACAATGCTTCATCTAAGGGATTCACACTACTTAAGACTATTACATCTTATTACTACTAGTTGTAAAGAAGCAAGAGAAATAAGATGAAAGAAATACGAATGAAAAATGAATAATAATGACAATGCTTCATCTAAGGGATTCACACCACTTAAGACTATTACATCTTATTACTACAAGTTGTAAAGAAGCAAGAGAAATAAGATGAAAGAAATACGAATGAAAAATGAATAATAATAACAATGCTTCATCTAAGGGATTCACACTACTTAAGACTATTACATCTTATTACTACTAGTTGTAAAGAGGCAAGAGAAATAAGACGAAAGAAATACGAATGAAAAATGAATAATAATGACAATGCTTCATCTAAGGGATTCACACTACTTAAGACTATTACATCTTATTACTACTAGTTGTAAAGAGGCAAGAGAAATAAGACGAAAGAAATACGAATGAAAAATGAATAATAATGACAATGCTTCATCTAAGGGATTCACACAACTTAAGACTATTACATCTTATTACTACTAGTTGTAAAGAAGCAAGAGAAATAAGATGAAAGAAATACGAATGAAAAATGAATAATAATGACAATGCTTCATCTAAGGGATTCACACAACTTAAGACTATTACATCTTATTACTACTAGTTGTAAAGAAGCAAGAGAAATAAGATGAAAGAAATACGAATGAAAAATGAATAATAATGACAATGCTTCATCTAAGGGATTCACACAACTTAAGACTATTACATCTTATTACTACTAGTTGTAAAGAGGCAAGAGAAATAAGACGAAAGAAATACGAATGAAAAATGAATAATAATGACAATGCTTCATCTAAGGGATTCACACTACTTAAGACTATTACATCTTATTACTACTAGTTGTAAAGAGGCAAGAGAAATAAGACGAAAGAAATACGAATGAAAAATGAATAATAATGACAATGCTTCATCTAAGGGATTCACACAACTTAAGACTATTCCATCTTATTACTACTAGTTGTAAAGAGGCAAGAGAAATAAGACGAAAGAAATACGAATGAAAAATGAATAATAATGACAATGCTTCATCTAAGGGATTCACACTACTTAAGACTATTACATCTTATTACTACTAGTTGTAAAGAGGCAAGAGAAATAAGACGAAAGAAATACGAATGAAAAATGAATAATAATGACAATGCTTCATCTAAGGGATTCACACAACTTAAGACTATTACATCTTATTACTACTAGTTGTAAAGAAGCAAGAGAAATAAGATGAAAGAAATACGAATGAAAAATGAATAATAATGACAATGCTTCATCTAAGGGATTCACACAACTTAAGACTATTACATCTTATTACTACTAGTTGTAAAGAAGCAAGAGAAATAAGATGAAAGAAATACGAATGAAAAATGAATAATAATGACAATGCTTCATCTAAGGGATTCACACAACTTAAGACTATTACATCTTATTACTACTAGTTGTAAAGAAGCAAGAGAAATAAGATGAAAGAAATACGAATGAAAAATGAATAATAATGACAATGCTTCATCTAAGGGATTCACACTACTTAAGACTATTACATCTTATTACTACTAGTTGTAAAGAGGCAAGAGAAATAAGACGAAAGAAATACGAATGAAAAATGAATAATAATGACAATGCTTCATCTAAGGGATTCACACTACTTAAGACTATTACATCTTATTACTACTAGTTGTAAAGAGGCAAGAGAAATAAGACGAAAGAAATACGAATGAAAAATGAATAATAATGACAATGCTTCATCTAAGGGATTCACACTACTTAAGACTATTACATCTTATTACTACTAGTTGTAAAGAGGCAAGAGAAATAAGACGAAAGAAATACGAATGAAAAATGAATAATAATGACAATGCTTCATCTAAGGGATTCACACAACTTAAGACTATTCCATCTTATTACTACTAGTTGTAAAGAAGCAAGAGAAATAAGATGAAAGAAATACGAATGAAAAATGAATAATAATGACAATGCTTCATCTAAGGGATTCACACTACTTAAGACTATTACATCTTATTACTACTAGTTGTAAAGAGGCAAGAGAAATAAGACGAAAGAAATACGAATGAAAAATGAATAATAATGACAATGCTTCATCTAAGGGATTCACACAACTTAAGACTATTACATCTTATTACTACTAGTTGTAAAGAAGCAAGAGAAATAAGATGAAAGAAATACGAATGAAAAATGAATAATAATGACAATGCTTCATCTAAGGGATTCACACAACTTAAGACTATTACATCTTATTACTACTAGTTGTAAAGAAGCAAGAGAAATAAGATGAAAGAAATACGAATGAAAAATGAATAATAATGACAATGCTTCATCTAAGGGATTCACACTACTTAAGACTATTACATCTTATTACTACTAGTTGTAAAGAGGCAAGAGAAATAAGACGAAAGAAATACAAATGAAAAATGAATAATAATGACAATGCTTCATCTAAGGGATTCACACAACTTAAGACTATTACATCTTATTACTACTAGTTGTAAAGAGGCAAGAGAAATAAGACGAAAGAAATACGAATGAAAAATGAATAATAATGACAATGCTTCATCTAAGGGATTCACACTACTTAAGACTATTACATCTTATTACTACTAGTTGTAAAGAGGCAAGAGAAATAAGACGAAAGAAATACGAATGAAAAATGAATAATAATGACAATGCTTCATCTAAGGGATTCACACTACTTAAGACTATTACATCTTATTACTACTAGTTGTAAAGAGGCAAGAGAAATAAGACGAAAGAAATACGAATGAAAAATGAATAATAATGACAATGCTTCATCTAAGGGATTCACACAACTTAAGACTATTCCATCTTATTACTACTAGTTGTAAAGAAGCAAGAGAAATAAGACGAAAGAAATACGAATGAAAAATGAATAATAATGACAATGCTTCATCTAAGGGATTCACACAACTTAAGACTATTACATCTTATTACTACTAGTTGTAAAGAGGCAAGAGAAATAAGACGAAAGAAATACGAATGAAAAATGAATAATAATGACAATGCTTCATCTAAGGGATTCACACTACTTAAGACTATTACATCTTATTACTACTAGTTGTAAAGAGGCAAGAGAAATAAGACGAAAGAAATACGAATGAAAAATGAATAATAATGACAATGCTTCATCTAAGGGATTCACACTACTTAAGACTATTACATCTTATTACTACTAGTTGTAAAGAGGCAAGAGAAATAAGACGAAAGAAATACGAATGAAAAATGAATAATAATGACAATGCTTCATCTAAGGGATTCACACTACTTAAGACTATTACATCTTATTACTACTAGTTGTAAAGAGGCAAGAGAAATAAGACGAAAGAAATACGAATGAAAAATGAATAATAATGACAATGCTTCATCTAAGGGATTCACACTACTTAAGACTATTACATCTTATTACTACTAGTTGTAAAGAGGCAAGAGAAATAAGACGAAAGAAATACGAATGAAAAATGAATAATAATGACAATGCTTCATCTAAGGGATTCACACTACTTAAGACTATTACATCTTATTACTACTAGTTGTAAAGAGGCAAGAGAAATAAGACGAAAGAAATACGAATGAAAAATGAATAATAATGACAATGCTTCATCTAAGGGATTCACACAACTTAAGACTATTCCATCTTATTACTACTAGTTGTAAAGAGGCAAGAGAAATAAGACGAAAGAAATACGAATGAAAAATGAATAATAATGACAATGCTTCATCTAAGGGATTCACACTACTTAAGACTATTACATCTTATTACTACTAGTTGTAAAGAGGCAAGAGAAATAAGACGAAAGAAATACGAATGAAAAATGAATAATAATGACAATGCTTCATCTAAGGGATTCACACAACTTAAGACTATTCCATCTTATTACTACTAGTTGTAAAGAGGCAAGAGAAATAAGACGAAAGAAATACGAATGAAAAATGAATAATAATGACAATGCTTCATCTAAGGGATTCACACAACTTAAGACTATTACATCTTATTACTACTAGTTGTAAAGAGGCAAGAGAAATAAGATGAAAGAAATACGAATGAAAAATGAATAATAATGACAATGCTTCATCTAAGGGATTCACACAACTTAAGACTATTACATCTTATTACTACTAGTTGTAAAGAAGCAAGAGAAATAAGACGAAAGAAATACGAATGAAAAATGAATAATAATGACAATGCTTCATCTAAGGGATTCACACAACTTAAGACTATTACATCTTATTACTACTAGTTGTAAAGAGGCAAGAGAAATAAGACGAAAGAAATACGAATGAAAAATGAATAATAATGACAATGCTTCATCTAAGGGATTCACACAACTTAAGACTATTACATCTTATTACAACTAGTTGTAAAGAAGCAAGAGAAATAAGACGAAAGAAATACGAATGAAAAATGAATAATAATGACAATGCTTCATCTAAGGGATTCACACTACTTAAGACTATTACATCTTATTACTACTAGTTGTAAAGAGGCAAGAGAAATAAGACGAAAGAAATACGAATGAAAAATGAATAATAATGACAATGCTTCATCTAAGGGATTCACACAACTTAAGACTATTCCATCTTATTACTACTAGTTGTAAAGAGGCAAGAGAAATAAGACGAAAGAAATACGAATGAAAAATGAATAATAATGACAATGCTTCATCTAAGGGATTCACACAACTTAAGACTATTACATCTTATTACTACTAGTTGTAAAGAGGCAAGAGAAATAAGATGAAAGAAATACGAATGAAAAATGAATAATAATGACAATGCTTCATCTAAGGGATTCACACTACTTAAGACTATTACATCTTATTACTACTAGTTGTAAAGAGGCAAGAGAAATAAGACGAAAGAAATACGAATGAAAAATGAATAATAATGACAATGCTTCATCTAAGGGATTCACACAACTTAAGACTATTACATCTTATTACTACTAGTTGTAAAGAGGCAAGAGAAATAAGACGAAAGAAATACGAATGAAAAATGAATAATAATGACAATGCTTCATCTAAGGGATTCACACAACTTAAGACTATTACATCTTATTACTACTAGTTGTAAAGAGGCAAGAGAAATAAGACGAAAGAAATACGAATGAAAAATGAATAATAATGACAATGCTTCATCTAAGGGATTCACACTACTTAAGACTATTACATCTTATTACTACTAGTTGTAAAGAGGCAAGAGAAATAAGACGAAAGAAATACGAATGAAAAATGAATAATAATGACAATGCTTCATCTAAGGGATTCACACTACTTAAGACTATTACATCTTATTACTACTAGTTGTAAAGAGGCAAGAGAAATAAGACGAAAGAAATACGAATGAAAAATGAATAATAATGACAATGCT
Organism: Acanthosepion lycidas; assembly: GCA_963932145.1. Classification (NCBI taxonomy): domain Eukaryota; kingdom Metazoa; phylum Mollusca; class Cephalopoda; order Sepiida; family Sepiidae; genus Acanthosepion; species Acanthosepion lycidas. The sequence goes on from OZ010589.1 coordinate 14,934,272, forward strand.
TCATCTAAGGGATTCACACAACTTAAGACTATTCCATCTTATTACTACTAGTTGTAAAGAGGCAAGAGAAATAAGACGAAAGAAATACGAATGAAAAATGAATAATAATGACAATGCTTCATCTAAGGGATTCACACTACTTAAGACTATTACATCTTATTACTACTAGTTGTAAAGAGGCAAGAGAAATAAGACGAAAGAAATACGAATGAAAAATGAATAATAATGACAATGCTTCATCTAAGGGATTCACACAACTTAAGACTATTACATCTTATTACTACTAGTTGTAAAGAGGCAAGAGAAATAAGACGAAAGAAATACGAATGAAAAATGAATAATAATGACAATGCTTCATCTAAGGGATTCACACAACTTAAGACTATTACATCTTATTACTACTAGTTGTAAAGAGGCAAGAGAAATAAGACGAAAGAAATACGAATGAAAAATGAATAATAATGACAATGCTTCATCTAAGGGATTCACACAACTTAAGACTATTCCATCTTATTACTACTAGTTGTAAAGAGGCAAGAGAAATAAGACGAAAGAAATACGAATGAAAAATGAATAATAATGACAATGCTTCATCTAAGGGATTCACACAACTTAAGACTATTACATCTTATTACTACTAGTTGTAAAGAGGCAAGAGAAATAAGACGAAAGAAATACGAATGAAAAATGAATAATAATGACAATGCTTCATCTAAGGGATTCACACAACTTAAGACTATTACATCTTATTACTACTAGTTGTAAAGAGGCAAGAGAAATAAGACGAAAGAAATACGAATGAAAAATGAATAATAATGACAATGCTTCATCTAAGGGATTCACACAACTTAAGACTATTACATCTTATTACTACTAGTTGTAAAGAGGCAAGAGAAATAAGACGAAAGAAATACGAATGAAAAATGAATAATAATGACAATGCTTCATCTAAGGGATTCACACAACTTAAGACTATTACATCTTATTACTACTAGTTGTAAAGAGGCAAGAGAAATAAGACGAAAGAAATACGAATGAAAAATGAATAATAATGACAATGCTTCATCTAAGGGATTCACACAACTTAAGACTATTACATCTTATTACTACTAGTTGTAAAGAGGCAAGAGAAATAAGACGAAAGAAATACGAATGAAAAATGAATAATAATGACAATGCTTCATCTAAGGGATTCACACAACTTAAGACTATTACATCTTATTACTACTAGTTGTAAAGAGGCAAGAGAAATAAGACGAAAGAAATACGAATGAAAAATGAATAATAATGACAATGCTTCATCTAAGGGATTCACACAACTTAAGACTATTACATCTTATTACTACTAGTTGTAAAGAGGCAAGAGAAATAAGACGAAAGAAATACGAATGAAAAATGAATAATAATGACAATGCTTCATCTAAGGGATTCACACAACTTAAGACTATTACATCTTATTACTACTAGTTGTAAAGAGGCAAGAGAAATAAGACGAAAGAAATACGAATGAAAAATGAATAATAATGACAATGCTTCATCTAAGGGATTCACACAACTTAAGACTATTACATCTTATTACTACTAGTTGTAAAGAGGCAAGAGAAATAAGACGAAAGAAATACGAATGAAAAATGAATAATAATGACAATGCTTCATCTAAGGGATTCACACAACTTAAGACTATTACATCTTATTACTACTAGTTGTAAAGAGGCAAGAGAAATAAGACGAAAGAAATACGAATGAAAAATGAATAATAATGACAATGCTTCATCTAAGGGATTCACACAACTTAAGACTATTACATCTTATTACTACTTAGTTGTAAAGAGGCAAGAGAAATAAGACGAAAGAAATACGAAGAAAAATGAATAATAATGACAATGCTTCATCTAAGGGATTCACACAACTTAAGACTATTACATCTTATTACTACTAGTTGTAAAGAGGCAAGAGAAATAAGACGAAAGAAATACGAATGAAAAATGAATAATAATGACAATGCTTCATCTAAGGGATTCACACAACTTAAGACTATTACATCTTATTACTACTAGTTGTAAAGAGGCAAGAGAAATAAGACGAAAGAAATACGAATGAAAAATGAATAATAATGACAATGCTTCATCTAAGGGATTCACACTACTTAAGACTATTACATCTTATTACTACTAGTTGTAAAGAGGCAAGAGAAATAAGACGAAAGAAATACGAATGAAAAATGAATAATAATGACAATGCTTCATCTAAGGGATTCACACAACTTAAGACTATTACATCTTATTACTACTAGTTGTAAAGAGGCAAGAGAAATAAGACGAAAGAAATACGAATGAAAAATGAATAATAATGACAATGCTTCATCTAAGGGATTCACACAACTTAAGACTATTACATCTTATTACTACTAGTTGTAAAGAGGCAAGAGAAATAAGACGAAAGAAATACGAATGAAAAATGAATAATAATGACAATGCTTCATCTAAGGGATTCACACAACTTAAGACTATTACATCTTATTACTACTAGTTGTAAAGAGGCAAGAGAAATAAGACGAAAGAAATACGAATGAAAAATGAATAATAATGACAATGCTTCATCTAAGGGATTCACACAACTTAAGACTATTACATCTTATTACTACTAGTTGTAAAGAGGCAAGAGAAATAAGACGAAAGAAATACGAATGAAAAATGAATAATAATGACAATGCTTCATCTAAGGGATTCACACAACTTAAGACTATTACATCTATTACTACTAGTTGTAAAGAGGCAAGAGAAATAAGACGAAAGAAATACGAATGAAAAATGAATAATAATGACAATGCTTCATCTAAGGGATTCACACTACTTAAGACTATTACATCTTATTACTACTAGTTGTAAAGAGGCAAGAGAAATAAGACGAAAGAAATACGAATGAAAAATGAATAATAATGACAATGCTTCATCTAAGGGATTCACACTACTTAAGACTATTACATCTTATTACTACTAGTTGTAAAGAGGCAAGAGAAATAAGACGAAAGAAATACGAATGAAAAATGAATAATAATGACAATGCTTCATCTAAGGGATTCACACTACTTAAGACTATTACATCTTATTACTACTAGTTGTAAAGAAGCAAGAGAAATAAGACGAAAGAAATACGAATGAAAAATGAATAATAATGACAATGCTTCATCTAAGGGATTCACACAACTTAAGACTATTACATCTTATTACTACTAGTTGTAAAGAGGCAAGAGAAATAAGACGAAAGAAATACGAATGAAAAATGAATAATAATGACAATGCTTCATCTAAGGGATTCACACTACTTAAGACTATTACATCTTATTACTACTAGTTGTAAAGAAGGCAAGAGAAATAAGACGAAAGAAATACGAATGAAAAATGAATATAATGACAATGCTTCATCTAAGGGATTCACACAACTTAAGACTATTACATCTTATTACTACTAGTTGTAAAGAGGCAAGAGAAATAAGACGAAAGAAATACGAATGAAAAATGAATAATAATGACAATGCTTCATCTAAGGGATTCACACTACTTAAGACTATTACATCTTATTACTACTAGTTGTAAAGAAGGCAAGAGAAATAAGACGAAAGAAATACGAATGAAAAATGAATAATAATGACAATGCTTCATCTAAGGGATTCACACAACTTAAGACTATTACATCTTATTACTACTAGTTGTAAAGAGGCAAGAGAAATAAGACGAAAGAAATACGAATGAAAAATGAATAATAATGACAATGCTTCATCTAAGGGATTCACACAACTTAAGACTATTACATCTTATTACTACTAGTTGTAAAGAGGCAAGAGAAATAAGACGAAGAAAATACGAATGAAAAATGAATAATAATGACAATGCTTCATCTAAGGGATTCACACAACTTAAGACTATTACATCTTATTACTACTAGTTGTAAAGAGGCAAGAGAAAAAAAATGTATTATTATTACATCTTATTACTACTAGTTGTAAAGAGGCAAAGAGAGAAATAAGACGAAAGAAATACGAATGAAAAATGAATAATAA
>OZ010589.1:14938531-15091031 GCA_963932145.1 Acanthosepion lycidas
TAATAATGACAATGCTTCATCTAAGGGATTCACACTACTTAAGACTATTACATCTTATTACTACTAGTTGTAAAGAGGCAAGAGAAATAAGACGAAAGAAATACGAATGAAAAATGAATAATAATGACAATGCTTCATCTAAGGGATTCACACAACTTAAGACTATTACATCTTATTACTACTAGTTGTAAAGAGGCAAGAGAAATAAGACGAAAGAAATACGAATGAAAAATGAATAATAATGACAATGCTTCATCTAAGGGATTCACACAACTTAAGACTATTACATCTTATTACTACTAGTTGTAAAGAGGCAAGAGAAATAAGATGAAAGAAATACGAATGAAAAATGAATAATAATGACAATGCTTCATCTAAGGGATTCACACAACTTAAGACTATTACATCTTATTACTACTAGTTGTAAAGAGGCAAGAGAAATAAGACGAAAGAAATACGAATGAAAAATGAATAATAATGACAATGCTTCATCTAAGGGATTCACACAACTTAAGACTATTACATCTTATTACTACTAGTTGTAAAGAGGCAAGAGAAATAAGACGAAAGAAATACGAATGAAAAATGAATAATAATGACAATGCTTCATCTAAGGGATTCACACAACTTAAGACTATTACATCTTATTACTACTTGTAAAGAGGCAAGAGAAATAAGACGAAAGAAATACGAATGAAAAATGAATAATAATGACAATGCTTCATCTAAGGGATTCACACAACTTAAGACTATTACATCTTATTACTACTAGTTGTAAAGAGGCAAGAGAAATAAGACGAAAGAAATACGAATGAAAAATGAATAATAATGACAATGCTTCATCTAAGGGATTCACACTAACTTAAGACTATTACATCTTATTACTACTAGTTGTAAAGAGGCAAGAGAAATAAGGACTGAAAGAAATACGAATGAAAAATGAATAATAATGACAATGCTTCATCTAAGGGATTCACACAACTTAAGACTATTACATCTTATTACTACTAGTTGTAAAGAGGCAAGAGAAATAAGACGAAAGAAATACGAATGAAAAATGAATAATAATGACAATGCTTCATCTAAGGGATTCACACAACTTAAGACTATTACATCTTATTACTACTAGTTGTAAAGAGGCAAGAGAAATAAGACGAAAGAAATACGAATGAAAAATGAATAATAATGACAATGCTTCATCTAAGGGATTCACACTACTTAAGACTATTACATCTTATTACTACTAGTTGTAAAGAGGCAAGAGAAATAAGACGAAAGAAATACGAATGAAAAATGAATAATAATGACAATGCTTCATCTAAGGGATTCACACTACTTAAGACTATTACATCTTATTACTACTAGTTGTAAAGAGGCAAGAGAAATAAGACGAAAGAAATACGAATGAAAAATGAATAATAATGACAATGCTTCATCTAAGGGATTCACACAACTTAAGACTATTCCATCTTATTACTACTAGTTGTAAAGAGGCAAGAGAAATAAGACGAAAGAAATACGAATGAAAAATGAATAATAATGACAATGCTTCATCTAAGGGATTCACACTACTTAAGACTATTACATCTTATTACTACTAGTTGTAAAGAGGCAAGAGAAATAAGACGAAAGAAATACGAATGAAAAATGAATAATAATGACAATGCTTCATCTAAGGGATTCACACAACTTAAGACTATTACATCTTATTACTACTAGTTGTAAAGAGGCAAGAGAAATAAGACGAAAGAAATACGAATGAAAAATGAATAATAATGACAATGCTTCATCTAAGGGATTCACACTACTTAAGACTATTACATCTTATTACTACTAGTTGTAAAGAGGCAAGAGAAATAAGACGAAAGAAATACGAATGAAAAATGAATAATAATGACAATGCTTCATCTAAGGGATTCACACAACTTAAGACTATTACATCTTATTACTACTAGTTGTAAAGAGGCAAGAGAAATAAGACGAAAGAAATACGAATGAAAAATGAATAATAATGACAATGCTTCATCTAAGGGATTCACACAACTTAAGACTATTACATCTTATTACTACTAGTTGTAAAGAGGCAAGAGAAATAAGACGAAAGAAATACGAATGAAAAATGAATAATAATGACAATGCTTCATCTAAGGGATTCACACAACTTAAGACTATTCCATCTTATTACTACTAGTTGTAAAGAGGCAAGAGAAATAAGACGAAAGAAATACGAATGAAAAATGAATAATAATGACAATGCTTCATCTAAGGGATTCACACAACTTAAGACTATTACATCTTATTACTACTAGTTGTAAAGAGGCAAGAGAAATAAGACGAAAGAAATACGAATGAAAAATGAATAATAATGACAATGCTTCATCTAAGGGATTCACACAACTTAAGACTATTACATCTTATTACTACTAGTTGTAAAGAGGCAAGAGAAATAAGACGAAAGAAATACGAATGAAAAATGAATAATAATGACAATGCTTCATCTAAGGGATTCACACAACTTAAGACTATTACATCTTATTACTACTAGTTGTAAAGAGGCAAGAGAAATAAGACGAAAGAAATACGAATGAAAAATGAATAATAATGACAATGCTTCATCTAAGGGATTCACACAACTTAAGACTATTACATCTTATTACTACTAGTTGTAAAGAGGCAAGAGAAATAAGACGAAAGAAATACGAATGAAAAATGAATAATAATGACAATGCTTCATCTAAGGGATTCACACAACTTAAGACTATTACATCTTATTACTACTAGTTGTAAAGAGGCAAGAGAAATAAGACGAAAGAAATACGAATGAAAAATGAATAATAATGACAATGCTTCATCTAAGGGATTCACACAACTTAAGACTATTACATCTTATTACTACTAGTTGTAAAGAGGCAAGAGAAATAAGACGAAAGAAATACGAATGAAAAATGAATAATAATGACAATGCTTCATCTAAGGGATTCACACAACTTAAGACTATTACATCTTATTACTACTAGTTGTAAAGAGGCAAGAGAAATAAGACGAAAGAAATACGAATGAAAAATGAATAATAATGACAATGCTTCATCTAAGGGATTCACACAACTTAAGACTATTACATCTTATTACTACTAGTTGTAAAGAGGCAAGAGAAATAAGACGAAAGAAATACGAATGAAAAATGAATAATAATGACAATGCTTCATCTAAGGGATTCACACAACTTAAGACTATTACATCTTATTACTACTAGTTGTAAAGAGGCAAGAGAAATAAGACGAAAGAAATACGAATGAAAAATGAATAATAATGACAATGCTTCATCTAAGGGATTCACACAACTTAAGACTATTACATCTTATTACTACTAGTTGTAAAGAGGCAAGAGAAATAAGACGAAAGAAATACGAATGAAAAATGAATAATAATGACAATGCTTCATCTAAGGGATTCACACAACTTAAGACTATTACATCTTATTACTACTAGTTGTAAAGAGGCAAGAGAAATAAGACGAAAGAAATACGAATGAAAAATGAATAATAATGACAATGCTTCATCTAAGGGATTCACACAACTTAAGACTATTACATCTTATTACTACTAGTTGTAAAGAGGCAAGAGAAATAAGACGAAAGAAATACGAATGAAAAATGAATAATAATGACAATGCTTCATCTAAGGGATTCACACAACTTAAGACTATTCCATCTTATTACTACTAGTTGTAAAGAGGCAAGAGAAATAAGACGAAAGAAATACGAATGAAAAATGAATAATAATGACAATGCTTCATCTAAGGGATTCACACAACTTAAGACTATTACATCTTATTACTACTAGTTGTAAAGAGGCAAGAGAAATAAGACGAAAGAAATACGAATGAAAAATGAATAATAATGACAATGCTTCATCTAAGGGATTCACACAACTTAAGACTATTACATCTTATTACTACTAGTTGTAAAGAGGCAAGAGAAATAAGACGAAAGAAATACGAATGAAAAATGAATAATAATGACAATGCTTCATCTAAGGGATTCACACAACTTAAGACTATTACATCTTATTACTACTAGTTGTAAAGAGGCAAGAGAAATAAGACGAAAGAAATACGAATGAAAAATGAATAATAATGACAATGCTTCATCTAAGGGATTCACACAACTTAAGACTATTACATCTTATTACTACTAGTTGTAAAGAGGCAAGAGAAATAAGACGAAAGAAATACGAATGAAAAATGAATAATAATGACAATGCTTCATCTAAGGGATTCACACAACTTAAGACTATTACATCTTATTACTACTAGTTGTAAAGAGGCAAGAGAAATAAGACGAAAGAAATACGAATGAAAAATGAATAATAATGACAATGCTTCATCTAAGGGATTCACACAACTTAAGACTATTACATCTTATTACTACTAGTTGTAAAGAGGCAAGAGAAATAAGACGAAAGAAATACGAATGAAAAATGAATAATAATGACAATGCTTCATCTAAGGGATTCACACAACTTAAGACTATTACATCTTATTACTACTAGTTGTAAAGAGGCAAGAGAAATAAGACGAAAGAAATACGAATGAAAAATGAATAATAATGACAATGCTTCATCTAAGGGATTCACACAACTTAAGACTATTACATCTTATTACTACTAGTTGTAAAGAGGCAAGAGAAATAAGACGAAAGAAATACGAATGAAAAATGAATAATAATGACAATGCTTCATCTAAGGGATTCACACAACTTAAGACTATTACATCTTATTACTACTAGTTGTAAAGAGGCAAGAGAAATAAGACGAAAGAAATACGAATGAAAAATGAATAATAATGACAATGCTTCATCTAAGGGATTCACACTACTTAAGACTATTACATCTTATTACTACTAGTTGTAAAGAGGCAAGAGAAATAAGACGAAAGAAATACGAATGAAAAATGAATAATAATGACAATGCTTCATCTAAGGGATTCACACAACTTAAGACTATTACATCTTATTACTACTAGTTGTAAAGAGGCAAGAGAAATAAGACGAAAGAAATACGAATGAAAAATGAATAATAATGACAATGCTTCATCTAAGGGATTCACACTACTTAAGACTATTACATCTTATTACTACTAGTTGTAAAGAGGCAAGAGAAATAAGACGAAAGAAATACGAATGAAAAATGAATAATAATGACAATGCTTCATCTAAGGGATTCACACTACTTAAGACTATTACATCTTATTACTACTAGTTGTAAAGAGGCAAGAGAAATAAGACGAAAGAAATACGAATGAAAAATGAATAATAATGACAATGCTTCATCTAAGGGATTCACACTACTTAAGACTATTACATCTTATTACTACTAGTTGTAAAGAGGCAAGAGAAATAAGACGAAAGAAATACGAATGAAAAATGAATAATAATGACAATGCTTCATCTAAGGGATTCACACAACTTAAGACTATTACATCTTATTACTACTAGTTGTAAAGAGGCAAGAGAAATAAGACGAAAGAAATACGAATGAAAAATGAATAATAATGACAATGCTTCATCTAAGGGATTCACACTACTTAAGACTATTACATCTTATTACTACTAGTTGTAAAGAGGCAAGAGAAATAAGACGAAAGAAATACGAATGAAAAATGAATAATAATGACAATGCTTCATCTAAGGGATTCACACAACTTAAGACTATTACATCTTATTACTACTAGTTGTAAAGAGGCAAGAGAAATAAGACGAAAGAAATACGAATGAAAAATGAATAATAATGACAATGCTTCATCTAAGGGATTCACACTACTTAAGACTATTACATCTTATTACTACTAGTTGTAAAGAGGCAAGAGAAATAAGACGAAAGAAATACGAATGAAAAATGAATAATAATGACAATGCTTCATCTAAGGGATTCACACAACTTAAGACTATTACATCTTATTACTACTAGTTGTAAAGAGGCAAGAGAAATAAGACGAAAGAAATACGAATGAAAAATGAATAATAATGACAATGCTTCATCTAAGGGATTCACACAACTTAAGACTATTACATCTTATTACTACTAGTTGTAAAGAGGCAAGAGAAATAAGACGAAAGAAATACGAATGAAAAATGAATAATAATGACAATGCTTCATCTAAGGGATTCACACTACTTAAGACTATTACATCTTATTACTACTAGTTGTAAAGAGGCAAGAGAAATAAGACGAAAGAAATACGAATGAAAAATGAATAATAATGACAATGCTTCATCTAAGGGATTCACACAACTTAAGGACTATTACATCTTATTACTACTAGTTGTAAAGAGGCAAGAGAAATAAGACGAAAGAAATACGAATGAAAAATGAATAATAATGACAATGCTTCATCTAAGGGATTCACACTACTTAAGACTATTACATCTTATTACTACTAGTTGTAAAGAGGCAAGAGAAATAAGACGAAAGAAATACGAATGAAAAATGAATAATAATGACAATGCTTCATCTAAGGGATTCACACAACTTAAGACTATTACATCTTATTACTACTAGTTGTAAAGAGGCAAGAGAAATAAGACGAAAGAAATACGAATGAAAAATGAATAATAATGACAATGCTTCATCTAAGGGATTCACACTACTTAAGACTATTACATCTTATTACTACTAGTTGTAAAGAGGCAAGAGAAATAAGACGAAAGAAATACGAATGAAAAATGAATAATAATGACAATGCTTCATCTAAGGGATTCACACTACTTAAGACTATTACATCTTATTACTACTAGTTGTAAAGAGGCAAGAGAAATAAGACGAAAGAAATACGAATGAAAAATGAATAATAATGACAATGCTTCATCTAAGGGATTCACACAACTTAAGACTATTACATCTTATTACTACTAGTTGTAAAGAGGCAAGAGAAATAAGACGAAAGAAATACGAATGAAAAATGAATAATAATGACAATGCTTCATCTAAGGGATTCACACTACTTAAGACTATTACATCTTATTACTACTAGTTGTAAAGAGGCAAGAGAAATAAGACGAAAGAAATACGAATGAAAAATGAATAATAATGACAATGCTTCATCTAAGGGATTCACACAACTTAAGACTATTACATCTTATTACTACTAGTTGTAAAGAGGCAAGAGAAATAAGACGAAAGAAATACGAATGAAAAATGAATAATAATGACAATGCTTCATCTAAGGGATTCACACAACTTAAGACTATTACATCTTATTACTACTAGTTGTAAAGAGGCAAGAGAAATAAGACGAAAGAAATACGAATGAAAAATGAATAATAATGACAATGCTTCATCTAAGGGATTCACACAACTTAAGACTATTACATCTTATTACTACTAGTTGTAAAGAGGCAAGAGAAATAAGACGAAAGAAATACGAATGAAAAATGAATAATAATGACAATGCTTCATCTAAGGGATTCACACTACTTAAGACTATTACATCTTATTACTACTAGTTGTAAAGAGGCAAGAGAAATAAGACGAAAGAAATACGAATGAAAAATGAATAATAATGACAATGCTTCATCTAAGGGATTCACACTACTTAAGACTATTACATCTTATTACTACTAGTTGTAAAGAGGCAAGAGAAATAAGATGAAAGAAAGTACGAATGAAAAATGAATAATAATGACAATGCTTCATCTAAGGGATTCACACTACTTAAGACTATTACATCTTATTACTACTAGTTGTAAAGAGGCAAGAGAAATAAGACGAAAGAAATACGAATGAAAAATGAATAATAATGACAATGCTTCATCTAAGGGATTCACACTACTTAAGACTATTACATCTTATTACTACTAGTTGTAAAGAGGCAAGAGAAATAAGACGAAAGAAATACGAATGAAAAATGAATAATAATGACAATGCTTCATCTAAGGGATTCACACAACTTAAGACTATTACATCTTATTACTACTAGTTGTAAAGAGGCAAGAGAAATAAGACGAAAGAAATACGAATGAAAAATGAATAATAATGACAATGCTTCATCTAAGGGATTCACACTACTTAAGACTATTACATCTTATTACTACTAGTTGTAAAGAGGCAAGAGAAATAAGATGAAAGAAATACGAATGAAAAATGAATAATAATGACAATGCTTCATCTAAGGGATTCACACTACTTAAGACTATTACATCTTATTACTACTAGTTGTAAAGAGGCAAGAGAAATAAGACGAAAGAAATACGAATGAAAAATGAATAATAATGACAATGCTTCATCTAAGGGATTCACACAACTTAAGACTATTACATCTTATTACTACTAGTTGTAAAGAGGCAAGAGAAATAAGACGAAAGAAATACGAATGAAAAATGAATAATAATGACAATGCTTCATCTAAGGGATTCACACTACTTAAGACTATTACATCTTATTACTACTAGTTGTAAAGAGGCAAGAGAAATAAGACGAAAGAAATACGAATGAAAAATGAATAATAATGACAATGCTTCATCTAAGGGATTCACACAACTTAAGACTATTACATCTTATTACTACTAGTTGTAAAGAGGCAAGAGAAATAAGACGAAAGAAATACGAATGAAAAATGAATAATAATGACAATGCTTCATCTAAGGGATTCACACTACTTAAGACTATTACATCTTATTACTACTAGTTGTAAAGAAGCAAGAGAAATAAGATGAAAGAAATACGAATGAAAAATGAATAATAATGACAATGCTTCATCTAAGGGATTCACACAACTTAAGACTATTACATCTTATTACTACTAGTTGTAAAGAAGCAAGAGAAATAAGATGAAAGAAATACGAATGAAAAATGAATAATAATGACAATGCTTCATCTAAGGGATTCACACAACTTAAGACTATTCCATCTTATTACTACTAGTTGTAAAGAGGCAAGAGAAATAAGACGAAAGAAATACGAATGAAAAATGAATAATAATGACAATGCTTCATCTAAGGGATTCACACAACTTAAGACTATTCCATCTTATTACTACTAGTTGTAAAGAGGCAAGAGAAATAAGACGAAAGAAATACGAATGAAAAATGAATAATAATGACAATGCTTCATCTAAGGGATTCACACAACTTAAGACTATTCCATCTTATTACTACTAGTTGTAAAGAGGCAAGAGAAATAAGATGAAAGAAATACGAATGAAAAATGAATAATAATGACAATGCTTCATCTAAGGGATTCACACAACTTAAGACTATTCCATCTTATTACTACTAGTTGTTAAGAGGCAAGAGAAATAAGACGAAAGAAATACGAATGAAAAATGAATAATAATGACAATGCTTCATCTAAGGGATTCACACAACTTAAGACTATTCCATCTTATTACTACTAGTTGTAAAGAGGCAAGAGAAATAAGACGAAAGAAATACGAATGAAAAATGAATAATAATGACAATGCTTCATCTAAGGGATTCACACAACTTAAGACTATTCCATCTTATTACTACTAGTTGTAAAGAGGCAAGAGAAATAAGACGAAAGAAATACGAATGAAAAATGAATAATAATGACAATGCTTCATCTAAGGGATTCACACAACTTAAGACTATTCCATCTTATTACTACTAGTTGTAAAGAGGCAAGAGAAATAAGACGAAAGAAATACGAATGAAAAATGAATAATAATGACAATGCTTCATCTAAGGGATTCACACAACTTAAGACTATTCCATCTTATTACTACTAGTTGTAAAGAGGCAAGAGAAATAAGACGAAAGAAATACGAATGAAAAATGAATAATAATGACAATGCTTCATCTAAGGGATTCACACAACTTAAGACTATTACATCTTATTACTACTAGTTGTAAAGAGGCAAGAGAAATAAGACGAAAGAAATACGAATGAAAAATGAATAATAATGACAATGCTTCATCTAAGGGATTCACACAACTTAAGACTATTCCATCTTATTACTACTAGTTGTAAAGAGGCAAGAGAAATAAGACGAAAGAAATACGAATGAAAAATGAATAATAATGACAATGCTTCATCTAAGGGATTCACACTACTTAAGACTATTACATCTTATTACTACTAGTTGTAAAGAGGCAAGAGAAATAAGACGAAAGAAATACGAATGAAAAATGAATAATAATGACAATGCTTCATCTAAGGGATTCACACAACTTAAGACTATTCCATCTTATTACTACTAGTTGTAAAGAAGCAAGAGAAATAAGATGAAAGAAATACGAATGAAAAATGAATAATAATGACAATGCTTCATCTAAGGGATTCACACAACTTAAGACTATTACATCTTATTACTACTAGTTGTAAAGAAGCAAGAGAAATAAGATGAAAGAAATACGAATGAAAAATGAATAATAATGACAATGCTTCATCTAAGGGATTCACACAACTTAAGACTATTACATCTTATTACTACTAGTTGTAAAGAAGCAAGAGATATAAGATGAAAGAAATACAAATGAAAAATGAATAATAATGACAATGCTTCATCTAAGGGATTCACACAACTTAAGACTATTACATCTTATGGCTACTAATTGTGAACCAGCAAGAAAAATACGATGAATAAAATTAGGGTTCTCCATTAGGTCACGTAAAAAAGCAGCATATCACGATGAAGAAAGGCTCATAAATCAACGAAAACAAAGTTTTGTCTCAATATGTTGTTATTGCTATAAAGCTGAAAAATCATTAAATTTATTACTTATAGTAAGTAACATATTCTGGTGTCTTTCAGACAGAAATTATATAGATTTGAATGTCAAGTATATGCTCGATTTTTGTTTAATTTTTAAGAAATTTATAAACAAACAAAATTTTGATTTTAAACTTCTTCCTAAAATAAATTTATATATTTTTGACACGTTAATTCAGTAAAATTAGAAAATTTAAAGTTAAATTAATCTGATATGAAACAAACAGTACTTACTTATAGCATAAAAATTTGTATCCAAACATTTCTTAACGATATGTCTGAATTTATCAAAGAAATCGATTGTGACGAGGTGATGACAGATTACTATGGATGATGAAAATTGACAATTTTTGCAAAGTAAGCGAACGCAGTTTTTCGTTTTTAACTAGTACTTTTTAAATATTAACATTTTTATCCAGCAATTATGTAATATCTATTTCTTATTTCATACTTTCTTAATTAGATAATATTAGGTTGGTGCAAAAATAATATCGTTTTTTGACGTATTTTTTAACGTCAAAAAACGATATTTTTGCACCAACCGAATAGTTTAAAGTTTTTTATTAATTAGATAATTGTTTAAAATTTTTTAAGGATTATGTCATGTATACATTTCCATACGTAGAAATTATGAGCGGTTTTTCAATAAAATTTTTTTTTTTAATATTTTGGGTCAAACGTGCTTTTCAAATTTCGATTTGTAAATTTACATTTTCCTTAACGTTATTATTGCATTACGTGCTTGAAGGCAATAAAGAATTTTAAACGATTTTTGAAGTATTAAGAAGTTAATGAAAAAAATTTTAAAAATGGGAAAAAAATTTGTAAAAAATACATTATTCATCGAATAAATTTTATTTCTTCACAAATTAAAGTCCTTAGTAAAATGTATTTACAAAAACAGGTGAAAGCTTTAATTAATTAGTGTCATACTTTTTTACAGATTTTCTATGAAACCGGGTACTGGTGATTTACTTTCTACAAAGAGTCCTGTTTATAACTAATAAAACAAATCCCGCGCGTGAAGATTTAATCTCGAAATTTCATGAAAATATGTAAGTGGGTGGAAACATGATAAAAAAAAATCTTTTTAACAAGATTTTCTAAAAAAAAAAAAAAAAAAAAAAAAAAAAAAAAAAAAAAAAAAATTCGAAAATAATTTTATTCATTTCTGAATAAGTCCTGAAAGTTTCATTAAAATCCGACAATTATTTGATTTTTGCAAGGATTTCCTAATCAACGTGTGTTTTCCTCGGGAAAAGCATAAAATAAAACAAACCTTTTTTTTTTTTTTTTTACTCTTCTCGCACTGTCGTAAAAAAAAAAAAAAAAAAAAAAAAAAAAATTTTTAACCAAAATTTTCTACGTGCTAGAAAGGGGTAAAAAATTTAAAAAACATTTCAAAAATACTTTGGTCTTTCCTCTTCATAACAACAAACATTTTGAGACAAAATTTTGTTTCCGTTGATTTATGGACCTTCCTTCATCGTGATATGCTGCTTTTTTTTAAGTGACCTAATGGGGGAGGACCCTAAATAAAATCCTAGTGAAAAATGAATAATAATGACAGCGTTAAGGGATTCACACAACTTTAGTAAGCACCGGACTTGCCAAGCATCAAAAAAGGGGTATTTTATTATTTGTGTACACATACACCAGAACGCTCATACAGACTTTCACTGACTAGACACTTAACCCTTACGATGTGTTTCGACTCCTGTTAGCGTCGATATGAAATGTAGTAAACGCCCTGTGTACGATAAGACGGACAAAGAAATCATTATTAAGGAGAGAAAATAAAAGAAAAGGAATCAAGAAGAAGCTGATGATTAAAATGGGAAAGCAAGAAGCCGGGAATGAGTTCCACGTGATAAAACTCTGAACAAAAACAACCAACAATCTACGAATTCTGTTTCTAATATAGCAGGTTATTTATTGAGAAATTCACCTAGCATAGTGTTGGGGCCGTTGTTAGGTTAGTGGCATTTGGGACATATTTTCTACCACCTCTGACTTCTCAAATTAGCGGACCCGACTAAAAGTATATTTGCAGAAACGCCGACCAACTTCAATCTTTCGCGATAACACAAACCCGACAACTTTGGATTATGATAAATGATAGATTTCTTCAAATGATATCGAAAAGAATTCGATTAACCGTAAAATAGTAAATGAATGGGCAATAACTTTTCCATGTTTATTTTAGCTTTATTCTTAAATCGTATCATCTAATCTTTCTTATGTACGAGTGTGAATCAAAAAAGTATTGCAGTTTGTTTTATTATAAAAGAAATAAGAGACAGAATCAAACATGTCGGAAATCAAGATAACATCTATACGTAATTCTGTAAATTTGTTTTGCTCATGTTAAGTCTGAAAAAACGTTACATAAAATTCACTATTTTTCATTCCATAATGTTGAATGCGTTAACATTATTCAACTGACAAGAAAAATCTCAGGTTGATGTTAAAAATTACCGTGAAACATTGTCGATTTATTTAAGATGGAATGATCTATTATGACATGTCTCTAATTTGTATTTAAATACATTGTATTTATTTTCAATTTTTTTAGTTGAATTGTTCACCTATATTGCATATCATCCATTATTGTATATAATTAGGTTGCAATAAAATTTATATTTTATATGAATAGTACCGTATGAAAGCTAACAGGTAGTAGAATGGTAGCCTTCTATCAAAGATTCGGAGGGGTATCATAGAATTGATGGGGGCACGAGGCTCTTGCACCTTCCATGTAGTACAGGGGAGCTATTTACCCAGATGTAAGGTTTCCTTTCGTTTTTCCGGAGATTATTAAGTCATGTTTACGGAACTGGTCGAAGCATTTTGTGAATTGATTTAATGGAAAAAAAAACTCCTTATGCAATCCAATAAAAACTTGTCGCAAAATATTTATATTTATTCAAGACGAAATGATTTATTATAACATTTGTCTAATTTGTATTTAGATACATTGTATTTATTTTAAATTTTTCTGGTTCATTTGTTCACCTATATTTCATATGATCCATTATTGTACATAATTAGGTTACTGTTGTGGATACCGCGTGAAAATTTGTTGTTGAACGACGAGGAAAGGATTTTTCTTCTGTTGATTAGATTTTCCGCGTGTGTTCGCCAAGTTGTTTGTTGTTAGACGTACGAAAAGTTTGTCTTTCCGTGCGAGTTTCGAATCCTCGTTCGTCAAGTTGTTGTGGGTTATCCGCGTGAGTTTCGAATCCTCGTTAGTCAAGTTGTTGTGGGTTATCCGCGTGAGTTTCGAATCCTCGTTAGTCAATTGCAGGAGCAACTTTTATTCCGAATGGTAGTCTGTTGAACTTGTACAACCCTTTGTGCGTATTAATGCCAAGGATTTTCGTACTCTCTTGTACTGGGATTTGTAAATAAGCCTCACTAAGATCTATTTTTGAAAATATCTTTCCGCGGTTGAGCTTTGTAAATATCTCCTCTGGGCTCGGTAGTGGGTAATGGTGGTCTTTTACTGCCTTGTTGAGTCCTGTCGAAAAATCTGCGCATACGCGAATTTCTCCTGACTTCTTTTTTTACGTAAATCACCGGCGCAGCCCACTCACTAAACTCTGTTTTAGATAAAATCCCTGTTTGTTCAAGTCTCTCCAATTCTTTGTCTATTTTTTCTATAGTAGCAAACGGTACATTTCGCTTCTTTCTGAAAATTGGTTGGAAGTTTTCTTTTAATTCTATTTTGGCCTTAAAGTTGTTGCACCGTCCCAACCCACTTGAAAATACCTCAGGAAATTGCTTGTATAATTTTTCCTTCAATTTTATGGTATCTGATGGTTCAACCTCTAACTTTTTGCAAAACGAGTTAATAGGTAGGTCCCAAACGTTGAGTTTCTGCATCCAGTCGATACCTACTAAATTTTCAGTATCTTTCATGACGTATATCTTAAGTTTTTTTGTTTTGCCGTGAAATTTAACATTCACTATTATTTCTCCCTCAAATTTTATTCGTTTGCCTGTAACCGACTTGGCAATTTTTGAGTGTGTAACATGGTAGGTCTGTTGAGATTTTTCCATGTCTGTAAGTGGATTATCGGGAGGTCGGAACCCGAATTCAGTTGTAATTTAATCTTTTTGTTTAAAATTTCCAGTTCTACATATTTCCCTGCATTGGTGTTATCATTATTCATTCTTGTAGCTCTTATTCTATTAGTATATTTTCTATTTCTACATTGGGACGCCTTGTGGCCTTTTTTTTTTCCACATTCATGACAGTTTTTATATCTGAAGCGGCAATCCTTGTTCCAATGTAATCCTCCACATCGATAACATGCTGATGGAGGGGGCTTATATTTGTTTCGATATCCGTCATAATTTGTCCTGTAAGTTGTACTTTTATTGTAAAATTTCCTCTCATCATAAAATTTTATTTTTCTTTCCGGGGAGGGTGAGAATCTTTTTTCATTGTCGTAAAATTTTAGTTTTCTTTCCGGGGAGGGTGAAGAACGTAGACTTTTATTTAACTTACGTATATGAGAAACAGCTGATTCTTCAATGTCCTCTGCGTCTTTCTTTATGCTTAATCATCTCTGGCAATCTTCTGATAATTGCTGTAATGTTAGACCCGGTTCATTTTGTAATTTTACAAGCATTCTTCTACGCATTTCGCTATCTTTTGTAGAAACTAGCCCTTGAACAAAGATGAGACATTTAAAATTGTCCGGGGTTAATTCCGCTAGTCTGAAGTCGTCACAATGTTTATTTACGATTGCGGCAAACGTGGAATAATCCTCATTATCGCCCTTTACCAGGTTAAGGCATTTCCACCTCCTATGGAAGAGTGATGTTTTGGGGCTGAAGAGTTCTTTAAGACATGTAACTGCTTCGTCAAATTTTAATTCGTTCGTCTTTTTTGGCAAGATATAATCCACGAACTTTGTATATTCTTCAGTTCCTAATTTTCTAAGCAATAGACGTAGCTTTTTTGTTTCTGTCCAATTTTGACAGTCTATGTTAAAGATGTCTTCTGAAGTAATCTCCAAAATTTTTGTCCTCATCTAGAGAATATTTGAAAATCTCTATAGTATTCCACACTGCGTCTTGCGAAAAATGTTGCTTCTTTTTCAATATCTAATCGTTTTCTGCCCGTTACTTTCAATATTAGTTCCTGGAGTTCTGTTTGTCTATCTTGATTTTCCTTTTGCGTTTGTAATATTTGCTTTTACCATTTTTCTTGTAGCTGTAACTGTTGATCATTTTGGTATTTCTGCATTTGTTGTTCATTTTGGTGTCTTATCAGTTCTACCAACATATTTTTAAAATCTTCCATGATAACTCAATTTTATGTATTATTACTCCTCGAAATTGTTTGTCGCTAATTTGTTGTTGAACGACGAGGAAAGGATTTTTCTTCTGTTGATTAGATTTTCCGCGTGTGTTCGCCAAGTTGTTTGTTGTTAGACGTACGAAAAGTTTGTCTTTTCGTGTGAGTTTCGAATCCTCGTTCGTCAAGTTGTTGTGGATTCTGCGTGAAAAATCGGTCTCCAATAAATGATAAACGCAAGTATTTAAGCTAAGAAAATAAATGTATTTACACAAAATACAAAAGGTAATGCTGTTAGTAAAATCCAGGAACGCCGGTTAGTATTAATCAAAGATCGCTATATACAATCTCGAAGTAAACTTCCTTAGAGTCGGGCGTACTTGTAACTGACTTCTAACGTCAACTCAATCACAGTGTCTATGTACTTTCCATCCTGTTCCTCTACTCTCAGATTGACTGACTGTGGCTATTTTATGGCAGCAGGACAAGTCCATTTATATCAGAAAAGGGTGGACCCCATAATAGTTACAATCAAAATTTGTATTTTATATGGATACGACTGGAGCAATGGATAGCGGAGCCGAGTTCGAATTCCAGTCAAATCAATTACATTCACCTATGTGCTAATACCCTTGGGAAAGGTATGAATCGTCTTCTTCTCCTCCAGCCATGAGTAAATAGCAGGACAGACCTGGTTCTATAGCCCTGGATGGCAAGTGGTCTACTGCAGAAAGAAATGGCAAACTACTGCAGGAAAAATCTACCTCGTCAGTCATGTATCAAATGATATAGTAACATGTAGTAAACTGGGGTCTCGTATCAGAGATTTTCTAGTGACCTAAATCTTAGTTTTCAAATGACAATTTTCACGGCGGTATCCCCAACTAGAAAGTCTGTCGCAGCATAATCTTCATTATTATCGTTCTTTTCGTGCGTTTTCATTCTGTGATAGGCGAAGTTCATCTGAGTGAATATTTCCTTAAAATTTATCTTTCCTACAAGCAAGCCATCAAAAACAGGTTTTATTCTGATGACGTGGAAAACATTCTAAGGGCATTTAATTCTTATCACGTAACAGTTCAGTATTCTATTCTTTGTTTCTGTTGCTTCAAGTCTCTTCTTCATCTGTGAGGAAATTGTCCAGCATTCACTGCCATATAGGAGGGCTGATATTACGTAACAGTTCAGTACTCTTTTCTTTGTTTCTGTTGCTTCAAGTCTCTTCTTCATCTGTGAGGAGATTGTCTAGCATTCACTGCTATATAGGAGGACTGATATTACGTAACAGTTCAGTACTCTTTTCTTTGTTTCTGTTGCTTCAAGTCTCTTCTTATCTGTGAGGAGATTGTCCAGCATTCACTGCCATATGGAAGGACTGATATTACGTAACAGTTCAGTATTCTTTTCTTTGTTTCTGTTGCTTCAAGTCTCTTCTTCATCTGTTAGGAGATTGTCCAGCATTCACTGCCATATTAGGAGGACTAATATTACGTAACAGTTCAGTACTCTTTTCTTTATCTCTGTTGCTTCAAGTCTCTTCTTCATCTGTGAGGAGATTGTCCAGCATTCACTGCCATATAGAAGGACTGATATTACATAACATTTCAGTACTCTTTTCTTTGTTTCTGTTGCTTCAAGTCTCTTCTTCATCTGTGTGGAGATTGTCCAGCATTCACTGCCATACAAGAGGACTGATATTACCTAACAGTTCAGTACTCTTTTCTTTGTTTCTGTTGCTACAAGTCTCTTCTTCATCTGTGAGGAGATTGTCCAGCATTCACTGCCATATAGGAGGACTGATATTACGTAACAGTTCAGTACTCTTTTCTTTGTTTCTGTTGCTTCAAGTCTCTTCTTCATCTGTGAGGAGATTGTCCAGCATTCACTGCCATATAGGAGGACTGATATTACGTAACAGTTCAGTAATCTTTTCTTTGTTTCTGTTGCTTCAAGTCTCTTCTTCATCTGTGAGGAGATTGTCTAGCATTCACTGCTATATAGGAGGACTGATATTACGTAACAGTTCAGTACTCTTTTCTTTGTTTCTGTTGCTTCAAGTCTCTTCTTCATATGTGAGGAGATTGTCCAGCATTCACTGCCATATAGAAGGACTGATATTACGTAACAGTTCAGTATTCTTTTCTTTGTTTCTGTTGCTTCAAGTCTCTTCTTCATCTGTGAGGAGATTGTCCAGCATTCACTGCCATATAGGAGGACTGATATTACGTAACAGTTCAGTATTCTTTTCTTTGTTTCTGTTGCTTCAAGTCTCTTCTTCATCTGTGAGGAGATTGTCCAGCATTCACTGCCATATAGGAGGACTGATATTACGTAACAGTTCAGTACTCTTTTCTTTGTTTCTGTTGCTTCAAGTCTCTTCTTCATCTGTGAGGAGATTGTCCAGCATTCACTGCCATATAGGAGGACTGATATTACGTAACAGTTCAGTACTCTTTTCTTTGTTTCTGTTGCTTCAAGTCTCTTCTTCATCTGTGAGGAGATTGTCTAGCATTCACTGCTATATAGGAGGACTGATATTACGTAACAGTTCAGTACTCTTTTCTTTGTTTCTGTTGCTTCAAGTCTCTTCTTCATCTGTGAGGAGATTGTCCAGCATTCACTTCCATATAGGAGGACTGATATTACGTAACAGTTCAGTACTCTTTTCTTTGTTTCTCTTACTTTAAGTCTCTTCTTCATCTGTGAGGAGATTGTCCAGCATTCACTGCCATACAAGAGGACTAATATTACGTAACCTTTCAGTACTCTTTTCTTTGTTTCTGTTGCTTGAAGTCTCTTCTTCATCTGTGAGGAGATTGTCCAGTATTCACTGCTATATAACTGTTCAGTACTTTTTCCTTTGTTTCTAACGAAAATTTCCCGATTCTTAATACTCTGCTTAGCTTTGGGAATGCATCTTTGGCCATTCAAATTCGTCTTTGGATTTCAGTGTCGCACTTTCCGTCCTCTGTTAAAATACTCCTCAAATGCTTACATTTTTATACTTATTTTGTTATCACTGATTTGCAATTCGCATTTGGGGCTAGTTTACACCGCTGTAAAGTTGTTTGCAGAAATCCACATCTTTGCTGCTACTGAAGCTGAACTCTTTTGGGAGCTGTCGTGGAGATTTTCCGCCGGCGGCAATGCTCGTCGAACAGTCAACAGAGAAACACGGCTTCCAAAAACAAGATTTTCTTTCGGGCTCTTTACAATGAAATTAATCTTTTCTCTGGACGCAAACTCGAGATAATGGCTGAAAGTTAACTCACTGATATTCAAATGATCAGTAAAAGAGTTTAGACCTTTTGTTTTCTTTCTTTTCTTTATTGACCGGTACTTTTCGCGTGATAGGCACCGCGCATTCTCGCTCACATGCACACGTAGATGCATACTACTTTTAAAATATAATCCAAAGGTCTCAGGAAATTCTTAAATGATGATAAATTTTTTGAAGATGGCAGGGAGTAATAACCAAAGTTTCAAAAGTGGAGACAAAGTTATTCGATTTCATTTAAATGGCGAAAAAAAAAAAAAAAAAAAAAAAGAGTGAGAAAAATAAAATACAAACCCATCTGTATATCACGTTTGTCTCTCGCTTCGTTAGTTAGTTCCTTATTTCGCACGACCTTTACGCCCTGCCAATACCTCTTAAATAATGGACTATTCAGTTTTGATCGCGTGGAAAAAGGGGAAAAGACACTACTTGGTTTCAGTGAGAAAATGAAAATCGTTATCTGTTTTCTTGGCTCCGTTTCTTTTATTATTTTCTATCTTTAATATTGTTTTTTTTTCTTATTCTTTCACACACGGTAACCCCTTGCTTGGATCTAAATGATTAAAAAAAGAAAGAAAGAAATATTTAACCACTAACAACGCCAGATTTTCAATGAATAAATAAACTGCTACGCACCAACGTAATCTATGAATTGTCACGACCACTGCATCATATACAAGCGTAGAACATACAGCCATGACTCTATCACACAGATTAACATGGCAGATCATCACCGACATAAGGCAGATAATCGCAAATGTATATGCTACGTAATATTAACTGTAAAATGGAAGATTCCAAAGTTTAGAAAGCGTAAATCTGACATAAAAAAATTCTGCCGTTTTAAATAAATTCAATACCTCACTCTCCAGCCTTGAGTCCAAAAGCGTCTCCAAGCCCTTGTGGGTGCCGAATTATTCTACACCCTTCAACTTCCTTCCCACAGGCGAGATGTGGCAAGCCTCTCTCTCTTCTATCGCTACTTCCACGGAAGGTGCTCGGGCGAACTCCCTGTCCCGCCGAGGCAAACCTTCTCAGAACACACCATGCCACTTACATAGTAGAAAACCACCCACATTACCTCCGTATTCCATCAGTGAGAAGTAAATTCCACTCGAACAGCTTCTTTCCGAGAATTACTTCCCTGTGGAATCGACTCCCAAGAGGATGCTTCCACGATCACTACAATCTTAACCTGCTCAAGGTTTAGGTGAACACTCCTACACGCACAAACGTAACTTTCTACCACGAGTGGTACCGGGCCTTGTAAATGGCGAAACTCGCTGTAAAAAAAAGTGGCATGACATCTAACCAGTCAGTATTGCTTAGTCATGTATCCGCTACATTTGTAGTATAATGGCTGACATTGTTTTCTAAAAAGGTATTTGAATATCTTTGAAAATGTTTATTGAAAATGACCAGAAACATAGTTTAAAGCACTCAATCATTAACATTGTAATAATATCTTCACTCATTGGATAAATCATATGACCTTTTCTACATAAACAAATATATATATATAGAGAGAGAGAGAGAGATAGAGATTGATAATATTAGTGGTAAATATCTTCTCTCGTCTGTTACATCACTCTATAGCTTTCTTTTACTCTAACATTCATCCTACACCCTCATACATACACTCTCACTAAATTTTATTTTTTATTCTCGGAGTTGTTTTTTCTGTTTTCTTTTTGAATTTGTGGGTCTGATGAATTGGATCGTACTTATGATTCCAATGGAATAAATTATGACCATGGAATATTAGTTTTTATGGAATATATATATATATATATATATTCGAAAGTTATAACATAAATATGTTATAAAATCACTACAAAAATAGCCATTTTGTTTCAACACTTCTGATGTCTTATCAAGTGATGGTGTTGAATGTATAATACAGGGTTTATATATATATATATATATATATATATATATATATATAGTCTCAAGATGTGCTATATTTATGGGACAAAGTGCTCAATATCAGAGATAGAGCGTGTGTAAACATAAAAGTGAACATAGAAGTCAACAATTATAACAGCACTCGTGGCCTGACGATTGCGTCTAGCATGAAACAGACTGTCGCCTCTAAGTGTTGACTTCTAGTCTCATGTCTTATCAAGTGATGGTGTTGAATGACATCCAACACATCTATCTATCTATCTATCTATCTATCTATCTATCTATCTATCTATCTATCTCTCTCTCTCTCTCTCTCTCTCTCTATATATATATATATATATATATATATATATATATATATATATACAGGTTGAGAATAGTTTATCCAAAATTCTTAGGATCGGAAGTGTTTAGGTTTTCAAATTTTTCCTGATTTTGGAATACATGCTATTTAATTTATATATAGCATCTATAAAATGGCGTAACTTGGAAATGAAACCCAAGCATAAACACGATATACCTATATAACACAGCTTACCCTGAAGGTAGTTTTATATAAATAACATATACCCTGGAAGTAGTTTTATATAAAATGTAATAAATTTTGTGTACATATATAGATAATGACGCTCGTTCTGTAATGTTCCCACGGATTTTTTAAGTGGTGAAATTATCTATTTCATGTAAAAATATTGTTTTGTACTTTCTGTACATGATGACTACTTACAAAAATATATATAAATGCAGGACCTTTTGATATTTTGAATATCTTTACTGAGCACGAAACAGCTGGTAAGTAATCCATGAACGGTGTTGCTGTGGCGATCGCTACCAAAAGAGCTAGCGCCAACGTAGGCTTCATAGCTGGGCTGGGGAATCCTCACCCAGGGCAGATGAGATCACTTACAACAGCTACACATCACCTAGGAACCTTCCCAGTGCTTTCTAAAAATTTCCATTTGTGGCAAATCATGTCAGCACCTGAAAAACTTTCAGATTTCAGAGGTTTTCAGATTTTGGAATTTCGGATAAAGGATACTTAATTTCTTATTGATATAAACGTTGTTTTATATTGTGTGAGTTACTTCTTTGTTTTTGTTCTTTTTTTATTTTTTTTTTTTCTTAAACAGTGAAATTAAGAACAACAAGATTGGATTGAGGTTGCGGTATATTTTGACTTAAAGAGCGGCGTCCCTTATGCAAAAAAAGGAGATTTGGTACATTTCAGCGTAGCCCATTGAGCATCGCTGATTCGGCGTCAGAAAAAATAATTGGACTATTTGGTATAGCCATTTAGGCGTTAGACTGTTTCGACGAAACTGTATTTGACATGAGGCACACCCCCACACACACAAAAAAAAGGAAAACACCCAATTTTCAATATGACTTTTTATTCATTTAGGGAATTAAGAGATCCATTTAAAACACTAATGGAGTAATGTAAATTAAAAACTTAAATTAAAAATATTGCATTTAAAAGAAAATTAAAAATTTAGTAAAGCTATTTAATCTTAGAAATTGCTTCTTGCTCGTTGCGTCAAAAATAAAAAAAAAAGTATCTCTCGTGTATCAATTTGTTTCTTCCACGTTTTGATAAAATATTTGCTTCCATTTTGGAATAAAAGGGCTTTGACGACTGAAAAATATGAAGCTGCACTGAAGGAAATATAATATAAAAATACCTCCAACTACTCCGTTTCTTAAATATAAAAATGCCTCCAACTTCTATTTTTCCTCAATTGGACTATTCGAGCATATAATGACAAAGTACTAATTTGACTACTAAACGAGAGAGAGAGAGAGAGAGAGAGAGAGAGAGAGAGAGAGAGAGAGAGAAAGAGTAAATTTGACTATAACGACGAAGCAGTAATCTGACGCCTCATCGTACCTCTGCCGAAAAATTCCTATGTTGAATTGGCTACGCCGAATCGACCACGCCAAATGGGCTACGCCGAATCGGCTACGCCGAATCGGCTCCACCGGTACGTCCCATTCCCGCAAAAAGATAAATGTTCGATTTCTGTCGCAGGTACAATCCTGCTTTAGTAGAATTTCAAAACCTAAGCCTTTTTTTCACCTCAAGTTCACTCCAAGCAAGGCAGTAAAGCCACAGAGACGCAAGGGGTTACCGGATAGGGAAGAGTCAAAAACCGAAACCTTGCTAAGGAGCGAGAACAAAAGAAGAGTAATCGTGAGGACATAAAATAGCGATTGACATTGCGTTTAATTTTTTCCAGATCAAAATTGGCTGGAAAGCATGGAGCCGGAAGGGAGTTCCACAAGCGAGAAGTGCAAGAAAATAAACTGTTAGCATAGAAATTACGGTTCCATGTAGTGAGCTCAGTTGTAAGTTGGTGAGATCTCGTCACCGATCTAATACTGCACTTCGGCCGACATCTAGAAAGGAAAAGATGTGCCTCGTGACATAAATCAGAACTATATAAAAATCTGTTATCAGGGAAACCACATTTATAGGCGAAACTTGCCGTAAACAATTGGTCACGGCTGATCATTTTGATAAAACCGTCTTCCAGGTTGACTCAAAGGTTTTTTTCGGATTTTCACTGATGATATTTAACAACTTTTATCTCTGGCTTAGTTATGTTTTTTTTTTTTTGTTTCTTTGTTTTACGGCATATCAACACCTCAATGGGTTATTTAATGCCGACAAGATTTTTAAGATAGGT
The DNA here is from genome assembly GCA_963932145.1 of Acanthosepion lycidas. Taxonomy (NCBI): domain Eukaryota; kingdom Metazoa; phylum Mollusca; class Cephalopoda; order Sepiida; family Sepiidae; genus Acanthosepion; species Acanthosepion lycidas. The sequence goes on from OZ010589.1 coordinate 14,962,438, forward strand.
TCGTATGAACAGAATATGTATTCTTTGTAAGAAATCAGTTTCTAAATCAGTTTTAATTGACATATTTTGCAAAGAGGATTTGTAGAAGTCTGGTTTGGTTTGGTTTATTTTGTTTTAGGACATATTAACCTCAAAGTGTTATTTAATGCCGACAAGATTTTTAGGATAGGTTCGTAGAATGTGTATTCTTTCTAAGAAATCAGTTTCTACATCAGGTTTCATTGACGTATTTTTCGAGAGTCAAATGTATTGCTCGCAATATTTTTTTTTCAAAAATGTATTGTTGGTAATATTGTTGTCAAATGTATATTGCTGGCAATATTTTTTTAAATGTATTGCTAGTAATTTTACTATAAAAATATCTTTATACTTTCATGGTGATTTGATCCCAGTTTGGGGTTTCACTATTTGCCCATAGCTGGGACCCTAACGAGTTCTACCACCCCCGGTCAGAGTGAACCTAGGAACAACAGCAATTAAAAGGTGGTTCCATGCATCACCACTAAATTCCAACCCCTCCTCACCGTGGTAGCGGCGGTGGCAACGTAAACCTGTCAGGACTATGCCGTCGGAACCTCGGTTCCTGGTAGGGCCACCCATGGCGGATTGTTCTGACACGGCACGGCTAAAGGGGCTGTGGTCATCAAAAGGTCTGGTATGCCTGGGCTGGACAGCGGGGAAGTGCTCCTGCTGGCCTACAAAATAGACCAATAGGCGTGTGCAACAAGATCACCTTTGCCAGTCATTTCGAAACCTTGCTGAACCATGACTCTCAACGTCCCCCTAGTACTCTAACAAACGCCGCCGAGTATAATGCCAACTGAGATTCTCCAACGGAAGAAGAGGTACGTGATGTCATCAAAAGACTAAAGAATAACAAAGCTGCTGGCGGGGACGGTCTTCCGGCGGAACTCTAGAAGAGTTGTCCTAACCTTATGGCCAGATGCCTACACCCAATGCTCGACGCTGTGTGGCGTTCTGAGCAACTACCTCAGGACTGGAGCGATGCAATTCTCCTCCCCTTTTATAAAAAATGCGACCATCGCGATTGTCGCAACTATAGAGGCATCAGTTTGACCGATGTCGCCTCAAAAATGTTCTCAATTATCGTACTCCGTCGTTTCCAGAATATCCAAGGCCGCCGAACCCGTCCTAACCAAGCAGGCTTCCGGAAAGACAGAGGATGCATAGATCAAATTTTTTTCCCCTCAGGCGAATTCTCGAACAGCGATGGGCTTATCAGCAATCTACCGTCGTTTGCTTCATTGATTTCACCGCAGCATCCGACTCGGTGGATCGCAGAAGACTCTGGGATATCATACGTCATGATGGCTTCCCGTCCAAGCTTCTCAACCTCATCAAGGCCTACTACACTTACACTCGAACTAGAGTGAGGTGCTACGGGGAAGAATCCGATTCTTTCGACGTCCGAACGGGCGTCCGCCAAAGATGTGTGCTCTCCCCCATCCTGTTCAACTACATTATTGACTGGATCCTGGAGAATAGCATGGTGGGCCTCGCGAGTGTCAGAGTTGGCGACGACTGCTCCATTACCGATCTCGATTATACCGACGACGTTGCAATCCTTAGCAAGTCCTACGCTGAGGTCTAGCATGCACTCGACGAGGTCAGTCGCATGGCCAAAATGGTGGAGATGAAAATTAACCCTTCCAAGACGAAAATTCTCTCTGCGAACTTCCCCCTACCTGATCGAGTAGCTGTAACCCTCGATGGTGAAACTGTGGAAGAGGTTGATAGCTTCAAATATCTTGGCGCCAATTTTGCAGCCACTTGTCAAGCGAAGGACGAAATCACCACCCGTATAAATTTGGCTAGAGCTGCCTTTGTCCGTCTTCAAAAACGACTTTGGTCTCGCCAGGAGATAAGACGATCCCCGAAGTTGCGAATCGACGAAGCCATGGTCAGAGCAATTCTCCTCTATAGTTGTGAGACCTGGCCACTGCGCAGAGAGGATCTTCATAAGCTTGAGGTCTTCGATCACTACTGCCTCCGCCGTATCCTGCGAATGCGCCTCTCCGACCGGATCCCCAACTCGTCCATCCGCGCCAGATGCAACATTCTGGGCCTGGAAGAAACTCTGCTTAACAGGAGACTCCGGTGGTTCGGCCACGTGCTGCGGCGACCTGGTGATGAGTTCGTCCGTAAACTGGTGGCGCCAAACGCACCCACTGGTTGAAGGAAGCGCTGAGGTGGTCAACTCAAGACGTGACTCGCAACGGTCAAAACAGATATGGAACTCATGTCCGGTCCTCGCGTTTTCGGGATTCGATGCTGGAATCGCGAATGGCTCGATCATGCCGTCGATTCTGCTGCTGATCGACGGGAGTGGATGGCCTTGACGCGCGATGCGGTTAATTCAATTGGAGCCCGCTCAACCCACCCCGGGTGAATGCCGTTACAAGACAAGACAAGACCATGCATCTCAAAACCTCCCTACCAGAGGCCTTGCTGCTGGATGTAGTTTATCGTCATACCCAGGACTATTGAATCTTTATCTTATACCATTAATTTGATACAGCATGTTGTCCAATCGTTGATTAATTGTCTATTCTTTTTTATATATCATATAAACATTGTTTATTCTTTATTTTACAGCTTTGATAATGAGTAGTGAAAAACTGGTCTGAAGTACGAGCAAAGGTCGACGCGGCCGGTCAGATTCGGCGTCGACGGAGGTTGTCCGTGAAGGGCAGGACGGAGGCGTGTGCCACTTACGTTTTCCCGATTGTCCTTTATCGATTGTCCGTACTTCCTCTCTGTGACGACCATAGGAAGCCACCCGGGCGCTCACTAACCTCCATTTTATGGAGGGAACGCGGGAATCGGGTCGACCGACGAGTCTGTGCACAACGTCCGTGTCATGGGGGGGGGGGCTGGGAATGCCACACTTGGCGAGGGACATTTTATATCCCTGTAGAAAAAAAGATATGAATGCAAGGGTAGCAACAAAAGAAATTAATGATATGGAAGGACCAAGAGCTGCAAAGGAACGTTTGGCACAAAGAGACCAGCTTCAAAGACTAACCAAGTTCAGGGAGACCTTCTCTCGCGGAAGATGACGTCTTCCTTGAAATGGTTGAACAGCAGCCAAGCGTAAGCCCTCGTATATTGTCGGCAGAACTTGGTCCTTCAAAAAGGCACCATCATTCAACACCTACATCAACTCAGCCTTGTGAACAAACGCTGTCGAACAGTTCCTCGTGAACTGACCAATGGCCAGGCCCAACGTCATGCTGGGATATCCTCAAGATGCCCGTTTCTGGCGTCAATTTATAACTGGGGACAAAAAAAGGATCAAATTGAGAAATCTGTGGCTTCATAAATTTATTCAAATAACAGACCCCTTGAAGGATTGATAAATCCAAGAAAGTTCGAGGTCGGGGAAGCAACATCAAAAATTGATATTTTGACAGGAATCGAAACTATCCTATAAGGAAACGTCATATAGCCTGACGTGCCTTTACCCGACTGGGCCACAGAGGAGCGTTCGAATTAGCAAGGTCGATTTTACTGTTTTTAAACTACAATCTTCCATGATTTTCTCACGTACATTCATATCTGCTCGATGCATATCCAAATGTAAACAAATGACGTCACATATTATGAAACGGACAAAGTCCGACAATTATTTTAAGATATTTTTATGTTTATACACATAATCTCACTAAAATCATTAATCGTACCAAAAGAAGAAATATGATGGCCTAATTTCATTCTTCACTGACTTCCCGTAATTCCACAGTGACCTGTATATAGAGAGCCCATGAAAGGCGTAATAACACATGGTCTGAATATTGCTTAGGACGTGTGACTAACAGTCACGCTGCAGTGTTGATGCCTATGTCCACATTCTCTCTATCCATAAATGGTCTATCGACGATAATATGCACTCTACCCTAAGGAAAAGACAACTAAACAGTTATACGATATCTGGCCATCTGTATGGCAGTGAATGCTGGGCAATCTCTTCAAAGAAAAGAGACTTGAAGCAACAGAAACAAAGAAAAGAGTACTGAACTGTTACGTAATATCAGTCCTCCTATATGGCAGTGAATGCTGGACAATCTCCTCACAGATGAAGAAGAGACTTGAAGCAATAGAAACAAAGAAAAGAATACTGAACTGTTACGTAATATCAGTCTTCCTATATGCCAGTGAATGCTAGACAATGAAGCAAGAGAAACAAATAAAAGTGTCATAACCCAAAGATTGTTTGTTCTCATCTTACATATATATATATATATATATATATATATATATATATATATATATATATATATATATATATATATATTAAGATATTAAATAAATGCTCTGTTTATAAGAAACAGCATTAACAACATTTACCGGTCAGAACTTCCGAGAAATTTGCATAGGAATCGAACCTGTATCCTATACGGAACCGTCATATAGTCTGACGTGCTTTTACCGATTGAGCCACAGTCGATTTTACTGTTTTTAAACTACAATTCTCCATGATTTTCTCTCATACATTCATATCTGCTCGATTCGTATCCAAATGTAAACAAATGACGTCACACATTATGAAATGGACAAAAGTCCGACAATTATTTTAAGACATTTTGATACGCATGAGACAGATATGAATGTATGAGAGAAAATCATTCTCAGACATTCAAGCCGGTAAATGTCGTTAATACAGTTTATTATAAACAGAGCATTTATTTAAATATTTGTATCTATAAAAAGAACGTATAAACATAAAAAAATGTCTTAAAATAATTGTCGGACTTTGTCCATTTCATAATGCATATATATATATATATATATATATATATATATATATATATATATATATATATATATATATAAGCCTATTTATCTATCTCTATTCATATCTATATCGTTAGCTTGTGGCAGTATGAATGCGCACTCACTGTATGTGTATGTGTCTATGTGTTTATAATTTGATAAACTTTACAGCCGCCATTCACATTTCAGATGTTCCGAGACTGGTTTATCCATATATAAGCGCATACTTACGTATATATCTATGCGTATGTCTCTGCATTTAAGTAAGTACGCACTTACCTACCTTAAGGAGATTTAGATGCAATCAATTAGTTTCGAGCGAAAGACTGCTGTAAACTTGATCGATCCAATAAGTTTCGAAGAAGAGATTATCATTAACAATTCACCCGAGACTTCCTATGCAAACCTTTACCCAAGTCACAATGTGACCTTCATTCCCAACTGCCCATCCTCTCCCTTCACCTCTCTCTACCCCATTCCCGATAGAGATTTAGACTATTGTAGAGTCTTTAGACAAACAGCGCCAGAAAATTACACGCGACACTTACTTCTTTTCCACTAATCAATTAAATATTTAGAATTGAAAGAATAAAGCTTTTTTCGGCTGCAGAGTGGAGAATGTCTTCGTTCCAAGAGCGTGTAAACGGTTTTTGAAGCGTATCAAAGCGGGAAAAGTAGGGATTGTGTAGCTTTAGCCCAGAGATGGCAGCAACAATTCATTTTTGGGTCGATCTGACTCATATTTTCATGGTAATTCTTTTTAATGAACTTTCCTCTCTGGTATCTTAATAATGGTATCTTGCTGCCAATCTAGTACTGCGCTTAGCGCAGTACTAGATTGGCGGCAAGGTCCCATCATTTTATATTTGAAATGGCTAGATGTAACCGAAAGTTCTATACTAATAGTTTCTTCTCTCGCACTTCTTGCTTGTGGAATTCTCTTCCGGCTTCTTGCTTTCCGGTCAAGTTTGATCTTCAAAAAGTTAAATGCAATGTCAATTGTTATCTTATGTCTTCTTAATTCTTGTTCCTTTATTGTTTTTTCTCCTTAATAATTTTTTCTCATATACTTTCACACTTAGTAACTCCCCTTGCACCTTAGTGGCTTTATTGCCTTGCTTGGGTTTAAATCATTAAAAAATTTGGTACATGAATCATATTTAAAACATAAATTTGGAGCAATTTTCAACAAAGGAAAAGAATTTGTATTAACATGAATCATTTATTTTAATTCCTTTTCTTTTATTGCTTTCTCTCCTTAATGTTTTTCTCATATTCTCTCACACTCAGTAACCCCTCTTGCGTCCTAGTGACTTTATTGTCTTGCTTGGAGGTGAAATGATTAAAAAACAACAAGGAATCAGCTATTTCCTGTGGCCTTAGAATTAGCCGACCATTTTTTCAGTTATGGGTCGTTTATCCGTAGAAATCCATCGCATCGTTAAATATTTGAGCTTAACAACTTTAACAAAAGATTGCAATAAGAATCATAAATATGAAGGCTGGTCATTATTTTAAGAAGTAAGGGGGTACAAATGAAAAGATTTGAAATTGACGACTTGTTTTCCATTTCACTGAAACAGACGTTAAAAATTCCTATGTTCCCTTCTTTATTTCTTTCACTGAAATCAAATCGAATCTATTTATGAGGGGATTGACAGACGTTAAGCGCTTCTATTTTTCTTTCCTTCTTTTTTTTCTTCCCGCCTTATTTATTTATTTATTTATTCCTTTCTGTCTTTCTTTTTTTCCTTCCTTCCTTCCTTCCTTCCTTTTGCCTGCCTTCCTTCTTCCCTTCCGTTCTTTCTTTCTTTCTTTCTTTCTTTCTTTATTTATTTATTTATTTATTTATTTATTCCTTTCTGTCTTTCTTTTTTTCCTTCCTTCCTTCCTTCCTTCCTTCCTTCCTTCCTTCCTTCCTTCCTTCCTTCCTTTTGCCTGCCTTCCTTCTTCCCTTCCGTTCTTTCTTTCTTTCTTTATTTATTTATTTATTTATTTATTTATTCCTTTCTGTCTTTCTTTTTTTCCTTCCTTCCTTCCTTCCTTCCTTCCTTCCTTCCATCCTTCCTTCCTTCCTTCCTTCCTTTCTTTTGCCTGCCTTCCTTCTTCCCTTCCGTTCTTTCTTTCTTTCTTTCTTTCTTTATTTATTTATTTATTTATTTATTCCTTTCTGTCTTTCTTTTTTTCCTTCCTTCCTTCCTTCCTTCCTTCCTTCCTTCCTTCCTTTTGCCTGCCTTCCTTCTTCCCTTCCGTTCTTTCTTTCTTTCTTTCTTTCTTTCTTTCTTTATTTATTTATTTATTTATTTATTCCTTTCTGTCTTTCTTTTTTTCCTTCCTTCCTTCCTTCCTTCCTTCCATCCTTCCTTCCTTCCTTCCTTCCTTTCTTTTGCCTGCCTTCCTTCTTCCCTTCCGTTCTTTCTTTCTTTATTTATTTATTTATTTATTTATTTATTTATTTATTACTTCTTCCTTTCTTTTTCCTTCCTTCCTTCCTTCCTTCCTTCCTTTTTTTTCTTTCTTTTTCCTTTCTCCCTTCTTTCATCTTTCTGCCATTGGATCTAACTAACGCCTTTATCCACTGTGCCATGTGACCTTGACACCCAAAGAGTGTGAGTTCAATACCTGGTTAAGGCGGTGGAGAACTTGGAGAGGGGAATTAACAGGTGATAACTGATAACTGACATCCATTAGACATGGCACGTGGAACTAGAACAGTTTACTCCAGTGAGCGAAATAAAAGGTTCAGTTCGACATTCCAACCATCTGAAGAAGTCCAGAGCGTACAACGGCCGAAACATTGTGATAAATATGGCAGCAATAATGTAAATAGTGTACATAATACAGAAATATAGACAGGCACCCACATTCCTTTCGTATTCTATTGACGAGAAGTTCCACGCGAACAACTTCTTCTCGTGAACCACTTCTTTGTAGAATCGACTCCCAAGAGGATATTTCCCCGATCGCTAAAATCTTAATCAGTTCAAGATTTTGGTTAACCGTTATCTTCCACTTTTATCCGCATAAACTGCCTCTTACTACAAGCCTTTGTTTCGAATGGACCCCCGGGCTTTGTACAGAGTGAAAGTCCAAAAGTGATAAAACAATTATTTTATGCTAGTTAAAAGCCGCCCTATCAAGCGGCAATTAAGCTAACTCCTGCGGGGGCATCTTGATTGAGCTTTCGGCTTATTCAGCAGTTTGAGAGTCCCTACGCACATTCTCGGCACTGGAAGCTCTCCTGGCTGCCATTTGATCTGGATTATCATTTGCACAGGGCTTTATTTTCGTCGTTGCAGCCTTGGCTCTTTTGATTGCAATTTGGTCCTTTGTTGGCGGAGATTTCTTTTTACGAGGCATATTGCTGCCGTATTCGGTAGGCAGCAATAAACTACAGAAGAACTCAAAATTGATCGCTTCATTTAGAAGTAAATCTAGACAGAAAACCCGGAGTGGAGCCCAGAAAGCGGTTGGCTGTCAACACTGACAACATTCCTGCAGCTAAGCCGTCCCCAAATGTTATGACCACTATTCCTTTAGATCATCTAGTCTGGTGTATATTCATTTCTTTCCTGATCGCAACAAGAGACCAAAGGTCAGAAATGGCATCACGACATTTTCCGCTGAGCATTTTTTGAGGAAAAAAATCACCTAAGATCACATATATTTTACCCTTCGTAAGGTGTGGACGGTACATTTTAATATATCTTTCAGGGCTACCAGGAATCCCTTCAATAAGTCTATATTATTATTATTATTATTATTATTATTATTATTTGTGTGCTTTGTATCCTGTAGAGCCAGGTCCAAACTATGGTCCTTAGACCTTATAGGAGAATTGTCATTTAATTGATACCACTTTTCTTAGTATATGCGATGTTCCTGGTAGGGTGATCTTCTATGTTGATGCTACCTGGGACGCTGTTAGTAAAGTTGCCATTCCTTTTCTCATGAAGCCCAGTGCTCCGATTACTATTGGTACTGCCTCAATCTTCATTCCCCACATCCTGTTAATCTCGATCTCCAGGTCCTTGTATTTATACAATTTCTCGATAATTTTCATAGAGGTGTTTCTCTATACTGCTGATGGTACTGCTGATGGTACTGCTATGTCAATAAGCATACACTTCCTGAATTTCTTGTCTTTTATGATACTATCAGGCCTGCTGGCTTTTATTTCCCTGTCAGTTTGAATTGGCATGTCCCAGAAGATAGTTACATCCTTATTTTGGGTAACTGTGTTTGGTTGCTACGCATACCATCTCTCAGTGGTTTCGATTTTGTGCTTCTTGCATACCATCAAGTGCACGTATGTCGCTATTTTATGTCTGTGAGTATATTCATTTTTTGGACATCCTGAGATAATATGGTCGACAGTTTCATCATATTTTCCGCAGATCTTGCATTTCGGGTTAGTTGCATTTTTGATTATGTAACAGTGAGGATCTGGTGGCGAGACTTTAGTCCTGAGCTGCAATAATTAAACCTTCTATCCTAGCTTTCAAACCGGTGTTCCTCAGCCACTCATTTCTTTTCTGTTCGTCCATATCAGCTTCTTTCGTTCTTTTTAGGTATTTTTCTGAAACGCGTTGTCCTCTCAGATTTTTTTTTTTCTTTTTTGTAATTTAATTTGGCCAAGTTTGGCTTTCTGTTCTACTTAGCAAATGGATGGCATTCGCTTGGTTATTTATTTATTTGTTAGTAGGGTTAGTAGATTCTTCGCTCATGGGGGGGGGGATTCCGTGTTTTACTATTTGTTGGATTCCACATCAGCTTCCTTTGTTGATGTTATAAAAATTACCATTTCATTTCCAACTTCCGTTTTGGTTATTCCTCATTCAGTAACCATTTCTAGGTTACAACAATATTCAAAATGGATTTTGATCGCTTTTTTGAAGACGTGTAAAGTCTAAGCATTGACTGCCATTATCCGATGCAAAAATATTCATTATCCGCATGTTCACATAATAGAGCAGATGTTGAATATTTAATGAGTGTCCTTAGCCGTTTCTTTATAAGGATAACTTTGACATCCACTGATACTTTCGGATGAAATTTATGCAAAAAAAAAAAAAAAAAAGTTCTTAAAACAATTCTTTAGGAAAATAGGTTTCTCAATTACACAGTTATCAATCTTTCTAGTATGGTTGGGAATCTCCTTCCTAGACTTTTTCTTGAAGTAGTGCGAAATGTCAACATATTGATTATATCATTATTTTCTCTTTGCATTAAATTGTGATATACTTGTCATACTGTTGAAAGTCCTCAAGTGATGTGGTTTCTGTTATTTGGTACAGTTCTTTGTTTGTGATTCTGTAGCACCAGTACACAAGGTTCAAAGAAGGATGATCTTTGCCAAGACACTCAGGCTTCATTATTTTCTCTTTGACTTACATGTGATATCCATTTTAGTTGTTGCTGCTGTTGAAAGTCCTCAAGTGATGTGGTTTCTTTTATTTGGTACAGTTCTTTGTTTGTGATTCTGTAGCACCAGTCCACAAGGTTCCAAGAAGGATGATCTTTGCCAAGACACTCAGGATTCATTATTTTCTCTTTGAGTTACATTTGATATCTATTTTAGTTGTTGCTGCTGTTGAAAGTCCTCAAGTGATGTGGTTTCTTTTATTTGGTACAGTTCTTTGTTTGTGATTCTGTAGCACCAGTCCCCAAGGTTCAAAGAAGGATGATCTTTGCCAAGACACTCAGGATTCATTATTTTCTCTTTGAGTTACATTTGATATCCATTTTAGTTGTTGCTGCTGTTGAAAGTCCTCAAGTGATGTGGTTTCTGTTATTTGGTACAGTTCTTTGGTTGTGATTCTATAGCGCCAGACCACAAGATTCGAAGAAGTGTGGCCCTCGCTAAGGTAGCTTCATACCAGTTGAATTAAAAGATATACGGATACAAGTAGTGAAACTTGACAACGAAGACACCTGTAGAATAATCCCCAGGTTTTGACCTCTCGACAGATGCGGCTGGTAGGATTAAGTCTTCCAATTCGAAAGGCTTAATCCATTGTAATCTCGGATCATCTCCGGGATGAGTTCAAGCATTATGCCAACCGAACGGCCGTCGAGTTGAGACGATTTTCTGATCAGCAGTCACTGGGTATATCACTTCCGTCGTCTATATTGATTTCCTGCGACGGCATTAGCCTCCGTCCTCCCTATTCACATATCATGCTTTCCCGCTAATGTCACCTAAGCAGATTCGATGACCTTGTCTCGCTTTTTAGACAATTTTCCCGTCACTTTTAATACGGAGGTAAACACGTTTGCGTGTGTGCACATAGCGCACTTTATTCAGCTTAGCTGATTTCAACACAAGAACCAATCTCTTTTTACACACACACACACAGTGATTTTCTGGGCCCGGCTTAGATGTAGCACAAGGCCGAAAGTATGGGGCACCCAGTGAGGCTCTAACTGATTACTCAGTCGTAATTGATCTAGCAAGACAAGCTTTCTAAGCATTACACCAGGCCGAGGTGCTTTCCTCCCCATATATATATATATATATATATATATATATATATATATATATATATACAAATGAGAGAAAGAACGGATGGAGTAAACTTCCACTCCCCATCTCCACCCTCTGAGCTTACTTTTCTATCTAGCGTAGATCTGACATTTAATTGGTTAATCAAGACATAGCCACAAGTTCATTTTTAATTCTGACCTTATGTCCGCCCCCCGGCTTTAACTTTCCGAAAAGAGATAATACTTTGTTTTAAATTTCCGTAAAAATCATTTAATCGCAAATTACTTATCATCGCCTGAAGAAGTACAATCAAAGTATTGAAACATGAAATTTTTTGTGTAGTGATTCAACATACTTTTATTATGATTATAATAAAAACATATTAAAATCACTACATGTCACAAATGCTGGCCTTGTTCAACTTGTTGATCACGGTAGAAAACACGTTCTTTCCCAGAAACTCTAAGGTCTGCTCAGCATAGTTGCAGTATAAACCACAGTTGAGCTCTCTGAGTGTTGAAGAAACACAAATGCACTTGAGCAAACGTCTGCAATAGGGATTGGCTAGCCTTTTCTAAAATTATACTTTATGATTGATGGATTGATTTGCTTTTTACGGCTTATCAACCTTTTTCACAAGTCAGAAAATATTTCTTTAGCCTGTAAGAACCTTTTGGAGATAATAATGATTTGGAGATACGAGTCCTGCTAATCAACACAAAGCTGGTTGAAGAAAAGGTAGATTCAATCCTTTTCCTAGGGTATTTGAGCGTGTAAATATAACAAACCCGACTGGAATTAGAACTCGGCTCGCCGATTTCCAATTCTGAGCCGTTACCATTACACCGTCCGCACATCAAGCTTACATCACCTGGTATTCCCAAGCGGTCATCCAGGTACTCGGCGTTGTTTAACTTCGGTGATCGTGCGAGAACCGGTGTTTCCACGTGATATGGACGTAAGTTTAGATATATGGAGGAATAAACTGACAATATAGTTTTATAATGGTTTTGAAAAATGATAATGGAATCCATAAGTGAAATTCTGGTATAGTACCAGAATGACTTGCTCGGTAAGTTTGCATAAAAGCCAGTTTGCATAAAGGCCTTGTGTCACATTCGATCCCCGTGGGTGGATTGATAAATACCATAAAAGCCAGTACAACCAAATTTTATCCGATTCCCTTTTCACATGCCTTATCTAGGTATGATCCAAGTAGTAGCTTTTAATAAGGTTAGTATATCGTATATGCTTACTTTTCATGTGATCCGCCAGGCCCTGTAGAGTAATGGATTGTAGCTCGGACTGAGGAATCGGAGAGCCGAGTTTGAATTCCAGTCGAACTCATTACATTCACTTGGGAAAGGTATGAATCCATCTCTTCTTCCCCCCAGCTATGGATAAATATCAGGACAGACTGGATTCTAAAGCCTTGGCTGGCAACCGGTCTAGGAGAAGGAAAAACTCTTACTGTTTGGATTTTTTTAATTTTATGAGATTTTTTTTCAGTATCTGTTTCTGAGATGATGTACACTATTTACATTATTCGGACTATTGTCCTTATCTTTGTCGCCATATTTATTACAAAGTTTCAGCCCTTCAGTATCTGTGTATATTTCTGAGATGAGGTATTATGTACACTATTTACATTATTCGGACTATTGTCCTCATCTTTGTCGCCATATTTATTACAACGTTTCGGCCCTTCAGTATCTGTGTATATTTCTGAGATGAGGTATTATGTACACTATTTACATTATTCGAACTATTGTCCTCGTCTTTCAAAACTGTAGCATCCTTGGGAAAGCACACTGATTCGATGATCCCGTAAGTTCAATTGTCATAGTTTCGTCTCGTGTAGGGCTCTCTCCTCGACTGGTGAGAACCGAACCATTTTCGGTTCTTACCCATCGAGGTGCAGTTGAAATGCACCGAAACGAAGTTGCATCTTTGTAGTGAGTAAACTGTTTTTGTCTATATGAAAAAATTATAATAAATAATCATCGCTCTACTATCGACATCGAGCCCTCTTTTGGATTAATCCTGTGAACGTTACAATTTATATATTATTTTCGTTCTCATTGGATCGGATATATATATATATATATATATATATATATATATATTACTGACGTCAATACCAAGCGATAAATTATAAATACTTATCTTTATTTTTTTTGTTTTGTGCTGGTGAGACGGAAAAGTACTAGGAAGAGGAAAAAGTCAAACAATTATGTCCTGACACCAAAAAGAAGAGGACTGACTATATCAGTAGCTATATATATAGTGAGCACAGGATATACCTGGGGGCTTGCTTTTGGAATTACTAGCCTGCCACCCGATTCCCTGTCTTTTCGTAGTGTATTCTCTTTTACAATAAACCTCTCTTCTTTCATCTACGTACGTATTGCTCTTCCTTCATTGGAGTACCACCTTTGTCTGTTTGTAACCTCTTTAAGGATACAACAGAAATGTTTATTTTATATATGTGTCTAACTGTATAAAGTCTAATTGTAATATATTAATTTGTTATATAAAAAATATTATGTTTTTAATATCCATTTATTTTTTTCTGGATTTGTCTGCACCACACTTATATCTATCTATCTATCTATCAATCTATCTATCTATATATATATATATATATATATATATATATATATATATATATATATGAAGAAATATAGTCTTACGGTGTGCTATATTTATGGGATAAAGTGCTCAATATCAGAGATAGAGCGTGTGTAAATATATATATATATATATATATATATATATATATATATTATAAATTAATTAATTTAAAATATGTTTTTTTCGCTACACAGTTCTAACCATGTTTCAACAATGGAAGCTAAAAAAATAAAATAAAAATAAAAATATCTATAAGAACACCAGATTATATATCTTATTGTTCTTTCTTTTTATTTATATACATACATATACACACACACACACACACAAACACACACACACACACACACACACACACACACACACACACATATATATATATATATATATATATATATATAGTGAACATTAGTGTCAGTACCAAGCAGCAATTGTCTGTTTCATGCTTAAAATGATAAATGGGTCATATCAAGATCAGATCTTGATCTGCTTTGAGAAGAGGATGTAAGCATATACCTGTCCAAAATTCACCCTTGCAAAAATGATATTCTAAAAAAATATCAAGTTCAGATTAAAAAGAAGATAATTAAAATTCTTAAAGAAAACTTATTTTTATTTTTTTGTTTATTATAATTTAATATTTAATGATATAAGTTTTCTTTAAGAATTTTAATTATCTTCTTTTTATTACAAATTATAATAAATTGTTTTGTTTGTGTTAATAAATAAATCATAAAAAGTATTTTACTCATTTTTTGATCATCATAATTTAAGTTTGCCATGTAAATTTAATTATAGGTTCAATTTTTCCAGGAGATAAGAATGGTTGAAAAACATTGTTGTAGGCTTTTCTATTGATTGCATCTAATTGCTGTTTCCTTTGTTTGCCAAATATCTATAAGGAATTATATTCAACAGATCCAGTCCAGAAGTTGCTTGATGATCCTTCTGTGGAACTGTCCAAGTTACGACTGAAAATGAGTTCCTTAACAATGACAGTCACAAGTTCTGTAGAAGAAAAAGAACCATTTGAGAGACTGAAGAAGATCAGCACAGCCTTCTTTGGCAAAATCCGAATGATTATAGGGGACATGATACTCAGTGATGTGAAAGATATTAGAAGTAAAATTTCTGAAGCCTGTTCTTATGACCATCTTGGGTAAGTGACTAATTTTTCTGTCTGAATTTCTCGAATGGCAAGATATCATTATTTGCACTATTTATACATTTGAACTATTGTCCTCATCTTTGTTGTTGTTATCACAACATTTTGGCTGTTGTGCCCATTGTCTCTGGGACAATGGCCTAGTGGATTAAAGTGTTGGTTTCTGAATTTGTTGACATAGTAGTAGTGAGTTCAATCCCTAGGTTGGGCAGTGTGTACTTGCACTCAATGGAAACGGGCAAGAAATAACTGAACAGTGTTAAATCAAAATAAGAACTAGACAATATCCTTGGACCTGAGCAGTGGAATGAGAATGTAGATTATATAAAGGGTTCAGTTCAGAATTCACTGTAGGTTATCTAGATTGATATACATCTGAGGAAGGCCAGAGGGCTCAATGGTTGAAACGTTGTGATAACAACAACAAAGATGAGGACAATAGTCAAAATATAAATAGTGTAAATAATGATTGCTTTTTATTATCATTTGACTATTTTATAAATGTTTAATTTTTCTGACTGATATTACTAAGCATAAAGAATCAGTGTTTGGACTTCAGTCATTGCTATTTTTATTTTTCAGTTTGATTTGTCGATCAATTGTCTTGGACTCAAGCCAGAAATCTTCAGCTAACCATCACAGTATGGCCTTGGATTGTTCTGTGGTGCTTATGGATGTTGTTGAGTGCTTGTTTGATCGAGATAATAGTACTGCACCCATGCATGGATTCACTCTACCCATTTACTGCAAACTACCTGAGTATTGTGAGGTAAGAAAATTTCCTGCTAAATCTGTAATAAATTATTTGATCTCAGAAAATTTACATTTAAACATTCCCTGACGTCTTCAAGCCTGAGGAAACAGACAACTGCAAGTGAACATAGAAGGCGGCTTTCTAATGAAGTTAGGGGTTTGCTTTAAAAATTTCTTCCGTATTTCTGATCTATTAAAAGAGTAAACTTTCAGACAATGGCCAAAGAATTTATTCTTGACTGCTTATGTATATACAGGGCTTTGTGCTCCTCAAATTCTGGAATGGCTGCTACTTCCACTCTTACACCCCAAAATGGAATGTGCTCTTCTCTTTGCTCCTTTCATAAAAACGGAGCCGCTCCAGCTCCTGCTTCTGAAAAAAAAAGGAGCACTCTCTTTTTCCCCATTCCATGAAGATACATTGTAATATTACATCAACAAATTCTCAACTGTATTTTCATCTAATCTACATAGTTTATTGTTCCTCATTTAACCACAAACTTCAGCCTTAAAATTTATTTCTTTATTTTTATGTGTGCTGATGAAAAACGACTAGAATTATTAGTAATGAGTTTTTTTTTTTAATTTAGAATAATTAGTAAAAATTTTATCAGAAATTTAATTTAGATAAACAATATTTTATGCATGATCTCAAAAAATTTACATTTAGACATTCCCTGTTATGTCTTCAAGCCTGAGGAAACAGACAACTGCAAGTGACATGGAAGGCCTAGAGGGGAAATGATATATCAAAATTTTAAGTGTGCAGCTGGGGTTTAAATCTACGTAAAAGCGTGGCATAATATAACAAAAACGTTAAAAAATATTTGTCTAAATGATATTGATCAATGCAGTGACAGGAAATACTTATCCATTCAAATATAAATGACCAATATTTATCTGACTGAAGTAAATGCTTATAGACTCAAATATAAGTGATCAAGGCGGCTTTCTATCCTATCCCTGACCGAAGTAAATACTTATAGACTCAAATATAAATGACCAATATTTACCTATAACTCACTGAAGTAAATACTTAGAGACTCAATTACCATAGACTGACTTCGAACAGTAAATTATGTACCAAATATCGATATGTCATAAAATCCACCAACCTAAACTCCGCCAAGATTTTTTTTTCTTACCAAATTACTCCTGTCCCCATAATTTTCAAAATGTCCAAATCTCATCCTTGGGGACTAATAGAAGATTATCAATTGTTTCCTTGGCGCCGGCCACATCGTTCCAACTCTCCCCGCGGCTCAGGTCATCTTATTTAAACATTGGCGCCAGTAGCCAAAACTAATTTCAGAAAGATTTGAGAGAAATTCGGAATATTTTGCACGGACAATTGCACAGAATTAGCTTTCCAGAAATGAACGAACGGGTGCGCGCACACTCACTATTGGGCAGGCTGAAATAGTTTCCGTGATCATCATTAATTTTGGGGGCACATTTTATTTTATGTGGCAAGAAATTAATTTTAAACGTCACCAAAACAGAACCGCCCTCTTTTAATCGTTTGAGAGAACATTTTTTTGCCTTTTATCAGTATGGCTGATGCTAACCTCCCAAGAGAGTGGCACGTTGCGCCAAAGTATAAAGATTATAATGAATCAATTGCTAGGTTTGTTGCCAGGAACAGTGATTCACTGTGTGAGACAATTTTTCTCTCCAGAATCTCTGTTACACATTTATAAGTCTACCATTTATCCATGCGTTTTATATTGCTGCCACATCTGTTCTGGTGCCTTTTCTATGATTTTAGAGATTCTTGATAAAATTCAAAGAATCTGCAATATTATCAGTCCTGACCTGGTAACTCGGCTCTAGTTACCCTTGTCATATAGCTTCACTGTTCCTTTTCTATAAATATTTTCATTTTTCCAGAAGATTTAAAAAAATATTTTTTTATTTTATTTTGTAAACTTGGCCTACGATTACATATTTTCATCTTCATTTTATATTGGATGAAGCATTATCAACTATTATTATAAACTTCTGAGTGAATTAGTGAATTTTGAACTGACAACTCCCTAATAATGATCATCAAGACCAGGGCTTTGTAACCTTCTACTATGTGTCGACTTAGGTTTTTAAAATCATTCAGTCTATCAATTGCATACATATTATTATACAAGTCATGGTCAATATATTTGTTTTACAATATATTTTATATATGTCTATATTTCTGAGATGAGATAATATGTATTCTTTTTACATCGTTCGGACTATCGCCCTCATCTATTTTTGCCATATTTATCACAACCTTTCGGTCGTTGTACGTTGGAATGTCGAACTGAACCCTTTATTTCACTCGCTGGGGTAGACTGTTCTAGTTCCATGTGCCATGTCTAATGGACGTCAGTTATCAATTATCTCCTGTTAATTCCCTTCTCCAAGTTCTCCCCTGATTGATCTCACGCTCTTTAGGTCCTGTCACTGGATCTAACTAACGCCTTTATCCACTGTGCCATCTGTCCTTGAGGACATCTGTCTATTAATTTCTGGGACTTATAAACCTAATGCATTCAGCAACTATTTTTACCAGTGCTCATATTGCAATTTTTTGCTGTTATCATTCCATATTTTTTACCAGAGCTCATATTGCAATTTTCGTTGTTATTGTTTTTCTCTTACACTCCTTATTGCTGGTTCCCATATTGTATTCATTTCTATGCTTGGTCGGCTCAGGAGATTTTTGCGGCCTAGCATATGTGCTGATTCCTTAAGTTTACGAATTTTCCAATGGTGTTCTTTGTATATGATCTCAACCTGATCCCACAGAGGACGGTGATCTCCCTTTTCTCTCCATATGTGGTCAGCCACGCCTGATTTTTCCACTTCCCCTCATGTGACAGCTTTCTGGTGTTCTTGAAGCCTTACCTTGAGGGGGCGGCCTGTCTCCCCTTTATATTTCTTTCCGCAGCTGCACGGGATAGCGTACACACAGTCTTTAGTCATGTTCTCCTCTATGGGGGGCGTCTTACTCGGGAGAGATATCTGCGAAGTGTCGTCCAGCTTTTGAAGGTTGTCCTGATGTTATATGGACCGCAGACTCTTTGCATTTTCTACGATAACCCCTTCACATAAGGCAGGCCGACTGTTTTCTGAGTGTTTTTGTCCTCCTCCTCTTGTACTCGCCTATCCCAGTTTATTGGAGCTGTTACCGCGTACCCAGGTTAGTTGTTA
Organism: Acanthosepion lycidas; assembly: GCA_963932145.1. Classification (NCBI taxonomy): domain Eukaryota; kingdom Metazoa; phylum Mollusca; class Cephalopoda; order Sepiida; family Sepiidae; genus Acanthosepion; species Acanthosepion lycidas. The sequence goes on from OZ010589.1 coordinate 14,981,463, forward strand.
CGCACTGCTTATACTGACCAATTCTTTATCTGATGTCTCTGGGTCGCCACTTACGACTTTTGCTCGGTGTTGTAAGCAGCGGACGATCCCTTTCTTTACGCTGTATGGATGGTGACCAATGGGGAGGTAATGATGAACTTTGTTAGAAACAAAGAAAAATACTGAACTGTTACGTGGTATCTGTTCTACTGTATGGAAGTAAATGCTGATAATCTCCTAAAGATGAAGAACTGACTTGAAGCAACAGAAATGCAGTTCTACAGAACGATGCTGAAGATACCATAGACAGAATATGTGAGTAATGGCGAAGTTTTTAGAGAAAATGGAAACAAAAAGAACACATTTTTAACATCAGGAAGAGACAGTTGAAATTTCCAGGGCACAAAATGAGGAAAAAGGGTTTGGAAAATCTGATACTCATGGGACAGATTGAATGTAACAGGCATAGAATTGGAACTCGGCTCTCCGATTAACAATTCCAAACAATTATTAATTACACCACCCAAGTTTATAGCAGCTGATATTTCCAAGCGGTCACCCATCTAAGTACTGAGCAGTCTCGACGTTGCTTAACTGGTGATTGTATTTCAACGTGCATAACTATCTGTAGAGTATTTCCATTCATTGGATTAAGACACAGTGAACCAACTTTCCTAGCAGCAGATCTAGCATTTGATTCAATATTTCCACTTCAGCAAAAAAATATTAGTCCAAGAAGGCGCAACGAATCACTCTTTTGGGGGTTAGCATCAGCCATAGAGGGGATGCAGAAAGCAATCTCTCAGGTGATTAATAGAAATTTGCAGGCGTTAAAATTCACAAGCTATCCCTTCCCCCAGTTAACAGCAGATTTTAGGTAACCTTAGAGACCAGCTGCCAATTTGAGTGACTGATTCGTTTTTTATGGCTTACCAACCCATTGCAGGTTATTTAAAGCCAGAGAATATGCTTTGGAATGTAAGAATTTTTTTTTTAGGTAATAATTTTTTAGTGATCATTACACCACCAATTCATCAAAGCTACAACTAAAAAAAGATTCAAAGTAATTTCTTTTTGGAAGATGCCTCAGCCATTTTCATTACAAAAAAAACATATGCCTAAGTGTCTGCCTTAGATTTCTCTATAATTATGAAATTCAATAGGAGTAGATAGGTTCGCCTATCGTCCGGTTCACGTTCTTCCCCAGACTTTAAACAGGAGTGTTTTCCTTTATAGGATTGGGCTTCCGGTTTCTTTTAAAGTTTGTTCATTCTCTTTCATATCCAATCGTCCATTAGTATTATTGCCTTGAATGGGGTGAGTTTGATTAAGAAAAAAAATTTAACACAGATGACCGTCATATGATCAATAGAAAGTGGTTCCATTTTGCAGGCGTTAAAATTAACAAACCATTCCTTGCCCCAGTTAACAGCAGATTTTGGGTAACCTTAGAGATCAGCTGCCAATTTGATTGATTGATTCGCCACTTTGTGATATACCGTATATATGTACACTCTTAATGTGTGTATATATATATATATATATATATATATATATATATATATATATATATATGGCAAAGATCATCTTGAATAAATTGGAAAATGATCCTGGAATAATATATATTTGAACTTTATTTTAATCCTTCATGGGCTTCCAATCCTTAGCTTTGATTAATTAATGATGAACGTCATTTTCATTTATGATCGATTTCATCACAATTCTTCTTTTAAGCTTGGAGAGTAATTATACATTCTTATTGCTCAAAGTAGAGTCCAGTAGTGTTGTAAAAACCTTGGAGAATTCCAGTAAGATATCTTTAATCATTTCTAATTTACAAGTTCAAAGCTTAATCTAACAATTAGACAATTTTGCTGTTACACCTAGTATATTGGATAATCTACTGTCTATACTGACAATTGACTGGTGAAATAGCAAATTCTTCAATGACTTCATCAAAAACTAACAAAAAAAATGCAAGTTACTTTGTAGAAAGTTGTAATTTTCATTTCAAAAGATGGTCCTAATTTTTTTGTATTCTAGAGCATTTTTAACTGTTACTAATCAAGTATGTTTAGTGTGTATTTTAAGCATACTATATTTGAGTATTTGAAAGTTTGGTGCAAAAATAATGACGTAATAATGTCGTTTTTTGACGTATTTTTTAACGTCAAAAAACGACATCATTACGTCATTATTTTTGCACCACCCTAATAGTATTATTATATTAGTATTATAATGGTATATAAACTAGTTTTATAACTTTAAGAGTGAGCTGCTGTGCAATAAGTATTTGAGGGGGGCGAGGAACTCAAGGGCTGCCCTGAGCAGCACACACACTCTAGCTGTGCCAATGCCTTGACTGTATGTATGGATCTAAGCATACTAATATGTCTCATTCTTTTACTGTGAAATTAGCTAGATGTAACTGTAACTTTTCTAATAATTTCTCTTCTCACCTGTGGAACAGTTGTCCGATATTTCTTTCTTCCCTGCTACCTACAACCCTCAAAAATTTAAATGCAACGTCAATCGCCATCTTTTGTCTTCCTGTTCTTTTATTCTTTCTCCTCACTAAAGTGTTCCCCTTCCCTTGCATGTTAGGGGTATTATTGCTTGGCTTAATGTGATTTATAAAAATCACAGCAAAGATTAGGACAATTGTTATCTTCTGTCTTCTTAATTCCTGTCTTTTATTTTTCTCCCTCCTTAACAATTTTTTTTTTCTCCACCCTCATATTCTTTCACACTCAGTTCCCCACCCCCATACTTGTGTCTCAGTGGCTTTATTACCTTGCTTGGGATGAAATGATAAAAAAAAAAAAAGACTCCAAGTGTATGTAGATAATAATTGTATATATTTGCATCTTTAAATATTCACTGTAGACGCCGGTATGACCACGCCCCATGTTCACCAGTAGACTCGCAGCACCCCCCCCCCACAAGCGCTCCCCATAGAGACTCAAATATAAACATGACATCTGCCTGTCTATACACACAAGCAAAATAGGAAAAAAAATATTTGGATATTAAACGATCCAACAGGCATTGATATATATAACCGTATAAAATCGTGTATGTAACTTTCGAGGACCAAATTTTGAAGCTAATTTTAAGGGGGTCACTTCATACATGAGATATAAAATTAGTGTATGTACTGCTGGTCCTGGCTATGCCACTGACCAAACCATATATCCATTTACTGTTGTTAAAAAGTACAGCTGTATTTAAAATACACATAATTTTGATAAAACTGATGTTTTACTTAACTGTATCCAATAATAATGCATGTAATAGTCACATATTAGTATCATATTATAAAATACAAACAGTGAATATGCATCTGTTCCATTGTTTATGTTCCTAAGATGTTTAGTGGTTTCTCATTCGGTTTTTTATATGGCTGTACACGTTTATGTAACGAGTATAGCATTACAAACGGTACTTTTATCATTCTCTTTTACAGTTTTAACTTATTTAACTAGATGATGAGATAAAGAGATAGAGGAAAAGACGTTAGTCTGTTGTAATTTGGTCTCTCAAAAAAGGGAACTTTCATGAGACATGATAAAATCATTTTTAAAAGTGAAAATTTGGGGGTCACACGATACACAAGATTGTGTGTTATACGAGTATATATGGTAGTTAAAACCACAAGCCAAATGAGTAAGAGGCGGAAAAAGAAAAAAAATTCATTAACTTTAATTACAAAATTATTTTTTTTTACAGAATTTTGGAAATCTTGGTTGGGGTAAACAAATTGGTGCTCGCAATCCATTTAAAATAATTCTGCAATTCCTTCTTCAAGAAATCGTTTGTAAATCGCCATAAATCTGGCCACAAAGGCTTCCATGTGAAAGATTGGTTTCTGTCCAAGTTGCAGGCGATGTTCAAAATAAGCAGCTGATTGTACGACTTCCATTTTGAGCTGGCCATCGCAATTGGAGATGAGCTCTTCAAGAAGACCCTGGAAAAACAGAAAAGAAAAAAAAGTGAAAAAAAAAAAAAAAACAACAAAAAAAACAGAACAATACATAATTCCTGACCATCGACAATCCATTTTCCTGTTTTCCAATGCATTTTTATAGCAAGTTCCTTTTCAATCAATCTCATAATAATAGTGCTTGGATCTCCCTTCGTTAGCACGACCATTACGTCCTGCCAGTCATAAATAACAGGCTACTCCGTTTTGATCGTGGGAAAAGAAGGGAATATAGAAGTGTGGAGAGATAAAATCAGATTAAGCTGATAAGAACAGATACTGCACTTTGAACTTAATCACAAAGCGACTGTATTTTCTTGCCACCCCACGCTGGCAGGATGTGACACAAGAACAACTTAATGTTGTTACTACCAATGCCTCCTCTTTAGTTCAATGCGGGAGGTATTGCCATGGGAGACCTGGTACATCTCAGTAATATTGTCAGTTGCGCTCAGTCCGCAGACAGAGACACAACGGAGAGAAGAAATGTAGTTTATCCACGAGTCCAGTTACCATAAATAAAATAACATCGCCTGCTGAATTATTTTTAAATTATTATTACTAATTATTATTATTAAGAGAAATGTCCATAAGACGGAGATTTGGCTAGTATATAAAATAGACATATTCTAAGTCATGCTTAACTTAATTCCTGACCATCGACAATCCATTTTACTGTTTTCCAATACATTTCTATAGTAAATTCCTCTTCAGTGAATTTCTATAATCCTGACACAATGGCTGCAACATCACAGAGAAGAGAATGGAGAGTGATTTTATCTCAGTCTTAAGTGTCTAGCGCTTCACAATCAGCAATAAAGTCTGAGAAATGGGATCTTCAGAAATAGCCACCCACTTGACCAAAAGAGAAAATAATAAATCCATAAATAAAAATTTTAAGGGTTAAGTGACACCAAGCAGGATATAAGAAATTCCTAGTCGTAGACTTATATAAACTGTCACAGTTGGGATTAATAGTGCAGGACTGTCCGAACAGGCTGTTCAATGATGTAGCTCTAATGCCTGTTAGAGGAGTTGCCAGCCATGCTTTGAATGTTGAGGTGAGCAGAGAGTTGGTAGGAGAAAGTTTGAGTTCTTGGTTGGGGGTAAAAGCTGATCTGTTAGTCTGATGCAGTGGAAGTTGTAACATCTCACCAGACCAAGAGAATCCATGAAATGAACAAGGAAATTTGTGTGTGTGTGTGTAAAAAAAAAAAACAAAAACACAACAGGATTCAAATCTTCATTTCTTACTGTTGAATTTATTTTCACCATTCATTTTTGGGTGAACGTGCAGTGGCTCCATCCTAGTTTTTGCACACATTGACACAAATGAGAATACAAACACAATGTAGGGTTATGTATCCGCCTAGCAGAAAACTAAGAGAGAGTACCATTGAATATGAAAATTTTAATATCTGGGAAACTTTTTAACTGAACAGGGAAAAAATGTGGCACTGAAATCCACAGACATAGCTTTTGGAAGGGCATCTTTTACTATCCCTAAGTAAAGTATTAAGAAACATGAAAATTTCATTAGAAACAATGAAAAGAGAACTGAACTGTTACGTAATATCAGCCCTCCTATATGGCAATGAATGCTGGACAATCTCCTCACAGATGAAGAAGAGACTTCAAGCAACGGAATCAAAGAAAAGAGTACTGAACTGTTACGTAATATCTATCCTCCTATATGGCATTGAATGCTGGACAATCTCCTCACAGATGAAGACGAGACTTGAAGCAACAGAAACAAAGAAAAGAGTACTGAACTGTTACGTAATATCAGTCCTCCTATATGGCAGTGAATGCTGGACAATCTCCTCACAGATGAAGAAGAGACTTGAAGCAACAGAAAGAAAGAAAAGTGTACTGAACTGTTACGTAATATCAGTCCTCCTATATGGCAATGAATGCTGGACAATCTCCTCACAGATGAAAAAGAGACTTGAAGCAACAGAAACAAAGAAAAGAGTACAGAACTGTTACGTAATATCAGTCCTCCTATATGGCAGTGAATGCTGGACAATCTCCTCCCCACATGAAAAAGAAACTTGAAGCAATATAAATGTGGTTCTACGGGAGAAAACATGGACTGAAATGGATGCACACTTAGCATCAGAAAGAGAGAGTTGAAATTTCTATGGCACATGAGGAAAGAGGGCTTGGAGTATTTGACACTCACAGAAGCCAAGAGGGAGAGAGGAAAGCATCAAATAACCTACCTAATGGGTTTATGCAAATGGTTGACAGGTCAGGGATTAGGAGAGATAATAAAAAGACAAACTTTACTCAAAGCTAAAAGGACAGGAAGTTGCGGAGAGCCATGATCGCTCATGACTTGAAAGGACATGATGCATAGAAAAAGAACAATATGGAATTAATTTTAATTATTATAAAAGAAATTGCAAAAAAGTAAGTGTAGTGTCAAATTATTTTTGATTATTAATAAAAAATATTACGAAAACTTTTATTGTGACTAACTTTTCCATCTCTGTAGGATGAGATTTCAGGCAAATATACCAACTATAATAAATTTCAGTTACTATAAAAATGCTTGGTAACTAATTTTTACTCTAAAAAACAAAGCCATATAAAAAAAAAAACAAAAAAACAGCTTACTTTCATGATTATGTCTGGTGGTATGCAGTGTGTAAGCAGTTCATAAAGCCGTTCACGGACTTCAAGAAGTCTGCAAAAAAAAAACAAAAAAAAAAAAAAAACTTCATGTTAGATTATATGCCGAAGCAAGGAGCTGCTATTTCATTTATTTTTTATGGCTTATCAACACTTTGTCAGTTATTTAAAGACAAAACATATATTAGATTCTAAAAATAATTCTTTTTTTTAAATATTGCATTAACAAATTTTTTGAGGGGATAACAATGAACCCTGCCTCCATATTACTATTTAACCCATAGTTGGGGGGAGAGAAAATTCTCACCGGGAGCAGTTGATGATTTTGTTCAGTGGAGGTCGGGGTTCAAAAGTAACATGAGGAGTGAGATAAAGAATATGAAACGAATTAGCTGAATTCACCTTTGGGGACTTTGCTGTTGAACCATCAGGGCTGCTGTTTCTTGCAGGTAAAGTTTCCAGTCGGGCTCGACCACTTCTTGGTCAGCACTGAAGGGGTACCTGATGAAATATAAAGTATATAGAGTTTATAAAGTATAAAATAAATCGAAAAAGGAGAAAGGTAGTACATAGCTTTTATTAAGAAAAAACAAAAAAAACTACTGTATTTGCTAGCCTATCGGATACACTATTTTGCAGAAACAGAATTGTGTGTGTTTAAAATCAGTGTACCTGTCTATTTCTGAGATGAGGTATTATGTACACTATTTACATTATTCGGACAGGCCCCAAAGAAAGGCGAGTTCAATACCTGGTTAAGGCAGTGGAGAACTTGGAGAAGGGAATTGATAGGAGATAACTGACATCCATTAAGCACAGCATGTGGAACTAGAAAAGTCTACCCCAGTGAGCAAAATAAAGAGTTCAGTCCAACATTCCAACCACCTGAAGTAGGCTGGAGAGCACAATGGCTGAAACATAAATAGGGCGACAAAGATGAGGACAATAGTCTGAATAATGTAAATAGTGTAAATCAGTGTGCATTTTTTAAAACATCTGCATACATTTGCCATTTCAAAATGAAACACAGATGACACTGCTGACATGGAAAAGAAATTACAAGACTTCCAAGACTGGCTAGTAAAAGAAAGCAAGAAAAAAGGAATAACTATCAACAGCAAGAAGACAGAAAGTAATTTATGCCAACGAAAAAACATGTTGGAACTAACGAAGCTTTCTCTGCCCAACGGTTTGAATTTTGTCGGAGAGCATATATTTTTCTTTCTAATATTCGGGCTAGTAAAGGAAAATAAATAAATATGGTATTTAATAAATAAACACGGTATTTACTCAAATACGAGTACAGACTAAAAATAACATTTAAGCAATAATAATAATCATAATAATATTACACACACACACAAGTGTAACAGCAAAATTGTCCAAATCACATAAAAGCAAAACTCTCCATTTGTCAAATCAAGCTTTTAACCGTTCTATCTTAAAAATGATTAAAGATATTGTATTGGAATTCTCTGTGGTTTTGGACTCTACTTTGAGCAATAAGAATGAATAATTACTCTCCAAGCTTAACAGAAGAATCGTGATGGAATCAATCATAAATGAAAATGACATGTTCATCATTAATTAATCATAGCTAAGGATTGGAAGAGCATGGAGGATTGAAATAAAGTTCAAATCCAGAATCATTTTCCAACTTATTCACGATGATCTACACCCACTCTAACCTTCTAACTTTCTGTCCTGGAGTAACAAGGTGCCACACAGGTTTCACATATGATTTCATTTTCAAGTCTTGTTACACTTCTCTTTGGACTCTTGGGGCGTCGTCTGGGGGGACAATTCCAGAAAGAAATTAGCGTGGTAAAGGTTAAAACAAAATGTTGTGCAATGGTCAGTGTCGTACTTACTGTTGTACTTTGCATGCTTCACACATTAAAAGGGCTCGCCTCATGTTTCTCCCGCTGCTCTCAGAAATCTTCTTGGCCAACTCCGAGGGCAATACGAGGCCTTCTTTTTTGCACACCATCTGTAACACCTGACACATCTGTAACGAGACGGATGTCAGACAGAAATCATAACCTGTTACTTAAGAACAGTTTTCCCAATTCATGTAATAACTTGGAATAGATTCTTTAAAATATGCTAGCACTGTATTTCTGCCACTCGGACGCAGGGTGAGAAGGAGACCGAGAAGACTTTAGTAACGAAAAGTGAGCAAAAGGACAATAAAAGAACAGGATTCAGGAAGACATAGAATGGCAACTAACACTGCATTTAAATTTTTAAAGAATAATGGAGGTGGTAAGGAAGAAAGAAATCGAGTGTTTCACAGGCAAGAAAAGAAAATGAAGAAGAATACAACTGATAGTTGCACCTAGCTAGTTCAACAGTAAAACGGTGGGACCTACCTACCAACCTAGTAGCACATTTAAATTAAGTCGAGGCACTAAGAAGAAAAGCTCATCAGAACAATTGCCATAAAAATACTTGTAGAAAAGACAGAGGGAAAACTCTTCATGTTGGTGCGAAAGTGATTGAAGTGGAGAATGCTAGGTCAGAATCGATTATCGTTGTAACCTAAGGAAGGTTACTGAATAGAATAATCACACAAAGGTTGGTAATGAACAATAATACTTAGGACAAGAACAACACATATAAGATTCGCCAGTGGCACATAGTAGTCAACTGCTAGAAGTGAGTCTAGTGAATTCCACAATGAATCTCCAACTGCAGACCAACATACAGTATTTACTACTGTATTTATGTGAATGGGGACACACCCATTATCGACCGTAGGTATGCTGCAACAATTACACTGCAGATCCTTCATTGAAATGAATTTTGTCAAGAATCTTGAGATACATAGTAGGGGCAGGGACTAAATTTATCAGCATTATTCAATACATTCTACGAATGGTAGATTTATAAAAATGCAAGCTGGATTCCGATTTGTCTGGCAATGACACAGTGAACCAACTTTCCTAGCAGCAGACCTAGAAATTGATTCAATATAATTTCTGTTTCATGCCAATTGAAAATGTGAGCCCAAGAAGGTGCAAAGTGTTGCTCTCCTGAAGGTTAGCATCAGCCATACTGATGACAGACAAAAAGGTTCTCTGTGGTGATTAGATAAAAGCAGTTTTGTTTTTGAGGTGCTAAAATTTACAAGCCATTCCTTGCCCTGGTTAACCACTGATTGAAAGTCCTTCTTGAGATTAGTTGCTAGTTTTATTTTATCTCATCTGTTGGACTTGCTACTAAAACAGGAATAAATAGTTATGTCATCTGCATCTGGGAAATACCTGGTAGGAGAAAGATTAATAACCGTATATGGGAAAACTTGTAGTTACTGGTGATATCTGTCTATATTTTTGAGAGGAGGTATTGCAATTATTTACATTGTTCAGAATGTTGTCCTCATCTTTGTTGTCATATTCATGACATTTCGGCCATTGTATGCTTCGGTCTTCTTCAGGTGATTGGGATTTCGAACTGAAAGAGGGCTAGGTTATTCTAGTTCCATGTGCCATGCCTCTTCAGGATATCTCAGTTAATTCCCTTTAACTTGACTCTCCAAGTTTTCATTCACCACTGCAGTAGCCAGGTATTGATCTCACAACTGTTTGGGGTCAAGTCACTGGATCCAACCAATGCCTTTATCCACTGGGCCATGTGTCATTGAGGACACCTGAAGAAGGCTGGGGCATACGTCTGGAATGTTGTAAATATGGCAACAAAGATGAGGACAACAGCTCGAACAATGTAAACTGTGTAAATAGCCTGGTGATATTGATTGATTTGCTTTTTACGGGTTATCAACCCTTTGTGGGTTATTTAAAGTTGAAACATATTTCAGATTGTTGAAAATCACTTACAGTACCTGGTGTTCCCAAGTGGTCCCCCATCCAAGTACTGATTGGGTTTGACACTGCTTCAGAACTGGTATTTTTTTAGCAAGATTTGACTAAGAGTGACGTTGTTGAAAGTGTTTAAAAGTATAAAGCTAGTTAAAAAATAAAGTTTACAGGTATTTGAATTGTAGCACTTAACTGATTGAAGTAAATTAAACAATAAATACTTTTTGCTTTTTTTTTTTGTTTGTTGTCGTTATTATAAATAAGGCAAAATTGAAGAGAATAATCACTCTCCATCCCACAGAAAAATATGAATTAACAGGAAAATACAAGTTACAGTTTTACTAGAATGTAATCAAATAACCAAACATATTTTAAAATTTTATTAAATCCTTTCTTGGTCAGGCTGAGTACTTTTCAGTACGACATCACATAAATATAATTTGGGTATTTTACAGTTTTTTTTAAATTTTATATGGGCACATGGCCTAATGTTCAGAACATTTGCATTCTGACCATGAAACTCGGGTTCGAATCTCACCATGGTTGCATTGTCAGGAACGAGACTCCCTGATGTTACTGGTCTGGAGGGTGGGGACGATCCCAGCATTTTGGAAAGAGCCTGAAAGCCATGCCATGGGTTGACCCAAGGTTTGCGAGTGAAATTGGGTAGACGGAACCCTTGGGGGCTGTCAATAGTTGTCACAAAGTCACAAGTCATCATGGCTGAGGGCTTGAGCGTGCTGGCCTTGTTCAAACTGTTGATCATGCTAGATAACACACTCTTTCCCAGAAACTGTAACTAAGATCTGCTCAGTATAGTTGCAGTATAAACCACAGGTGGGCTCTGTGGGTGTTGAATAAACAGAAATGAACCTGAGCAAGTGTCTGCAATAGGGATTGGCTAGCTGCCTTAGTAGATGGGTATCCTTGAATATGAATGGCCAACTATACATTTTGCAATTTACCAGTAAAATAACACAGTAAACTGGTCTTTTGAACAGGAGATAAGTTTATACCTTGATTCCTTTCGTTAAATTCTACTTCAACGCTATACTTCTAATGACTTTGCCTAAACTTTGAAATTTTATTTACTATTTCCACAATAGGAGTAGATAGGTTCATCTATCGCCCGGTTCACTCTCCTCCCCAGTTTTTTTGATAGGGGTAGATGTTTATCCCTGGTTTCCTATCTAGAATCGGATTGCCTGTTCCCTCTGAAATGTACTTCAACTCTATACTTCTAACACCTTCATCTAAACTGTGAGGTTCTATTTACTATTTATTTTTTCCTCAATAGGAGTTGAGAGGTTTGCCTATTGTACAGTTCACACTCCTCCCTGTTCTTTTGTGCAAAGCGGGTCGTGCAAAGATCTACTTTATTTTTCAGCGATGAATTCTCGAGACTAAAACTCCTATTTCTTACAACGCAAAGCAGTCCATCAACTTCCTATCCCTCCCCGTGACATTATAGACGGGGAAATAGGTATTTTCATCTGGTCTTTAAGTGTTTCTGTTTTGATAGATCAGCAGTTTGCTCTTCTAAGTGGCATCCACTTTGACCATAGTGGAATGCGAAATAAAGGAGCAGATGAGGGTTTTTTAGAGATCAAGCGACAACAAAAACGGAAATAGGTTATATCCGGGTGCTGGTCTATATTAACAGTCAGGCCTAGGATTAGAGAGAGTTCTGGTCCACCCTTGGAAAGATACAGACTCGTCTGTCAGGTGGTTCCAGTGACATGCATTTGTATTGCCAGCCACCATGTTGGGATGAGTAAATGGACAAGGAGCTGGTAGAAGGAAGGAGCTGACATAGCAGAATTTGTCCCAAGTATCACCTACCTACCTACTGACCCAGACAAGGTGAATCCCTGAATAAAACATCAACACATAATAATCTAAATTAAACACAACGTTAGATAGAACAAAGCTTGTGTCAAAGTGATCAATATTAATAGTGGACACTGGATGGACTCACAGAAAGATGCAACATCATCAAATGGTTTTATCTCGTCCTTAAGTATTTCTGTTTGATGGACCAGCAGTTTTGTCTTCTAAGCAGCATCTACTTTGACCAAAGTAGAATGGGAAGTCAATGAGTGGATGAGGGGTTTTTAGAGATCAAGTGGCAACAAAAACAGAAAAAGGTGATATCCGAGTGCTGGTCTATATTAACAGTCATGCTTGGGATTGGAGAATGTTCTGGACCACCATTGGAATGATAGAGACTAATCCATCATGTGGTTCCAGTGACATGCATTTGTATTGCCAGCCACCACAGGATGAGTAAATGGACAAAGAGTTGGTAGAGGGAAGAGCTGACAGCAGGATTTGTCCCAGGTATCACCTAGCTAGCTAGCTAGCTAGCTATCCATCGAGATAAACAGGGGAATCCCTGGATAAGACATCTACATATAACAGAGGAAAAAGGTTCATGTTCTTATTTCCAGAAGTGGCATTTGTCTTTCCTCATGCCCTTTCTCAGCTTTTGATGCCCACCAAGATGATCAATAATTGAAATGCAATATGGGGTAACTATTAGTCGGTATGTGGAAAGAGTCACATTGTATGTTTATACCTTCAGCTTGCTTATACTGCCATCCATCTAGCTTGGGATTGGGGAGAGTTCTGGCCCATTTTTCGCAGAAGACAGACTTGTCCGTCGCGTGTTTCCAGTGACATGCATTTGTATTGCCAGTCACCATGTCAGGATCTGTAGATGGGCAAGGGGTTCGTAAGGAGAAGAGCTGATCTAGCAGAATTTGTCAAGTATCATCTCCCTACCCACTCAAGCAAGCAGGTAAGCCCTGAATAAAATATCTATGTATAATAGAGAAAATTGGGTCCCTGTTCTTCTTTCCTGATGTGACATTTGACTTTCATTGGGTTTTTGGAGATCAAGTGGCAACAAAGCCGGAAATAGGGTATATCCTGGTGTGGGTCTGTATTAACAGTCATACTTGAGATTGAGGAGAGTACTGGTCCATGCCTGCTGCATGGTTTCAAAGCCTCCATTCATATTGCCGGCCACCACGTTGGGATGACCAGATGGATGAAAATTTGGTACCAGGAAAAGCTGACATAGCAGAAGTTGTTTCATGTATCACCTACCTATCCACTGACCCGGACAAGAAAGCAAAACTCTGAATAAAGCATTTGGGAACATATGCTTTGCGCTCTTATTTCTCACAAAGGCCACTTATGCTTAACTTCAGAAAGAGACAGCTGAAATTTCTGGAGCGCATAAGGAAAGAAGGGTTGGAAAATTTGACACTTACAGGAAATATTGAAGGTAAGAGAGATGGAGAAAAATAATCTATAAACTACCTGGCAAGCATGAGCGAACAGATGACAGAGTAAGGTTTAGGAGAGACAGCAAAAAGACAAACTTTACTAAACGCTACAAAAGACAGGAAGTTGTGGAGAGCCATGATCTTCAGTGAATAGTCAACATTCTCAAATGAGATACAGATAATTTTATATAAAATAAAAATCGATGACAAAGATATGTTATTTTATTTTGTTTTAAGAGGTATCACCCCATGCAAAGCAGTAAAGCCACTTACAAGGGGGTTACAGGGTGTGGAAGAATTAGGAACAGAAACATTAATGATGAGCGGAAAGAGGACAGTAAATAGCGATTGACATTGCATTTGATTATTTTGCAGGTTAAAGTTGCCTAGAAAGCATGGTGCTGGAAGGGAGTTCCACAAGTGAGATGTGCAAGAAAAGAAACTGTTAGCATAGAACTTATGGCTACATCTAGCGAGCTTGTCTGTAAAGTGATGAGATCTTGATGACAGTCTAGCACTGAACTTAAATGTCTGGGTATCATAGTGAAGAGCTCATCCAAATAAACACCATGAAAGTATTTATAGAAAAGGCACAGAGAAGCAACCTTACAGCAGTTAGAAAGTGACTAGAGCTGAGATGCCAGATCAGGACCAATAATATTGCCGTTTCTTTTTTGGATTTTATCAAGGAGCTTAAGGTAAATAGCAGTAGCACCGGACCATATGTGGCAGCAATATTCTAAGCATGGACGAATGGTAGACTTATAGATATGTAGGATAGTTAAAAAAAAAAAAAAAAAAAAAAAGCAAAATAATGAACAATCACAAGAAAACTTGTAATTAAACAAAAAAGTCATCATAAATAATTTTTTTTTGTTTTATTGGCCTATATAGATCTGCAGATAATACAGAAGGATGTATTTTTATTCAAAACTCCAAGAAGAAACGTCCACTCACCTGATCAATGGAGGGTGCTGGAACACGAATGCCTAAACATCGACTTTTAATAGCTGGAATCACTTTACTGGTGGAATTACAAATAAGGATAATCCGACAAGTTGATATGTATTTTTCCATTGTACGTCGGAGAGCATGCTGTGCATCTTTGGTCAAGCGATCAACTTCATTTAAGACAATCACTAGAATACAAAATAAAGCCATAATACTTCCTTCATATGAACATACATATCAAGAAATTAAAAACATTCAGATTTGCTAAAAAAAAAAATTGCTATACCAGGATGAAAACATGACCCAAACTTAAAAGTTTTATTATCAAAATCTCTTATTATTAAGAGGAAAGACCAAAGAATTTTTTGATTGTCAAATTATATTTTTTTTGATCCCTTATTGAACATTCAAAATTTTAAATCAGTGCTGACCGGATGGAAAATAGAGATTGGTATAGGAAGTTTTAGCCTCTTTTTTTTTTTTTTTTTTGGCAGTGAAAAACACATTAATTTGGAAATTCTTGCAAAAATCAAATTATTGTCACATTTTAATGAACTTTCAGAACTCGTTCAGAAATGAATTAAATTATTTTTGAAATGTTGCTTTTTAGAAAATCAGTGGTAAAAATAAATTTTGTTTTTTTTACATGTGCTATGCCTCACTTATTTAATTTTATGAAATATTGAGAAATTAAATTTTGTAGAGTCTAACGTTTACATTAGTTAAAAGCAGAAGTCCTTGGAGAATTAAAATCAATTTTTTTAGTATTTTTTATTTTACAATTCAGAGCAGAACTGGGGGAGTTACCAAAAATCTGCTCTGAATTGTAAAATAAAAGATACAATAAAACAAAGACATTATTTAATTAGAAAAGCTTAACTGCTTTTATGAATAAAATATATTAGGGACACAATATGTCTTCATTATTTATCAAAAAAATTTTGAGGAATAATTAATTTTTACAAGAATTGTTTTTCTTTTTTTTGCAAATTTCAATTATAATAACTTATAAAGTTTTAAATCTTTTAAAATTCTGTCAATAGAGCCTTTTTTGCTCGGTGTCCTGTATAAAATTTTGATATTACCTAAAATTTGTCTAATGTTAATATTTTGTTTATTTGTCATATCTTTATCTATGTGTGTGGATACATATATATATATATAGATATATATATATACATACATACATATATATATCTCTTTGAATAAATATAGTTGTAAGGTGTGCTATATTTATGGGGTAAAGTGCTCAATATCAGAGAGAGTGTATGTAAATATAAAAGTGAACATTGAAGTCAACAGGCTGTTTCATGCTGGACGCAATTCGTGGCTTGACGATTGTGTCCAGCATGAAACAGCCTGTCACCTCTGAGTGTTGACTTCAATGTTCACCATATATATATAGATATATATATATTTTCTGTGGGGTACTAAATTTTATTATAGAAATAAAAAGGGTAAAACCAATTTTACTTTTCATGATAAAAAAAATTACAATAAAAAACACAAACAAACGCAGTCAACCAGTTTCGCCCTCACTCAACAGAGCTGGAATTGAGGGATTATATATCGCAACACAAAAATATAAAATACGTAATGCCTTTATCCACTGGATCAGTGGATAAAGGCACTGGTTAGATCCAGTGACAAGACCCAAAGACTGTGAGTTCAATACCCAGTTAAGGTAGTGGTGAACTTGGAGAGGGGAATCAACAGAAGATAACTGATAACCGACATCCATTAAAACATGGCATGTGGTACTAGAACAGTCTACCCCAGTGAGTATTCAGATTTTATAAACCTGTAAAAGGTATGTCTTCAAAATGTATGCATATATTGATGGAAAGCCATGTAAATTTCATCAAGACGTACAAGTATGACCATATCAGCGGATGAGAGTTAGTAATACCAAATTATTTGATAATTAATAAAATAAATACAGATAATAGTAGGGAGAAATGAAAAAAAAAAAAAAAAAGGGGCAGTGAAAAATAATCTGAGGTTAATTGGCTGTCCTGACCTTTGAAATCTCGTTGGGTGCTTGTCTCAAGTTGGTTGACTTCGGCAACAGTCTTTATGAGTTCCTGGATAACCACACGATCTTGAAAGCCGACATCACTATAATGGATGGGAAAAGAAAAAGAAAATAAATTAGAAACTAATTAAATTAAGTACTAATAATTGACTAATATTTAAAAACGCTGGTTGTAAGCATAATTTTATCATCGTAGAGGTTAATAAGAACTCCTGACTAAAACAGTAGGCTTTACATAATAGAACCAAACTAACACTTATGGCTTAACAACCCTTTGCAGGTTATTTAAAACCAGAAAATATTTTTAGATTTTAAGAATTTGGGGTGGGGAGATAATGATTTAGTGTTAAAAGTCTTACTAATTAACCCATAACTGGGGGGAGAAGAAGTGGATTCATACCTAATCAGAATTTAATACAGTCAAGTTATGTGGATATGAAGTGGGGGATCAATTCTATATTATAATCAATATATAAACCGATTCCTCACGTTGTGACCATGGCAATTTCTATACAATTATATTCCAGAGAATATAAATAATTCGAAAAGACATGCCTACAAGAAATTATATGGAGAAAGTGGAGGATCAATTCTTTATTACAATATATAAACTGATCCCTTACTTTGTGGCCACGCTAGTTTTATACAATTATATCACAGAGAATTTTCTGAAGTCATGGATTTTTTTTTTTATTTATTAATCTGATAGATTTTATCATTTTAGACATTATTTTTAGTGGACAGCCGTATTTGAATGGCCGCTCCGTTTATTAGACAATATATTGATTTATTTGTGTCTACTGGCCTGAATATCCAAGAAATCTTATTAAGGTAAAATATGCACTCTTCAGCAGGATCTTTTTCTTAAATAAATGGAGCATCTACTCAAATATGAGTATCCAATAAAAATAATGTTTAAAGTGATAAATTTTTTTTTTTTTATTTTTTTTATAAGCATTTCACCCCAAGCAAGGCGGGAAGCCACTAGGACGCAAGGGGTTACAGAAAATTTAGAGCAAGATCAGATAGGAGTGATAGAAGAAAGGATGAGGGTAGTGGATAGATCAAGGCAACTGGAGATGTCTATTGACATTACACTTGAATAGCTGGAGATTATAGCTCACAGGGAAACAGGAATAGGGAAGGGAGTTCCACAGGCAAGGGGTGCGAGACATGAAGCTATTAGAGTAGAAGAGACGGCTACATTTAGGAGTTTCGACAGTGAAGGGCAGAGAAAGTAAATAAAGCTAAAAGACATTATTCAATTTATTAATTTGTTTTTTTTTTATAGCTTATCAACCCTTTGCATGTTATTTAAAGCCAGAAAAGTATTTTTACATTTTAAGAAATTTGGGGAGGAGAGGGGATTACAGTTGGTCGGTTTGGCAATTCATGTTTTGGTATTGGTTTCAGTTTTTTTTCCCTTCATACCACAGTTTTTGATTTTGTTTTTAATTTAGTATTTTTGCTTTCGACGGAATCCATTCATTTTCTTGTGTAATGACAGCATTTTCAGTCGATATCTGATTTTGTTTGTGATTAATAAATTTGCAACTTAGTCCACTGAACTCACAATATTGTGTGTATTTATGGTTCAATCTTAAAAATATTCATATGGCTGGAAAGAAAATAAAACAATCTTTCTACACATGTAATTTATATCCGCTTTTATTCATTGAATTTTTATTTTCAGCAAGTTAAAACGGTATTTTGGTTTGAACAGCTGAAAATGCGAAATATTTCTTTTTTTTTTTTAAGACTAAATTTTACATGTTACTTTGTTTCACAAAATCAAAGTGACCAGTCTTTATCAATATTCTTGAAATTGTACACTCAATTAGAAGACAACTTAAACTACATCCAGGAAGATGTTTATTTCTTCTCTGACCTGTGGAAGTGAATCCCTTAAAAAATTATAAAGTAAAAGACACATGGCACAGTGCATAAAGGCTTTAGTTAGATCCAGTGACAGGACCCAAAGAGTGTGAGTTCAATACCTGGTTAAGGCAGTGGAGAACTTTCAGAGGGAAAATTATCAGGAGATAACTGATGACTGACATCTATTAAACATGGCATGTGGAACTAGAACAGTCTACCCCAATGAGCAATATAAAGGGTTCAGTTTGACATTCCAACCACCTGAAGAAAGCCGGAGTGTACAACGGCCGAAACGTTGTGATAAATATGGCGACAAAGATGAGGACAATAGTCCGAATAATGTAAATAGTGTACATAATACCTCATCTCAGAAATATAGACAGATAAAAAAAAAAAAGAAAAAAAAAAAAAGAGCAACTGATAGTAATAAATGTGAGGTAAAAGAACTTTCAAATGTCTCACTGGTGGAACTCCATTCCAGCTCCTTGATTTCCAGCCAACTTTGACCTTCAAAAATTTAAATGCAATGTCAATCATTATCGTCTGTCTTCTTAATTCTTGTTCTTTTATTGTCCTTTCTTCTTAAGAGTGAATTTTTTCATATTCTGTAACACACACTAACCCCTTACATATTAGTGACTTTGTTGCCTTGATCAGGATGAAATAAATAAAAAAGAATTACAAGCAATGTCAAAACTAAGTAATTATCTATTCAGTGTATGAAAAGAACCAAATATGTTTTAAATATCTTCCTGAAACCAATTTTTTTTTACATCTTGCAGATTTAAATTGCTTTGACATCTGGGAACTTACATTAAAAATGTAGATACAGTAGAGTAATGGATAGCGGCTTGGATTGAGGAAGCAAAAAGCCAAATTCAAATCCTAGACGAGTTTATTACATTCACTTATGTAGTAAGATTTCTTAGAATAATTCCATGGATAAGACAAATTGGTGTTAGAATGACAATTGGAAAAAAATCTTACTTTTTGCCAACAACAAAAACATTTCACTTTCATTGTTTGGCTTGATAAAGTCGGAAGATGAAATGCATTGACAAAAACTAAGATTTTTTTTCCAATTGTCATTCTTATACCAATTCACATGTGTAAATTCCCTTGGGGCAGCTATGGGTAAAATAGCAAAACAGACTGGGTTCTATAGCCTTGGGTATCAAGAGAAAAGGAAAAACTCTGCATTCAAAGCCCAGCCTGGTCGAGCCATCTGCTGCTTTGTTCCTTCCTCTTTAGGCAAACGCTAGAAAACGGTGACTTCAAAAACAAATCCACCTCGCCTGTTGTCTTGAAGGAACTGGCCTCCACTATTTCAAGCCATGACAGAAAATAATGGACTCTTTAGGTTTAGTATAAGGATTCGGACTCTGAGACACAGCATGGCACTGTGGACCTCTCTGATTTCAGACCATTTGCCCGTGGGTACTTTAAGCATGCTTTAACGGACTCAGTCACAAAGAAACTTTGCCAATCAAATAATGCTAAATAGTGCCTTTACGTAAAATCTTTTCTTGATGTATTCTCGAAATTTCATATCTTCTCAGTTTTGTATCCAAATGTAAAGCAATTTCTAAAGTAATGGATTTTTTATTTATATTTGTTTTTTTAATCATTTCAAACGTTATTTTTAGACGACATTAATATTTGAGTAGACGATCCATTTATTTATTAAACAGTATATTTATTTATAGAAAAATATGTGCATTCTCACAAGATTTGAATATGATAAAAATTCAAAGTCAGTTAAATAGCATATCAGATCTAAGGACGTAGTTTCGAATCCTGCATATTTTTGCTTAATAAAATTTCTTAAATACTGATAACAGTAGATAAAAATAAATAAATATACCATTTCATAAATAAGCGTCTATTAAAATATGAGTATCCAAGTTTAAGGTTTAACTATGTACTAAAAGCGAACAATAAAAGGGAGGTAATTTACAATTAAAGAGTTATTCCCCTTGGGGTCTTGGCATATTGGCTGACGATTGATCCCAGTGGAAAGCAGAACGTTGACAATTGATTTGAAAAGGCAAACTCTTCCCATTTGAATTATTAATGCAACACACTCTTCTACCTTACATCCCCACCAGAGATTTATTTTCCATGCAAAGCTGTGCTAAATAAATATAACAGTTTGTAGCGGACAGGATTACTATGAATGGAGTCCTCTCAGGACGTAGGCGATCATAGCTTCTTTTTTGTTTGGTCCTAAAAATACTCTTCTTTATGATGATTCCTCTTAGCAGTAACCTATATATATATATATATATATATATATATATACACACACACACATATATTTTAAGACATTTTTATGTTTATACATTCTTTTTATAGATACAAATATTTAAGTAAATGCTCTGTTTATAATAAACTGTATTAAGCAACATTTACCGGCCTGAATGTCCCAGAAATTTTCACAGAAAATATTCGTCCTCCGACAGGATTCGAACATGTATCCTATACAGAACCGTCATTTAGCTTGATGTGCCTTTTACCGATTTGGCCACAGAGGTGCGTTTGGTTAGCAAAGTCGAATTTACCGTATTTGAACTTTGAACTTCAATCTTCCATGAATCTCTCACATACATTGATATCTGCTCATGGCGTATCAAATGTAAACAAATGACATCACACATTATGAAATGGACAAAGTCCGACAATTATTTTAAGACATTTTTATGTTTATACATTCTTTTTTAGCAAGGTTGATTTTACTGTCTTTAAACTTCAATCTTCCATGAATCTCTCAAGTACATTCATGTCTGCTCATGGCATATCAAATGTAAACAAATGACGTCACAGATTATGAAATGGACAAAGTCCGACAAGAGAAGATTTTACGTAAAATATGGCCATGCTTGCCAAAATTAGTTGAGGAATCTAATTGAAATAAAACAAAGAATATTAATATACAACCAGTGTGTCTAAAAATTTTCATTTTTTAATTTCTCCATATTTTTTTTATTGTTCAAAACACACAATATATATATATATATATATATATATATATATATATATATATATATATATATATGTGTATGTGTGCGCAGATATATATGTCTGTGTGTGTATGTATATATATATATATATATATATATATATAATGTGTGTGTGTGTGTGTGCATGTGTGTCTCCATGTGTAAATATTCTCAGATGGAGATCTGTAGAAGAGACAAAATGAATGAAAAGACAATATGTAACAATATTTAACATGGCATACGGACAAAAAAGGTTAAAAACGATTTTATTTTATTTTTTTTTATCAGAGGAGAGACTCGTTTTCTGCAGGATATCAAGTACAGGTGTACGAATTCTGTGGAAAAAGATACAAAATACGATTGTTACTGCTTGGCAAGACACAGCTGGCAGGTTCAGGGGCCAGAGGTTAAAGTCGACTGTTGGAAGTTGTCAATGTCCGCATACTAGGAAAATTATTAACCAAAATTTCTCTGAGAAAGAATATTATAATTGTGAAGACAGAATGAGCAATTGAGAGAGACGTCAGGAAGACTGACATCATATAATGGCTCCTCCCAGAGGAGGGGGGATCTTCTAAAATTGGAAATGTGAAACAGAGAACAAAAGAAGGAGACTGGTTGAATTTTAGGAGATTTGCATAAAACCTCCCTTATGCATCTTCACCATACTGGTTGGAATGGACACCCATATATACAAGGGCCCACGGGAATAAAGTAGTCTGGAGTTGCAGTGAGTAATGTGGACAGGGAGTTAAGAGATTTTTGCCAATATGCTGTTTTGCCAACCTAATGATAATAGTAATAATTATCTGCTGAAGAAAGATTCTGTCCTTGAAAATACAATCAACAGTACTTGAAGGTACAACTAACAGTACTTGAAGAAATCCAGTTGTCAAGTCTGGCCATCCTTAGAGGAGTTAGCCAAAATTTTCTTTCCATCCCCAAATATTAGAAACGGGTTAGGAAAAGAAAGAAAAAGGAAAAAAGAACTGTAAATATTTTTTTTTATTTTGATATAAATATCTTATTCGGGCGTCGTCTGTTTTATTTTCAATTTTGTGTGTGTATTCAATTCCTTGTTTTTTTTTAGTTGAGATACCCCCAGTGATAATTCAGCTTCACCCTCTTAAGATCAAAAATCACAAATGTGGGTAAGAGTGGTCATAGTTGAAGAGGTCAACTTGAAGACTAGTTGCAGTGTCAAACGCCACCAACGACCGATGAGTGTGGGCTGACGGCTTGTTCTCCAATACCAGGATCGATCCTAATCAAAGACAGCAGGCTGCAGCCCCGGCCATGCCACAACTATACTTGGTTTCACCAATGCGTTTCATCACTTGGACTTTATTAAGGCAAATGTGATGGCTTTATTTTGGAACAAGTATATATTTGACGGATTGCTAAGGCTACCAGTGATTTCGGTAAACTTCACCATCACTTGTGGAATGAGTGGGGTATTTGACTGGATACAAAAATTCGGGATTTACAGAGCTGTTGTACTTGCCATCCTTTTGTATGGCTCAGAGTAATGGACTCCATATAGGTACTATATACGCCAGCTAAATGTTTTCCATAAAAGCTATCTTCGTGCAATCTGTGGAGTTAAACTTCAAGATAGGACATCTAAGGTAGACCTGTTTAACAGGTGTAATATTGGAGGAATCGAAACTTTTATCATACAGTCTCAGTTACGTTGGACTGGTCATGTCTTGAGAATGTCTGATGACAGGATACCCAAGAACCTAATGTACAGCCAGTTAGATCAGGGCTACAGGAATGTAGGACATCCATGGCTAAGATACAAAGAGAAGCTGAAAAGCAACTTGTCAGCAGTCAATATACCACATAACACCCTTGAGCGCTTAGCTTTGGAGTGAGTAGAATGGAGATCAACGTGTTTTAGTGGACAATTTTCAATCTGCTTGTCTGAATCTTCTTCAAGAAGCAAGAGCAAGATCTAAAAGGTCAGCCAATCTATCAGTGATCTCATCTCACAATCCTCACACTTGCTCCATATGTGTCCTCCTTTGTAAATCACTAGCGGGTCTTAAATGCCACTTAAGATTATCGCACAAACTTTCATAACTGAATCAATTAGCTGTCAGATCCTCATACGTCAAAACCGACGGGAGAGTCCATTATATATATATATCTTGACATTTCTCCATGTACGGTAATTCTTCAACTATCTGGACACCTTGGGACAGGAGTTGAAAAAACACATTTGGATAATTCAAAATTCTCAATAATTGAATATCTAAATTACCAAATTAGAATGAAGAAAAAAGACATTTTCAAATGCTTCGTCCAATTTATTTTTTAAGAAGTAATGCCTCATCGATTGATCCATTTTCTATGACTTTACAAGTTATTTAACACCAGAAAATATTTTTAGATTGTAAGAATTTTTTTATGTTTTTTAAACAGTGCAAATTTATGTCTACCAGCCTGTGCATTTGTGAGACTTAAAATTTTTGCAATTTGAATTGAGCTATAACGAAGAAAAATAGTCAGGTTGGTTGGTTTATAATGTCAATCCTTGTTCAATTATTTAATACCAGTGGTCAATTAAACATGCCTTGTTAACCATTACCCAACACTGAGGCATGCAACAAAGAAAGCGAACCTATAAAGAGTCATGATCGCCTATTACCTGAAAAGACATAGCAGTTTAAGAAATTGTTTAAAAAGTGCAATGCTTTTATGCAGATATTACATAATGACATCTTGCGTACAAGTTTGTGTAATCACTTACCTAGGGTTCACTTCAATATGATAGTTACTGGAAATGGTCATGATGTCCAGTTTTTTTTTCGACGGAGTAACAAAAGTGTACACTCGATTAGATAACTTGTCCACGCTATTACCATAGAGCTCTCGAAGAAGAGCCATCACTCTGGTCTTCTTTCCAGCACCAGAAGGTCCATGGATAAGCAGATGAGGGAAATCACCACGATTCACCTACATACAAAAGTAAAATGAAAACAAAATTATTACAATCAATTCAAGCCAGAATAAGTAAGAGGTAATTTGGATTATGAGTACAGTGAGATTTTCAAACACCCTATAGAACTGCTTCCTCAAATCAATGATGAAAAAAGATTTTGAGCAAATGAAGCCAGAGTATCTTGGCAAAGATCATCCTTCTTTGAACCTTGTGGACTGATGCTACAGACTGACAAACAAAGAACTGTACCAAATAACAGAAATCACATCACTTGAGGACTTTCAACAGCAGCAACATCTAAAATGGATATCACATGTAACTGAAAGAGAAAATAATGAAGCCTGAGTGTCTTGGCAAAGATCATCCTTCTTTGAACCTTGTGGACTGGTGCTACAGAATCACAAACAAAGAACTGTACCAAAGAACAGAAACCACATCACTTGAGGACTTTCAACAGCAGCAACAACTAAAATGGATATCACATGTAAGTCAAAAAGAAAATAATGAAGCCTGAATATCATATGTAACATTCCACACCATTCCAAATAAAAGTTAAGAAAGAAATCCCACATTGATACTGGAAAGAGCGATAAAAGCAACTGCTCTTGAGAAACCTGTTCTAAAACATTTTTTTAAGAAAAAGATTTTATAAATTTCAACTGAACACAGTACTGGCTGCTTGGCCAATGAATGCCAAATGTTTCCTTGGAGGGAAATGGCTATTAAAAACCAAATTATGGTAAGGAGAAAAAAGAAAGAAATTTTGGTGTTTTTACTTTTGTGTTTGATTTTCATTGGTTAATCAGCTTTTGCATGCATTTGACTATTTTAAACCCAATGTTAGTATAATTTTCAGTGCTCTGTATTCAATAAGAGATGATGCGTTCATCTGAATTTTTAAGAAATTATACTCCAAGCCTACTTAAAGAAAAAAAAAAAAATATTGTTATATATATATATATATATATGAGTGAAATTTTTTTGCTTGAAGATGGAACAGAGCTTACTTTAACTCAATTTAATTCAAATAATTATATTGAAGTTTTCGGCTTTTGTTTTGAAACATGAGACCTCTGATGTAGCGTGTTGGAATCATATTTTTAAATAAATAATTATATTTATGCTCTACTTTTGTATCGAGCACTATTTTTAAAAAATAATAACAAAAATACTAAAGAACTTTGGATTATTTACCTAACCAGTTCTTTCCTATTTTCTATATATTTTCACATATATATGTGTGTGTGTGTGTGTGTGTGTGTGTGTGTGTGTGTGTATGTGTTTTAAGACATTTTTATGTTTATACATTCTTTTTATAGATACAAATATGTAAGTAAATGCTCCGTTTTATAATAAACAGTATTAATAACATTTTAGCAAAGTCGATTTTACTGCTTTTAAACTACAATCTTGCTAATTGAAAGATCCTCTGTGGCTTAATCAGTTAAGGCACATCAGGCTAAATGGCGGTTCCGTATAGGATACAGGTTCAATTCCTGTCGGAGAACGAATATTTTCTATGAAAATTTCTCAGACATTCAGGCCGGTAAATGTTATTAATACTGTTTATAATAAACAGAGCATTTACTTAAATATTTAAAAAAAGAACGTAAACATAAAAATGTCTTAAAATAATAGTTGGACTTTGTCCATTTCATAATATGTATATGTATGTATGTATGTAGGTTTATAAAAATTCTAGTCTATCTGTGTTGGCATTTGATGATAATGTATATTTGTAATTGCGTGTGTTCGTATGTATGTCTGTCTAGAAGACAGCATGTTTGTTAGTTTTTGCATATGTCGATTTAGGTATGCTTTTTATGTTAGATTCTTTAAGAATGGAGTTAATAGAGGTTGGTAATGTAATAATAATGTTTTTGACGTGTGTTTATTGTTATTCTTAAGCTCTCAAAGTACTCTCACCTTAAAGAATTATACTCTTTTTTAATTAGGGTGCAATTAAAATCTATATTATCGCCCATTTTGTTCCTATGTATTATAAGAGAGTTTAACTGGTCGTCTAAATATAAATCTCTTTTATATTCATAGATACGGCTTTTAGATCGCGTGAGGTCTCCCCTACATACACATTTTCACACTGTAAACAATTTATTTGATAAATACCAGCATTTGAATTTGTGTTGAATTTATTTTTCTTCCTAATTATATTCCGGGTTGTCTTAGATTCTAATATTAAGGGAAAACTATTTTATTTTCAAGTTTATTAGAAACAATGTTAAATGGTAGGATTAAGTAATTGAACATTACCAGTGGATTTTGACCCCTGAGGAATGTTGATTTCAAAATTCTCAATTTTATGCCTATAATAATTTGATTATGATTTAGGCTGATTTAAAAAAAAAAAAAAAAAAAAAAAAATGTTAATTTCCCATTAATGAGGAAAATTTTGGTTTAGAACTGAAAAAAATGCAAAATTTTCATTATTTTTTCACATTTTACTGCCTGAAAAAATTTTTTGAGTCATTTACACCAGCCAATTTTACTTTTAAATGAAAGAATATATCCTTTGCTTCCAGAAAATATCTAGTTTCATGGGGTTCAGATGAAAAGTTTTCTTGATATTTGTTTAGATGATGATAAAAAAATCATTTTTCAATATTTTACCCCTATAAAAGTATGAAAATCCATTTTTTGCGAGAGAAAAAAAAAATGACTTGCCATTTTTGTGATGATTTTTACTTGGGATAGAAAATTTTTACTACAGCAAGTCTGAATTGACTTTATTTAAGTTCAGTGGGGCTATAGGAAGCCTCAAACAGCTGTGAATGTTTGTAGGTATTTTGTAACTGGTATATTTGTGTATAATCTTCTTATGTATCCTCTGGATTCACCAGAGTATTTGATATGTGTTGATCATTTTCAGGAACGGAGTTAGGATTTTTTGTCATGACTTTAGGCTAGCTAATTTGTAGGGTGCACTTTTGATTCCGGGTCTGATGGGGTTTTTTTTGGGTGAAGCCGTATATATTCATTTTTTTTAAAACATTAAATATTTTTATAAAATATTCAAGAAATTAAGGAAATATTTTTTAGGGAATAATTTTTGTAGATTAATCTTCTTTTTAGTCTTTAAAATCGAAAAATATTGATTTGTTATCATTTTAGAAGTGTGTGCGTGTGTGAGAGTGGGGCTCTTAAAAATCGATCCCTGCCCTCATAAAGAGTTATAGTTGTATGTTTAGTTTATTATTTATATCAAGTTTGAAACAGTGTCTAGGCCACTGATATCCGTGTACGAAAATAGACTTTTTTTTTTTTTATTTTACAAAAATTATTTTTGTAAAAATGTCTTTGAATAAAGAACAAACGGAGTTTTTTATTTGAAAGAAGTATTTTATTTTTAAACGAACAACTGTTTGGCGAAATTGATTTCCTTTTCATTTTTGTTAAATAAAGGAACAGATATAAAAATAACGCCACATTTTTAAAGACCAAAATTTTCAGAAATATGCAGAATGATGTAAAATAAAAAAACAATACATTTCTTAAAAAAAAAAAAAAAAGTGCTAATAACTTTGTAAAAATCAGGAACCGATTTGACAATGTTTCCATACAAACAAGACTCCTTTCGAAATCAATTAAAAAAAATCAATCATTATTGACAAATATTGCGACTCGAAGAACATTATAATTTTCAGAAATTACTGCCGGGAACTAGTTTTTCTTTCTTTCTATTGTTCACAATCGGACCAATTTATTTCAGTGCCAAAATGAGAAATTACTCCAAATATTTCCAAAATTTCTGGCGATATTGCACGTTAGAATTTTAAACAAGATCTAAGAACAGACATTTTATTTTTACGGGTTTAATTTTTAGCTGAAGCTACATTCTTCAACGGATCCTGCTTTCCTCTGTAATAATCAGCCTTCGTTTTTTTTTTTTTTTTTTTTTTTGTTTTTTTTAACAGGAATAATGCTTTTTCTTTTTTTTTTAATTGGTCACTGCAAATTTACCGAAAGTTATAAATCATCAACAATAACATTCAATAATCCCATGGATTATTTATATTTAACCAATAAATTTACAGGAATTTAAGCTAACGCAGGATAATCTTTCAAGAAATGGTTATCATCGTAAATATAAATTGTTTTTTTTTGTTTGCTGTTGATCATGCAAGCAATGTTGACATCTGTAAAGCAAAGTAAGTGCAAGATCGTCAGTATTATCAATATGGCAATGCACAATTTAAATATCAAAGGAAAAAGAAACTGGATAGCCATGATCGCCTTGGAATCATGTTGAGACAGAGAGAAAAGTAATAAAACTCTTTTAGAAAACAAAACAATCAAGAAAAGACGATAAGACAATATTTAAATCAGAATATTGATTTGAGATATAATTTTTAAATAACGCCGGTCATAAAATTAAAATGCACACACAAAAAAGGAAAAACAAGAAGCAGTTAGTAAGTTAAGTAAAGAAAGTAAAGTAAACTCGTAACATCATGAAATAAGATTTCTATCGACTTACCAGTTTTTTTAGCAGAGTCGCCTGATCTTTGTGGTAGTCCAATTTATTAAGGGTGGTAGGCCGGTATTTGTCCACCCACAAGCTCATCTTGTCTATTTTTTGTTAATAATTTTTTTTTGTCAGACCCCAAAATCACAGCTCAACGCGGGGAACATTTACCGCCAATATTCTTGTAACATTCCCAAGCAAAGGTCGTGTACGAGTTCTTTAGAGTTACGTCCCTTGGATGACCTCGCCTTCCCAAGTCGAGGTATTTTTTTTCGTTTTCTTTCTTTCAATTTTTAATCCTCGAGTTTAACAGCTTCCAGAAAGAATGAATAGTATACCATATTATACTCGAGTATTAAGCGACCTTTGAAGACCTAATTTTGAAGCTAATTTGATTCCAGTAAATTAAATGGATATAGTTTGGTCAACGGCGTAGCCAGTGCCAGGAGTACATATGCTAAAAATTTGAGATCTCGTATATGATGCGAGGAGTAAAATTAAAAATCATGATAGCGGCTCGGATTGAGGAGTCGGAGAGCCGAGTTCAAATTCCAGTTGAATCCATTATGCTCACTTAACTTTGAAAAGGTATGAATCCTCTTCTTCTCCCCAGCTATGGGTAAAAATAGCGGGAGAGACCTGGTTCTATAGCTTTGGATGGCAACTGGTCTACTGCAGAAAGAAATGGCAACCTACGGGAAAAAAAATCTGCCTCGTCAGTCATGTATCGAAAGATACATGATTGCCTAGGCGTATATCACGCATGGCACATAACTGACTGGGATGATGCGAGCCCCTTAAAATTAGCTTCAAAATTAGGTCTTCAAAAGTCGCATGATACGCGAGAATATATACGGTATTTATTTCGTCAGATAGGAAAGAAATGTCCGTATACGTAAAAATGCAATTCGATGTTTAGAGAACTTAACAAATTTTCTGATGACGTAAGATGCAACAAGAAAAACCATCCGATCTGTTTTTATCCCAATAATCATGAAATTGGAAATATATACTTCCATACGTAGACGATCAATAACAATTTACATTGTAACTTGTTATTGATCGTCTTAGTAAATATAGTCTTCTTCACTAAAAAACTTCATCCAAAAATATTTTTTCTTCAGATAATAAGCTAGGTATGTCCATTTTTTCGCTAAAAAAATGGCACACCCTGATGAAAAAGGCCCCAAACTTAATAAAAACAACGTTTTATCAGGAAAAACTTTATGTTATTAATAAGAAGCAAATAAAAGTCTATCTAATTTGATAATTAGATAGTTTTTTGCAGTTTTTATTTTACAATTTGAAGCAGATTTTTTTAAAAGTTGGCAGTAGTTGTGAAAGAAAAAATTGATGATTTAATCTCCAAGGAGTCCTGCTAAGTAATATAAAATAATTTGCGTCCGCTTGGAAATTCTAAAAAAAATTCATAAAATTAATTTGGTGGGTGGGTAACAGATGTAAAAAATATTTTTACTAAGATTTTCTAAAAATATAAATTTAAAAAATAAACTCATTCATTTTTTTAATAAGTCCTGAAAGTTTCATTAAAATTAGACAATTATTTGATTTTTGAAAGAATTTCCAAATTAATGGGTTTTCCCCGAAACTGCTACACTAAAAAATAGCAATGACCACAAATACGAAGTTAAAAAAAACAAAAAAAACAAAAAAAAACGAGATTTTTTACCCAAATTTAGAACGTGTTAGAAAGAAAGAAAGATTTTTTTAAAAATATTTAAAAAATATTTTGTTCTTTTCTCTTAATAATAACATAAATATTTTAATGATGAAACTTTGTTTTTATTAAGTTTCGGACCTGTTATCATTATGGCATATACTGATTTTTAGGGAATCATTGGAGGTACCTAAAAGTATATCATGCACTTCTAGAACTGTATTTCTTCAAATATCACTTACGGAAAAAATATTTTAAAAATATTAAAAAATAAATCGCTGGTTGCTCATTTCCGAGTTTGGCGAGCTAATTTATATTGTAGATACCTACTCAGGTTCATTTGTGTTTCTTCAGCAGTCAACACCAATAGAACCAACCCATGATGGTAAAAATTTCAACATATATCAGTAGAAAAGTTTTTTGTTTTTTGACAAAAATATATTTATCGTTCTACTTGAATTTAATATTTTATTTGTGATCTAATTCCATTGGTTAAAAAAAGATTCTAATACATTTCCTACGTAGCAGTACTTGCGATCGACAAAAATCTGCTCAACATTGGATTAGTCAGTTGAAAGAATGACGAGGTAGATATTTTTCCTGCAGTAGGTTGCCATTTCTTTCTGCGGTAGACCAGTTGCCATCCAAGGCTATAGAACTTGGTCTGTCCTGCTATTTACCCATAGCTGGAGGGAGAAGAAGGGGATTCACACCTTTCCCAGGGGTATTAGCACGTAATTGAATGTAAAGGATTCGACTGGAATTCGAACTCGGCTCCCCGATTCCTCAATCCAAGCCGCTATCCATTACTCCACCGTGCCTCCTTTTGGCGAGGGAGGGGGCAAAAGAATTTGGGAGTGGAAATATATAAAAGGCTGGTCCTATCGGGATAAAAAAATAAAACAAACAAAACTAGGAATCACAGTGAATCACAGAGTTAAAATCCTACCTTACTATTTCTCTGGCTCCTCATTGGTCAATTAATCCTAATATCGTCTTCTCACTTACGTCCGTGCGATTGACCTGTTCAATTTGGTAATAACGCCTACGCGTTATTCAAAACCATTTTCCGCTAAAATCAGAAATGCTCTCTGGCGCCTACCACGTGACCACGTTGGTTATAAATGCGTAGTAAATCTTTCTTCCTCTTCTTGCTTCTTTTGCCTACCAACCATGTAGTCCAGCAGAGAAAGGTCGCATTTGTCCCTTTAATGGAAAACGCTATGAAAATGCTATGAAGATGCCACACACACACACACAATCGCGCACACGTACGGACGAACATTGCATATCTCTGAACTCATCTGATTGACTTTTAGCTGTTGCTGTTTTTCCACGTCCACATTTTATTCGCCTGCGATTGGCTAATAAATCTCTACTACCTTTATATAGGACAATTTAGCCATCGTAGTCATTTTTTGAATCCTTTGGTTTTGAGCTTGATTGCCTGTTCTGTTAGTACGAGTTTAGTGATTGGTTAATTTTTAACCAATCACATATTTTTAATGCAAGATTAAGTTTTCCCGCGTTTTCGTGTGAGCCTACCCTTTTTCCTTAAAAGGGGCGACTTTTCACAAGTCGTCAGTAAGATCCAGTAAGATTCCGGCTGTCAACACAAATCCACGATCTTACTCATCACATTTCAAACGTACACACAGACACAATTTCGTAATATAAACTTACATTTCTCTCTGTAACTTTCGCCAAGCTCAATCAACCAGAACTCTGTTGATTTAAACCATTCTATAACACAACGCATTTTTAATTAATTGTATTCTTGTGTTATTTATTCTTAACATGCAAACTTTGCTCTAATATTGATTTCTGAACATTTTTCTCTCAAAAGAACTTTCTTCAAGCATTTAAATCATTCTACAGTTAAAGGGGAACAACTTCTTTCCCTTAATCTATATATTGAACACAATTTTATTGCTTTTTTGTTCTTGTATGTTATTTCAATATATATTTGTTGATTAACAATTTGGAGTTATTGTTGTTTACATGAATCCTGTACGTTAGAAATATCGTTAATATATAAATAGTATTGGTCCATCTAAAATCCGGACATTACACACTCTTTACACAGAAACTTTACAATTTTCATCTCTTGTCAGTATTCACCAGCGAGAAATATTACTTCAAAATCTTCTGGTGCTATAAGTTAAGATTCAACATATTCTCAGCTTTCCAGAGTTTTTTTCACTCATATTCGACTCTCTTCAGTGAACCACAATAAGCGTCAAGTTAATTCAACTTTTCAATATTCAAGTAAAGATTACATTTTCCCTCGCTCAACAAGTTTCTGTGAACTCATCTTACACCAAACTTTCCGGCATACAACACCTTCTTATCAAAGAACATTCTTTCATTTGAGAATTACTAATCATATTATTTCATGAACTGAAATCTTTTCTGTGAGTCCAGATAAAAAAAATTGTCGTCCTTAAAAGTATTAACTAATTCAAATAACTGTTAAAGGGAAATAACTCCTGCTGTATTATTACAACTTTTACTTAATCTCCAGCATTAACTATGACATAAATATGAAAATATTATTTCATTTGAACTGATCAATTACTTTAATTAACAAGTAACACTAAACAAACTTTCTATCTATCCTAGAAATATTCTCTTACACATTCTGTAAGCATTTCTTATATAAATGCTATGTTCTTGTTTTGTAAAAAAAGATATATTTTGTTTAATACTCAATCTGATATATATATATATATATATATATATATATATATATATATATATATATATATATATATATATACAGAGAGAGAGAGAGAGAGAGAGAGAGAGAGAGAAAGATATATGACAAAGTGGAAATAGTTTTCGTTTGACACATTTGTCTTTAAGATGTTTCTTTTTTCCAGGTTTTCAGATAAGACGTTTAGCCATCTTGACACCATTTGTTGTAAGAATCACTGAAAAACCCTTTGAATTATTCAGCTAGAAAAAGAACAGACTGAAATCATTTTGTGTCAGCCCCTCTGTCTTTTCAACTGAGCAATGGTGAGAGGAAAAGGATCATTCAGGCCTTCAGTAATGATACCAACATTCATACTCTTGCTTGCATCTTCAAAGTCCATTCAAAAACTATCAAGGAAACAGTTTCGAAAAGAGGAAACAGTAGAGAGGGGAACTGGATCAGGAGGTCACAACATGAAGAGGGATCATCATTTCAACTTAGAGCTAAAGAGACCAGTTAGAAAAGATCCAACTCAATTCATAAGACATTTGGCATGTGAGAGAGGGGTTTCACCTATACCTGTCTAAAGATCAGTGAAAAAAGATTTGAAAATGAAATCGTACATGAAATCTGTGAGATACCTTGTTACTGTAGGACAGAAAGTTAGAAGGTTAGAGAGGGCGAAGATCATATTGAATGAGGTGGAAAATTATCCTGGAATAATATATCTATATATATTTGAACTTAATTTCAATCCTTCATGAACTTCCGATCCTTAGCTATAATTAATTAATGATGATCATGTCATTTTCGTTTATGATCGATTTTATCATGATTCTTCTTGGAGAGTAATAACAGTTTCTTATTGCTCTGGGTCCAATAGTGTTATTAAAAACCTCTGAGAATTCCAGTCAGATATTTTTAATCATTTCTAAGATAGATCGGTTCAAAGCTTAATCTAACAAATGGACAATTTTGCTGTTACACGATTTGGACAATCTTGCTGTTACAGCTAGTGTAATCGAAAATAAACCTTATTTTCAACACAATTACATACCCCCATAAATACCATATTAAAACACGCCCAAACTATATTTTCTACCCAATAGCAGACAATATTACAAATACGCCACTAAGATTCCACAATACAACACTCACCTTTTAAATCAAAGTGTCTGTTGGTTAAAAATTAACATCACCATGTGAAATATTTGACCAATCAGAGAAAAGTAAAACCCTATTTTTCTCGATCTTACTTCCGGGAAAAATTTCTTATAAAACACGCAGATTTAGATTTTCAAAGATCAGAGGCTGTTCGTACACGAGATAGTGGTGGCTACATAGCTTTTCCTTCCCCCCACAGTGCGTGCTGAAATAAACATATGTCGGCAACTTCAAACGATTCGTTCCCAACAGCAGCAGGAATGGTCAGTAGGCGCCTTCAATCGAATCCTCTTCAACAAAAATAACAAAGTCGGTCAGTGAATCCTCGCTAACGATAAAAGTCTTTTTTTCAACCACAGGTTTTTCTGTGTACCAACTACTCCAAAACTTTAACTCAACTAACAACTATTTTTATTCCTTATTTCTTGAATTCATGAAGATATGTTTGTAAATACGAATTTAACAGGTATAACAACGTTTTTTTTATTTGTATTTTATTATTGTTCGGATATTTAATATGAAAAAACAAAACAAAACAGGGATGAAGGAATTTCCTACAGTGTATTTAAAAGAAAGCCAGAGGCTTAGTAAACATTAAATTTGATGATACATTTAGTTTTTTAAATATAGAATTGGTTTTTAAAGAACTGCCCAAAATAATTCGGTGAAGCTGGACTGTTTGTGATTTTGTTTTCAAAATTGAAAAATATATACACTTTGTATGCATTATCCAATCCAAAGGGTGACTTCCACCCATGTAAATTTAAAAGTTGAGCCTCTTTCGAGGATATATAAGAAGAGGGGTCAGTGGATAACCGTAGAAGGTGTAATGTTCGACAAGAAGGTGTAATAATTTTCCACCCGAAAGGAACGAAAAATTTTGAAGAAGACAGAAGGCGAGAAGGCATGAACATTTCGACTTGAGGGCGTAAAAATAAAGTTACAGAAGGAAAAGCTATTTTTGGCGGTCACCTGTGGGCTGTTTCTCACAAAAGAAGAAAACGGGGGGAAAAAAAGAGATGAATGAAGTGAAACCTGTGGATAGAACTGCATTCTAAAAAAGAAAAAAATTGTTAAAAGTTACTTAAATTATTTACATTATTCAGAATGTTATCCTAATCTTCATTGCCATATTCACAGCGTTTCGGCCGTCGTACACTCGTGCCTTCTTCAGGTGATTGGAATTTCGAACCAAACCCTTTATTTCGTCCACAAGAGTAGATTGCTCTAGTTCCACGAGCCATGCCTCTTCCAGATGTCTAGGCTATTTTCCTTTAATTCAACTCTCCAAGTTTGGTTCACCACTGCTGTGGCCTGGTATTGAACTCACAACGTCTTTATCCATTACGCCATGTGTATGGCCCTGTGGATAAAGACGTTGGTTAGATCCCGTGACTACACTCAAAGAGTTGTGAGTTCAATACCAGGCCACAGCAGTAGTGAACCAAACTTGTGGAGTTGTGTTGAAGGGAAATAACTGAGTCATCCGGAAGAGGCATGGTACGTGGAACTAGAACAATCTACCCCGGTGGACGAAATAAAGATTTCGGTTTGAAATTCCTAATCACCCGAAGAAGGCCGGGACGTATTGCGACCGAAACGTGAATATGGCAACGAAGATAATGTCTGAAGAATGTAAGTAATCATAATACCTCATCCCAGAGATATAGACAGATATTAAAAATTCTAGTGACGCAAGCGAACTTACCAAAGCCCTTCTGTTTTTTTTGTTTGTTTGTTTTTTTTTTGTGAGGGTGGGGGGTTCTGTCAGATGGTGGAGCTTTTTTTAAAAAGTATTTTCAACCTTATTTAAAGTTTTTCAAAGTTTTTCCATTATGTGATTGCATTGTATATCTTTTTAAGAGTCTATAATTGCTGATATTTTAATTGTTGCCTCATCTAAGGCGCTTAAAAGGAATATTTTGTGCAAGCTTATTTTTTAAAATTTGTTCGTTGTTTTTTAATGTCTGTGTAATAAATATTTGTTCTTTTTCAAATTTGGCATTGTAGTTTCGAGTCTTGCTTGTTCGGCAGATTTTTTCCCGCAGTAGGTTGCCATTTCCTTCTATAGTAGACCAATTGCCATCCAAGGCTATAGAACACGGTCTGTCCTGCTATTTACCCATAGCTAAGGAGAGAAGAAGAGGATTCATACCTTTCCCAAGGTACCTACGGTACACTTTCATGGCTTACACTTAAAAAAAAAAATATAACTGTCTCATCAGTGTTGATATTTTTGTAGTTGAGAAAGCGTTTATTGCGTGATTTTATTATAGGTTATTCAAGACAGATTTTACAAGTATATTAAATGCGATATTCGATTGGCCTGAAGCGTGTTTTAATTACTCACTCAGTGTTTGACTCTTACAGTGACATACATACCCAGGTTAACTAGTACAAAATAATGTCTTGTTAGAAAAAATATACATACATAAACCGTAAACGTTTTTATCAGACGAGCCACCACTGTTACCTGTTTTTTTTTCGCGTATAGTCGTTGTAATCGTCGATGTTGTCGAAGTCGTCGCCGTCGTCGTTGTCATAATGGTAGTTTAGAGAAAAAAATATATAAAATAAAAAGTATGTAGGAAAAAAAAATGCAATATATCAGCGACACCAGATCGGTCTGAAACTCACCGACGATCGGGGGCCATAACCTACGCGCTATTAAACACGCCGACACGCCCTAAGTACCGTGGGTGCCTCGGCCAGCTTTTCCCTATTGAAGCGACATCAGATAACCGGGCAAATGTTAAACGCGACAGTAGAGTGAGTGATGATCTCATTATGTCTTCTCCTACTCTTTCCTTGTCATCCTTACTTTCTCCTACTACCTCCAATTCTTACTATCGGGATTATTTTTCCTTTTCTGGCGTCTTTCTTTTCTTTTTTCTTTTGTGTTTTTCTTTCTTTCTTTCTTTCTTTCTTTCTTTCTTTTTAAATGTCATTTCTTACCTTTTAAATGTCATATCCTTATTTCTTTTTAAATGCTGTCTATTTTCTTTTAAAATGTTACACCCTTTCTTTTTAAATGTGGACCTTTCTTTCTTCATTTTTTCTTTCTTTCTTTCTTTCTTTCTTTCTTTCTTTCTTTCATTCTAAAATACCTTTTCTTTTTAAATCTGTTCTTTCTTTCTTTTTCTCTTTTTCTGTCTTTCTTTTTTATATTCTTCCTTTTTATCTAAATACCCCGTCTTTTTCTTTTAAGATGTTTTTACACCCGTTCTTTCTTTCTTTCTTTCTTTCTTTCTTTCTTTCTTTCTAAATGCCGTTTATTTTTCTTTTAAGATGTTTACTCGCTTTCTTTCTTTTTAAATTTGGTTTCTTTCTTTTTTCTTTTTAAATATCGTTTCTTTTCTTTTAAATGTCATATTTTTATTTATTTCTTTTTAAATATCCTTTTCTAAACTGTTCTTTTCTTTCTGTCTTTCTTTATGTGGTCCTTTCTTTCTTTTTTCTTTCTTTTTCGTTAACCTTAGAGACGTCATAACAGAGAAATTGTCTTAAAAGCTGCGAAAGTTCCAAGTTTACGGTGAGCCTGCCTGTTTTTTTTGTTTTTTTTTTGTTTTTATAAACATTTTCAGGGTCCCAAATAGACAAAAAGAAAACTGTACAACCAGGTGTAGAAGGTCTCTCTCTTTTTTTTTTCACTCTCTTTTTCTCTCTTTCTATCGTTCTTTTCTGTCTGTCTGTCCCTCTCTTTGTTTTCTGATGAATTTGTTTTACAATAACAATGTGATTTTTACACAAATAAGAAATCAAGGAAACCTGTTGCCTACAATTTATTTCCCTGACCAAAAACTTGGATCAAGACTTCTTTTTACGTTTCTATTTTAGCATCGTGGACAAAACATGTAGACCTTTCAAGTACAAGTCCAATGTTTTAACATCAAGATGTACTAGTAACTCCTTTTATTGAAAAAAGATAAGGATAAAACAAAAATAATAATTAGGACCTGGTACCAAAGGGAAATAACCGATAATAATATTTTTTGGAGTTGTCTACCTTTAGGAGAGAAAAATAGGACAAAATATTTAAAATTATTTATAAGGGAGATATTTCAAGGACATAACAGTTTATCTCTCTTAATGTAGGTATCCCCTCAAAAAAAAAAAAAAAAAAAAAGAAAAAGAAAAAGAAAAAGAAAAAAAAAAGAAAAAAAAGAAGAAAAGAAAAAACAGTAGAAACAGACACACAAAAAAGGTTTAGAATATTTTTAAAAATATAATTAAATCTTTCTTGAAGGTTTTGTTTTAGTTTCATTTCCAAGCTAATAAATTACATTTGATATTTGCAAGAATTTTGCCATATTTATAAACCAATTTCTTTTCTGATTAAAATCTATAAAACGGTCCATGTTGACAAATCTGCCATCACAACATAATCCTCCTTATAAAAACATCTTTAAGAAATAAAATATATTTTTCTGAAACGTTATTTGAAATAAATAACTCGTTTAAAGTTAAATTATTTTGAATTGAAATAAATATTACTTTTAGTTTAAAATATCACAGAAAAGCATTTTTTAACATGGAGGTAGGTGTTTTATGAGGTGTTGACAGATCTATCGACACCTTGTTGTTTGGGAAGTTTAAGTAAGGCGGACATAATTGAAATAAAATTACATGACGAATACAACGCAAACGCCTTTTTGATATAATTTTTTTTAACTACCCAATAATCTTAAAAAATTAAAACATTTTAAGTATTCTAATCTTTTATTGAAGTTTAGGTACTTTGGCTTTATAGTCTAACTTACGAAGACGCTTCTTGAGAAAATGTTAGAAAATTAGCAATAAATTTTAAATTTACTCTAGTTACTTCTTTTATATTCTGATAAGGTCGTCGTCCTGGGTAAGACGATAAACTGCATCCGCGTCCCTGGGTATGACGATAAACTGCATCCGCGTCCCTGGGTAAGACGATAAACTGCATCCGCGTCCCTGGGTATGACGATAAACTGCATCCGCGTCCCTGGGTATGACGATAAACTGCACCCGCGTCCCTAGGTAAGACGATAAACTGCATCCGCGTCCCTGGGTATGACGATAAACTGCATCCGCGTCCCTGGGTATGACGATAAACTACATCCGCGTCCCGGGTAAGACGATAAACTACGCCCAACAGCAAGGCTTCTGATCAGGAGGTTTTGAGGAGCATGGAACCATCTCTTAAATGCTGGTGTTCCCAGGTGCACCCTGACCCGGAGTGGTAGCAACTGTTTGGGTCCTAGCTACGGGCAAATAGTTAACACCCAAACTTGTGTAAAAACAGGTTTTAATACCAGAAATATTTTGTAATAAAAAATAATTTTTGAAGGAAAAATTATCAGCAGCAATACTTAAAAAAATAGCAGTAGTACAAACAGCTATACATTTTTAAGATGTTGGATTGTACTCAAAAATATGAGTAATTGAAAAATGGCTCAAATATATATGTATACATGCACACCTTTTTTTTTTTTTTACCAAACTATCGCTATGAATCTATTCCAAATATTTTGTTGGCATTAAATGACCTACTGAAGGTTGATATGCCATAAAACAAAACAACCAAACAACCAAACTGATAAGGGCGTGTATGGACGTCCGTATATACAAAAATCGACACGTTTATACACGCATAAAAAATTCAAATTGTTTTTCATTTTTCATTTACAATTAACAAATATGGTTTTAATTTAATAATAGTATCACTTAGACGCTAAAAAGTAATATAGAATATTAAATGGTATAAAAGTTTATAGATTATTCTAATTAAAATGAAAAAAAAATAAAAAGCAATTCTTGCAAAAATTCATTATTTACTAAAAATATTTTTTATTAAGACATATTGCGTAAGAAAATATATTTTCGATAAATATATATATCCATAATATATTTTTTTTCAAAAAAGCAATTAAAAGCCTTTCTAATTAAATAATCTCAAATTTATTTCATTTTTTTATTTTAAAGTCAAGAGTAGATTTTCTGTAACTCGGTTTCCTGTTTGCCAAAAGAAATTTGATGATTTAAATTCTCCGAAGACTTGTTTAAACTAATATAACTAGACATTAAGCGATACAAAAAAAGAATTTCTCAAAATTTCCTATAATTAAATGAGTTGGGGGTATATGAGGTAATATATATATATATATATATATATATATATATAGTGCAGTTCAATTTACATTTCATGAATCATTCATACATTCTCGCCATTTAAATCATTAAATTCTATATCTGTTTTTGTATGAATGATTCATGTAATAAAGATATCATGGCTGGATTTTCCCCCAAAACAGAATACCGTATTTTCTTGTGTATAAATACGATACATTTTGGAAGGAAATTAATGGCAAAAAGAGGATCGTATTATACAAAGGTACACATTTCCAGAAATTTCTACTCGGCTTAAAAAAAACTCTCTTATTTAAAACAGTATGTTTGCAAATACATTCAACAATTGTTTATAAAAGGTATTTGATATGTCGGCCATATTTGTTCTTTGGAAACACTAGTCTATAGCATAAAAGCTTCCAAAACCAAAGTAGCTAATATCAGCTAATTTATGAGTACTGGAAATGCAAATGATATCCAAAATTGTTGATTGGCTCTAGATTCCAAGATACATTATTAGTGGTATATGAATATTTCATCAAAGTTGTCCTTGCCAGATGAATTATCATTAATAACCTTATTATATATACTCTTTCTCCCAATAAACTAATTCACTTTTACACTCATTAATTGTGTTTACATTTACTGATCTGTGAAAAATGCCCCGTGATGTCTAAACAAAGCTGATAATTTCTGCTATGTATGTGGCGAAGTGACTTTTGCATCTCAAAAGCAAAATATAACACTTTTTGTGATAAACGACAAGAAGTTGACACCACACATCTACTGTAATATCTGTGCAAAGAATCTCAGTTAATGGCTATCTAGGAAGAAAAATCTATGCCTTCTGCAGTGCCCATGATTTGGAGAGAGTCTATCGATCATGCCACTGATTGCTATTTCTGCATGATACCTCCTATTGCTAAGGGACTGTCAAATTTTGCCATGAAAATCACGTCTATGAGACTGAAGTCGAGAATTCCAGATCAGGACCGATTATATTGCATATCCTTCTTTGGATGTTCTCGAGAAGCTCGGGATGAACAGTAGGGGTATCAGACCAGATATGGCAACAGTATTAAACGCATGGACGAAGGGTAGATTTGTAAATGTGCAGGATGACTTTGATGAGAAAAATCTTCTGGCACGACACAGTAAACCGACTTTCCTTGCAGTAGATGCAGCTATTGATTCAGTGTAGTTTTGCTTAGGCTCTGAACAGGTGAAAGTCCGGTCCTGCAAATTACATATTTTTAATCATTTCACACCAAGCAAGGCAATAAATCCACTAAGACTCAAGGTGGGTGTTACTGAGTGTGAAAGAATATGAGAAAAAGAAAAACATTGAGAGAGAACAATAAAAAGAACAGTGATTAAAAAGACAGAAGATAATGATTGATATAGATCTTAAAAAATTGAAAAGTTTACTGGGGAGAGTTTCACAAGCCAGATGTGCAAGAGAAGAAACTGTTAGCATAGAACTTACGGTTACATCTAGCCACTTAACTGTAAAATCATGAGACCTATCTGCCAATCTAGTACTGTGCAAGAAGGTTACTGAGTGTTTGAGAATATGAGAAAAAGAAAGTCTTTATTAAGAAGCTTGAATAATAATTCAACAGAGATTAAG
The DNA here is from genome assembly GCA_963932145.1 of Acanthosepion lycidas. Classification (NCBI taxonomy): domain Eukaryota; kingdom Metazoa; phylum Mollusca; class Cephalopoda; order Sepiida; family Sepiidae; genus Acanthosepion; species Acanthosepion lycidas. The sequence goes on from OZ010589.1 coordinate 15,023,737, forward strand.
ACAAAAAATAACGAGATTGCATTTAAATTTTTGAAGATCAAGGTTAACTGGAGAACGAGAAGCCAGAAGAGTGTTTCACAAGCCAGATGTGCACGAGAAGAAACTCTTAGCATAGAACTTACGGTTGCCTGTAGCAATTTCAATCTAGTACAGTATTTAAATTTTTAAATGGGAGATGCGAAAGGGGAAAGCTTATCAGAAGAATTATCATAAAATTACTTAGTGAATAGGTATATGCAATCTACGTTAGTGTAGGGGGAAGTGACTGAAGCTGAGTTGGCAGGTGAGGACTGATAACTTTGCAAATAACTTTTCATATATAGGACTATTATTTATCTGTAGTTTAGAAGGCAAAAATCGGAACTAGATGACATTTTATATGGGGAAGGGCTTATATTGCGACCCTTATATCCAATCGACCCTTATATACAATAACCATTATTGTTTTTATTATTAATATTTCGAAAGAAAGATCAGTGTGGTTTCATGCCTTTTCTTCTTGTAATTTCCTTTTTTTGATCAGTTTTTTTTTGTCAGAATAGTAGGTTTAGTTAATTCATTTTTTAAAATCATTTTACCCTAAACAAGGTGATAAAGCCACTAAGACGCAAGTGGTTACTGAATGTGATAGAATACGAGAAAAACAAAAACATTGAGAGAGAACAATAAAAGAACAGGAATTAAGAAGACAGAATATAATGATCGCTATTAATCTTCAAAAATTGAAATGTAAAGTTGACTGCAGAACAAAAAGCCGGAAGTGAGTTTCACGAACCATATGTGCAAAAGAAGAAATGGTTAGCATAGAATTTATGGTTACTTCTAGCCATTTTATCTGTAAAATCCTGAGACCTACCTGCCAATCTAGTACCGTGCAAGGAGGTTACTGAGTGTTTAGCTATTTCAACAGTAAAAAAAAGTGGGAAAAGTGATGCCAATCTCCGCTTAAATGAATGTCATCCAAGCACCAGGGAAAAAAGCTCCTCAGAGTAGTTGAGTTGTAAACTCACATAGAAACTTGACCAGTGTTTACCAACAGACTGAAGTGTAAACCTGAGAATATTTACCTATAGACTCATGTATAAAACACAAATATAAATTTAAATATAAATAAATATAAATTTAAATAAATTTAAATATAAATAAATAAATGAATATAAATATACATAAATATAAATAAATAATTTTAAATATAAATAAATAATTTTAAATACATATATAAACCTGACAAATATTTGCACAGAGACTCAAGTATAACTAAGGCCAATGTTTGCCTTTGGTCTCAATCTGACCAATGTTCTTTTTTCTTTTTTTTAATCATTTCTCCCCAAGCAAGGCAATAAAGCCACTAAGACGCAAGGGGTTAGTGAGTGTGGAAGAATATGAGAAAAAGGAAAACATTATTAAGCAGAGAGAACAATAAAAGAACAAGAATAAAAAAAAAAAGAAAATAACAATTGACATTACATTTGAATATTTCAAAGTTGACACGGAAGCAAAAAATTGGAAGAAAGTTTCATATTGCAAGGCCCAGTGGATAAAGGCGTTGGTTGGAGTAATCCCAAAAGTGACATGACCCAAAGTATTCTGAGTTCAATACCTGGCCACAGCAGAGGTGAACAAAAACTTGGAGATTTGAGTTACTAAAGGGATGGCATGTAGAACGAGAACGATCTACCCCTGTGGACTCGATAAAGGGTTCGGTTTGAAATACCAACGTATATCATCTGAAGAAGAAGCGTACAACGGTCGAAACGTCGTAAACATGACGATAAAGATGCGGACAACAGTCCGAAGAATGTTACAATAGTTACAATACCTCATCTCAGAAATATAGACAGATTCTATCTATATCTATCTATCTATCTATCTATCTATCTATCTATCTATCTATCTATGGTGGCCTGTTCATCCATCAATCTATCTATCTATGGTGGCCTGTTCATCTATCTATCTATCTATCTATCTATCTATCTATCTATCTATCTATCTATCTATCTATCTATCTATCTCTGAAGACAACAGTAAATAGCGTAGTTACAGTACCTCATCTTAGAAATATAAACCGATGTAGGAGCTTAGATACCTGGGAAGTGTTTTAACAGAGGATGGAAAATGTGGCACCGAAATCCGAACTGACATTGGATTAGAGAAAGAAGCTTTCCAAAAGCTGACCAAAGTAAATAAGAAACAGGTGTATTTCGTTAGAAAGAAAGAAAAGTGCGCTGGATTTCTATGTGATATCAATCTTCTTGTATGGCAATGAATGCTGGACAATCTCATCACAGAAGAAGAGACTTGAAGCAATAGAAATATTGTTCTACAGGCGGATACTGAGAATTCCATGGACGATGCGAATAAGCAACGAGGATGTCTGAAAGAAAATGGCAACAAAAGAAAAAATAAAATAAAAACAAAAACAAAAGAAAAATTGCTTATACCCATTCGTACTGAGGAAGGGAGGCTTTGAAAACTTAACTCTCATAGGGCAAGCGAAGGCATCTACCTGACGATCTGGTGTGAATGGATAGCGACACGCAGTGTGTGTGTGTGTGTGTGCAGGAGGCTTTGCAAAGGGAGAACTGCTGCTAAGGGTCACGAGGCGTTGGAAATTGTGGAGAGCCATGATTGCCTACTTCTAGAAATTCATCGGACGCTACATACGATCAACATGTATACTGCAATGTCTCTACAGAAACTAACATCTGACGAGCACTAATGTGCTATTTTTGGCAACACTGCACTGTAGGTCATTCAAATGAAATCTTGTAAAATATTTCTTTTGATTCAATGGATTTTGTTAACTTGGTCAAGTGCCGCTTTTTCTTCTCTCTTTTACCGAAACCGGCATGTGGGCTTGGCACTTGTATGAGAATTCCAGGCGATCGATGAGTGCCAAAACTCTATGAGGATCTTCAGAACCGAAATCCGAGGCAGACCCCGCTATTGCTCAAGTGAAGAGGCGAAAAAATGCGGTTTTATGAATAAACGTAATTGCTAGTCTGTGGCGAAACGAGAATAGGAAACACTTGAGATATCTATAAAAAATGTACAACAGGATGATGGACATTAAGGAAGACGGTTGAAAAATAGAACGCAATTCGATATACGTGCATAAACGACGACAATTTATCCATAGCACCATATATATATATATATATATATATATATATATATATATATATATATATATATATATATATATATATATATATAGTGCGATGGATAAATTGTCGTCTAAATTACACTTCAATGAAAATAACACTGAAATCTCACTTTTAATTGCCAAAATTGCACAACCTAACCTGAACAAAATAAACTATCATATCTCCACAAAGAGAAGCAAGTAGTGAGACAAAAGAAACTGTTAGCATACAGCTTACCGTCGCATATAACCATTTCAACTGAAAAATGATGAGACCTTACCGACAATCTAGTACTGCGCTTAAATTCGTAAAGTCTAGCTACCTTAGAGGCAGGTTCATCAGAACAATTACCATGAAAGTATACACAGAAAATGAACAGGGAATCTATATTACGGTAATGGGAAATTGACTGAAGCCAAGATGCCAGGTCAGGATCAATGATATTGCAGATTCATCTTTGGATTTTATCAAGGATCTCTAAATATATAATAGAAACAACAGACGATATGTGGCAGCAATATTCAATGTGTGGACGAATGCTAGACTTATAAATATGTAAGATAGATTCTGATGAGAAAATTTGTCTAGTACGATATTGTCAATCAACGTTCCTAGCAGCAGACCTATCAACTGATTCAATATAATATTTCCAGCGAAACATTAGCCCGAAAGAAGGCATTGAATCATTCTCCTGGGGGTTAGCATCAGCCATGCTGATGGTAGGTAGAAAAGGGTCTCTCAGTCAATTAACAGAAAGCAGTCTGATACAATGTGTGTGTGTAGCAACCATCGATGTCGAGATAGTATGGATCTGAGCCCCAAAAGCTGCTGATGGCGACGCAGCATCTGTTATGGCTGTACTGACCGACACACGAATGTCAGTCTCGATTGCAACGAATGCATGGGAAGATGCTCTCCCCCGATGTCGTCGTGTTGTTTTTTTTCCTTCGAACATACTTATCCCCGGCGGCAAACCTCCGTTTCTTCACCCGTCGCTCCAGTCCTTGTTATAAATCGCGTCTCCAGCGTGAGCGCTCGCTGGTGACGTCTTCCCACCTCTCGGTGTCCATGCTCATCGTCTTCATGTCCCTTTTGCAGACATCCTTGAAGCGAAGACGAGGTCACCCTCGTGTCCTCTTGCCGGTGGCCAGTTGCCTATACAGAAGGACCTTCGGAATCCTCCCATCAACAGACTGTTGCTTCCTGTGTTTTGCCGTCGCGGTGAAGCGACGCTGGAGAGATCGGAGGTTGCCCAGGCTGCACGTCTCCCCTCTCCACGCCACCGATGTTGTTCAAAGGAAAGGCAGAGTCCAAATAGCGTGGCAAATACATAAACACGCTTACATATACAGGTTGCGATGGGTAAATTGTCGCCATTTTATATTTTTAATTTCGCGCATGCGCGTTGCTTGTTTTTGATTATGTCGAGTGTAGGGTCAGTTGGGCGCCGTCTGTGGGAAATAGAGCATTATGATGCAATTCACTCCGCCAGAAATTTGTAAACGGGATGCTGTACTGCTTGGCATTCGCGCCAGAAGCTCCAATACGAACATTTAAGAGAGTTTGGGTGTCAATCCGAGGGCAGTGTAGAGGATTCAGAACGAGTTGGATGAGTCTAATGATGATTATGAAGGTGCTTGGAATGATTACTAGTGATGGCGAAGTAATGCCTGTATTCATCCTCCCACATGGCTTCAGGCTCAACACGGAGGCCTACATCAAGTACCTTGATGAAGTAGTGCTGCCCTGGGTCAAGAGGGTGGCTTCTGGCACCTATACTCTGCACCATGCCACACAAGCAGGAGAACCCAGTAATGACAATGAAGATGAGGACAGCAGTTCGAACAATGTTACAATAATTACAATACCTCATCTCAGAAATATAGACAGATGCGTTCAGTCTGTTCTTCAGTCTATCTATCTATCTATCTATCTATCTATCTATCTATCTATCTATCTATCTATCTCAGTCTCTGTTCATATCTATCAAATATAACGATCGATGCGAAACCACGACGAGGCACATCTTCTTTCTAATGTGATAAACAATTCCGTCTCTGGTTAGATGCACGGCGCTATATTGGGATATCCTGAGGGATAAATCTCAATTCTGAATTGTTTTGGGACTAAGTCCAAAGTTGCAGTCAAAGTGTTGGAAACTAAATGTATTCTATAAGTTATTTTACGCCTATCTCTATATACATTGTTTTGTCCTCCTTCGTTATAAATCATGGATTATACTCAGCTGAACACAGCATATAAACGCGCAAGTTTGAAACGTTGTGACTATGTATTCTCGACGCAATTAAATCAGACATCGCTGATCATGTATGGAAGGAAAAGGGCAATGACCAACCCTACGTGCAAGTCAAAATACCAGATAGAAAAGATCACAGCAGAATCAGACGCTTGAAGGAAGTAGCGCATATGGTTGGCTACGGGGAGTTCCACAGTAGGCCTATCAGAGAAAAGAATCTATTATGATATCTATTAATAAATACAAAGAAGTGCCAACAAAGCCTCAGCAGTAAGAAAAGAGAAGCTGCGGGAATGCAGTCACGCGTGACAAGCAGAAGCAGTACCAGCAGCGGGCAAATTTGCTTTAAGGCTCAACGTTAGACATAGCATTGTCCCATGGGTCAATAGTCTATCGGATAATGCGTTGGTTCGTGAACTTCGAGTTCAATTCCTGGGTCAGGTTGTGCAGATTTGAAATAGGGCGAGCAAAAACTGAACAGTGCTAAATGTGAACAACGCATTCAAAACCAAACTATTTTCTATTAATCGACCAAGAAAGCCCTTTCTGCCTTCGATCAACATGGCTGATGCTAACCCCCAGAAGAGTGACTCGGTGCCTCCTTTCGGGCTAATGTTCCGCTGGAAAGATTATATTGAATCAGTTGATAGGTCTGCTGCTACGAACGTTGATTAACAGTATGGTACTAGACAAATTTTCTCATCAGAATCTATCTTACATATTTATAAGTCTAGCATTCGTCCACACATTGAATATTGCTGCCACATATCGTCTGTTGTTCCTATTATATATTTAGAGATCCTTGATAAAATCCAAAGATGAATCTGCAATATCATTGATCCTGACCTGGCATCTTGGCTTCAGTCAATTTCCCATTACCGTAATATAGATTCCCTGTTCATTTTCTGTGTATACTTTCATGGTAATTGTTCTGATGAACTTGCCTCTAAGGTAGCTAGACTTTATGAATTTAAGCGCAGTACTAGATTGTCGGTAAGGTCTCATCATTTTTCAGTTGAAATGGTTATATGCGACGGTAAGCTCTATGCTAACAGTTTCTATTCTCTCACTACTCGCTTGTGAAACTCTTTTCCGTCTTCTTGCTTCCCAGTTAATTTGATCTTCGAAAATTTCAAATAAATGTCAATCGTTATCTTCTGTCTTCTTAATTCTTGTTCTTTTATTGTCCTCTCTTCTTAATAGTAGTTTTTCTCACATTCTCTAACACTGAGTAATTAATTGCGTCCTAGTGGCTTTATTGCCTTTGATCTTCAAAAATTTAAATGCAATGTCAATCGTAATCTTCTGTCTTCTTAATTCTTGTTCTTTTATTGTCCTCTCTCCTTAATAGTAGTTTTTCTCATATTCTCTAACACACAGTAATTAGTTGTGTCCTAGTGGCTTTATTACCTTTGATCTTCAAAAATTTAAATGCAATGTCAATCGTTATCTTCTGTCTACTTAATTCTTGTTCGTATATTGTTCTCTCAGAGTGTTTTTCGTTTAATTATATTCTTTCACTCTCAGTAAACTCCTTGTGTCTTAGTGGCTTTATTGCCTTGACAGTGGTGTAGACATGGACATTATAACGCTGTAGATTAAATAACGGGTTCATTTCGAAATTCCGTAAAGGCTAACAGGCTCGAAATCACCTGATGAAGTTGAAGGGCACAATTGAAACGTTGCGATAATAACAGTAACGATGAGGATAATGTGAATAATGAAGTTAATTTGGAATGCCAGAGTTCTTAAATTATAAGTCATGTTCTTTATTGAGCACGGCTCTCCACTACTTCCTATTTCTAAGTAACTATTGCTCTTTTACTTTTTGTTTAGTCGCCGTTTCCTCCTACTTCGCTTGCCTTGTTAAGTGTTAGATTCTCCAAGTCTCTTTTGTATCCTTATGTATCCGGGCGGATTTTAGCAATCGCTTTCTGGTTGCATTGATGTGCGTGCAGCGTGGTGGTTAAGGGCGCGTAAAGTGGAAATTTGCATGTAGAGTTCAAATCCAGTCCGAGGTTGTTGCATTCAGTTTCACACAGATAGCTTTGGAAAAAGGTACGAATTCATGTCTTTTCTCCATCTAGCTATAGAGAGAAGGGCAGCGCAGTTTATACAATCTAGCCTTGGTTGGCAAGAAGAACCAGAAAGGTAACTCTGAATTTAAAACCCGGTGGTCAAAGGGGCTGGTAACTCCACCTCATAAAAGGCCTACTGGCATAACCACATTAGTGTGGTGAAGCTGTGGCCTTATACTACATGTGGATTGAGATGAACTCTTCCTTCTTCGGATTATCAGCAGCAGTTTTCTTGTAGAGCTTATTTTCCTTAAAACTTCCGCATGTGTCGCATGTTCTGTCTATGGCATTCTTAGCAATCGTCCGTAGAAATCAGTAGGACTTGTATCAGTAAATCATTATTATCCCTCCAAAATTCTTACAATCTAAAAATATCTTCTTACATTAAATAACCTGCAGAATGTTGATAAACCGTAAAAAATAAACGCCTCTCCCTTATAATAGTTTTCTTTCTTCTTTATAGGCAACTTCATTTCTCCCTTTTAATTATTTTACCTTTCTTTTCCCTTTCTTTCCTCCTCCCATTCTTTCTCTTCCCCACCTTCTCTCTCTTTCTGATCTCTGTCCTTTTTTCTTTCTTCTCTCTGTCACTCGTCACACTCACTCTAATCTTTTTGTCCCTCTTTTTGCCTACTATCTCTTCCCCACTCTTTTAAGTTTCAGATATTGAAAATCTGAGTACCGAGTTTCAATTCCAACTGGGCTCGTTATACTGACTTGGGAAAGGCATGAACCCGCAACTTTTTTATCCGCCTATGGATAAATAGCAAGACAAACTTAGTCTTATAGTTTGGGGTGGTAGCCGGTCTAGGAAAAGGTCAAATCTAAATTCAAAACCCGAGAAGCTAGTGTACGGACTGAGGGTGATCCATACTATATTCCGTAGTCTTTGGTTGTCGGCCAAGGGCTTAGAGAGGAAATGGGTGCCGCCAAGCTATCCGAAAGATCACTAAAGGATCATTATTATCTTGAATTTTTTAAAAATTAAAATAAAAAATTTGGCTTTAAATAACTTGAAGACGGTTGATAAACCGTAAATAGCAGGACAGACCGGGTTCTATAGCCTTGGTTGGCAACTGGTCTATCGCAGAAAGAAATGGCAAACTACTGCGGGGAAAAAATTGCCTCGTCAGTCATGTATCGAAAGATACATGATCGCCTAAGCGTGTATCACGCATGGCACATAATTGACTGACCGAGTTTCCAGTCGAATCCATTACATTCACTTACGTGCTAATACCCTTGGGAAAGGTATGAATCCTCTTCTTCTCACCCCCCAGCTATGGGTAAATAGCAGGACAGACTTGGTTCTATAGCCTTCTATGGTAACTGGTCTACAGCAGAAAGAAATGGCAACCTACTATGGAAAAAATCTGCCTCGTCAGTCATATATCATTATCGCCTAAGCGTGTATCACGCATGTCACATAACTTTTTTATGCACACATAGCAGGACAGACCAGGTTCTATAGCCTTGGATGGCAACTGGTCTACTGCAGAAAGAAATGCCAACCTGCCGCGGGAAAAAATCTGCCTCGTCAGTCATGTATCGAAAGATACATGACCGCCTATGTGTGTATCACGCCTGGACATATAACTGTCTGACAAATCAAGTACGTCTTGTTGCAAGAGGTGGTGTTTCTGCCAAATTGTCCGGGCAGCATCTTCTCTTTACAGCGTCTCCCCCAAAGTGTTTCTGGATCGAATGGGCTTTACTGACTAGTCAGTAAGCGTCAATTTACCGGCTGATCGCGCTACATACACATCAGTGAAAAGGAAAGAAGGTTAAGCCAACATAAGGGTATACGAGAGATGCATCCTGGGGTAACACTGATACATTTTTAATTTTGATAGTGTTCTTATTGTTTCAGAAAAATCGATGTACGCAGTCTCTCTCAAACAGAAGATCGGATTGAAATCGGAAGTGTCCATTAGCCTTTCCGAGTCGCCAGGTATTAATCCTAATCCTTTTCAGAGGTACTGCTCAGAGGATGGTCCTTATATTGCATAGGACCCCGTCGTTTTGGGGAGGTCTTGGTTGACGTGGTCGATTCCATTACCTTTTATCATCTCTCGCTCGTCTTCTCCCGGCCGGGTGTCGAAATGTTTTGGAGACCGGAGATGAAATAGAACTTCAACAAAAGGGATTTCAAACTCATCTATTTCATTAAACCCGTTGACGTGTACATTTTTAATTAGCTAGTGGGGTCGTTCTACCCCCTCCCTCACTGGGGAGCAAGTTCCTCGAGAATAACCACGTCTAATGTGTATGACGTGTAGAATTTAACTCCTTGAAATCCCTTTGTATCTCTCAAACATTCCCACGCTAGTTTTAGCCAATCAAAAAAACGACTTCCTTTGTTTTCCTGTATCTGACCTCAAAGATCAAAATGAGGAAGTCAGAAGAGAATACAATTCTCTAAAAAATAATAGTTTGCTAGACTGTTATTTAACACTTTTCAAAAGCTAAACAAAGATAAAGCCAGAAAAATTCCGTTAGAAACAAAGAAGGTCGAAGTGTTATGTAATATCGTCCCTCCTATATAGCAATGAAAGATGGACAACTTTCTCGCAGACGAAAAGAAATTCTAGCAACAGGACTCTACAGAAAGATGATGAGAATAACAATATATCTTGTATGCCCACTTAGTTCTGGGGAGGTCTTTGTTGACGTGGTTGTATCTTCTCTCGCTCGTCTTCTCCCGGCCGGATGTCGAAATGTTTTTGGAATCCGGAGATGAAAGCGAACTTCAACAAAAGGGATTTCAAACTCATCTATTTTATTAAACCCATCGACGTGTACATTTTTAATTAGCCAGTGGGGTCTTTTTATCACCCCCCCCTCTCCTGGGGAGCAAGTTCCTCGAGACATGAAATAACCACGTCTACTGTGTATGACGTGTCAAACTTAACTCCACGAAATCACATTCTATCTCTCTAACATTCCCACGCTGGTTTTAACCAATCAAAAACAACTTTCTCTGTTTTGTCTACCATGTGACCTTTAAGATCAGCCTCGGAAGGTCTGAAATACACTGCCACTAAAAAATAATAGTCGGAAACTATTATTTAACATTTAGAGACGAGCATATTGCATATCATATAACCCTGAAACATATGATTATTTGTTCTTTAGAGAATTGTTTAACATCCTTTGTCTACGGTTTCAAACGCTAAATGCTGGAATAAGACGAAACATTAATGAACTCATTTGATTCCAGCTGAAATTTTTACCGTTACATGTCTATGATTTATTTATTTTTCAAGGCCGTAACTCTTCACGACGTAGAAGATCATGGCTGTTCACTGTTTTCTTTATGTTCATTATATTGGCAGTTTTTTTACAATGATATTTACCCTATACACAAGGCCCAATAGACACACGAGGTAGAGTATGTGGAGAAGTTACGTTTAGCTCTAGACTTTAATGATCAATTCAAAGTATTTTTTCAATTAGACTAGCTACTACCATAATACTGTGTATGATGCATAAAAACTCCCTGAAATCACTTTCTATCTCTCTAACATTCCCACGCTGGTTTTAACCAATCAAAAACGACTTTCTCTGTTTTGTCTACCATGTGCCCTTTAAGGTCAGCCTCAGAAGGTCTGAACCAAAATACACTGAAATTTTTACCGTTATATGTCTATGGTTTATTTATTTTTCAAGGCCGTAACCCTTCACGACGTAGATGATCATGGCTCTTCACTGTTTTCTTTATGTTCATTATCTGTGGATTGCATTTCCTTCTTGGCAGTTTCTTTACAATGATATTTACCCTGTACACAAGGCCCAATAACCACTCGAGGTAGAGTCGAATATGTGGAGAAGATACGTTTAGCTCTATACTTGTAATGATCAATTCAAAGTAGTCCTTCGATGTGACTAGCTACTACCAATGCTTGAGAACTCAGTCTACCCTACTAATCCATAACCAAGGGGGGATGAGGGAGACATTTTTTGAATCATTTCACATCAAGCCAGGCAATAAAGCCACTAAGATGCAAGGGGATTATTGACTGTTAGAGATTAAGAGAAACACACTATTAAGCAGATAGAACAATAAAAGAACAGGAATTAAGAAGACAGAAGATAACGATTGACATTGCATTTAAATTTTCGAAGAATAAAGTTGACTGGAAAGCAAGGAGCCAGAAGAGAGTTCCAGGAGTGAGAAGTGCGTGGGAAGAAACTGTTATCATAGAACTTACGGTTACATCTAGACAACTCAACTGAAACCTTGCCACCAATCTAGTACTGCGCTTAAATACATAAAGTCCAGGTACTATAGGGGAAAGTAATATTTATTCTGTTATAATGCAAAAGTATGGCACAAGGCCAAGAAGGAGGATAGAGGAAGACTGGTCTTCAATCTGTCTTATCTTAAACTTAGCTAATCACAATTACTGACCAACATATACCACAGTATTCCTTACACCAAAACAATACATTCTTTCTTATCATTCTTACTACAGTCACCATAATACCTCCTAGTCTCTATATAGTCCTAACTAGTTCCTATATGTACAATTTGTCTGTTTGTACTATTTCATCAGAACAATTACCAAGGAAGTATTTATAGAAAAGGCACAGGAAACTTACATTACAGCGACAGTGGGAAATTGACTGAAGCCAAGATGCCAGGTCAGGACCAATAACATTGCATATTCTTCTTTAGATTTTATCAAGAATCTTTAAATATATAGCAGGGTATGTATTCATACCTTTACAAGGGAAATTGTGAGAAAGTGAACTTAAAGGACTAAGCCGGAATTTGAACTCGGATCTCAGATTACACTAGGCAGATTAATATTTATAACGTTATTGATGATATTACGCATTATTGATGATGTATATTTTTTTTAATTACATGTTCCTTCAGGGCGTAGGCGATCATGAACTTGCACGGCGCACTTTATTTTATTACTAGCAGCATGGCCCGGCGTTGCCCGTGCTTGATTCAAAAATCGTACGACTCATACAGCAATCGCTATCACTTGACTTAAAATATGTTTGCCCTTCCTTGCCTTTAAAGGAGTGCCATTTGCCGTGCTGATGTTGCTACATGCCTTACTTCTTGCCCATCTCACACTGTGAATTTTTTCTAAGCTCTATAATAAAACATTGAATCTGTTACGAAAAAAGAACTAAACAAAATGAACACAAAACGATAAGCTTTAAAAAAGGACTCGTAACTGGAAAAAACGAATAAAAAAAGGATGTTAACAACATATACTTTTTTACACCCAACCCAGTTCTGCGGAATCAGACTCAACGATGAGTTTAAGCAAGCAAATGAGCCAATTGGAGTAAAGTGCCATGCAGATTTAAATTTTTCCTACTTGTGACGAATGCAGCTATCGATTTTTTTGCATGCTAGCATGCTAGTTAACATTCGTGTCAGTCAGCTGTTGGCTCTCACGCTGGCCAATAGAATCTTCCTGCCTATTCGTGGTAGCCAGCTATAGGCTGTCATTCGAGCCAGTAGAAAATGACCGCAAACTACATGAAAACTGCCGTAGAAGCATGAAAAAATCGATTATTTCAACTATCGATGGGAGTTGGGAAATGCAAAGTCGGTCTTGGCCTTCTCACTAACTTGGAGCATGTGCATATAAATTTTGGTGCAAATCCGTCGAAAATTGCAGCCATACATTCGTTACACACACGCACACACACAAGCAAACACATACACACACACACACACGCACACACACACATCCTGCCTTTTACAGATAGAGATCCGTGAATTACCATACGTTCTTGAGAAATATAGTGAAGCGATTATCGCCGCCTTTTCCATAGTTTGGCATTCAGAGCAGGCCTTCTCTTAGACTAGCTGCCACCCAAGGCTGGAGAAACCTCTCTACTCTCTTATTTAAACAATGGAAGTAGAAGAGATGGATTCATGCCTTTTATAAGAGAATCTGTACGAAAAATGAACGTAACGGATTAAGCTGGAATCTGAACTGGGATCGACGATTACAATTGGCGCGCTGATATTCGTTACGTTGTTGTTGTTGATACTATTAATGCTGTTAATAATAATAATAATAATAAGTTTCTTAATCTGTAGCTCCAGAGTCCAATAACAACCTGCTGTTATCAAAGCGATTGGCAAGGCTTGCTGTTCCTAAGCCAATGTCATAAGGCGAGGTCGGAAAAGAAACCATACTGTGAAACTAATGGAATGATTCCCAACAACCACCCAGTCCACAATCTCATCTGTTTAGCCGCCTTCTTTTGTCAGCTGATCTGGTCAGAAACGGGAATGTGTGGGCAGGGACGTACAAAGCACACGGCTTAGCATAAGATGATGGATGTAAATCGTTTGCCGGCTTACAGCAACAAAACACAACCAGCTCCCACACTGTTACACGACAGTCAACGTTTTTTTTAGGTAGGAATTATTGTGAACGACTGTATTTCTATCTGCAGGTATTCGGTCGGTGAGGCTCCTGAATGAATTCGACGTCATCTCAGCATGTAAAATGAAAAATGTTTTTTTTTTTCTTTTATTTTATGTTACTTTTACTTCCTGAAGGATTTTTCAGTTTTTTATTTCTTAGATGCAAATGAACGAACTTTTCGACGAACAAACAAAATAATTTTCTTTCTTTCTTTTAGTTTCTTTCTTTCAATTTCGTCCTTTTCTCTTTTATTAAGGAATTTGGAAAATCAACGTATTTCACAGGTATGAATTACGAGGCAATCAACGAAGGCAGACCCAAGGTTAAATCGTAGGAAATTTCGTCTAGAAATAGTTTAGAGTGTTCGGAAAGTAATTACGTATTTCACGGCTATGAATTATGACTCAATCAATCAAAACAGAAGCAAGGTTGAATGGTACAAAACCGCGTCTAGAATTAGCATCACCTATAAGGGTGTTCGGAAAGTAATTACGTATTTGATTTCAATGAATTATTCTATTAGGGTGTTCGGAAAGTAATTACGTATTTCTATAAATTCTATTAGGGTGTACGGAAAGTAATTACGTATTTGACTTCTATGAATTATTTTATTAGGCTGTTCGGAAAGTAATTACGTATTTCACTTCTATGTATTATTCTATTAGGGTGTTCGGAAAGTAATTCCGTATTAGACTTCTATGAATTATTCTATTAGGGTGTTTGGAAAGTAATTACGTATTTGACTTCTATGAATTATTCTATTAGGGTGTTCGGAAAGTAATTACGTATTTGACTTCTATGAATTATTCTATTAGGGTGTTCAGAAAGTAATTAATTATTTGACTTCTATGAATTATTCTATTAGGGTGTTCAGAAAGTAATTAATTATTTGACTTCTATGAATTATTCTATTAGGGTGTTCGTAAAGTAATTACGTATTTGACTTCTATGAATTATTCTATTAGGGTGTTTGGAAAGTAATTACGTATTTGACTTCTATGAATTATTCTATTAGGGTGTTCGGAAAGTAATTACGTATTTGGCTTCTATGAATTATTCTATTAGGGTGTTCGGAAAGTAATTAATTATTTGACTTCTATGAATTATTCCATTAGGGTGTTCAGAAAGTAATTAATTATTTGACTTCTATGAATTATTCTATTAGGGTGTTCGTAAAGTAATTACGTATTTGACTTCTATGAATTATTCTATTAGGGTGTTTGGAAAGTAATTACGTATTTGACTTCTATGAATTATTCTATTAGGGTGTTCGGAAAGTAATTACGTATTTGACTTCTATGAATTATTCTATTAGGGTGTTCAGAAAGTAATTACGTATTTGACTTCTATGAATTATTCTATTACGGTGTTCGTAAAGTAATTACGTATTTGGCTTCTATGAATTATTCTATTAGGATGTTCGGAAAGTAATTAATTATTTGACTTCTATGAATTATTCTATTAGGGTGTTCGTAAAGTAATTACGTATTTGACTTCTATGAATTATTCTATTAGGGTGTTTGGAAAGTAATTACGTATTTGACTTCTATGAATTATTCTATTACGGTGTTCGGAAAGTAATTACGTATTTGACTTCTATGAATTATTCTATTAGGGTGTTCAGAAAGTAATTACGTATTTGACTTCTATGAATTATTCTATTACGGTGTTCGTAAAGTAATTACGTATTTGGCTTCTATGAATTATTCTATTAGGGTGTTCGGAAAGTAATTACGTATTTGACTTCTATGAATTATCCTATTAGGGTGTTCAGAAAGTAATTACGTATTTGACTTCTATGAATTATTCTATTAGGGTGTTCGGAAAGTAATTACGTATTTGACTTCTATGAATTATTCTATTAGGGTGTTTGGAAAGTAATTACGTATTTGACTTCTATGAATTATTCTATTAGGGTGTTTGGAAAGTAATTACGTATTTGACTTCTATGAATTATTCTTTTAGGGTGTTTGGAAAGTAATTACGTATTTGACTTCAATGAATTATTCTATTAGGGTGTTCGGAAAGTAATTACGTATTTGACTTCTATGAATTATTCTATTAGGGTGTTTGGAAAGTAATTACGTATTTGACTTCTATGAATTATTCTATTAGGGTGTTCGTAAAGTAATTACGTATTTGACTTCTATGAATTATTCTATTAGGGTGTTTGGAAAGTAATTACGTATTTGACTTCTATGAATTATTCTATTAGGGTGTTCAGAAAGTAATTACGTATTTGACTTCTATGAATTATTCTATTACGGTGTTCGTAAAGTAATTACGTATTTGACTTCTATGAATTATTCTATTAGGGTGTTCAGAAAGTAATTACGTATTTGACTTCAATGAATTATTCTTTTAGGGTGTTTGGAAAGTAATTACGTATTTGACTTCTATGAATTATTCTATTAGGGTGTTCGGAAAGTAATTACGTATTTGACTTCTATGAATTATTCTATTAGGGTGTTCAGAAAGTAATTACGTATTTGACTTCTATGAATTATTCTATTAGGGTGTTCGTAAAGTAATTACGTATTTGACTTCTATGAATTATTCTTTTAGGGTGTTTGGAAAGTAATTACGTATTTGACTTCTATGAATTATTCTATTAGGGTGTTCAGAAAGTAATTACGTATTTGACTTCTATGAATTATTCTATTACGGTGTTCGTAAAGTAATTACGTATTTGACTTCTATGAATTATTCTATTAGGGTGTTCAGAAAGTAATTACGTATTTGACTTCAATGAATTATTCTTTTAGGGTGTTTGGAAAGTAATTACGTATTTGACTTCAATGAATTATTCTATTAGGGTGTTCGGAAAGTAATTACGTATTTGACTTCTATGAATTATTCTATTAGGGTGTTCAGAAAGTAATTACGTATTTGACTTCTATGAATTATTCTATTACGGTGTTCGTAAAGTAATTACGTATTTGACTTCTATGAATTATTCTTTTAGGGTGTTTGGAAAGTAATTACGTATTTGACTTCAATGAATTATTCTTTTAGGGTGTTTGGAAAGTAATTACGTATTTGACTTCTATGAATTATTCTATTAGGGTGTTCGTAAAGTAATTACGTATTTGACTTCTATGAATTATTCTATTAGGGTGTTTGGAAAGTAATTACGTATTTGACTTCTATGAATTATTCTATTAGGGTGTTTGGAAAGTAATTACGTATTTGACTTCTATGAATTATTCTATTAGGGTGTTCGTAAAGTAATTACGTATTTGACTTCTATGAATTATTCTATTAGGGTGTTTGGAAAGTAATTACGTATTTGACTTCTATGAATTATTCTATTAGGGTGTTTGGAAAGTAATTACGTATTTGACTTCTATGAATTATTCTTTTAGGGTGTTTGGAAAGTAATTACGTATTTGACTTCTATGAATTATTCTATTAGGGTGTTCAGAAAGTAATTACGTATTTGACTTCTATGAATTATTCTATTACGGTGTTCGTAAAGTAATTACGTATTTGACTTCTATGAATTATTCTATTAGGGTGTTCAGAAAGTAATTACGTATTTGACTTCAATGAATTATTCTTTTAGGGTGTTTGGAAAGTAATTACGTATTTGACTTCAATGAATTATTCTATTAGGGTGTTCGGAAAGTAATTACGTATTTGACTTCTATGAATTATTCTATTAGGGTGTTCAGAAAGTAATTACGTATTTGACTTCTATGAATTATTCTATTACGGTGTTCGTAAAGTAATTACGTATTTGACTTCTATGAATTATTCTTTTAGGGTGTTTGGAAAGTAATTACGTATTTGACTTCAATGAATTATTCTTTTAGGGTGTTTGGAAAGTAATTACGTATTTGACTTCAATGAATTATTCTATTAGGGTGTTTGGAAAGTAATTACGTATTTGACTTCAATGAATTATTCTTTTAGGGTGTTTGGAAAGTAATTACGTATTTGACTTCTATGAATTATTCTATTAGGGTGTTCGTAAAGTAATTACGTATTTGACTTCTATGAATTATTCTTTTAGGGTGTTTGGAAAGTAATTACGTATTTGACTTCAATGAATTATTCTTTTAGGGTGTTTGGAAAGTAATTACGTATTTGACTTCTATGAATTATTCTATTAGGGTGTTCGTAAAGTAATTACGTATTTGACTTCTATGAATTATTCTTTTAGGGTGTTTGGAAAGTAATTACGTATTTGACTTCAATGAATTATTCTATTAGGGTGTTCGTAAAGTAATTACGTATTTGACTTCTATGAATTATTCTTTTAGGGTGTTTGGAAAGTAATTACGTATTTGACTTCTATGAATTATTCTATTAGGGTGTTCGTAAAGTAATTACGTATTTGACTTCTATGAATTATTCTTTTAGGGTGTTTGGAAAGTAATTACGTATTTGACTTCAATGAATTATTCTTTTAGGGTGTTTGGAAAGTAATTACGTATTTGACTTCTATGAATTATTCTATTAGGGTGTTCGTAAAGTAATTACGTATTTGACTTCAATGAATTATTCTATTAGGGTGTTCGTAAAGTAATTACGTATTTGACTTCTATGAATTATTCTTTTAGGGTGTTTGGAAAGTAATTACGTATTTGACTTCAATGAATTATTCTTTTAGGGTGTTTGGAAAGTAATTACGTATTTGACTTCTATGAATTATTCTATTAGGGTGTTCGTAAAGTAATTACGTATTTGACTTCTATGAATTATTCTTTTAGGGTGTTTGGAAAGTAATTACGTATTTGACTTCAATGAATTATTCTATTAGGGTGTTCGTAAAGTAATTACGTATTTGACTTCTATGAATTATTCTTTTAGGGTGTTTGGAAAGTAATTACGTATTTGACTTCTATGAATTATTCTATTAGGGTGTTCGTAAAGTAATTACGTATTTGACTTCTATGAATTATTCTTTTAGGGTGTTTGGAAAGTAATTACGTATTTGACTTCTATGAATTATTCTATTAGGGTGTTCGTAAAGTAATTACGTATTTGACTTCTATGAATTATTCTTTTAGGGTGTTTGGAAAGTAATTACGTATTTGACTTCTATGAATTATTCTATTAGGGTGTTCGTAAAGTAATTACGTATTTGACTTCAATGAATTATTCTATTAGGGTGTTCGTAAAGTAATTACGTATTTGACTTCTATGAATTATTCTATTAGGGTGTTCGTAAAGTAATTACGTATTTGACTTCAATGAATTATTCTTTTAGGGTGTTTGGAAAGTAATTACGTATTTGACTTCTATGAATTATTCTATTAGGGTGTTCGTAAAGTAATTACGTATTTGACTTCTATGAATTATTCTTTTAGGGTGTTTGGAAAGTAATTACGTATTTGACTTCAATGAATTATTCTATTAGGGTGTTCGGAAAGTAATTACGTATTTGACTTCTATGAATTATTCTATTAGGGTGTTTGGAAAGTAATTACGTATTTGACTCCTATGAATTATTCTATTAGGGTGTTCGGAAAGTAATTACGTATTTGACTTCTATGATGCTATTAGGGTGTACGGAAAGCAATTATTAGGTTGGTGCAAAAATAATGACGTAATAATGTCGTTTTTTGACGTATTTTTAACGTCAACAAACGACATTATTACGTAATTATGTATTTGACTTCTATGTATTGTTCTATTAGTGTGTACGGAAAGTAATTACGTATTTCACTTCTATGTATAATTTTTTAGGGTGTTCGGAAAGTAATTACGTATTTCACTTCTATGAAATTCTATTAGGGTGTACGGAAAGTAATTACGTATTTGACTTCTATGAATTATTCTCTTAGGGTGTTTGGAAAGTAATTACGTATTTGACTTCTATGAATTATTCTATTAGGGTGTTCGTAAAGTAATTACGTATTTGACTCCTATGAATTATTCTATTAGGGTGTTCGTAAAGTAATTATGTATTTGACTTCTGGGAATTATTCTATTAGGGTGTTCGGAAAGTAATTACGTATTTGACTTCTATGAATTATTCTATTAGGGTGTTCAGAAAGTAATTATGTATTTGACTTCTATGAATTTTAGCCAACCATCCAAAAGAGATCCCTGGTTGAAGGGTAGAAAACTGCGTCTCGAATTAGTTTTATCAACCCTTCTAGTTTGGTGTTCTGATGTTGATGTGTCGTTTTTCTAATCGATGTATGTCGGTTATAGTGCATTTCAGAGTTAAACATCATGTATGGTTATAAGTTTAAAAAGCAACTTATTCGCCATTCCTTCCTGTATGAATTCTGAAAGTGTTTTACTGCTACAGGATCATTTGAAAACATTTGTGCTGTGTATATGGATGCGGTGTGGCCATATATATATATATATATATATATATATATATTTATCAAATATGGTTGAAAAGGTCAAAAATGACAATTGAGACAAACCCGGCAAGTGTCACCCTGGAAAATCATCCACTGTACTTTCAGAAGTTTTGAAAAAGTCTATTGAATTGGATCCACATCAAAACACCAGGTGTTTGATCACAAAGAATTTAAGGCCTCGCGCTCAGTTGTCTATGAATATCTGAGGCGATTTGGAAAATCTTAAAAAGAGCGAATTTGGGTTCATCATCAACTTTCGCTTGGAAACCGAAAACAACATTCACCGATCTACCGCATTTCTTTGATCATGAATGCCAACTATTATAACTAGAACTAAAGAAACGGAAGCAGTATTTCAGCCATTTTTTCAAAAACGGAAGTACCGTCTTGGCCATATTGTAAAATATCAGGATTATCACTTCTGTCGGGAGAAAATAAACAGACTAAACTGTGTTGTCTTTATTATTACAAACTCCCTTACCAAATTGTGACACCAATCTTTAATTTTGCGTCGCATTGTTACAGGTGAGGAAAAATGAGTTTTGCGTGTCAACAGAGAGCAAGAAAGTAGTGATCACTAAAGAAGAAATTAAAACCAACACCCAAATCTATGACTCTGTTCACAAGTGCAATATGTCGTACATTATAAGATGCTGAAATATGGAAGGCCATCAATATTGACAAAATGCTTATCTAATTGAGTTGATTAGGGCCTCTAGAACTTTGCCACAAAGAGGTAAAATATTATTAGGGCGATAATTCAAGGGATCAGAAGTCTCACCAAGGTTCTTAAAGACAGGAACTACAGAAGAGGATTTCCAACACGCTGAGTTTGTTGCAGAGTCTAAAGAGAACATCTCAGGGGTACATTTCCTTAGGACAATTGCAGGGAGACCATCAAGTCCGTAGGCCCCGTGGGGATTTACTTTGGACATGACAGACTGAGCTATATGCATATCACACAGTAGATATTCTGTTCTAGGTGGAAAATCCAACAAAGATACACCTGATAACTTCAGAATAGAGTTGGAAGAGAATTTACGAACAAAGCATTTGGCTTTATCAGTAGTAGATGACAACACTTCAAACTGGTTGCAGAGATGAGCTATATGCATATCACGCAGTAGATATTCTGTTTTAGATGGAAAACCAAGCAATGATACACCAGATAACTCGGGAGTAGAGGTGGAAGAGGATGTACGATCAAAGCGTTCGACATTATCAGTAACTGATGAAAACACTTCAAACTGATTGAACAGATGATAGATTTGTTCTTTTAAGCATTTCACCGCAAGCAAGGCAGGAAGCCACTAGCACGCAAGGGGTTACAGAGAATTGGAGTTACAGTAAATAGGAGTGATAGAGGAAAGGATGAAGAGAAGGATAGTGGATAGATCAGGGCATCTGGAGACGTCTATTGATATTACATTTGAATAGTTGGATTTTATAGCTATCAGGGAAACAGGAAAAGGGGAGGGAGTTCCACAGGCGAGAGGTGCCAGACATGAATTTATTGGAGTAAAAGAGACGGCCACATTTAACAGTTTCGACAGTGAAAGGGTGTGAGCGAAATGCCAGCCTAGTAGAACGCTTAAATTCATGAAGTTTGGGAACCAGCAAAAGCAGCTCCTCGGAGCAGTTACCATGAAAGTATTTGTAAACAAGATAGAGAGAGGCGACGGCACATCTGTGAGGGAGCGACTGCAGACGAGATGCCAGATCAGGGCCAATTACATTGCATATCCGTCTCTGGATCAAGAATCCCGAGGCAAACAGAAGGGACTCCAGACCATATATGGCAGCAATACTCCATGCAAGTGCGAATGGTTGATTTGTAGATTTGAAGGATCGATTCCGGGGAGAAAATTTTCCTGGCGCGCCACAGGGAGCCAACTTTCCTTGCAGTGGACGAAGCAATTGATTCAATGTATTTGTTCAATCTCAGGTCAGCAGACAATGTAAGACCGAGCAACCGCAAGAGAGGTGCCCTCGAAAAGTTGAGCGTCAGACATTCTAATCGAGGGCAGGGAAGGATCTGTGGTGATTAATAGAGAGCGGTATTGTTTTTGAAGCGTTAAAGTTATCCAGCCAATTCCTGCCCCAGTTCACAACTGATTGGAGGTCTTTTACGAGATTTAGGAGTTACTCTGGTTTCCTGAATCATTTATCACTTCCAGTGAAATAAAAAAAGAGGTATGACTTTCCAAGTGTTCTGTGTATATATATATATATATATATATACGTGTGTGTGTTTGCGTGAGCGAAAACGTACGATGGTGAACTTATAGAGCATATAAAACTAGACAGGCTTCAAAATAATATGCGTCCGTTTTGTTTAATGTCCGCATTAACAAATAATTTCGTTTATTAATCTTGTAGTTTATGTCAGCTTCCATAAAACGTGTTCGGCTTTCTTCATAATAATACAATTAAAAAATTGTTTTGTTTACAAAGATCCAGCAAGCGATCGCCTTAATCGGGAACAGCAGAGACATCTGTCGGCGCTCATCGTAACAAACAAAATTGGCGGGAAGGTCCTATCCCGCTGACATGTGTAGATGACAGCTTGATGGTGGTCTTATCGAAAAGTACCATCTTGAAAGGGAGGGAAGAAGGAAAGAAAAAAAGAAAGGAAAGCGGAAAAGAGAAAGAAAAAAACTGAAAATTTAAGGAGGAGAATGAGTAATGTAGGAGAAACACAAACAAGTCGGAGGGGACGCACACAATAAAAAGGGAGGAAGAATAGAACAAAGAAAGAAAGGAAGAAGAAGTAATAGAAGAAGAAAAAAGAAGAAAACAAAGGTCTCGTAAAATCCCCGAAAGTAAATCACGTCTAGCTTGGTCAGTACGCAAATGGGTGATCGCTTAGAAGTATCATGAACAGTTTGGATGTGCGGGTGGTGTAATAGAAGAAGAAGAAGAAGAAGAAGAAGAAGAAGAAGAAGAAAAAGAAGGAGCTAGATAGAAGTTCAGAAAACGATGGAAGAAAGAAAGTGAGGAAGAAAGGAAGGTAGGAAGAAAGAAATGCAAGAAGAAAGAAAGGCAGGAAGAAAGAAAGGTAGGAAGAAAGAAAGGGAGAAAGAAAGAAAGGTAGGAAGAAAGAAAGGCAGAAAGAAAGAAAGTGAGGAAGAAAGGAAGGTAGGAAGAAAGAAATGTAAGAAGAAATAAAGGCAGGAATAAAGAAATGCAAGAAGAAAGACAAGTAGGAAGAAGGAAATGCAAGAAGAAAGAAAAGTAGGAAGAAAGAAAGGCAAGAGTAGGGAGAAAGAAATGCAAGAAGAAAGAAAGGTAGGAAGAAAGAAAGGAAGGAAGAAAGAAAGGTAGGAAGAAAAAAGGTAGGAAGAAAGAAATGATGAAAGAAAGAAAGATAGGAAGAAAGAAAGGTAGGAAGAAAGAAAGTTAGGAAGAAGAAAGGCAGGAAGAAAGAAAGGTAGGAAGAAAGAAATGCAATAAGAAATAAAGGCAGGAAGAAAGAGAGGGAGGGGAAAAAGGAAGAAAGAAAGTCAAAAAGAAAGAAAGGTAGGAAGAAAGAAATGCAAAAAGAAAGAAAGGTAGGAAGAAAGAAATGCAAAAAGAAAGAAAGGTAGGAAGAAAGAAATGCAAAAAGAAAGAAAGGTAGGAAGAAAGAAAAGCAAGATGAAAGAAAGGTAGGAAGAAAGAAAGGCAAGAAAAAACGAAGGTAGGAAGAAAGAAAGTCAAAAGAAAAGAAAGGTAAGAAGAAAGAAAGGCAAGAAGAAATAAAAGCAGAAAGAAAGAATTGCAAAAAGAAAGAAAGGTAGGAAGAAAGATATGTAAGAAGAAAGAAAGGCAGGAAGAAAGAAAGGTAGGAAGGAAGAAAGGTAGGAAGGAAGAAATACAAGCAGAAAGGTAGGAAGAAAGAAAGGTAGGAAGAAAGAAAGCCAAGAAGAAATATAGGAAGAAAGAAAGGTAGAAGAAACAAACGAAGGTAGGAAGAAAGAAACGGAGGAAGAAAGGTAGGACGAAAGAAATGGAAGAGGAAAGAAAGTTAGGAAGAAGAAAGGCAGGAAGAAAGAAAGGTAGGAAGAAAGAAAGGCAAGAATAAACGAAAGTAGGAAGAAAGAAATGCAATAAGAAATAAAAGCAGGAAGAAAGAGAGGCAGGAGGAGAAAAAGATAGGAGAAAGAAAGGTAGGAAGAAAGAATGTTAGGAATAAAGAAATGCAAGAAGAAATAAAGGTAGGAAGAAAGAAATGCAAGAAGAAATAAAGGCAAAAAGAAAGAAATGCAAGAAGAAAGAAAGGCAAAAAGAAAGAAATACAAGAAGAAAGAAAGGTAGGAAGAAAGAGAGTCAAGAAGAAATGTAGGAAAAATAAAGGTAGGAAGAAAGAAATGCAAGAAGAAATAAAGGCAGGATGAAAGAAATGCAGGAAGAAAGAAAGGCAGAAAGAAAGAAAGTGAGGAAGAAAGAAAGGTAGGAAGAAAGATATGTAAGAAGAAAGAAAGGCAGGAAGAAAGAAAGGTAGGAAGGAAGAAAGGTAGGAAGGAAGAAATACAAGCAGAAAGGTAGGAAGAAAGAAAGGTAGGAAGAAAGAAAGCCAAGAAGAAATATAGGAAGAAAGAAAGGTAGAAGAAAGGCAAGAACAAACGAAGGTAGGAAGAAAGAAACGGAGGAAGAAATGGAAGAGGAAAGAAAGTTAGGAAGAAGAAAGGCAGGAAGAAAGAAAGGTAGGAAGAAAGAAAGGCAAGAATAAACGAAAGTAGGAAGAAAGAAATGCAATAAGAAATAAAAGCAGGAAGAAAGAGAGGCAGGAGGAGAAAAAGATAGGAGAAAGAAAGGTAGGAAGAAAGAATGTTAGGAATAAAGAAATGCAAGAAGAAATAAAGGTAGGAAGAAAGAAATGCAAGAAGAAATAAAGGCAAAAAGAAAGAAATGCAAGAAGAATGAAAGGCAAAAAGAAAGAAATACAAGAAGAAAGAAAGGTAGGAAGAAAGAGAGTCAAGAAGAAATGTAGGAAAAATAAAGGTAGGAAGAAAGAAATGCAAGAAGAAATAAAGGCAGGATGAAAGAAATGCAGGAAGAGAGAAAGGTAGGAAGAAAGAAAAGCAAGAAGAAAGAAAGGTAAGAAGGAAGAAAAGTAGGAAGAAAGAAAGATAGGAAGAAGAAATGTAAGAATAAATAAGGGCAGGAAGAAAGAAAGTCAAGAAGAAAGAAAGGTAGGAAGAAAGAAAGGTAGGAAGAAAGAAAAGCAAAAAGAAAGAAAGGTAGGAAGAAAGAAAGAAAGGTAGGAAGAAAGAAATGCAAGAAGAAAGAAAGGCAGGAAGAAAGAAAGGCAGGAAGAAAGAAAGGTAGGAAGAAAGAAAGGCACGAAGAAACGAATTACGTAGAAAGAAATTCAAGAAGAAATAAAGAGAGGAAGAAGGAAATGCAAGATGAAAGAAAGGTAGGAAGAAAGAAAGGCAGGAATAAAGAAAGGCAAGAAGAAACGAAGGTAGAAAGAAAGAAATTCAAGAAGAACTAAAGGCAGGAAGAAAGAAATGCAAGATGAAAGAAAGGTAGAAAGAAAGAAAGGGAAGAAGAAAGGAAGAAGGGAAGAAAGAAAGGGAGAAAGATAGGTGGAGAGAAAGAAATGCAAGAAGAAGGAATGGCAGGAAGAAAGAAAGGCAGGAAGAAAGAAATGTAGGATGAATGAAATGCAAGGAGAAAGAAAGGCAGGAAGAAAGAAAGGTAGGAAGAAGGAAAGGTAGGAAGAAAGAAAAGAAAGAAAAAACGAAGGTAGGAAGAAAGAAATTCAAGAAGAAATAAAGGCAGGAAGAAAGAAATGCTAGATGAAAGCAAGGTAGGAATAAAGAAAGGTAGAAAAAAGAAAAGCAGGATGAATGAAATGTAGGAAGAAAGAAAGGTAGGGAGAAAGAAATGCAAGAAGAAAGAATGGCAGGAAGAAAGAAAGGTAGGAAGAAAAAAATTCAATGAGAACTAAAGGTAGGAAAAAAGAAAGGCAAGAAGAAAGAAAGGCAGGAAGAAAGAAAAACAGTTAGAAAGAAAAGTTGGAAGAAGAAATGCACGAAGAAATAAATTCAGGGAGAAATAAAGGTAGGAAGAAAGAAATGCACGAAGAAAGAAAGGAAGGTAAAAAGAAAGGTAGGAAGAAATAAATGTAAGGAGAAAGAAAGGTAGGAAGAAAGAAAGGCAAGAAGAAAGGTAGGAAGAAAGAAAGTCAAGAAGAAACGAAGGGAGGAAGAAAGAAAGGGCGGAAGAAAGGTAGGAAGAAAGAAATGCAAGAAGAAAGAAAGGCAAGAAGAAAGAAAGGAAGAAAGAAAGGTAGGATGAAAGAAATGCAAGGAGAAAGGAAGCTAGGAAGAAAGAAAGGCAAGAAGAAAGAATGGCAGAAAGAAAGAAAGTTTGGAAGAAAAAAATTCAATGAGAACTAAAGGTAGGAAAAAAGAAAGGCCAGAAGAAAGAAAGGCAGGAAGAAAGAAAAGCAGCTAGAAAGAAAGGTTGGAAGAAGAAATGCAAGAAGAAAGAAAGTCACGTAGAAAGAAAGGCAGGAGTAAAGAAATGTAGGAAGAAAGAAAGGTAGGAAGAAAGAAATGCAAGAAGAAAGGTAGGAAGAAAGAAAGTCAAGGAGAACCGAAGGGAGGAAGAAAGAAAGGGCGGAAGAAAGGTAGGAAGAAAGAAATGCAAGAAGAAAGAAAGGCAAGAAGAAAGAAAGGAAGAAAGAAAGGTAGGATGAAAGAAATGCAAGAAGAAAGAAAGGCAAGAAGAAAGAAAGGTAGGAAGAAATAAATGCAAGGAGAAGGAAAGGTAGGAAGAAAGAAAGTTAAGAAGAAAGAAAGGCAGGAAGAATAAAGTTAGGAGGAAGAAATGCAAGAAGAAATAACGGCAGTGAGAAAAAATTCACGAAGAAAGAAAGGTAGGAAGAAAGAAAGTTTAGAAGAAAGACATATAATAAGAAAGAAAGGCAGGTAGGAAGAAATGCAGGAGGATAGAAAGGCAGGAAGAAAAAAGTTAGGAAGAGAGAAATGCAAGAAGAAAGAAAGGCAGGAAGAAAGAAATTTAGGAAGAAAGAAATGCAAGTAGAAAGAAAGGTAGGAAGAAAGAAAGGCAAGAAGAAAGAAATGCAGGAAGAAAGAAAGTCAGGAAGAAAGAAAGGTAGGAAGACGAAATGCAAGAAGAAATATAGGCAGGGAGAAAGAAAGTCAAGAAATGTAGGAAGAATTAAATGTATGAAGAAAGAAATGCAAGAAGAAAGAAAGTCACGTAGAAAGAAAGGCAGGAGGAAAGAAATGTAGGAAGAAAGAAAGGTAGGAAGAAAGAAATGCAAGAAGAATGAAAGGCAGGAAGAATGAAAGATAGGAATAAAGAAATGCAAGGAGAAAGAAAGGCAGGTAGAAAGAAAGGCAGCAACAAAGAAAGGTTGAAGAAAATTGGTAGGAAATAAGAAAGTTAGGAAGAAAGAAAAAACGGTAAGTAGGGAGAGAGACAGGAGGAAAGAAATGTATAAAGAAAGAAATGCAAGGAGAGAAACGGTAGGAAGAAAGAAAGGCTAGAATAAAGAACGGCAGGAAGAAAGAAATGCATGAAGAATGAAAGGTAGGAATACGAAATGCAAGAAGAAAGAAAAGCAGCGAGAAATAAAGTCAAGAAGAAAGAAAGGCAGGAAGAAAGAAAAGTAGGAAGAAAGAAATGCAAAAATAAGAAAGGCAGGAGGAAAGAAAGGTAGGAAGAAAGAAATGCAACGAGAAAGAAATGCAGGACGTAAAAAAGGCAAGAAGAAAGAAAGGTAGTAAGAAAGAAAGGAAGGAGGAAAGAACGGTGGGAAGAAAGAAAGGTAAGAAAAAGAAATGCCATAAGAAAGAAAGGCAGGTAGAATGAAAGGCAGGAGGAAAGAAAGGCAGGAAGAAAAAAGGTAGGATGATAGAAATGCAAGAAAAAGAAATATAGGAAGAATGAGAAATAATGGCAGGGATAAAGAAAGTCAAGAAGAAAGAAATGTAGGATGAAAGAGATGTTAAAAGAAAGAAATGCAAGAAGAAAGAAAGGCAGGTAGAAAGAAAGGCAGTAGGAAAGAAAGGTAGTAAGAAAGAAATGCATGAAGGAAGAGGGGCAGGAAGAAAGAAATATAGGTATAAAGAAATGCAAGGAGAAAGAAATGCAGGTAGAAAGAAAGGCAGCAACAAAGAAAGGTTGAGAAAAAATGGAAGAAGAAAGAATGTTAGGATGAGAGAAAAGCAAGACTAAAAATGTTAGGAAGAAAGAAAGGCAGGGGTAAAGAAAGGTAGGAAGAAAGAAAGGTAGGACGAAAGAAATGCATGAAGAAAGAAAGGCAGGAAGAAAGAAATGCAAGAATAAAGAAAGGCAGGAAAAAAGAAATGTAGGAAGAAAGAACTTCAAGGAAGAAAGAAAGGTAGGTAGAGAAAAAGGCAAGAAGAAAGAGAAGCAGGAAGAAAGAAATGCAAGAAGAAAGAAACGTAGGAAGAAGAAATGCAAGAATAAATAAAGGCAGGGAGAAAGAAAAGTAGGAAGAAAGAAATGCAAGGAGAAAGAAAGTCAGGGAGAATGAAAGTCAAGAAGAAAGAAATGTAGGAGGAAAGAGAGGTAGGAAGAAAGAAACGTAGGAAAAAGTAATGCTAGAAGAAAGAAAGGTAGGAAGAAAGAAAGACAGGAAGAAAGAAAGGTAAGAAGAAAGAAATACACGAAGAAAGAAATGCAAGAAGAATTAAAGACAGGATGAAAGAAATGTATCAAGAAAGAATGTTAGGAAGAAAGAAATGCAAGAAGAAAGAAAGGTAGGTAGAAAGAAAGGCAGGAACAAAGAAATGTAGGAAGAATAAGGTAGGAAGAAGAACGTTAGCAAGAAAGAAATGCAAGAAGAAAGAAAGGTAGGAAGAAAGAAATGCAAGAAGAAAGAAAGGCAGATAGAAAGAAATGCTTGAAGAAAGAAAGGTAGGAAGAAAGAAAGGCAAGAAGAAAGAAAGGTAGTAAGAAAGAAAGGTAGGAAGGAAGAAAGGCAAGAAGAACGAAAGGTAAGAAGAAAGAAATACAAGAAGAAAGAAAGGCAGGAAAAAAGAAAGGCAAGAAGAAAGAAAGGTAGGAAGAAAGAAAGGTAGGAAGAAAGAAAGGCAAGAAGAAAGAAAGGCAGATAGAAAGAAATGCATGAAGAAAGAAAGGCAGGAAGAAAGAAAGGCAAGAAGAAAGAAAGGTAGGAAGAAAGAAATGTAAGAAAAAAGAATGGTGGAAAGAAAGAAATGCAAGAAGAAAGAAAGGTAGGAAGAATGAAAGTTAGGAGAAAAGAAAGGTCGGAAGAAATAAAGGTAGGGGAAAAATGTAGGAATGTAGAATTGCCAGAAGAAAGAGCGGTAGGAAGAAAGAAAGGAAAGAAGAAATAAAGCAGGAACAATGATAGGTAAGAAGGAAGAAAGGCAGGAAGAAAGAAATGCTAGAAGAAAGAAAGAAAAAAGAAGAATACAAATGAAACTTGTTTTCACGGTACAAGATACAAGAATGTACTTTCATCACGACTACCATCTACGGCGAAGATTTCTGGACAATTTCCTCACAAGTGTAGTGAAGACTTGAGGCAACAGAAACATAGTTCTACAGAAGGATGTTGAGAATGTTATAGACGTGGGGAAGTTTTAAGGGAAATGCGAACAAAAAGGAAATTTGGACTTAGAAAGGGAAGAAAACAGTTGAAATATTGTTAAAGAATGCGTAGGCCGAGGCCAAACTAATCGACGATTGGCCGGAATAATTCGTGGGTGGGGGCATTCTGACAGTGGTGGATTACTTTTGTCTGGGTTTTGAATATGTCCAAAACGGCGCGAATCGAACTGAGGGCCTCAAGAATTCTGACGCGTCAATATGTCTCCCACACCCAGGTGCGTCCCTGTGAAGTCAGTCTGCTTACTGCCTCTTAGAATCCTAGCTGCCACTCCTAAAAAAAAATGAATGCCTAAAATAACGACCCTTTTCGTTGATTACCGTTTTATTTAGTAGCATGGGGATCCAGAGACTATACGGAACGCAACAATATCTAGAAAAACATAATGAGGTGAGAGAGAGAGAGAGATTGGAGAGAGAGAGAGAGAGGAGGGAGAGATTGGAGAGAGAGAGAGGAGAAGAGATTGGGGAGAGAGAGATTGGAGAGAGAGAGGGAAAGAGAGGGGAGAGATTGGAGAGAGACAGAGTGAGAGGGAGAGATTGGAGAGAGAGGGGGAGATTGGAGAGAGAGAGGGGAGATTGGAGAGAGAGAGAGGGAGAGATTGGAGAGAGAGAGAGGGAGAGATTGGAGAGAGAGAGGGAGAGATTGGACTGAGAGACTGGAGAGAGAGAGACAGAGGGGAGAGATTGGAGTGAGAGAGAGAGGGAGGATAGATTGGAGAGTCTCCCAGAGCATATAGAAGGCAGGAGAGCCAGAAGGAAAAAAGCTCGTAGCCTACCTAACGAGCTTTTGCTGAACATGTACTGGGAGGAAAAGTAAGGGGGAAAACATTGCTTAGAGCTGTTAAAGATTGGAAATTGTAGAGAGCCATGAATATCCCCATTCTAAAGGGACACGGCACATAAAAGAAAACCAATACTTTCGTTCTAAACCGTGAAAGAAAAAAACGACCGGAAGTAGTATTAAATAAAACTCAATAAAATTAACAAGAATGTTTTCCTTTGTTTAAATCGACGCCATGTTTTCAATTTAAACAAAGGAAAACATAATTTTTTTTTACCCTCAACTGCTTCAATCGTTGGGGGGTGGGTCTTAAGGTTAGAAGAAACAAACTTTGGTTCTACTTTCTCATGATCCTTTCAGTGGTCGTTCCGAGAGCTTGGCGGCGCTCATTTCCTCTCCAAGGAATATAGTATGGGTCACCCTCAGTCCATACACTAGGGTTTTGAATTTAGATTTGACCTTCTCCTAGACCCGTCCTGGGCATGACGATAAACTATATTCGCGTCCTGGGTAAGACGGTAAACTACATCCAGCAGCAAT
Organism: Acanthosepion lycidas; assembly: GCA_963932145.1. Classification (NCBI taxonomy): domain Eukaryota; kingdom Metazoa; phylum Mollusca; class Cephalopoda; order Sepiida; family Sepiidae; genus Acanthosepion; species Acanthosepion lycidas. The sequence goes on from OZ010589.1 coordinate 15,054,899, forward strand.
GCCTCTGATCAGGAGTTTTTGAGGAGCGTGGAACCACCTTATATTTGCTGGTGTTTACAGGTCTACCCTGACCCGGGGTGGTAGAACCTGTTAGAGCCCCGGCTATGGGCAAATAGTCAACACCAAAACTTGTTAAGGGTCCTGGGTATGACGATAAACTGCATCCGTGTCCTGGGTAAGACGATAAAATATGTCCAACAGCAAGGCCTCTGATCAGGAGGTTTTGAGGAGCGTGGAACCACCTCTTAATTGCTGGTGTTTACGGGTCTACCCTGACCCGGGGTGGTAGAACCTGTTAGGGTCCCAGCTATGGGAAAATAGTTGACTCCCACAACCTGACTCAAAACACTATGAAAGTGTAAAAATAGATTTTAATACCAGAAATGCTTTAAAAGAAAATTAGTATCAGCAATAAATATTTGAAAAAGAAAATATTACCAGAAATAAAAATCTTGCCAGCATTAAATAACCCATGGAGGCTAATATGCCACAAAACAAAACAAAAACTGTACATTTAAAAAAAAAAAAAATATTGCCAGCTATACATTTTTGAAAAAGAAGGAAATTTTGTCGGCATTAAATAACTCATTGTGGTTGATATGCCATAAAAGAAACAACCAAATCTCATAGATCGATTACCAGCTAAGGATACAGGACCGATTTTATCCTGCTATTTATCCATAGCTTGGGGGAGAAGAGGTGGTATTAAGGTTATTAGAGAGTAAATGAATATAATGAACTCGGCTGGAATTTGAACTCGGTTCCCCGATTCCTCAATCTGAACCTCAATCCAGTGCTCCAAATAATTTTTAAACTGTCGTAAAGTGTTAAATTTTGAGGATATCAGGCGAACTGTATTTTATTGCAAAAAAAAAAAAAAATGAAATAAAAATAGGAAAAGGCAAATTAGAAACGCAAGAAAACAAAAACTGAACAAACAAAATAAATATGGCTGTCCTCGATAAATGGTGGTGACAAAAATTAAATTTGGAAAATGTAAACAAACGCATTTTATTTTATTTTTTTTTGTGTTGGGAATGGTAAATTTTCATGCAGGGGAGAATCTGACTCATTCAAAGAAAAAGAATAAAAAGAATGAAAAATAAAACAGAAGAATAAATGAAGCAAAGTGTAAATAATTGCAATAAACACAATACATATGCCAAAGAGTATTTCACCTGATTCATAAAATTTAAATAATTTCATTTATTCCTGAACCAGCCCAGCCAGGCCCAGCCAGGCCCAGCCAGGCCCAACCCAGCCAGGCCCAGCCAGGCCCAGCCAGGCCCAGCCAGGCCCAGCAAGGAGGTTAAAAATGAACAGAATTTATTCAGACCTCTGGGAAACGTCCCTACTAGGAGTGGGCTGGTGTCATTACCTACCAGCTGTGGCAATTTTAAAAAATCATTTCACACCAAACAAGGCAATAAAGCCACTAAGATGTAAGGGATTATTGAGTTTTAGGGAATATTAGATAAAAAGGCAATATTAAGGAGATCGAACAATAAAAGAAGAGGAATTAAGAAGACAAGATAACGATTAACATTGCCGTTAAGATTTTGAAGCTCAAACTTAACTGGGAAGCAAGAATATGGAAAAGAGTTCCACAAGCGAGAAGTGCGATAGAAGAAACTGTCTGTATAGAACTTACGGTTACATCTAGCTGCCAAGGCCTTCTTCTTCTTCTTTCTTGTCCCATCTGGACGTAGGCGATCATGGCTCTCCACAATTTCCTCTCCTTTGTAGCTCTTAATAAACTTTGTGTTTCTGTTATTTCTCCTAAGCCCTGTTCCGTCATCCATTTTACCCAATGCGTTGTTTTCCTCTGTCCTTCTTGCTCTCTAACTGTCCCGTGAGTATCATATTTTCCAAGCCCTCCTTCCTCATTATGTTCCCCCAGAAACCTCAACTATTTCTTCTTGACTGTGCTTAAATTCATAAAGTCTAGGTACCATACAGGAAAGTTCTTCGCCAAAAGGGGAGGTAGCGAGGAAACTTCAGTAAATTTTGTACCCAGTTCATGAAAAAAATCGGCCTTGTGCCACACTCCGGAGGAGCAGGCGTACTTATAAGTAATCACTTCGTCTTACGACTGAGTAGTGTGTTCGATCCTCATTGGGTGCTCCACACATTCGGCCTTGTGTCAGATCTAGAAAACCACTATATCTTATAAAAGGTTGATTAAAGACTGGCAAATGTTCTTTGAAAAAATTTCTAATTTATTTTTAATACTTTTCGGATAATTTACTTGGTTTACGTTTCATATTTAAATATAAATTGTTCAATATCTGAGGACTTTCTGCGGTTGATTGCCATCATAAAAGAGTTTTGTTTGTTGTGTCATGGTGATTTTCTAAGCTTATCTTAGATGTGGCACAAGGCCGAAAGTTTGGGGCACCCTGTAAGGATCGTACGCACTATTCAGAAGAAACTGACCTAGAGAGACAAGCTTGCCAACCATTACACAACGTCGAGGTGCCCAAATGATTTTCTAAGCGTATCTTAGATGTAGCACAAGGTCGGGAGCATTGGACACCCAGTGAGGATCAAACTCACTATTCATTCGAAACTGATCTAGGGAGACAAGCTTGTTAACCATTACATCACGTCGAGGTGCCTAAATGATTTTCTAAGCGTATCTTAGATGTGGCACAAGGCCGAAAGTTTGGGGCACCCTGTGAGGATCGAACTCACTATTCAGTCGAAACTGACCTAGAGAAACAAGCTTGTTAACCATTACACCACGTCCACGTGCCCAAATGATTTTCTAAGCGTATCTTAGATGTGGCACAAGGCCGGAAGCATTTGCCACCCAGTGAGGATCGAACTCACTATTCATTCGAAACTGACCTAGAGAGACAAGCTTATTAACCATTACATCACGTCGAGGTGCCCAAATGATTTTCTAAGCGTATCTTAGATGTGGCACAAGGCCGAAAGTTTGGAGCACCCTGCGAGGATCGAACTCACTATTCAGTCGAAACCGACCTAGAGAGACAAACTTACCAGCTATTACACAACGTCGAGGTGCCCAAATGATTTTCTAAACGTATCTTAGATGTGGCACAAGGTCGGGAGCATTGGACACCCAGTGAGGATCAAACTCACTATTCAGTCGAAACTGACCTAGGGAGACAAGCTTGTTAACCATTACATCACCTCGAGGTGCCTAAATGATTTTCTAAGCGTATCTTAGATGTGGCACAAGGCCGAACGTTTGGGGCACCCTGTGAGGATCTAACTCACTATTCAGTCGAAACTGACTTAGAGAAACAAGCTTGTTAACCATTACACCACGTCCGCGTGCCCAAATGATTTTCTAAGCGTATCTTAGATGTGGCACAAGGCCGGAAGCATTTGCCACCCAGTGAGGATCGAACTCACTATTCATTCGAAACTGACCTAGGGAGACAAGCTTGTTAACCATTACACCACGTCCATGTGCCCAAATGATTTTCTAAGCGTATCTTAGATGTGGCACAAGGCCGGAATCATTTGCCTCACTATTCAGTCGAAACTGACCTAGGGAGACAAGCTTGCCAACCATTACACAACGTCGAGGTGCCCAAATGATTTTCTAAGCGTATCTTAGTTGTTGCATAAGGTCGGGAGCATTGGACACCCAGTGAGGATCGAACTCACTATTCAGTCGAAACTGACCTAGAGAGACAAGCTTGCCAACCATTACACAACGTCGGGGTGCCCAAATGATTTTCTAAGCGTATCTTAGATGTGGCACAAGGCCGGAAGCATTTTCCACCCTGTGAGGATCGAACTCACTATTCAGTCGAAACTGACCTAGGGAGACAAGCTTGTTAACCATTACACCACGTCGGAGTGCCTTGTGTTTGTGTAATGTCGTCAGTTTATTTTGTAGACTATGTACTCATGTATAAGTCGATCCGAATATAAGTCGATCCGAATATAAGTCGATCCGAATATAAATCGACGTTGACCTATCTGGTGAATGGGCAAGAATGCAACCCACGTGTCTAACCAGAAGCTTCTAACCAAAACTCTACGTTCTGATAGTAAATTCGACGAGTGAAGAATATTTTGTTATTAAGTTTTAATATTCTGATATCGAAAATGTTTTAAAGTCCCATTTAGAGCAGTGATGCTCAACGTGGTCATTAAAGCCCAAAAGTGATCCAGAGAAATATTTTAAAGGCCTGGAAACACCAAGAGTCTTATAGTCATTCGTTAGGTTTTATATCTTCTGCTGCATTCTGCCTTTTTAAATAAAATATTATTCGGACTATTGTCCTCAGCTTTGTCGCCATGTTTATCACAACGTTTCGGCTGTGGTATGCTCCGGCGTTCTTCAGGTGGTTGGAATGCCGAACTGAACTCTTTATTTCGCTCACTGGGGTAGACTGTTCTAGTTCCACGTGCCATGTTTTAGACAAGAATCAGCATGTTCGAGATATTCACTTTGGTTTCAATCAAGGTCACAAAGCTTCTAAATTTTGGGGGGAATGGTATGAATTCTCTTCTTCTCCCCACCCAGCTTTGTGTAAGTATGTCTAAGCATGTATCCCGCATGGCACATAACTGACTGACTGACTTTCCAGTCGAATCCATTACATTCACTTGCGTGCTAATACACTTAGGAAAATCCTCTTCTTCTCACCCCCAAGCTATGGGTAAATAGCAGGGCAGACCGGGATCTATAGTCTTGGATAGCAATTTTTTGTTTCTTAGTAACTCTGGTCATCCTGTGGAACTTTATTGGAATGTTATTTCATATTCGGTCAGCTATGCACCATGCGTGATACACGCTTAGGCGATCATGTAACGAAAGATACATGACTGACGAGGCAGATTTTTTTCGCCCCAGTAGGTTGCCATTTCTTTCTACCTTCGCGCAGTAGGTTGCCATTTCTTCATACCTTTCTCAAGATTGACTTCCAAGTAGATAAGAATGAATGTGATCGACATCTTGTTCTTTTTGTTTTTAATCAAAGTCACAAACCTGCCAAAGATACATGACTGACGAGGCAGATTTTTTCGCGCAGTAGGTTGCCATTTCTTTCTACAGTAGACCAGTTGCCATCCAAGGCTATAGAACCCGGTCTGTCCTGCTATTTACCCATAGCTGGGGGAGAAGATGATTCATACCTTTCCCAAGGGTTATACCTTTCCCAAGGTTCATACCTTTCTCAAGATTGACTTCCAAGTAGACAAGAATGAATGTGATCGACATCTTGTTCTTTTTGCTTTTAATCAAGGTCACAAACCTGCCAAAGCTCTTCGAGACATGTCTGGTGTGTACGGAGAATGGCACAGAAATGGTTTTCCTGATTCAAAGAGAGGAAGATCGAACTAGCAGTCTTCGTGTTCTGACCTACCTGTTCAGTTTGATGAGAACCAGTTGCAGGCGTTGATTAAAGAAGAACCGTATAAGAGATCCTCCCCCAGGGAATTGACTCAGATGATGGAAAGCTCTTATGTTACTGTCGCTCGTCATCTTCACACAATAGGTAAGGTCCAAAACAACCAATGCTAAGCTGCATGTTGAACAGGCACAATTCAGCTGAAAACCTGAGTGGCCATACAGTTCGATTATTCCACGTAACAATTTTCGCCCCCCCCCGTCGCTAACATCGCCAATCACGCAATTAAAAAGCTCGTTTTGGAAGTTCTGTCACATTCTCCCGATTAACCCCTCTAGATGACCTTTTCGGTCGCTTTCTAATAATTTGAGGGGTGTTTCATTCAACAACGATGTCGGGTTTAAAAGATAGCATGCTGACTTTTTTGAGCCAAAACTTAGTGATTTCTATTGGCGAGGCATTGATCGTTGACAGGAGGTCGTAAACAATGAAAAGGAATACATTTTTGAATGATTCCTCAGAACTATTAATCAGTAATAATTATTAAAATAAATTATAAAAACGAATGAATTCATGTATCAACCTGATAAATCCTGGTAAACATCAATTACAAGAAGACAGAATTCATGGTTGTCAGCAAAAGGGGCTGACCTGCATGCAAATTACGAATTGGAGACACCAAAATCAAGCAAGTACAACAATTTAAAGATCTGGGAATTGTTTTAGAAGATGACGGAAATTGCGACATCGAAATCCGAAGGCGAAGTGCAATAGGTAGAAATGCCTTCCAGAAGCTAAACAAAGTATAACGAAACAGGAAAATTTTGTTAGAAACAAAGAAAAGTGCTGTTATATAATATCAATCCGCAGTGAATGCTGGACAATTTCCTCCCCGATGAAGAAGAGACTTGACGCGGTAAAAATGTCGTTCTACAGAAGGATGCTTACAATACTATGGAGTGTAAGCAACGAAGAAGTTATAGAGACAATCTGTCGTCCTGGGTATGACGATAGTCTGCGTCGGACAGAAAGGCCTCTGATCAGAAGGTGGAATCATCTCTTAATTCCTGAAAATTCCCAGGTTCACCCTGACCCAGGGTAGTAGCACCTGTTAGGGTCTCAGCTAAGAGCAAATAGTTAATTTCCAAACTGGGATCAAAACAGATATAGAAGTGTAAAACTTTTTTTTTTATAGTAAAAAATATCAGCAATACATTTAAAAAACAAAACAAAACAAAATTATTACCAAATTTATTATTAAATTTGACTCTCGACAAAAAACATATTTACAAAAATACGTCAATGGAATCTGATCTACAAACTGATTTCTTACAAAGAATATATATTCTATTCATACGAACCTATCCTAAAAATCTGGTCGGCATTAAATAATCCATTGAGGTTGATATGCCCTAAAAAACAAACAAACAAAAAAAAAAAAAAGAAGAGAAAAGAAAAGAAAAGCCCAAACCAAACTTGACTCTCTACAAACCTTCTTTACAAAAATAAGTCAATGAAATCTGATCTACAAAATGATTTCTTACAAAGAACACGTATTCTATCCATACGAACCGATCCTAAAAAATCTTGTCCGTACTAAATAACCTATTGTGGTTGATATGCCGTAAACAAAATAAATCAAACCCAGACACAATGTCAACAAAAAGGATACTTTTCCTTAACGTCAGGAAGAGAGAGCTGAGGTTTCTGGGGAGCGTAAAAAGGAAGGAAGACTTGGAGAATTTGATACTCGCAGGGACGGATTGAATGTAAGAAAGATGGAGGAAAGCAACGCATTACAGACATGACGAGAATCAGTGATGGAGTAAAGTATCGGAGAGATGGCAAAAAACAAAATGTTATTAAGAGCTATAAGGAACAGGACATTGTGGAGAGCCATGATCACCGCCATCATGAAGGGATACGGAATATAGAAGAAGAAGAAGGAAGAGGAGGAAAAAGAAGGAGGAGCAGGAAGGAGGGGGGAAGAAGAAGAAGGAGGAGGAAGGAGGAGGAGGAATAAGGAAGAAGAAGAAGAAGAAGGTCTTCTTTGGATGTTATCCATGTACAATTTGAATAAATCAGGCTAGAAAAAAAATATTTTTCTTATTCTTTCTATATTCTTGTCTTCACTGAACTCGTTCTCAAAAGTATGCTGGCTGTTTGGTCCGATTAGACATTACGAATCGAGTTACTCATTGAGAAATAAAATATTCAGTAAAAAAAATTAGCCTTGACTCTTGGGAGGCGTTTCCCTGAGTGGATATTTCTTCTGTACCAAAAGGGTGGGTCACTAAATTGTTTGATTTATACAATAATAATGGAGCTGTCATAATTGCCCCGGGGTAAAACTCGAACTGTAAAACAATATTGCATTCTGGCGCGAGGGCGGCAAATATAGAGAATTAAAAAAAATTGTTAGTGCACAATCGTATTAGGTTAATGACATATACATATACATATATATATATATATATATATATATATATATATATATATATATATATATATATATAATAAGACATTTTTATGTTTATACATTCTTTTTTTATAGATATAAATATTTAAGTAAATGCTCTGTCTATAATAAACATTGACGACATTTACCGGCCTGAATGTCCGAGAAATTTTCATAGAAAATATTCGTCCTCCGACAGGAATCGAACCTGTATCTTACAGAACCGTCATATAGTCTGACGATTTTTACCGATTTATATCTATAAAAAAGAATGTATAAACATAAAAATGTCTTAAAATAACTTTCGGACTTAGTCCATTACATAATGTGTGGCGTCATTTGTTTACATTTGGATACGCATGGAGCAGATATGAATGTACGAGAGAAAATCATGGAGAATTGTAGTTTAAAAACAGTAAAATCGACCTTGCTAACCGAAACGCTCCTCTGTGGTTAAATCGGTAAAGCACGTCAGGCTATATGACGGTTCTGTATAGGATACAGGCTCGATTCCTGTCGGAGGACGCATATTTTCTATGAAAATTTCTCGAACATTCAGGCCGGTAAATGTCGCTAATGCTTTTTATTATAAACAGAGCATTTACTTAAATATTTGCATCTATAAAAAAGAACGTATAAACATAAAAATTACTTAAAATAATTGGCGGATTTCATATAATATATATATATATATATATATATATATATATATATATATATATATATATATATATATATACACAAAATGAGAGAAAAAATGGAGTAAAATTCCACTCTTTGTTGCATTTATTTTTTAAAAAAGTGCTCAGTACAAAGTAGAGCAAAAAATTATTATCATAGTTTTATTATAAGAGGTTATAATAAAAACATGTTGAAATCGCTACGCAAAAGCTTTCATGTTTCAATTCGATGATTGGAGTTCTTCAGACGATGGTAAGTAACTGGTAATTAAATGACTTTTAAGGAACTTTCGTAAAAGAGGTAACACTTTGTTTTTAAATTTCCTTAAAAATCATTTAATCACCAATTACTTACCATCACCTGAAGAAGTACAAAAATAATATTGAAACCTGAAAGCTTTTGTGTAGCGATTCCAATATATTTTTTATTATAATATATATATATATATATATATATATATATATATATATATATATATATTTATTAAAGACATTTTCATGTTTAACGTTCTTTTTATAGATACAAGTATTTAAGTAAATGCTCTGTTTATAATAAACAGTATTAAATAACATTTACCGGCCTGAATGTCCGAGAAATTTTCATAGAAAATATTCGACCTTTGACAGGATTCAAACCTGCATCCTATACGGAACCGTCATTAATTTTCAGGCCGGCAAATGTTATTTAATACTGTTTATTATAAACATAGCATTTACTTAAATACTTGTATCTATAAAAAGAACGTTAAACATAAAAATGTCTTTAATAAATAAATTGTCGGACTTTGTCCATTTCTTAATGTATGACGTCATTTGTTTACATTTGATACGCCATGAGCAGTTATGAATGTACGAGATTCATAGAAGATTGAAGTTTATAAGCAGTAAATTCGACCTTGTCTACTGAACGATCCTTGGTGGCCGAATCGGTTAGGCACGTTAGCGTTATGCTTCACCTCGCAATTTCAGCAGGGAAATGATGTGACGTAGCTGCCAGTTTTATGCTGAGATTAAATTCGCGATGTTGAGGCGCCAAAGAGGAAAACGCATCAGAACAATTACCATGAAAATATTTAGAAAAAAAAGTCACAAGTCGATTAGTGGCATATCAACACCTCTATGGGTTATTTAATACCGAAATCTAAATATTTTGAACACAGTATTTTGGCTTCAACTAAATATATTTTGAACGGAATTTTATTCCTTCAACTGCAGATAAAATATTTTGTTGGTCATTTTCCTATAATATTTTCACAAAATCTTTCAGGATTTGTACTATACATAAAGTCGTCTTATACACGAATATATACGATGGAATTCGCATAGCTAAAGCCTAGGTCGCCTTGAATAAAATATATGTAATCTGGAAATCTGATCTGCCAGACAAAATCAAGCGGAGATTCTTTCGCGCCTCTGTTGGACATTAACTTAAACCCTATATTCTAAGCTTGACGGTACCTACACCCGGATGCTGAGAGCGATATTTAACATTTTCTGGAGACAACATTCAACTAAATCACAGCTCTATGGCGCCCACGCCTGATATTTTTACAATCTTATGCAAATGCAGAATGCTCTTTGCGGGACACTGCTAGCGAGCAAAACGAGAACTTGCCAGGGATCGACAACGCAGGGCACCTAACCATGGAGGAAGACAGGTTTGTTGCCCATCAACCATTATTAAAAATACACCTTTAATTGCCGAATCCAGGTGCATCGTCAGTGTTGTTGCTCCCGTGTCACTAGAAGTTTCGGGTCTAAATAAACAACGGACTTCTTCGATGGGCGACCCGACTGAATATGATTAGTATTCGGCCCGCACCCAGAATAAAATTTGCTACTAGCTTTGGGACGTGCATTATATTAGGATGGTCCAAAAATGATATCGTTTTCTCACATATGTTACTATGTGAGAAAACGACATTATGTTTGCACCAACCTAATATAAGTTCCCCCAGTGAACGGCAACTAATCAAGATTTCACTTGGGTTATTCGATGTTATAGATTGGGTATGTTTGGTTGTACTGATCTTCCTACATGCGGCTAAGACAGGGTGTTTTTTGGAAGAAGAGAAGAAAACAAACCAATATATATATATATATAATATATATATATTAGGTTGGTGCAAAAATAATGTCGTTTTATCACATAGTAACATATGTGAGAAAACGACATTATTTTTGCACCAACCTAATATAAATATATATGTATATATATATATATATATATATATATATATATATATATATATATATATATATATATATATAAATAAATAAAATAAAAACGATTTATTATATTGGCTCGTTTTAAGACTTACTTTTCTGTCTCTCCCCCCCTTTTAACTTCTTTATTATATTTGTTAGGTCTTTTTTTTTTTTAACTTTTCTTTTTATTCTTATTTTTTCTACACTACACTTAATAAAATGTTTATAGTATAGAATGATTAAAACTACTTAGACTATTTACAAAAAGAAAACTCCTAAAATGCGCTATGAATAATTTGGGAAATTGAATAAATAAATTCCGTTTAAAAATAAGAGACATAGCATTTAATTAAAATCGCTTCAAAATAAATTAAAGAAGCTATTTATATGTTAAATACTAGTTTAAAAAAAAGTAAACATAACGTATAAATTTTAGATAAAATAGGTTTACTCCCAAAGAATTATCTTTAACGGAAGGAATTCGTTTAAAAACTAAGAGAAATAACAACTAAAATTGCTTAAAATAAATTAATCAAGATATTTACATATTGCATAATAGTTAACCACCTTATATTAAGCAGCTATGTTATGACACAGAATTCTGCCCTAATAACCTTCCGACCTTGATCGTGATTGTTGGCATGACAGTCTCATGAATATCCGAGCTAGCACGACCGAATAATCCGGTGGTAGAAGCTAACAACCAGATGAGCAATGACAGCTAACCTTGCCCTCCATCACATGTCGCTTTTCTACTTTTTTTTTTTTTTTTTTTTTTGAAACGTTCCCGAATTCTCAACCGAATTTGTTCCCGACTTCCCATCTAATGACTCCCATGTTTAAAAACAAAAACAAAAACGAAAACAACAAAAAAACAAAAAAAACAAACCTTTCTTGATACAAAAATTCTTCAGAACAATAGAACGAGTATTTCCGCTCAGATGATGGCAACCCTAGCCAATCCGCCCCCACGGACACGCAAAACAACAAATAAAAAAAAATGAAAGCCACAAAAGCGAAAAGAGGCTACAACTCGGCTTAAGTAATTGAATATATTTTCTTTCCCGACAATCTGACTTCCGTGCATTGTAAACTCAGTAGGAAGTAGACAAGTACACCGTGTGTTAAACAGACACGCAGACAATTAACGAGCTACAGATATAAAAAAAAAATCTCCTTTTGAAGTACAAAGATGTGATTAGTCTGGCACAAGGCTATCGGTGTGTGATATTCAAAAAAGATCTTCGCCTACGTTCCATATCCCTTCAATATAAGCGGTCATAATTCTCTACAGTTCCCTATCCTTTGTAGTTACCTTATGGCTATATCCCGTTGAAACATCGGTTCCCGTACGATCACCCAAGTTAAGCAACGTCGAGTCAGTACGTAGATGGGTGACTTCTTGGGAATAACAGGTGCTGTAAGCTTGGATGTGCAGGTGGTGTAATGGGTAATGGCTTGGAATTGTTAATCGGAGAGCCGAGTTCCAATTCCAGTTGATATTCACTTACGCGCAAATACCCTTGGCAAAAATATGAATCCACCTCTTCTCCCCCAGCTTTGGGTTAATTAGTAAAACTGGTATCACTAAATCATTACAAACTGCCCAAAATAAGATAAAATATAGTACAAAATATTTAGATTTCGGCATTAAATCCATGGCGGTTGATATGGCGCTAAAAACCCCAAACAACCTTTGTAACTCTGAGTAAATTTTGTATTTTCACCATCTCTCTGAGTTTCTTGTCCGGCATCCATTGACAACATTTACCGGCCTGAATATTTCTGTGAAAATTTCTCGGACATATAAATGTTGTTTAATATTGTTTATTATAAACAGAGCATTTACTTAAATATTTGTATCTATAAAAAGAACGTTAAACATAAAAATGTCTTTAATAAATATATATATATAAAGTATAAGCATAAAAATGTCTTAAAATGTCGGACTTTGTCGATTTCATAATGTGTGACGTCATTTGTTTACATTTGGATACGCCATGAGCAGATATGAATGTACGTAGGAGATTCGTGGAAGATTGAAGTTTAAATACAGTAAATTCGACCTTGCTGACCGAACGCTCGTCTGTGGCGAAATCGGTTAAAGGCACGTCAGGCTAAATGACGGCTCCGTATAGGATACAGGTTCGATTCCTTTCGGAGGATGCATATTTTCTATGAAAATTTCTCGGACATACTGTTTATTATAAACAGAGCATTTATTTAAATATTTGTATCTGTAAAAAGAATGTTAAACATAAAAATGTCTTAAAATTATATATGCGCGTTACTTATTGGAAAGCTCTCAATACCAGTGATAGCGCTAACATATTTACTTGGATTGATGTGAACCTTGGGTTTCACGCTTTTTCTTGAAACCCAGGGTCTCAAATTCCCATAAATCAAACTCACTCTCTCTCTCTCTCTCTCTCTCTCTCTATATATATATATATATATATATATATATATATATATATAATGAATCACTCATACAAAAAGTAAATTAGTGAAGTTCATGATATAAAAAATATATTTTGATTTGCATTATATTTTTTCATCCTGTATGCTAACTGAATTTTAACAAAAGGAAAATAGTTTCCATGCCTGATGATGAGCGGAGAACCCGTCGAAAGTACTTGCATATTTTAGGAAGACCTAATACAGTTTATAATTTTAAAAAACAAGGATCATAACATTCATCCAGTGGTTAGTGGGTTAATGGATTTTTATAGTTTAGTCAGCGAAGTGAATTCACCAGTTTATATCATTAACTTTACTAATTTACTTTTTGTATAAGTGATTCCTTGTAATATAAATTAAACTGCACCACATATTTCGTATATATATATATATATATATATATATATATATATATATATATATATATATGTGTGTGAAAATATTGTAGAAAATAGGAAAGAAACTGGTTTGGTAAATAATCCAAAGTTTCTTAGTATTTTTGTTATTATTTTAAAAAAATAGTGCTCGATACGAAATTAGACCATAAATATAATTATTTATTTAAAAATATGATTCCAACTCGCTACATAAGAGGTCTCATGTTTCAAAACAAGAGCCGAAAACTTCAAAATAATATTTGAATTAACTTGAGTTAAAGTAGGCTCTGTTCCATCTTCAAGCGAAATTTTTTTGGGAATGACTTATTTCTGAAATTTACGAGTTTTAATAGTATGGTCAGAATTGAAATCAAAAATTTCCATGGTAACATCAAGGGCGGATTGTTTAGAATCGGCAGGGGTGTTATATAATAAATACTAAATTAAAATACTAAAATTAAAAAGTCTTTTTAAAAAATCACATAAGTTGCCTCCCTTGCATAGAGGTAAAAAATATTTTGAATTTACGGTGTTAACGCATAACACAGTCATAGATACGCAACCACTGAAGATGGTCTCAGATGAGATTGAAAGTACTTAGGAACATATAAATTATTTGAATGAAAATTTTGGAATTTTTCTGAATTAATTTTCTACAGCCACCAAGAAATTTGTGGACTTGAAAGGATTAAAACTAAAATAAATAGGCATAATACGTCTAAATTATTTAACCAAACATTTCTAAAATATGCCACACACACACACACACACACACACACACACACACACACACACATATATGTGTGTGTGTGTATATATATATATATATATATATGAAGAAAAATATACAGAAAAAACAAACAAAAATCCTTATATGCAATTATGCTGTTTTAATGTTAATATAATGTCAACGTCGGACGTTTCGGACTAATAAACCATCTTCAGGACATATTCATAAAATATAGTTAACATTATCAATTTAACATGACAAAGACGATGGACATAAGAACAAAACTTATCCAAACAGATAACGTTAATTATATTTTATGAATATGTCCTGAAGATGGTTTATTAGACCGAAACGTCCGACGTTGACATTATATTAACATTAAAACAGCATAATTGCATATAAGGATTTTTGTTTGTTTTTTCCGTATATTTTTCTTCATACTGTCGGATCTATATCCATATATTTGCTTACATATATATATATATATATATATATATATATATATATATATATATATATAGTCATCCACATACAAGTCTGTTTCACTGTATCACAACTCATCAGTGAGACTAGACGTCCAATTACTTCAAGCCGGGATAGAAACCCGTGTATATAATACGGACAGTCATAAATTATTGACATTTGTAAAAACGTTAATGAAAGTGTTTCGAAAAAAAAAAATGCATTTTACATGTTAGGCTTCATCAGATCGAAGACTAAAATTTATATATATATATATATATATATATATATATATATATATATATATATATATATATATATATATATATATAGTTAAGTTATAAGGAACTTGGTAAACCGAATTGGTAAATCCAAAGAGGATGAAATCCTGAGAGCTCAATGTTAGGACAGAGCTAATATGTAATGAAAAACAAACCACTTTAAGGTACCATTACGATAATTTATTTCACCTAAATACTTTTTTAAGGATTCAGGATCATCAGGTAAAACTTCCAACAACGAATTCGTTGTTGGAAGTTTTACCTGATGATCCTGAATCCTTAAAAAAGTATTTAGGTGAAATAAATTATCGTAATGGTACCTTAAAGTGGTTTGTTTTTCATTACATATATATATATATATATATATATATATATATATATATATATATATATATATAAATATGTAATGAAAAACAAATCACTTTAATGTACCATTACGATAATTTATTTCACCTAAATCCTTTTTTAAGGATTCAGGATCATCAGGTAAATCTTCCAACAACGAAATGAGAAAAAAAATGGGATTAGAAATTGGTGGGTAGTGTAATTTTTGTAATTTAATAGAGGGGGTTATATATTATCCTAATTTAACCTGGCCCACCAAAGAAGAGAAGGAAGTTTGGGGCTCATCAATGGTTGAATTTCGCAAAAAGGTCAAGGGTATGAAAGTTAAGTTTTCGTTCAAGCCATCCAGGTTTGGGGTCTGGATGAAAACACGCACACACAAACACACACACACAGACGCTCAAAAGACAAGTAAACACGTACACACGCACATAAAGAAAAACACACATATATACATGCATTTAGGCGCATGCGTGCAGACACGACCCCCTCCATACACACAGACATGCGCGCGCACGCACGCACACGTATGCAAATACACAGACAGAAACACACACAGGCACACCCTCATGAGAGCAGACACACTCGCACAGACGCAGACACACTCGCACACTGGCAGATATGGGTAAACTAACGCACAATTATACACGCATGCGCACACGCACACGCACGCAGACAGCAAGAACGTACACGCATAGACACAAAGACATTGACACATTCGCACACATAAATACTTTCACAATTCCGCAATTGCATACACATTTTTAAAAAGTTATACAGAAATACAAATTTATTACAAATAAAATGCATATACATAGCCAAACGGGTTCTATCGGGAAGAGAAGAGAGATAAAAAAGGAAGGAGTGGGAGAAGCGAAAGAGAGAAAACAAAGAGAGAGAAAGAGAAATTGAGAAGGTGATATGTGTGTGTGTGTGCCCGTGTGTGTGTGTGTGTGTGAGAGAGAGAGAGAGAGGGAAAGAAAGAGAGATTTTCCAGATGGAGTTGTCGTTTGAATAATTCAAATAGCAAAGCATTGACGAAGATGGATTCCGTATCTGATCGTATTTCCCTTGGCTATTAACGCAGTGCAAAATCACATTCGGTTTTATTTGGAGATCTGAAACCAGAAGAAGGAGGAGAAGAAAAAGAAGAAGAAGAAAAAGGAAGAAGAAAGGCTAGAAGAAGAAGAAAAAAGAAGACAAAAAAAAAAAAGGAAGAAAGCGAAGAAGGTAAGAAGATGAGAAAGGATGATGATGACGTGAAGAAAAAAAAGAAAGCTTAGAAGAAGAAGAAAGATAAGAAGAAGAAGATGAAAAAAGAGAGGTAGGTAAGAAGACGAAGAAAGCGAAGAAGGGAAGAAGATGAAGATGATGATGATGATGATGAGAAGAAGAAAGGTTAGAAGAAGTAGATGAAAAATTAGAAGATGATGATGCAAAGAAGAATAAAAGAAGATGAAGAAGAAGGAAAAGAAGAAGAAGGAAGAAGAGGGGGAGAAGAAGAAGAAAAAGAAGAAAGCAAGGAGACGACGTGGTGTTATGACGTTAAGAAGAAGCGAGAGATGCTAAGAAGAGGAAAGAAGAGAAGGGTGAGGAAGAGAAGAAGAAGAAGAAGAAGAAGAAGAAGAAAGAAGTATAAGGTAAGAAGTTAACGAAGATGATGATGTGAAGAAGAAGAGAAACAAGGAAATAACACAAAGAAAAAGAAGGAGGGCGTAAGAAGATGACGAAGTTAACGATGTGAAGAAGAAGAAGGAGGAGGAGGAGAAAGCAAGAAGAAAACTACGAAGATGTTAAGACGGGAGAGATGCTAGGAAGGAAAAGGTTGAGGAGGAGCACGTAAGAAATAAAAAGAAATAAAACAAATGTAAGATATAAAGAAGAAGAAGAAGAAGAAGAAGCAAGAAGAGGAAGAGGAGGAGGAGGAGGAGAAGAAGAAGAAGAAGAAGAACGTAGCAAGTGGAAGAGGAAGGAGATTTAAGAGTAAGAGCCAGAGGACGACGAAAGAGTAGGAGAAAATAAAAAAAGCAAAAAACAAAAAAGAAGGCGCAGAAGAAGGAAGAGGAGAAGTGGATGTCAGGAAGGGAATGGGAAGAGTAGGAGTAGATAGTGAGGGAGAGAAAAAGTCTGAATAGGAAGAAGGTAATATTAAGAAAGAGAAAAAGAAAAAAAAGAATTAGAAAACGGTAATATGAAGAAGAAAATGATATAAGAATGTAGAAAATACGTACACATCCGGAATATATCCATCCATCTAATATTAACGAAAAGAAAAAAAAAAAAAGAAGAATTTAAAAGGGTCTTGCCTGGGGTAATGACATTTTAGCCCACTTCAAAGTCCTCCCATTGGGACCTTGCACACATACTCCAACATCCCTCCCACATTTCAAAACATTTTGCAAATTCCACTTTCGGGACCGTCATCAGTTGCATCGTTTGCATTTCAAAGCTGATATATGAAATATAGAAGAAAAATTTTGGTTCACGCCTCTCTCTTCATATATATATATATATATATATATATATATATATATATATATATATATATAATAACTGGCCACTTGTATTCGAGGATACCCGTCCACTACGGCGACTAACCAATCCCTATTGCAGACGCTTGCTCAGACACATTTGTGTTTGTTCAACACCCACAGAGCCCACTCGTGGTTTATACTGCAACTATGCTGAGCGTGTTGTCTAGTGTGTTTTCAAAAATCTGAAAAAGGCCAGCGCACTCAAACCCTCGGTCACGATGACTTGTGACTTCGTGTTAGCATTGCTATCGACGGCCCAAATTCACTCTCACAGGGCTTGGGTCAACCCGTGGTATGGTTTTCAGGCACGCTGGTATCGCCCCTTTCAAACCGATAACATTTTCATTTTATTTTTAAGTTACTATATAGTAGTTTAAAATCTCCCCCTCCTCTCTCTCTCTCTCTCTCCCTCTCTCTCTCTCTATATATATATATATATATATATATATATATATATATATGCATATTTCATTGAATACGACAGACAAGGCGCTTTTATTTAGTTTTTTATACAATTTCTCATGCGATCTATTTTTTCTTTTCAGATAATAAATTATATAAAAACTGTTCGAATGGTCTTTTTATCCGAGCGCTTTCGGCTATACATTTAGCCATTTTCAAGGATTAAATATTTAATTAATTTTTATTAAATAAGAAATAATTTGGCGCATGTATGTATTTATATAATACTAGCAGTAGAACCCGGGGATGTAACAGTAAGAGATAGATCAAGTATCGACCATCATAAAGACTGAAAAATAAAATTGACAAAGATTATTGTTTAAGGTTGACGGACACGCATGTCTTAAATAGTTTTTTGCTTTTTTTTTTTTTTTTTTTTTACGAATTGGTCAAACTCAAACAAAAACATTGTTTTCAATCATTATGAGTCTACCGATTGAATAGAATTTTATTATAAACAATTGTCTTGTAAATGGAATTTTTAAAGCATTCTGAATGTAAAAATAAAGAAAAAAGTGTGCAAGACAATAAGAAACACTACCTGCCAAAAAAAGTGATGTTTTGTTGAAATCGGTTGAAAAATGTAGGAAATCCGATTCCATATATACACGAACACACACACACAAACAACCAACCTGGGTTTTATAATAAGTATAACTCGATAACTCGATATTAATAAGTATAACTCGATATGAGTTGTCCCCCTTTCATTAATGCCTCTTAATCGTGTTTTCAAATTGATTTTGTGCAAAAACAATTGTTTTTCCAATTTTTGGCGCTGTCAGAACCACCGCAATGTAATTTTACGTAGTCCTGTGAAGTTTTGTTGAAATCGGTTGAAAAATGTAGGAAATCCGATCCAATATATAAATGTACAGACACACACACACACACACACACACACACACACACACAATCTGCGTTTTATAATAAGTAAGATTTTCAAAAATGAAAACATATAGATACATATATGCAACAAACCTTTTCTTATTTGACAGTTAAAATATTTCATCCTTGAAAATGGCTAAATGTATAGCCGAAAGCGCTCGGATAAAAAGAACATTCGGACAGTTTTTATATAATTTATCAATTCCCGATGGTGCATTATGGCTAGCAAGGTCTATTGTTTTTCAAATTGTTCTAGAGGCTGTTGAGGTCGGAATAATTGTAAACCCGAATACGCTTATTTGTATCTATTTTATATCTTTCTTTGTTAAATTTTTACTCATTCTTTATTACTGATTACTTAATTATTATTATTATTATTATTTCTTTTGATTTCTGGTTTGTAGATATTTCTTTCCAGGTCCCGCCCAGAGACCTAAGATCAGAAATGGCAGTATAACATTTTCCATTGACGAATTAAAAAAAAAAAAACACATCTATTTTACATAGTAAAGCCCTTCTTAAGGTGTGGGCTGTACTCGTGAGAACAAATTCTTTTTGTATTTCTTTAAGGTATAGGCTTCCAGGGATCCCTTCGATAAGTCTACTGGAATCCTTTCCAACCAATCCGAGGGCTCCAACTAGAACAGGGATTGTTGATGTTCACATGTACCACATTTGTGAGAGTTCTATTTCCAGGTCATCGTATTTTGATAGCTTTTTAAAGATCTTCAAAGATACATTGCAGTCTGGACTACCATATCAATAAGGGCTTATTTTTTTGTTTGCGGTCTCTAATAACAATGTCTGGGCGATTAGCGTTGATTATTATTATTATTATTATTATTATTATATGGGGTTGTGTGTATGTGTGAATTCATTACTTAATTTGTTTATTTTTTGTTTATTTATTTAATTTGTTTCTCAAGGATTGCTTAGCTTTATCTAAAATCTGTGACATTGCTTTGTATATGGAACACACACACACACACACACACACACACACACATATATATGTGGAACGCTTATATATATGGAACATATATATATATATATATATATATATATATATATATATATATATATATTATGTTGGTGTAAAAATAATGTCGTTTTTTGACGTTCAACTTCAAAAGAAAAACGACATTATTTTTGCTCCAACCTAATATATATGGAATATATATATATATATATATATATATATATATATATATATATATATAGATAGATAGATAGATAGATAGATAGATAGATATGTAGATAGTTAGATAGATAGATATGGGATATATATTTGCATTTTCCATGGTAATAAGTTATTCGTTTTTAGTTTTCGATTTTAAGTAACGTGGTAACAATTTGTATTCGTGCCTACATTTTTAGATAAGTTCTGAGCGTTTATATTTTAATCTCTGTTAGTCTGAGAATGTGATTATAGCTACTTTCTCCACACACACACACACACACACACACACACACACACACACACACACATATATATATATACAAATGTAAAAGAGCGAAGAATAAAATTCCAATGTTCAAAACATTAATTTGAAACACGGCTCAATACAGGAATAGAGCAATAAATATTTATTATACATTGTTACATTACAACATGTAAATATCCACTACAAAATTGTACATTTTGTTTTGACGTTTAAATAAAGCGTCTCTTCAGGTGATTAAAAATGATGGTAATTGTTAATTACCTGAAAAGACGTTTTATTTAAAAGTCGAAACAAAATGTACAATTTTGTTGTAATTACTTATGTTTTAATATAACAGTAAGATATATAATCCGGTGTTCTTATTGATATTTTTATTTTTACAAAACAGTGCTCATTGTAAATTTACAGAGCATATATATTATAAATTAACTGATTTAAAATATGGTTTCTTCGCTACACAGGAATTACCATGTTTCAAAAACCGAAGCTAAAAACTTAAAATTTAATTATATGATTAAATTAAAAGCATTAGTTCTGTTTCATCTTGAAGCGAATTTTGGAATAATTTATTTTAAAATTTACTAAGTTATAAACGCGAAGAAACCATATTTTAAATCAGTTAATTTATTTTATATATATATATATATATATATATATATATATATATATATATATATATATATATATATATATAAACGGATTATTACTGCTACACCAGGATAGAATGATCTTTAAGAGAGGGGTCTCTCTCTTTCTCTCGATATATATATATATATATATATATATATATATATATATATATATATATATATATATATATTAATGCATTTTTTAAAGACATTTTTTATGTTTAACGTTCTTTTTTATGTTTCATTAAATAATATAGACAAGTTTTGAAAAATTTCAAAGCAACTACAAACTGGCGTATACGAGATGCGGAAGCGAAAATCGCGTCGCAGCTCATGACGTCACACATGACCACGCGAGAGTGAAAACGAGAAGTATTAAGTATGGGAGCCATTGGTATAAACCAGTGGCTTCTGTTATCAATTATAGGCATTTAAGCATATTTGTGGAGATTTCATAGTTTATTTTGTTCAGGTTAGCTTTCAACTGTTTTATGTATATAGCTTCAAGAATTTTTAATTTTTCTTTATTGTTTTCATGTTTAAGTATAATTGTGTTTTCAATGAGAATTTTCTGGAATTGCGTATGCGGCCAGGCATGTTGTTTTGAATGCCTAAAAATGTTATATATATTTTTTATATATATATATATATATATATATATATATATATATATATATATATGTATGTATGTATGTATGCATGTATGTACGTGTGTAAGTATTTTTACAGAATTTATGAATTTATTTTTAATCTCTGAGTTTTATTACTTCAGTCGTTATGTCTCTTGGATATTCGTATTTGAAATCGATAGCTTTGATTTCTGGATCTCCTACAGAACGATATATGCCAGCTTGATGTGTTCCATCAGCGAGGCTTTTTCAGTCTGTGGGTGCACTCTGTAAGGGAAAATATTTAATATTAATCTATTTTCAAAGTGGGAAATCGTAGTCATAGAGACGTTTCTAATGCGATCTATGGCATTTCGTGTCGACACTTGCTTCCGTTCTTCTGACTCCCACCCCAAGCGGAGAACATAGCCTGCAAACAAGCGACGACTTCTTTTTCATATTCATCCAAGAGGGACTGACGTCGCAGCACCGATTCTAGAAGGTAACGGCAGAAAGATTTTCAGGGCGTTGGATTAGCATTTCGCCACGTGCGGGCTAGCGTCTCTAAGGAATCTGGCTTATTCCGCTCAATGGCACACTTCCTCCGCGACCAGCGATTCAACATTTTTGACGAAGTGAAGGAAGCTTGTTTGGAATTTTTTGATTCAAAGCCAGCGGATTGGTATCTAAGACATATTCAGATGCTGCCAGAAGATTGTAGAGAATGATAGACGTTATTTTGAAGAATAAATGTTTGTGTTGATTCATAAAATGTTGTTGTTTCTTCCCTGCTTCCTAAGTGATATTCTGGCCAAATATATATATATATATATATATATATATATATATATATATATATATATATATATATATATATATATATCTTCTAGAGTTTTGAGTCTTTCCTTGTACTGGGCGCTGTAGAGTAATTTGATGTTATCTACTAATACTTGTCGTATGTTGATAGTTGTATTTTGGTTGTTCATGGTATGCTGGTCGATGTGTTCACAGATTGCACGGAGTTTCGGCTGATGACAGGTTAGTCTGCGAGAGAGTGTCGAACATGCTTAGCGAATGTAAGTATTTAATGTTATTTTGAAGAATAAATGTTTGTGTTGATTTATAAAATTTTGTTGTTTTCTTCCCCTGCTTCCTAAGTGATTTTCTGGCCAATTATATATATATATATATATATATATATATATATATATATATATATATGCTAGTGTTTTGAGTCTTTCCTTTCATCAGGCGCTGTAGAGTATAATTCGGTGTTATCTACTAACATCTAAGTTGTATTTTAGTCGTTCATAATATGCTAATCGATAGGTGACAAATATATATATATATATATAATTAATAATTATCGCAATCGAATTAAGTCGACTCCCCATGAAAGATTATTACCTGTAGAACAACATTTCCGCCTAGAAAAGCACGATTTCAAAACCCATGCCACATCCACTATAATTGAGAGAATAGAAAAGTTCAGAGCAGATAAAATTAGAAAGATTTTAGAGTTCCATGAAAATAAGTGGATACAACGTTTAAAAACGCACTACCCAGACGGGCTTAATCACAAATTTAGCAATATAGATAGTATTGAAATATAACCCCACAAATCAGGACCTACCCACATTTCTCACCCACAAAAGACAGACATGCTTACGGAGGTGTTGAGGTACACATACCCACACGAATATAGACACTTACATCATACTCACTCACTCCCTAATGAGCCAAATGATAACACGAACCCATAATAATATACACGCTTCCATACATTATACTCACTCCCTCCCTAAGAACCAAATAACACACACACACACTTAACAGAAATACATCCCCTTTCCAGGAACCAATAAAACTGTCAAAATGACCAAGGGAATTCAGGCAGCATGAATCCATCCAGCTCTAATCTGAAATAACAACTTTAAAAAGACTGTTTGACCAGCACAAAGTCTGACCAAAAATCATGTTAAAAAATAAAAAAAACAAAAGAAAACTACAGATAAAGTTAATGTTTTGTGTTATATATATATATATATATATATATATATATATATATATATATATATATGTATATATATATATATATAGTGAGTGAGTATGATGTGTGTAAGTGTGTATATTAGTATGAGTGTGTGTTATCCTTTGGCTCATTAGGGAGTGAGTGAGTATGATGTTTATAAGAATGTATATTAGTATTTGTGTGTGTTATCATTTAGCTCTTTAGGAAGTGTGTGAGTATGTGTGTAAGTGTGTATATTATGGGTGTGTGTATAAGTGTGAGGCCTCCCCGACCAAAATATAAAAAATACTTGTACAAACTTTAGAGACGGGTCCCTCACCTCAAAACAAGGAAAAAATCTGTATAAACATATGCCGAAAATACTTCCTTTATTATTAAGTATAAAGTTTACGGTAGATGCTGTTAAATATACAACCCAAAAATACTTTCACAAATGTGGGGGTGGGGTTTCCTTACACCAAAACAAGGTCAAATGTCTATATAAACATATATCCAAAAGGCCATCGTTGTACCTCAAGACAGCAAGTAATGAAAAATGTACAAGATGTCCTCTGCTTGCTTCTACATATGTATGCACAACCGTTGGATCATTGACTGGCGGACCCTTTCAAATACTCCCACACGGTGTCGAATGGTTTCGCAGGCCCCCATGACACGTTGATGGAGCGTCTCCGCATTATTAGAGCGTCTGCTGCGTAAACCAATTTTATTTTTTAAGTGGCCTCAAAGATAAAAATCCAAAGGACTGAGGTGGGAGGAACGTGCAGGGAATGGAACATGTCCTCTGCTGCCTATCTTCGTATTAACAGGGGTACATCCTCTAGCATGTCTGGATGAGTGTTCGAAATAAAGTCAGCTCCTGTAAGGCGTGCTAGGAGAACATATGGACCTACCTAAAATTCCAGCCCAAACATTAAACGTAAACTGATGTTGGTCTCTAATCCTGCGACTATTTTTTTTTCGTTTCTTTTATTTTTTATCAGGTACTTTCAATCTCGTCCAAGATCATCTTCAGCGGGGAATTGCTAAGTCAAAAAATAATTGTAATTGATAGTTGTGATTTTTTTGTAAATGCGCATGAAACGCGCTCTGTTATAATTACTTTAAACACGTATGAACGCATTCTGTTACAATTAATTTAAAAAGTAACTGTTAATATATGTTTTTATTTAAGGTAGGTAACCTTAATTTATATAATTGTATTTTTTTATAATTACAATTTAAGTATTTTAAAAACATTGCTAATATAGACATTTCAAAATATTGTTGGTATACTCATAACTAACCTTATTTGGTGTTGTATTTTTCTTATATGGAGGCTTTAAAAATTTTATATATATATATATAAAAAATAAAAAAGGATAATGTAATTATTAAAGGATAGCACCATTCCCATTAAATCATTTGAAAACGTAAAAAAGCTTTGAAAACCCTGTTTTATATGATCTTTAGTATATATATAAAGACATTTTTATGTTTATACATTCTTTTTATAGATACAAATATTTAAGTAAATGCTCTGTTTTATAATAAACAGTATTAAACAACATTTACCGGCCTGAATGTCCGAGAAATTTTCATAGAAAATATTCGTCCACCGACAGGAATCGAACCTGTATCCTATTTGGAACCGCCATATAGCCTGACGTGCATTAACCGATGGAGCCACAGAGGATCATTCGTTTAGCAAGGTCGATTTTACTTCTTTTAAACTTCAATCTTCCATGAATTTCTCACGGACATTCAATGCGTATCCAAATGTAAACAAATAACGTCACACATTATGAAAGGGACAAAGTCCGATAATTATTTTAAGACATAAAAATAATAATAATAATTCTATGAAATGAATGTATAAACATAAACGTATGAACAGAGAATAAATTAAAATAATTCTCTGACTTTGTCTATTTCATAATTTGTGATATATATATATATATATATATATATATATATATATATATATATATATATATATATATATAAATGAAATGGACTAAGTCCGACAATTATTTTAATATATTTTCTGTTCATACGTTATTTTTATAGACCCAATTATTTAAGGAAATGCTTAAACAGTATAAATACATTTACCTGCCTGAATGTTAGACTTAATCCGTTTCATAATACAGGGTTTCCATAAAGTTCGTGTGCACTTTAAAAAAAATTATAACTTTATTTGTATTTGCGATAGAAATAATTTGTAAAAAGGATTAGAAAGAAGTAAATCTATATTTTTAGGGTTTTATCGAAATTTTATTTAAGTTTCCACATGTCCTCCTTCATTTGCAATACAAAGGGTAATACGATTTTGCAGTCTACGGAAAACATTTGCCAACTGATTTACAGTAATGCCTGAAATTACATTAGTTATTTTAGCGATACTTAAAACTAGGTACATTAAACTTTATAAGATTTTTTACAGATTATTTCTATCGCAAATACAAATAAAGTTATAAATTTTTTAAAGTGCACACGAACTCTATGGACACCCTGTATATGTTGTGATTTGTTTATGTTAAGATACGTTTCGAGCAGATATGATCGTTCGAGAAAGATTCAATTTGTCGTTTAAAAACCGTAATTTGAACTTTGCTAACCAGATATAATAGGATTAGAAAAGTCTATACAAAACTCGCCGTATAGAGAAAATAATAAAATGATTTTAAAAATTTATATGTATACCCTTGTGCAAATTGAAACTAAACGAATAATCCCATTATCATTTACTTTTTTCGTATTTTTCCAATGAAACATGACCAAGTTGAAATATTAGTACTTCGTATGTCCATTCCACGAGGTCGTTCCTTGCCGATTGACCACAAATTCTCGACTGGATTTAAATCAGGAGAGTTCCTTGGCTAGTCTATAGTACTTTGGTTTTCTCGCTGGTAAGGCTTACCAATGTTTTCGTCCACCGTTACAATTTTCGTACGTTTCCTTGGAGTAACT
This sequence comes from Acanthosepion lycidas, assembly GCA_963932145.1. Taxonomy (NCBI): domain Eukaryota; kingdom Metazoa; phylum Mollusca; class Cephalopoda; order Sepiida; family Sepiidae; genus Acanthosepion; species Acanthosepion lycidas. The sequence goes on from OZ010589.1 coordinate 15,081,786, forward strand.
TCTCCTCACTAAAATCTTTTCATTCTCTTTCACTTCCAGTAACCCCTTGTGTCTTAGTGGCATTATCGCCATCTTCTGTCTTCCTGAAATCTGTTCTTTTATTGTCCTTTCTTTTCACAAAATTTTTCTCATTCTCTTTCACTTCGCGTAACCCGCATTATCGCCTTGCCTAGGAGTGAAACGATTTTTAAAAAAAATTATAAGAATCTTCCCGTATAAAAGCAAATATATAAATATAATAACTTTGATATAACGTGTGTCTAGATCCCTATAGGCGTATGTACAGATATATAACGCCGCTGTAAACTGATTGTATTGTTGGGTGGTATACGGGGGTAGTTGCAGACTTGCGCGTGCGCATATCAGTGGTCTCATGTGAAACAGCAAGCAAGGACGGTAGTCTTCCCGGGAGACGCTCGAAGGCAGAAAAGGAGGGTGCAGGAAGAGGCTGAAGTCGGGTATGCGGCGAATTTTCTTATTGGGTGATTTCCAGGTGGATGATGTTAGGCTGAGGAAGTATGGATGAGAGAGTGGAAACTGAAAGAAGAAGAAGAAGAAGAAGAAGATGAAGAAGAAGAAAAGGAAGAAGAATAGGAAAAGGATGAAGAAGAAGAAAAGGAAGACGAAGAAGAAAAGGTAGAAGAAGAAGAAAAGAAGAAGAAAAGGAAGAAGAAGTAAAGGAAGAAGAATAAGAAAAAGATGAAAAGGTAGAAGAAGAAGAAGAAGAAGAAAAAGAAGAAGAAGAAGAAAAAGAAAAGGAAGAAGAAGAAAAGGAAGAAGATGACAAGGCAGAAGAAGAAGAAAAAGAAGAAAAGGAAGGAGAAGAAGAAAAGGAAGAAGAAGAAGAAAAGGATGAAGAAGAAGAAAAGGAAGACGAAGAAGAAAGAGAAGAAAAGGTAGAAGAAGAAGAAAAAGAAGAAGAAGAAGAAAAGGAAGGAGAAGACGAAAAGGAAGGAAAAGAAGAAGGTTAGACAAGGAAGACAGAAAAATTCAGAAGGAAGAACCGAGGAGAAAGAAAAAAGGATGGTTGGCGAGGCAGAAAATTGAAGAAGAAGAAGAAGAAGAAGAAGAAGAAGAAGAAGAAGAAGAAGAAGAAGAAGAATGAGAGAAAGAGATAATGAACAAAGAAAAAAAGAAAGAGATATACAGATAGTTGGGTAAAGAAAATAGAAGAAAGATATGGAAAGGCAAAGGATAAGAAGTGACGATGATGATGATAAGAAGGAGAAGAACGCTTAGAAGAAGAAGATGAAAAAAAGAGAAAAAGGTAAGAAGACGAATAAAGTGAAAAAGGAAAGTAGATGACGAGCATGATGATGAGACGAAGGAGAAGAAAAAAGTTGAAGAAAGCTTAGAAGAAGAAGATAAAAAAGAAGAAAGAGAAGAAGAAGATGAAAAAGAGATAAAAGGTAAAAATATGAAGGAAACGAAGAAGGTAAGACAATGACGAAGATTATGATGATGTGAAGAAGAAGAAGAAGACGATGAAAAAAGAGAAAACTAAGAAGACGAAGAAGATGGAGTAGGAAAGAAGATGACGAAGATGATGATCATGACAAAAAGAAGAAAAAGAAGAAAGCTCAGAAGAAGTAGAAGAAAAAAGAATATGATTAAAAAAGAGAAAAAGGTAAGAAGACGAAGAAAGCGAAGAAGGTAAGAGGATGACGAAGATAATGATGATGTGAAGAAGAAGAAGAAGAAGAAGAAGAAGAAGGTTAGACAAGGAAGACAGAAAAATTCAGGAGGAAGAAGAAGAGAGGAGAAAGAAAAAAAGGATGGTTGGTGAAGCACAAAATTATAGAAGAAGAAAGAATGAGAGAAAGAGATTATGAACGAAGAAAAAAGAAAGAAAAAGACGGTAGGATAAAGAAAACAGAAGAAAAATATGGAAAGGAAAAGGATAAGAAGCGTTGAAAGAGGAGGAATGTTACGGGATAGAGAGAATGAGAAAATGAATGTAGCGAAGGAAAAGAGAAGAAATAAGAAGAAAGAGTCATAGAAAGAGAAAGAAGAAAAAGAAACAGAAAGGAGATGAAGCGAAAGAGAGAGAGACAGAGAGAGAGAGAGAGAGGAAAGGGGTGTCGAAGATAGGAAACCAGAGAAGAAAAGAGAGAAATCGAAAAATAAAGAAAAAAGAAAGAAAAAACAGATGTATACGAGGGAAGGAAATAATTCCAAAATAAAATGAAGGAAAGAAAGCAATAAAATACAAGGAGGAAACGAGAGAAGGAAAGAGAACTGAATTTGAAAAGAAAGAGAGGGAGCGAGAGATAGAGAGAGAGAGAGAGGGGAGAGAAAAAAAGGAAAACAAAAAAGGAAAGAAAGAAAGAAAAAAAGAAAGAAAAAGTAAACGGAAACGAAACGAGAGGAGAATGAGAAAACGGGAAAAGGAAAGAGAACTGAATTTGAAAAGGAAGAGAGGGAGCGAGAGATAGAAAGAGAGAGAGGGGAGAGAAAAAAGGAAGACAAAAAAGGAAAGAAAGAAAGAAAAAAGGAAAGAAAAAAGAAGCAAACGGAAACGAAACGAGAGGAGAATGAGAAAACGAGAGAAGGAAAGAGAGACTGCGAGAGCACGCGAGAGAGAGAGACAGAGAGAGAGAGAGAGAGAAAAGAAAGGAAATAATGAAAAAGAAAGAAAGAAAGAAAAAGAAAGAAAGCGGAAACGAGACAAGAGGATGGATTTTGAAAAAAGAAAGAAAGAAGAAAAAAGAGAGAAGAAACGAGAGAGAGAGAGAGAGAGAGAGAGAGAGAGAGAGAGAAAGAAAGAAAGAAGGAAAGAAAAATGTAAACGGAAATGAAACTAGAGGACGACACTCAGAAAGCGAAAAAAAGAAAAAGATGGAAAAAAGAAAAGGAGAAAAGGAGAAAAGGCAAGATAACGGAATTCGACCAAAGATAAAAGAGAAAAGAAACAGACAAAAAGCAAGAAAGAAAAGGATGAAACAAAGGAGAGAAGTAAAGAGGATAGCTGATAAAAAGAGGGAGGGAGGGAGAGAGAGAGAGAGTGAGAGAGAGAGAGAGGGAGAGAGAGACTCTTTTGTTTCCTGAGGCTTTGATGTAATATATGTCTAACATAATGGAAACATATGTAGAACTGTAGTTTTAACAATGCCTACCAGCCAGAACTTCCTCGTATCCTGTAAAACGCCACTGATTTCTCCTGATGTTTTCTTCGGGGCGGGGGGTATGATACTGTGGGTCATGAAAGTCATGGGAGTCATGGAAGTCATGGATTGGTAGTCTGGAGTTGATAGACTGGCATATATTACAACTCTTCAGAAGTGCAAATATTTCATGTTTTGTTTCAAAATAAATCATGCTTTTTTTTCTCTCTCTCATATCGGATCAGTTTTTCCAATTGTGAATCTGAAACCAAGAATATTGCCAAAGTTTCGCGTAAACACGTGTTTTTGTTTTGCGTTGAAATTTAAATGAAGAAATTACACAAATATGTAACTATTTAAATCAAGCCGATGTACACTATTTACATTATTCGGACTATTGTCCTCATCTTTGTCGCCATGTTTAACACAACGTTTCGGCCGTTGTACGCTCCGATCTTCTTCAGGTGGTTGGAATGTCGAACTGAAAGAACTGTGATAGGCGGGTGCAAGAGGAGGAGGACAACAACACTCAGAAAACAGTCTGCCTGCCTTATGTAAAGGGTTTATCGGAGAAAATACAAAGGGTCTGCGGTCCATATAACACCAGGACAACCTTCAAAAGCGTGACAACACTTCGCAGATATCTCTCCCAAGAAAGACCCCCCCACCTAGAGGAGAACATGACTAAAGACTGTGTGTACGCTATCCCGTGCAGCTGCGGAAAGAAATATAAAGGGGAGACAAGCCGCCTCCTTAAGGTAAGGCTTCAAGAAAACCAGAAAGCTGTAACACAAGGGGAAGTGGAAGGATCAGGCATGTCTGACCACATATGGAGAGAGAAGGGAGATCACCACCTTCTGTGGGATCAGGTTGAGATCATAGACAATCATTGGAAAATTTGTGAACTTAAGGAATCAGCACATATGCTAGGCCACAAAAATCTCCTGAGCCGATCAAGGATAGAAATGCGATAAAAATTGCAATATGAGCACTGGTAAAAAATAGGTACTGAAGACATTAGGTTTATAATACCCAGAAATTCATACACATGTCCTCAAGGACACATGGCGCAGTGGATAAAGGCGTTAGTTAGTGACAGGACCCAAAGAGTGTGAGTTCAATACCCGGTTAAGGCAGTGGTGAACTTTGAGACAGGAATTAATCAGAAATATCTGACATCCATTAGACATGGCACAGAACAGTCTATCCCAGTGAGCGAAATAAAGGGTTCAGTGCGTTATTCCAACCACCAGAAGAAGGGCGGAGCGTACAACGGCCGAAACGTTGTGATAAAAATGGCGACAAAGATGAGGAAAATAGTCCGAATAATATAAATAGTGTGTATTTTTTTTTAAAACTTTAGTCTCTGTTGGTTGTCATATCCGAATCTCCCCCTTTTTTCGTTTTCTTTCCTCTCTTGCTATGTCCCTTTTTGAATATATTCTCTCTTTTTACTTGTCACATCCGGTGAAAAGAGGTCAACCTGTCGGCATTTTCTAGGCCCGTTTTACACTTGAATCAAAAGGGTAGACAGAGGTCCATTTAAGGCAAGCGTGAAAATAGTAAACACAGGTTCGGTTTAAACGACAGTCAGAAAGGCAGACACTTGTCCATTTTACATTAGGGTAAAAAAAAGCTCGAGATAGGTTTAGTTTGCCATTGAATCAAAAAGATAGACAGAGGTCTCTTTTGGACTAATGTGAAAACGGTAAACACTGCCTTAGTTTAAGGAAAAGTCAGAAAGGTAGACACTAGTCCATTTTACACTGAGGTAAAAAAAAAAAAAATTAGACATTGGTCTAATTTCCACTTGAATAACAAAATGTCCTTTTTGTACTAGCGTGAAAATGGTCAACATCCGTTCGGGTTAATCGAAAGTCGAAAATGCCTGGGTAGATTAAAAAAGTAAATAAAAGTCCAGTTTGAAATCGAGTCAAAACCAGATTTCTTCTTCTATATGTCGTGTCCCTTCAAGATGCAGGCGATCATGGCTCTCCACTTTTTCCTGTCCTTTGTAGCTCTCAATAAGTTTTGTCTTTTTGTTATTTCTCCTAAACCACTAGTTTAAGTCCGTTGAGCATGTCATGCCTTGCTTTCCCTTGACCCTCTTTCACTCTATCCGTCACCACTCTTCCCTTCAGCCCCTCAACCTCCGGCGTCTTCCTCTTTGGGTTGAGGCTCCGACTAGGTCTGAACCGAACTCAGGGGTAGCTGGCTGCACGCTCCCTGAGTACCCGTAGATTGTTCGACCGGTCACTGGCCAAGTTCCGCCTGCTGCCCACGTTGTGTTAGTTTTTAGATCCAGTAAGCGGGGTGTTGTCGATACGTTCACGGTCGATTGGGGATGTAGGCACGGCTGTGAGGGTGGGCTGCAGGAAAATTAGAATGTGGCAAACAAGGAAAATAATATCTGCAGAAGCCGAACAACAATGGGTAAAATATTGATGTCTTTTATATAAGAAAACAACAACAGTAGAAAGAGTTTACAGAAAGGATAGAAAAGCAATGAGCATAAGAACAGAGGACCCCTTCTCTACCAATTATACCAACAGAGAGAGGTGTGTGTGTGATTAACTCGTTCCAAATCAACTTGGGAGGATATGTGACACGTAATTCCAACCCTACGTGGAAGTGTAGCTTCTCAGTTGGTTGTCGTAAGTGACAAACGTTAAGTTTCAGCGACTTTTCAATGCGACTGCTACAACGACGATATTTCTTGAAGTCCTTATCTATGACTCGCCACTGGACCGACTCACTGCAACGACAGTCTCTCTCTCTCTCTCTCAACGTCACTCTCGTCTAACGCTCAAGTCTCTCCAACTCAGCAAAACTCGCGTTTATATAGCAAACCGAAGGTTATAAGCCAGGTTGTTCACGCGCTTAACACGAGTGTCGCCATAAGCAAAGTTTAAGTTCAGATCTATTTCAAATCTCTTAGTGGATAAAATTAATTAGTTCAATGTTCATTTCATTTGTCTTTTCGATGACCAAATTCAGCGGATACAACATATGTTTAGATCAGATTTCGCTAGCAGTAAACATACACTGATCTTACCTTCCCGGTACAATTTACTTCAATATGTTTTTATCAAAAATATTATTTTCGTCTATTTTTTTTTAATGACCCAAATTAAACATCGCTTCCTGCCCCTTTGCATTTGTTTATAAACAAGTCCTCGCCAACCCGATCTGAAATTTATTCTTTATACAACAGCCGTCTCAGGTTTCATATATCATTGTTCTAGATTCTTTCCTATTAATAGCGCTGACACAGTTTGTAACTTTCACGGATGATCGTGTTTTCCATCTTCAATCAATAAACGTTATATTTGCGTGTGTGCATTCATGCGCGTCAACATCTCTCTGTTACATCCGCCCTGTGAGTATCATATTTTTCTAACCCTCCTTTCTCATTACGTGTCTCCAAAATTTCATCAGCCTCTTCCTGATGTTAATATAAGCTTCCTTCTTGTTTGCATTCTCTCCAAAACTTCATCGTTGCTCACATGTTTGGTCCATGGTATCCTTAGCATCTTTCTGTAGAACCATACATCTGTTGCCTCGAATCTCTTCTTCATCTTTGAGGAGACTATCCAACATTCGCTGCTGTAAATAAGGACAGATATTACGTAGCAGTTCAGTACTCTTTTCTTTTTTTACCAATGAAACCCTCCTGTCTTGTAATACTATGCCTTGCTTTTGGGTTGCATCTTTGGCCATCCTAATACGTCTTCGGATCTCTGCGTCGCACTTACTGTTCTCTGTCAGAACACTTTTTTAAGCGTTTCACCCCAAGCAAGGCGGGAAGCCACTAGCACGCAAGGGGTTACAGAGAATTGGAGTTAGAGTAAATAGGAGTGATAGAGGAAAGGATGAAGAGAAGGATAGTGGATAGATCAGGGCATCTGGAGACGTCTATTGATATTACATTTGAATAGTTGGATATTATAGCTATCAGGGAAACAGGAAAAGGGGAGGGAGTTCCACAGGCGAGAGGTGCCAGACATGAATTTATTGGAGTAAAAGAGACGGCCACATTTAACAGTTTCGACAGTGAAAGGGTGTGAGCGAAATGCCAGCCTAGTAGAACGCTTAAATTCATGAAGTTTGGGAACCAGCAAAAGCAGCTCCTCGGAGCAGTTACCATGAAAGTATTTGTAAAAAAAAGACAGAGGGAGGCAACAACACGTCTGTGAGAGAGCGACTGCAGACGAGATGCCAGATCAGGGCCAATTACGTTGCATATCTGTCTTACCAAGAACCTTGAGACAAACAGAAGAGGCACCGGACCATATACACCATGCAAGGGCGAATGGGTGATTTGTAGATTTGAAGGATCGACTCTGGCGAGAAAAAATTTCCTGGCGCGGCACAGGGAGCCAACTTTTCTTGCGGTGGACGAAGCTATTGACTCAATGTATTTGTTCCATCTCAGGTCATCAGTCAATATGAGACCGAACAGCCGCAAAGAGATGCTCTCGTCGAATTGTGCGTCAGACATTCTAATGGGAGGCATGGTTCTCTGTGGTGAGTAATAGAGAGCAGTTTTCTTCCCAGATATTTAAATTTTCGCACTTGCTTGATTTTAGGGTCCCCGGACTGTAAATCGTATTTCGGGGTCATCTTTTTGATGATGACCATTCATTCTGTCTTCTTGAAGTTTATGCTTAGTTCCTTGTTCTCGCCCTCCTTCGCTACCTTCTGCAGGAGGATTTGCAGTTTTCTTTCAGATTCGATTTGCACTAGATCCCAGAAGAAGAGTTAAGTCTGGCATATACTAGAAGCAGAAAGGTAGACATAGGTCCAATTCTACGGCAGTTAAAAAGTCAAATATTTGAACGGTTTTGAGTAGAATCGAAAAAGTAGATTATATACGGTTTATACCCTAGTTTGTGAGTATCCACCCTGAAAGTGTGACTTAGAATTTGTAATCAAAGTCCCGCAGACCGGGCGTTTTTAGATGAGGAATTGTTTTTTTAATTTTGAATTCATAAGTCGAACTAAAACTTTTACGTCAAACAAAAAGAAAAACGTTTTCATTTTGCGGGCTATTTTGGTAATCGCTTTCGCTTTTTTGCCGGGATAATAGCAACTGGCTCTCCTGTCGAGTAACGGGCAAAATGCTTGTCCGTTACCTGAAAGGAGATCCAGTTTGATTAAGGTCTGTACCAGATAATCTCACAAGATCTCATTTGAAATGAGTTACTTTTGTTTCCCATATCATAGCAACACATTAATACTGAGACAAAGCATCAACTATTTTTGAACAAGGTCGGAAACACTACTGCGTGGAGTATATACTTAGTTCTTTGGAGAGCCATAAAATTCCTTATCATTTCCTCAAAACATGATTCTTCTTGCTAATGATTCATTCTCTTCTCTTTGCCAATTTCAACTTGAAAGGGAGGTAGATCTGATAAGTTTTTGATATCTTATCGCCATTCTGTCATAGACACTCTGCCCAGCAGATCCTGAGTACATGTAAATTTATGATTAACGATTTGTAAAAATGATTTACAGGTGTTGACTTCATAGCAAGATATTGAGCTATGAGGATAAATCAGAAAATAAAGGCAATTTTGAAATTATGCAGTAAAATCAACAGGGAGGTGCTGATGTGCAACAGCATGCATGTACATGGGGTGATGTGTAGCTGGCTGTGTGCAGCATTCAGTTGAGTTGCAAGGAGCAACAAGGTTAGACGTGGGAACGCTTTACTCAGCAATTGCACTATCAAGGAACAATGTGCTGTAGAGCATTTTTACTGGACAGAAGGTTAAAACCTGTCGAAATGCAGGTTGGCACAGTAAAAAGTATTTGACATGAATCAACAAAAGCCTTAAGAGTGGGTAGAATGCTTTAAAGTGAGATATACAAATATAACAGAGGAAAGTCAATCTGGTCACACATTAACCTCACACACAGAACAATACCTTGATTGGCAATGACCAATGGATCAGATTTGAATAAGTGGTGGAAATTGTGTACATCAGCTATGGATCTGAACAAGCCATAAAGTTTGTGTGTATTGGGTACGTAAAGAAACAAATGGAGCAGCCGCGGCTTCTTGAGCAACCACAAATCTTTTCGGAAGGAATGAAGAGACTTGTCAAACAATACCAGAAGTGTATTGCCATGAAGG
>OZ010589.1:15093531-15098531 GCA_963932145.1 Acanthosepion lycidas
CGATTTGGCATCAGTCAGAGATCTTACCCCATAGCCATCGGCGCACGGCAGAGAAAGGGAAATCAATTAAGGGCCTAATTAATTAAAGAAGAGCCGTGCGCTAATAGTTTTGAAACTACCCTTATATATATATATATATATATATATATATATATATATATATATAAATGACAATAGGAAACTAGTTATTGTTGACGCGTTTCGTCTAATGAAATTCCACATTGGACGAAACGCGTCAGCAATAACTACAGTTTTCATATTGTCATTTATATTTATATATATTGTCTTTTCTACAGGTTAACTCTGAGAAATTTTCATATATATATATAGTGCTGTTCGATAAAAGTGACTCACCTGATTTTTTTTACTAAATGTTCTCTTCTTCGATGAAACGAAAGTTGAGCTAAATTCAAAGGATAAGCGATCTAAAATCTGAAGAAGCTTTGAAAGCTCTTTGAATTTAGCAGTAAGTACTGTTAAGCATCCGTTCAGTAATTTTAACAAATATTTTTATTACTCATGTCAACATGTATATAATCTAACTATCCAATGATGGAGGGCGCCCCCACCCACCTGAGAAGCCGTTTCAGAAATGAACGACAGCAGGCCTACATCGCTTGATGGGTAAGAAGCAACTCGCTGAACCCCTTCTTCCCACGCTAGCTCAGCTGATCAAATTCGACTTCCCTATTATGGATCACATCTGACGCCGAATGTCAACCTCCGGGAGTCGGAACCGAGATACAGCTCACCTAAAAATAATAGTCTGTTCAAATATGATTTAACAGTAGCCGATATTGCTCTTTAACATATTGAGGGAGGTTGCCTTTTGCTTGAGCTTGTTTGGAGCGTAAACATCTCGATTAAGTCATTATTATCTCTTCGACTTCCATGTTTTCTTTTTAATCAATTCACACCAAGCTAGGCGATAATGACACTAAAACGCATCGGGTTACTGGGACTGAAACAGGCTAAGAACATTTTAGGAACATTTTAGGAGAAATAAATAACATTTCAGAGTTTAGGCGGAGACGTTAGAAGTATGGAGTTGAAGTAGACTTTAGAAGGAACCGGAAACCCAACCCTAAACAGGAAACAAGGGATAAACCTCGGCTCCTATTCAAAAAACCTTTCTACTTCTACTGAAGGAAGAAAATAAATAAATAACATTTCAGAGTTTAGGCAGAGACGTTAGAAGTATAGAGTTGAAGTAGACTTTAGAAGGAACCCGAAACCCAATCCTAAACAGGAAACAATGGATAGGCATCTACTCCTATTCAAAAAACCTATCTACTGCTACTGAAGGAAGAAAATAAATAAATAACATTTCAGAGTTTAGGCAGAGACGTTAGAAGTATAGAGTTGAAGTAGACTTTAGAAGGAACCCGAAACCCAATCGTAAACAGGGAACAAGGGATAAACATCTACTATTAAAAAAAACCTATCTATTCCTACTGAAGGAAGAAAATAAATAATATTTCAGAGTTTAAGCGGTGACGTTAGAAGTATAGAGTTGAAGTAGACTTTAGAAGGAACCGGAAACCCAATCCTAAACAGGAAACAAGGGATAAACCCCTACTCCTAATAAAAAACCTATCTACTCCTACTGAAGGAAGAAAATAAATAAATAACATTTCAGAGTTTAGGCGGAGACGTTAGAAGTATAGAGTTGAAGTAGATTGTAGAAGGAACCGGAAACCCAATCCTAGACAGGAAACAATGCATAAGCCTCTACTTCGCTTCAAAATACAGGGAAGCTGGGTACCTATTTTAGTTGTTGCTGCTGTTGGAAGTTTTCAAGTGATGCGTTTTCTGCTACCTGGTTCAGTTTTTTTTTGTGATCCTGTAGCGCCAGTGCACAAGTTTCAAAAGAAGGATACTTCTTGCCGAAACCTTCACGCTGCAGCCGTTCGAAGCCATTTTCAATATTGATTTGAGAAAACTTTTCTATACAGCTGGAAGTTTTGTCTCTTGCATGACATCCTTATGAAAGCTGATGAGGCTATTTAAGAACATGACTAGGTTTAGGTTAATGTTTTGATTTTGCAGGAATCTGCATGTTGGATGAAACTACCTCTAGCGCAGCCTATTCTATGTTCAGTTTCTTGTTTATAGAGTTCTATAGTATATTTATTATAACTGGTCCATACGCCGAGGTATTTGAAGTGTTTATACTTACTAATTCCATTTCTAATTCAATTTTTTTATGATGAATTCAGGGTGGATGCCATCACTGTTTTCATTCAAATTCCAGATCATAGTTTCTGTTTTGGTGTTCTGAAATAAGATGTGGTACCACTGCTGTTCATCTTGAGGTTCTTGACAAAATCCAAAGAAGGTTCTGCTATGCAGTCGATCCTGACTTAACATCTTGACTTTTTCACAGATTAGCGTGGCTTCCCTCTGTCTTTTCTACAAATATTTTCACGATAACTGCTCAGACGAGCTTCCCAGACGACGTGAATTTAATTGTGCTACTAGATTGGCATTTCGGTCCTACCCCTTTATTGCCGAGATGTAACTTTACTGCCGAGATGTTAAATGTAACCGCCATTTCTACACCAACAATTTATTTTCTTGCACTTCCTGACAGTGGAGCTCCCTTCCGTTTCCTTGCTTCCCTGAAAATTACAATCTTCAAAAATTTAAATGCAACGTCGATCGCCATCTTCTGTTGTCTTTAACTCCCGTTCATTTTTTATCCTTTCCTCAATCGCCTCTATACCTAGTCTTTTCTCTCTCTCTTTCACTCTCTGTAACTCCCTTCGTACTCATGGGATGCTGGCCTTGCTGGGGGTGAAATGATTAGAAAAAAAACAAAACAAAAAAAAAAAAAAACGATAACAAAATAAGTAGAATTTATCTCCAGCTGTGTAAATTGACTGATATTTATAATATGTTGTTATCGTAGATTTACAAATTCCCAAATGTACTGACTGGAAGGTCAAAGATACTGTGCATTGCAAATCTTATCAAGAGGATTACCTGTCTAGACAATTCCTCATGGCACCAATAATAAATAGTCAACCTTTCTTTTACGTAGCCGGTCTATTAGACAGTGAGACGAATAAAGAGGCTTTCTCAATGTAATTTGATTTGTTATAACTAGTTCTCCAGTGGAAAACCACTAATTAGGGATGGTGTAAAGATTTAACGAGTGTAAATATTAGTTTCTACTTCTGCACCTATTTGGCAATTGTGTTGATTAGGTTGGAACAATCTCAGAGAGGTATGCAAAGTGGTTGGAAAAAAAATTCGCTGAAAAGCCGAGACGATCTCGCATGTCTGTGATATATTGGAACATATCTAGAATATTTTTTTTATAATCATATCACCCCAAGCAAAATGGGACTTCCACGCAAGGGGTTACAGAGAGTGAGGGCAAAGAGGGGGGTGTTTGAAGAAAGGATAAAAATAAAGACGGGAATCAAGGCATCATAAGATGTAGATTGACATTACATTTGAATATTTGAAGATTTTAGCTATCAAGGAAGCAAGTAAGAGGAAGGGAGTTTCACTGTCGGGAAGTGCGAGATAAGAATCTGTTGGAGTGGAAGAGACCGCTACATTTAACCGTTTCGACAGTGAAAAGATGGGACCGAGATGTCAACCTAGTAGCACGCTTAAGTTCGTGCAGTCTGGGAACCAGAGAAAGCAACTCGTCGGAACAGTTGCCGTGAAAATACTTATAGAAGAGACAGAGGGAAGTCACAGCACATCTGTGAGAAAGCGACCCCAGACGGGATGCCAGATCAGGACCTATCACACTGCATATCCGTCTCTGGATCTTGTCGTGGACCGCGAGATGAACAGTTGGGAAACCTGACCATATATGGCAATAGTATTCAATGCAAGGACGAATGGTTGATTTGTAGATTTGAAGGATGGATAAAGATTGTCACCCCGCCTGAAAGTGAAAGTCACTACTCCTCGTATCAAAGGTTCAGCGAATACTCTTAATAAAAACCTCGAAATAAACACGAAAAACTTGAATTTTCTGAAAAATACCAATTCTTAAGTTAATGGTTAAATAAGTTTGTTTAATAACTATAAGTCAGACATACAATTCCGTCTGTTGTCATCAAATGATTGAGCTTAACTCTAACAAAATATTACAATAGCAATTAGAAACATGAATGCACGGAATTATTTAAATACTAGCTTAAAAGCCGCCGTATAGGGCGGCATTTAAGCTATCTCCTGCGGAGGTCTCTTGATTGTGCTTTCATCACAATACGTAGGGAGGAGTAGATGCGATAGGCAACAATAAACTACAGAAGAACTCAAAATTGATTGCTGCATTTAAGTATTGAATTAATATTTAAGCTTACCATTTAAAAGTTCAATGGTAATTCTTCTGCCGCCACTTAATTTTAAAGACAATTTGATGTACGTAGGTCCTTACTTTCTGTACAAACAATTACTTTTATTTCATGGGTGACTTTCGCAATTAATTTCGATTGCTCCAAGATATAAAAATTGTTATCGTACAAAATTTCGTCGCAAAAAATCACAATCGCAATAATGAAAACTTGGGAATCCAACAATTCAGGATTGCAGGACCTGGTAATGTTTTTAATTTGCTTACGAAGTCGGCTTGATTCCAAAATGGTATGATATGTTGGGCTACAGCCTTCAGGAGTAAAGCTGAAAACACGGGCAATTTTATTTTGAAACACCGTAATTTGCGAACAGTAATTTTTTCATTTGAACATGAGCTATTGAAAGTTAGAGAGTTGTGTCCCTTTAATTGTTTTTATCAGTAGATGCCAAGATGGCGGAATCCAAAAACAATTGCAACAATAAAAACTTGTGAGTAAAATATTTCAGGATTACGGGTACAGATCCGGCCCGGAATGTTTTTAATATACTCACGGAGTCGCCCTGATTCCAAAATGGTATGATACGTTGGGCTACGGCCTCTGGTGTAAAGTTGAAAAACTGTGACACGGTGACACACTGACATTCGCATTTATAATATAGAAGTTAAACATTTTAAA
>OZ010589.1:15101031-15142163 GCA_963932145.1 Acanthosepion lycidas
TCACACACACACAAATATATATATATATATGTATATATGTATATATGTGTGTGTGTGTGTGTGTGTGAAACAAAAACGCTCGTTTCTCTTTGATTAATATCATTTACGTTTGCTGTTATCAGCAAAAAGTAATCATCTCTTTGCTGGGGAATTTTAACGCAGGAAGAAAGAAAAACATAGGTAAACCAGCCTTGGAAGTTTTCAATACCAAAGGAAACGCTCGCCTCACTGCACAAAAGAGAGATCTGTACACTGGCTCAGTAGGTTACATAAACATCCGAACGTCAGTACGTACCCGGCTGATCCCACGTTCATCTTCTAAGTACTGCCACACTTCAGGACGTAGCCGATCATGCCTCTTCACAACTTCTTCTCCTTTACGAATCCAATAAAAAAGCATTTTTTATGACTGAGGCACGCATTATTTCGGAGAGAGAAAAAAAAATTAATTTCGATTAAAAATCAAGGTTTAATTTTTTTCTTTTTATGTACCGTGTTCCTTCAGGACGCAGGCGATCATGGCTCTCCACTTCTTCCTATCCCTTGTAGTTCTCAATAAGTTTTGTCCCTTGGATGTTCTGTCATCCACTTACTTAAAAACACTAGGTATGTCGCGGGTTCCTTTCTCTTGTCTCTCTTTCCCTCTTTTCGACATGCGAGTATCAGATTCTCCAAGCCTCCCTTTCTCATTACGTCTCCCAGAAATTTCAGTTGCCACATCCTGATGCCGCTCTTTTATTGAATTGCCATTGCATAAACCATTTGATTTCGAAGAGGTGCATTAAATTAAGGGGATATTGGTTCATGCCTGGCGCGATAGATACTTTCTTTAATAACACTTTCGAAATGAAATCAAGAATGGCGAATAACGGCTCTGTCTCAACGGCAGCTGCCCAATCATCGCTTTTCAACCTCGACGGGGTTCGAACACGTTCAGGCAGTCTTTTAGGGTGATGAATTTACGGCTGGGGTATTTTACATCGGAATTAAAATTGATAAAGCACATATAAATGCCCCCGTTTGACCGTTTTAGATGGGGTCATTATCAAATGATTAATTTCTAATACTAGCAAACTAAAAAATGCTGGAATTTAGCCAAATCATCATTATCAACGTCAGTTTTTTGACTGCTTCAATCCTCTCGGACCTAAACGCAGAAGAAACAGACAACCTTCTCCAGGAGGATCTGCTGGTGGTGGTTCTCAGATGTGCCGGTATTAACATGTTCGACCCGTCTTTGATGTTATTTGACTAGCTCTTTCGATGTCGTCTCTCCTCGTGTCCGCCTTCAACAGTGCCTTGCATGATGGTCTTGCAACGACTGTCATCTTGTGTGACTGGGCCAAGTCATGCCATCTTAATCGTAGGGGGGAGAAATTCCTGTCGGCCCACGAACCTTTCGACCTTCGCTCCGTACGTAGTCATTGGTTTTTCTGCTCCCAGTGGGGGATGCAGAGGAGCTTTCTCAAGCATTTGTTATCGAACGCCTGGATCATTTTTCCTGTCTCAGCCACGAGTGTCGTTTTGCAGTTGTCGAGGGGGATGGATATGACTAGCGATTTGTAGAGCTTGAACTTCGTATGGAAACTGAGGTTGCTCTTTGCTTTCCAATTTTGCCATCTATTCGACCTGTGAGTATCAGATTCTCCAAGCCATCCTTTCTCATTACATGTCCCAGAATTCAGCTGCCACTTCCTGATGGCACTCATTTATTCAAATGCCTGTACATAAAACTTCTTTGATGTTCCCAAACTATGGCATCTTCCGGTGCTTAATCGTAACGAGGAGAAATTCCTGTCAGCCCAAGAACTTTTCAACCTTGCCCCGTACGTAGTCATTGGCTTTTCTGCTCCCAGTAGGAGATGCGAAGGAACTTTCTTAAGCATTTGTTCTCGAACTCCTTGTTCCTGTCTTAACCAGGAGGGGGATGGATATGACTAGCGATTTGGAGAGCTTGAACTTCGTATGGAAACTAAGGTTGCTCTTTGATTTTCAATTTTGCCATCTATTCGACCTGTGAGTATCAGATTCTGCAAGCCATCCTTTCTCATTACGTACCCCAGAAATTTCAGCCGCCTCTACCTGATGCCACTTATTTATTCAAATGACTGTGCATAAAACCTGTTTGACGTGCCCAAGCCATGACATCTTCCGATACTTAATCGTAGGGAGGAGAGATTCCTGTCGGCTCACGAACCTTTTGACCTTGCCCCGTATGTAGCCATTGGTTTTGTACCTCCAGAAGGATATGCAGAAGAGTTTTCTCAAGCATTAGTTCTCGAACGCCTCGTTCCTTTTTCCTGCTTTAACCAAGAGTTTCGTCTCACAATCGTCGAAGGGGATGGATATGATTAGCGATTTGTAGAGCTTGAATTTCGTATGGAAGCTGAGGTGGCTCTTTGCTTTCTAGTCTTGCCATCTATTCGACCTGTGAGTATCAGATTCTCTAAGCCTTCCTTTCTCATTATGTGTTCCATAAATTTCAGCCGCCTCTTCCTGATGCCTGTGTATAAAACCTGTTTGACATGCAAAAGACATCCTCCATTTTTAAAAATTATTTTTAAACTGACGTTACATTGTCAGTCATTAACTAATAATATATATTGTATGTTTGCATGGCCGATGCGGTGCGTACTACGCAGGACCCACCGATGTGGTTGGAGCCCCCAAAGGTCTAGTTTCAACAACTTTTTTCACTTTTTGTATTTTCTTTTTACTTTTTTTCTACCTGTTGCCATCAATTATAATAATCGACAGGGCCGGTGTTTACTACCACCGAACCTCTCAACCGCGTGGTAGTTTCATGCCTACTGGGAAGTGGGAGGGGGCAGAAGTTCTAATTTCAATAACGATTATTTTTTTTAAATTGCAATTTTTTTTGTGAACAATTAAAATCATTTTTTAATCTGAGAACATCCACTAAAGATGATCTCTGATGTTTTTTTTTTTTTTTCTTTACTAATACTAACCGGAAGTCCACGGCTAGTAATTAAAATAATTATTTCTAATCCCTCTATTTTATATTTTTAGAAAGATAAAACCGAGAAAATGATCGCTTAAAAAATAAAAATGTTTCAAGATTTCAACATATGAAAAATTTTCCCGAAAACTTTAATACTGTTTTTAAAACAAAATAATCCCGTTTGTGTTGTGTTGGAATTTTTGTAAAACTTTTTTTTCAGTGGAGATGCGTCGGCGATTAATCTTAAATGTATCGTCCTGGGTATGACATTAAACTGCATCCAACAGCAAGGCCTCTGATCAGGAGGTTTTGAGGAGTGTGGAACCACCTCTTAATTGCTGATGTTCCCAGGTCCACCCTGACCCGGGGTGGTAGTACTTGTTAGGATCTCAGCTATGGGCAAATAGTGAACTCCTAGTTTTTTCCAGATCTTACCCACGTCCTGGGTATGACAATAAACTACATCTGCGTCCTGGGTATGGCGATAAACTACATCCGCGTCCTGGGTATGGCGATAAACTACATCCACGTCCAGGGTATGACGATAAACTACGTCCAGCAGCAAGGCCTCAGATAATGTTTTTAAAAAAATAATGTTGCCAGCTATACGTTTTTGAAAAAATAATGTTGCCAGCTATACGTTTTTGAAAAAATAATAGTACTATATATATATATATATATATATATATGTTGAGATGTTGAGTGTTTCCGCGTGAGTGTATTGAAATAAGGACAAACACATACGTAGGGAAAAATACTGGTATATTCGAAGAGGTATTTACAACAGAGAGATTAGTAGTCAAACGAACGCAGGTTAGTCAGTAACAATAAGAAAGAGTATAAAGTCCAAATGTATCTTCTGATATATATATATATATATATATATATATATATATATATATATATATATATATATATAACTTAATTTGGCATTAAATGACCTACAGTGGTTGATATGCCATAAAACCCAACCAACCAACCAATCTTAAATGTAAAAATTAGCGACTTAAACATTTTTTCCAGTAGAATTTAGTCATGAAAATATTGGTGGATATTACGAAAAGAATAACATTTTCTGAATTTTTTTAAAATAGAAAAAAAAAACTATTTATTATAGAAGTAAATAAATAATGAATATGTACTGAAATTTTCATTTAAATTGAATAAACCCTGATTTTTTCTAAATTAAAAAAAAAAACACGCTGTTACTTCTTAATTTTTCTTTAAGGGCCCGTTGCCCCCAGGTTGGGAAACATTGAAATCGACATGTAGTAGAGAGTGGGATGTATCGAAGTTTCGAGGATGGGAGCCGAGACTCTAGCACATGCTCTGCAGTAACCCTCTAACTTGAATGGCTCATGGGCCTTATATCGGGTGCACAAGAAGGAAGTAACAGCTCTTTCACGTGAATAGCGCACATTATGAGAAAAGGGAAAATAATCAAGATGTTAAATTACAACACTAACTTAAATGATTTGAAAGGAAACTTGCATTAGTACTAGAAAGAGCGATAACAGTTAGTGGCATTGAGAAACCTATTTTCTTGAAAAACTGGTTTAAGAAAGATTTTATAAATTTCAACCGGAATAAAAGTTAACTGTTCATTCAATGAATGCCTAATGTTTCATATAGGGAAACGGCTATTCTTACCAATACAATACATATCTCTTTATCTGTAAACATATGGTGCAATAGGCTTGTGTACCTAATTAGATACTTACTGGGTGTTGAAATTCTTTGGCTTCATCCCAGGATATATCAAGTTCAGCAAAAATGATATATAAAAAAATTATATATATATATATATATATATGTAAGCAAATATGTGGATATAGATCCGACAGTATGAAGAAAAATATGGAAAAACAAAAATCCGAATATGCAAGTATGCTGTTTTAATGTTGTTACAATGTTGTTGAATATCGTCTAAATTTAATTATGTTTTAATAACTATGTCCTGAAGAAGGTCTACTAGACCGAAACGTCTGACGTGGACATTGAAACAACATTAAAACAGCATACTTATTTTTCTTCATATATATATATATATATATATATATATATATAATTATTTATTTAAAAATTATAACATAAACAGGTATACACCAATCCTATACTTGTATATATATATATATATATATATATATATATATATATATATATATATATATATATATATATAAACGTTGAACTGGATGTATTTGGATAGTAATTTATCACTTAGACTGTTTTGGTTAACGAGCAAGAAACGTTTTTTGTTAAGGATTTTATTTATCTACTAGCCTAAAAGCCGCCTTTTGGGTGAACTTTAAGCAAGCTCCTGCGAAAGTTTTTTTGGGCCTTCGACCTTTTCTCTTCAGCGTTCTATGTACGTAAAAGTTATAAGTATTTAGAAATAATAAAATTATTTTATTTTGAAAAAATAAAAAAAATAAAATCTTTTAATATCCCCATTCTTTATGATCCCTTTACATAAAATCACTCTTAAAAGACATTAGGGAGTCTGAATTATGTAATGTCTCGAATACGTCATGCACGAGTCAGAAAAAGAAAGAAAGAAAAAACAGCCAAAAATACGAGCAACGTACCGTTAATTTTTAATTACGGTTTTTAATTATTTTTTATAATTGTTATTTGTTTTTGATTAATTGCAACGAAAACGAAATTTATAATAAAGAATTGTTTTTTTTTTAAACCTTTCACTTTGTTTTATATTGAAATTTAACTTTAAATGAATTATTTTTTTTTCTAATCGCGTGTAACTACAGTAGTTACAACCTGTTAATTCAGGTTGTTTATGATTCACCGAGATCAAAAACGAACGGACGGACACACGTACACTGCGCTTTACTCATATAGATTCCATCAGTAATAGTTCCATATTCTATCATTATTTATACTATTTTCTGCCAGAATTTATTTCATATTGTCTTTATTCTATAATATTAAAATACATTAGGGAGCCTGAACAATTTCAAATACATCACAGAGCGCGTGCTAGAAAAAGAAAAGAAAAAAAAACATGAGCAACATACCGTGCTCCGCTTAAGTTTTGATTAGAGTTTAATTAGACGTTATCAATTTCAATGGCGACGAAAAACGAAATTAAAGTTAAGCTTTTAATAAAGAATTGTTTTTAAACCTTTCACTCTGTTCAATATTTAACTAAGAAATAGAGCGTGTGTAAATATAAAAGTGAACATTGAAGTCAACACTCAGAGGCGACAGTCTGTTTCATGCTGGACGCAATCTGATTGCGTCCAGCATGAAACAGACTGTCGCCTCTAAGTGTTGACTTCTATGTTGACTTTTATATTTACACACGCTCTATCTCTGATATTGAGCACTTTATTCCATAAATATAGCACACCTTAAGACTATATTCCTTCATATATATATATATTCGAAATTCAGTTACCTGTTCGCATAGAGACGTTTATAGTGCTTCACACACACATATACACAGAGAGAGAGAGAGAGAGAGAGAGAGAGAGAGAGAGATAGCTTTCATACATAAAACATTTGACGCATTCTGTCGATTGCCAAAAAGTAAAAAGTCGTTGAGTGCAGTGGAAGTGTGATTCCCGATTGTCACGGTGAAAGTGTTTCCTAGTAAAGATTACGGAAAACGTCGGCGTTCAGAGTGTGATATGTGTCTGCTACGGACTAAGAAAGAAGAAGAAGAAGAAGAAGAAGAAGAAGAACAACAACAACAAAAGAGACGGTTTCGACACAAATTAGGAAAAGCGGCTGGGGATGACGAATAGGGCTTAAGATTAACCTCAAGAGAGAAAAGGAGAGAAAATAGAAAAAGAAAAGAAACAGGTGAAAACAGATAGAATTAAAATAAAGGAGGAAGATTATGTAAGGCGGGGTGGTGGAGCTGTGGGGGTGGGGTTGACAAGAGAACAAAATAGAAACGGAAGGAGAAACAATTATTGAGAAAAATTATGAAGAAAATAGAAATTTGATGACAGTAATATATTTATGGGGAGATGTAATTTAAGAGAGGATAGGGAGAAATAATTATTTACAGAAGAAGGTGGGGAGCATTCAAATAAAAAGGAGGAAACGATGACGAATAATAATAATAATAATAATAAGAAGAAGAAGAAGAAGAAGAAGAAGAAAAAATAAAAATATGAGATGGAATAGATGAATGAAAAGAAAGAAGAGATACAAGTGGAGGGAAGAAATGAAATGAAATTCTGATTATTATTATTATTATTATTATTATGAAGAAGAAGAAGAAGAAGAAGAAGAAGAGAGGGGGAAAGCGAAGAAGTGGAAGTGGGGAAAGAAGGAGGAGGAGAGGGAGGAAGACGAAGAGGAAAAAAAGAAGAGGAGGAAGAAGAGGAATAAGGTTTGGAAAAATGAAGAAGAAAACGAAGAAGAGGAGGATGAGGAGGATTAGGAAAAAGAAGAGGAAGGAAGAAAAAAGTGGAAGTAAATGAAGAAAAAGAAAGAGGAAGAAGAAAAAAAAGGTGAACGAAAATGAAGAAGAGGCAGATGAGAAATAATAATAATAATAATACGAAGAAGAAGAAGGAGAAGGAGACTGTAGAAGACTGAATGAAATGAGAAGAAGGATAAAGGATCGAAAATGCACTTGGAGAGATGGAATGAAAGTGATAGGTCAAGAGAAGATATGATTCTGACCATGAAGAAGAAGAAGAAGGAGAAGAAGAAGGAGAAGAGGAAGAAGAAGAAGAGAGAGAAGAGGAAGAAGAGGAAGAAGAAGAAGGAGTATCAGAAGGAGGACTGTTGAAAAAAGAAGAATAGGAAGAAAGAGAAGAAAAAAAGGAGGAAGAAGAAGAGGAGGAAGACGAAGAGGAAGAAGAAGGGGAAGAAGAAGAGAAAGAAGAGAAGGGAGAAGAAGAAGAGGAAGAAGAAGAAGAAGAGAAAGAAGAAGAGAAAGAAGAAGAGAAAGAAGAAGAAGTAGTAGCAGTAGTAATAGGAGGAGGAGGGTTGAAAAAATGCGGAGGTATCAAGAGTCGGATAGAAGGCCAGAAGATAACGCGCGCACACGGAGAAAAGAATATCTGTCGGAAGTCGAAGACTGCGATGAAAAGTGCAGATTATAATCAACTCAAAGGAATTGGATTTTTCATTGCGTGCACCTGCTTACCTGACTTGGATTCTAATTTCCCGTGGGGGAGAATCCTGATATCCTAACACCAAAAATTCTTCTGATGCATGAATGATGGAACTATGGCCCAACAACAACAAGGAAAAACATAAGGACAACAAGTGAGTGGAAGAGAAGAAAAGAACCAAGAAAGAGAGATGGATAACAGTTTTGTCTACGATTGGCAAGAATTAACTGATTATAAACGAGTTATTCTGAAACATCGACCAACCGGGGGGGGGGCATTTTGTTGGGGGAAAAAATTGAAGACGCGATCATTCATTTGAAATTTATGGTGCTTCAAAAAAGAAATCCAATATTTTGTTTCTTTGATTCTAAATTTTTTTTTCACATTCATTCCTTTTTGTTTGGAAGATCACAAACAAGCCCTATGGCGACCTCAGCTTTTAACAAACTCGGGCGACCGATACTTTGATCTGGCCCTGCCGTGAGCGACCTCTTGCTGAGACTACAAGACCACACCGGGGCATTCCAAGATAAATCCATACTATATTGCATATTTTTACATCCAATATATATACCCCACCATGTTACAGTTTTTTTGGATACATGTATGTACTAGTGAGCCAACCAAAATGAGCTGACTCATTTTATAGTCCATCAAGAGAAGGGTTAACCAATCAGAAAGCTCAAAATATTCAATCCGACGTGTAAAAAGGCAGCCATTTTGTTTTTGTCTCCCAAAATATCTTCACTGCTAACCTCTGATATCGAAGACTTAAAGAATTAACAGCCGCTACATTCTCCGAATCTTCACTGCCAACCTCTGATATTGAAGACATTACGGACTTCACCGGATTCCACATTCAGAGACTACGGCAAACATGGTTAACACACCATGTTTTTATATTGCAATAATCGACCTAAATAATTTTGGATCGATTTAAATTATATTTAATAGGCATAAAATGTACGAAGATGTATTTTTTCCAATAATTTCAAAATCAATTGTGAACATGTTGAAATTTTAATGACATTTTGGTATTTTATTCATTAATAAATTAATTTTATAATGAACAGCTTCTTTGATTTAAAAAAACCTCGAGAAAATTATTTAATAGGAGGGTTTCAACGTTTGATCATTTGAATAAAAACATTCCAATTGCTAATTTTTACATTTCTAGAAAGACCACAAACAAAAAGACCACATATAAAAAAAAAGAATTAAATTCTTTTCCCCTGGATCATCAAAGTGAAGTCTTAGGATCCAGGGAAAAAGAAACTCTCTGTTGAAATAAATTATAACAATGGAACCTTAAAGTGATCTGTTTTTCTTTAAATTAAATTATTCGCTCTGATTTAACATTAAGTTCTCCGGATTTCATCCTCAGGATTATCCATACGGACTACCAAGATTTTCATTATATATATATATATATATATATATATATATATATATATATATATATATATATATATATACTCTTAAGGTGTGCTACATTTATGGGATAAAGTGCTCACTATCAGAGATAGAGCGTGTGTAAATATAAAAGTGAACATTGAACATTGACTTAGAGGCGACAGTGTTGACTTCAATGTTCACTTATATATATATATATATATATATATATATATGTGTGTTTGTGTGTGTGTATATGTGTGTGTGCGTGTGCATATTTCATTAAAAACGACAGACAAGTTACTACGGTCTTTTGTTTTTATTTAATTGTTCTTGTGTTCGTACTTGAGCTTTCTTTTCTAGACAAAGAGTGTGCAAAAACTATCGAAGAAGGACACAGAAGGATTGCTGCCTAAATATACAACTATATATATATATATATATATATATATATATATATATATATATATATATATATATTGCACATTCACTGGTCGCCACCAAATTTATTGTCCAAATTTTTTTAGCTGATTTAGAACAATTTTGATGTGCTGAATGCAAAAGATCACATTGGTTTTTGCCAAATCAGCTCAGTTTTTTGAGTTATGGCCACATTTTGTTTTTTACATTTTTGTTTACATTCTTGGTTGTTGGATTTTAAAGGCATGTCAACCCGTCCGTGGTTATTTTATGCCTAGAGTTTAGGCGATAGTATGTGCTGTATGTTGATACTTACACTTTTTTTTAATTAATGATATGTATGTTAGCATTGTCAGGGATCGTGTTGAGGGGTTATCTTTGTATGGTATTGATTGGATTTACGTTTATATTTTTTTGTATTTCATTTCTCACAGAAAAGATAGATTGTCATCTATGTTGACATTTTCGAATAGATCTTTCATATTATTTGCATTGTAAAATCATTTTCTGATGGGAACAAAGGCTCCCCATTCTTCACACTGACTTTTTTGAGTATGAAGGAGTGTGTGAGTCCTGTGTGCTTAATACGTAATGTGGATAAAACGGCTTGTTCCTTTCTGGACTTTCTAAAAGCTGGTTTCCATTCTCCCAAAGTGAATTTGATTAGGAAGAGTTTATTATGGATATTCTTATTCCAGCATTACTGCCGTTTTGAATGAAGAAATCTATTAATTTTTGGTTTCAAGTCAGTATATAGATTCTTAAATTTATCGTGGGTCAGATCTAAAGCTGATTTAGCTGCTGAGTCAGCTCTTTAATTTCCCCTCACTGCGTTATGGCATATGAGAATCATGTTGATCATGGAGCCCCATCTACTTCGGGGTTTAATGATTAAGGTGTCATCCCCTGTTTTATTTCCTAATGTTTACATTGTCATATCCGTAAAAATATGTACGTTTTGGTTAAGACAATAAACTACATCCGCGTCCTGGGTAAGACGATAAACTACATCCGCGTCCTGGGCAAGACGATAAACTACGTTCGAGTCCTGGGTAAGACGATAATCTACATCCGAGTCCTGGGTAAGACGATAAACTACATCCGAGTCCTGGGTATGGCGATAAACTACATCCGTGTCCTGGGTAAGACGATAAACTATGTCCGACAGCAAGGCCTCTGATCAGGAGGTTTTGAGGAACGTGGAGCCACCTCTTAATTGCTGGTGTTCCCAGGTCCACCCTGACCCAGAGTGGTAGCACCTGCTAGGGTTTCAGTTATGGGTGAATAGTTAACCCCAGACTAGGGTCAAAACACTATGAAAGTGTAAAAATAGTTTTTCATACCAGAAATACTGTGTAAAAGACTAGCAACAAATTTTTGAAGGAAAAACTTTTCAGCAATACTTAAAAAAAAATTACCAGCAATAATAACAGATATACATTTTTTGAAAAAAATAATATTACGACCAATAGATTTTTGAAGAAAAATTATAACCAGCAATATGTTTTTGGAAAAAATATATTACCAGCAATGAAAATTGTCGGCATTAAAGAAACCACTGAGGTTGATATGCCGTAAAATCAAATCAAACCAAACCGCTAAAATATCGAAATATGGAACATGTTTCACGCAATAAAAGTAATTATTATTTTAATTATAAACTTATTTTATAATTCTAACCCATCAGATGTATTTTCAGCCAAAAATATCTACATAAATATTAAAACATGTCTCCAAAATATTTATAAACCAATAACACGCAACAAAGTGCTTAAATCTCAAATCACACCAATTGCACTGTACAATACAAAACCATAGAATATAAATCAGAAATGTTGTTTTATTAGTCATTATAATTTAGGTCTACCGCCAAAATATCATGCGGACGTAGTAGTAAGCATACCACGTGACATTTTAGGGTCAATTAGGAATCCGTCAAATTATGTGATTCAGGAGCCAATTTCTCAGGAATAACGGTCTACCAATCACAATGTTTGACCTCAACGACAGAGTATTTCAGATTCCACTGGTGATATTCAAGACGTCATTCGCTTCCCCACACACTATCAAGCAACGAATCATCAGCACTGACCAAACTTCAAAGGGACCGCCTTTAGACACCGGCGCCGTCGTCTACGGTAAGAGCTTAATTCTAGCTATCTCCCTTATACTCATTACTGCTACGTATACATACATATACTATCTCACATAAACACGCTAGGAACGACATTTCACCTTTCTCACATACGTACGCAATAAAGTTTGTATTATACAAGCTATTTAACAACCAGAAAAAACATTATTCATTCAATACATTTCAACCAACTGTATATAATTCTTGTCATATAAAATTAATCTTAATACTTACCAAGCACATGTCAAAGGGTATCCCCCAGACGAGGCTATGCTGAAGGGCAGAGTCTCCTATCGGGAAACTGACTCCGTTTTTATGTGGTCTATTGGGAATTTTTGCCCGAGCCTACGGGCTCGGATACCCGACTTTAAAACTGAGCCTTGTATCACATCTTGCTGCGTGAGGCAGTAGATAAATAATTGCTTCTTAATATTACGTCGTCCTGGGTAGGACGATAAATTACACCCGCGTCCTGGGTAAGACGATAAACTACGTTCGCGTCCTGGGTAAGGCGATAAAATAGATCCGGGTCCTGGGTAAGGCGATAAACGACATCCGAGTCGTGGGTAAGACAATAAGCTACACCTGCGTCCTGGGTAAGACGATAAAATAGATCCGCGTCCTGGGTAAGGCGATAAACTACATCCATGTCCCGGGTAAGACAATAAACTACGTCCAACAACAAAGCCTCTGATCAGGAGAATTTGAGGAGTGTGGAACCACCTCTTAATTGCTGGTGTCCCAAGGTCCACCCTGATGGGGTGGGTGTCTCTTGTCAAGGTCCCAGCTGTGAGAAAATAGTTAACCCCCATCAAAAGGGGTTTAAACTCTATGAAAGTATAAAAATAGGTTTTAATACCAGCAATAGAATTCTTGTCAGCATTAAATAACCCATTGAGGTTGATATACCGTAAAACAAAACAAACCTACTCCTCCTCCCCCTTCCCCCCCAAAAAAAACGATTAATATTATGTTGTTTTTTTATACATGATTTTATTCTATTAATTCATGTGATTGTTTCAAAAGGCCAAATTACGAGCAAATCTCGTAACATTCTATATTATTTTATCGAATCCCGACTTTAAGTTTTTTAGAGTTTAACTAAAAGTCGTATAGAAGGAGTCCTACAACATGTACAAGTATTTTCGCTTTATATCATACAATTATTTTTTATGTACACTATTTACATTATTCGGACTATTGTCCTCATCTTTGTCGCCATATTTATTACAACGTTTCGGCCTTTCAGTATCTGTCTATATTTCTGAGATGATGTATTATCTACACTATTTACATTATTCGGACTATTGTCCTCATCTTTGTCGCCATATTTATTACAACGTTTCGGCACTTCAGTATCTGTCTATATTACTGAGATGAGGTATTATGTACACTATTTACATTATTCGGACTATTGTCCTCATCTTTGTCGCCATATTTATTACAACGTTTCGGCCTTTCAGTATCTGTCTATATTTCTGAGATGATGTATTATCTACACTATTTACATTATTCGGACTATTGTCCTCATCTTTGTCGCCATATTTTTTACAACGTTTCGGCCTTTCAGTATCTGTCTATATTTCTGGGATGAGGTATTATGTACACTATTTACACTATTCACCCTATTGTCCTCATCTTTGTCGCCATATTTATTACAACGTTTCGGCCTTTCAGTATCTGTCTATATTTCTGAGATGAGGTATTATGTACACAATTTACATTATACGCACTATTGTCCTCATCTTTGTCGCCATATTTATTACAACGTTTCGGCCTTTCAGTATCTGTCTATATTTCTGAGATGAGGTATTATATACACTATTTACATTATCCGGACTATTGTCCTCATCTTTGTCGCCATATTTTTTACAACGTTTCGGCCTTTCAGTATCTGTCTATATTTCTTGGATGAGGTATTATGTACACTATTTACACTATTCGGACTATTGTCCTCATCTTTGTCGCCATATTTATTACAACGTTTCGGCCTTTCAGTATCTGTCTATATTTCTGAGATGAGGTATTATGTACACAATTTACATTATACGCACTATTGTCCTCATCTTTGTCGCCATATTTATTACAACGTTTCGGCCTTTCAGTATCTGTCTATATTTCTGAGATGAGGTATTATATACACTATTTACATTATTCGGACTATTGTCCTCATCTTTGTCGCAATATTTATTACAACGTTTCGGCCTTTTAGTATCTGTCTATATTTCTGAGATGAGATATTATGTACACTATTTACATTATTCGGACTCTTGTCCTCATCTTTGTCGCCATATTTATTACAACGTTTCGGCACTTCAGTATCTGTCTATATTACTGAGATGAGGTATTATGTACACTATTTACATTATTCGGACTATTGTCTTCATTTGTGTCTCTATACTTATTACAACGTTTCGGCCGTTGTACGCTTCGGCCTTCTTCAGGTGGTTGGGATGTCGAACTTTATTTCACTGGGGTAGACTGTTCTAGTTCCACGTGCCATGTTTAATGGATGTCAGTTATCTCCTGTTAATTCCCCTCTTCAAGTTGTCCACTGCCTTAACTGGGTATTGAACTCTGGGTTCTGTCACTGGATCTAACTGCCATGTGTCCTTGAGGACATCTATGTATGAATTTCTTTGTATTATAAATCTAATGTCTCAGCAATCATTTTTTACCAGTGCTCATATTGCAATTTTTTGTCGTTATCATTACATGTTTTTACCAGAGCTCATATTGCAATTTTTGTTGTTATTATCGCTTTTCTCTGGTACTCCTTATTACTGGTTCCCATATCGTATTCATTTCTATCCTTGATCGGCTCAGGAGATTTTTGTGGCCTAGCATATGTGCTGATTCCTTAAGTTCACGAATTTTCTAATGATTGAAAATTGAATTGATTGAAATAAACGAACTCTGAAGAGATTATTGCATCAATTTATGGTATTTTCCTTTACAGGTGATGGAAATGGCTTCGACCAGAAGACCTTGTATAAATAAACCCGGCGTATTCTGATACATCTTTGGTAAATACACCATTGTTTCTAACAAGAATCCAGTCACAAGTTTCATATAGCGTGCTTCGGCCAGTCAGTTATGTGCCATGTGCTAGGTTGCCATTTCTTTCTGCGGTGGACCAGTTGCCATACAAGGATATAGAACCTGGTCTGTCCTGCTATTTATCCATAACTCGGAGAAGAGGATTCATACATTTCCCAAGGGTATTAGCAAGTAAGTGAATGTAATGGATTCGACTGGAAAGTCAGCCAGTGCGTAATACACTCTTAGGCGATCATGTATCTTTCGATTCAGGTAGATTTTTTTCCCGCAGTAGGTTGCCATTTCTGCAGTAAAACAGTTGCCATTTAAGGCTATAGAACCCGGTCTGTCCTGCTATTTGCCCATAACTTGGGGGAGAAGAAGAAGATTCATACCTTTCCAAAGGGTATTATCAAGTAAGTGAATGTAATGGATTTGACTAGAAAGTCAGTCAGTCAGTTATATGCTATGCGTGATACACGCGTAGGCGATCATGTATCTTTCGATATATGACTGACGAGGCAGATTTTTTCTCGCAGTAGGTTGCCATTTCTTTCTGCGGTGGACCAGTTGCCATCCAAGGCTATAGAACCTGGTCTGTCCTGCTATGTAACAATAACTTTGGGGGGGGGAGAAGAAGAGTATTCATAGCTTTACCAAGTTTATTAGCACCTAAGTGAATGTAATGGATTTGAATAGAAAGTCAGTCAGTCAGTTATGTGCCATGCGTAATACACGCGTAGGCGATCATGTATCTTTCGATACATGACTGACGAGACAAGTGAATGCTATCGATCCGACTCGAATTCGAACTCGGCTCTCCGATTCCTCAATCCGTTATTTATTACTCCACTGTACCTTTCTTTATTTTGGTATTAAACTTGGTGACCAGGGTAAAGCTTCGATGCCACACATGGTATGTAAAACATGTACTGAAATTCTGCGTTGGTGAACCAAGGGCAAGGAAAATTGTCTGAAGTTTGGAATTCCTATGGTTTGGAGGGAGCCAACAAACTATAGCATTGACTGCTACTTCTGTGCAATTGAAGTGACTGGTGTTAATAGAAAAAAAACTGGAGCAGCCTCAAGTATCCGGATCTTCAATCAGCACGTCATCCTGTGGCTCATTGGGATGAAATTCCAATACCTGTATTTGAAATAGTTCCAGACATTGGTGTGGAAGAATTATCCAGTGTTCAAGAAAATGAATAATTGTTTTTTCCCAAAAGGAACTGAAATATCTAGGTCGTGATCTCAGCTTGTTAAAGTTCACTTTTGCACTTTTCGTATTCAGATTGAAGGATAATCCCTTCTTCTCTGACTGTGCTCGCCTCACCTTCTATCGTAACAGCCATCAAAAGTACCTCGGTTTTTTCTCTGAAGAAAAATTGGCGTACTGCGCAGATATTGCGCAGCTTCTGCACAAAATTGGAGTAGCACAGTACGAACCCAAAATTTGGAGACTGTTCATTGATAGCAACAGGCGATCACTGAAAAGTGTTCTACTGCACAATGGCAACCATTTTACCTCTGTACTTCCCGACAATTCTACTACACTGAAGGAAAAATATGAAGCAGTAAAGTATGTGCTGGAGAAAATTCATTATGATTATCAAAATGGTTTTGAGCTGACCTGAAGATGGTGAACTTTTTGTTGGGACAACATCACTCAAGCTTTCTGCGCATGTGTGACAGTAGGGACACTGTTCATCATTACACGTAAAACGATTGGTCAGTTCGGGAAGAATTGATGCCTTGTAGAGCAACAAACGTCATCAATAAGCCTCTGGTGGACAGAGACAGGATACTTTTCCCACCGCTGCACATCAAGTTCGGCTTGATCAAGCAGTTCACCAAAACCCTGGACAAGAATAGTGACTGCTTCACTTTCTTGTGCCAGGCTTTTCCAGAAATTAAGTTGAAAGCTGCCATCTTTGGCGGTCCTCAAATCCGTCAGGTCATCAGAGGTCCAGACTTTGAAAATCTCTATGTACGAATTGGAATTGGAAGCATGGAAGTCTTTTGTTCTGGTCATAAAAGAACTTGGCAACAAGAAGGTCAGGAACTACGCAGAAGTTGTCATCAATATGAAGATTGCTTTCAGAAACCTCGAATGCAACATGAACATCAAAATGCATTATTTATTCTCACATATGGATCGGTTTCTTGAGAGTCTGGGATCAATGAGCGACGAACAGAGGGAGAGATTCCATCAGGATATGAAAGTGAAATGTTACTTTTTCTGCAGATGAAACAGTCACACAGCTAAAAAAAAACAAAACAAAAAAACAAAAACAAAAATAAAACACACACACACACACACACACACACATAAAATAAAACGGATATGCAATGTGATAGCTCCTGATCTGGCATCTAGTCTACAATCGCTACTCCACAGACGTGCTATGGCTTTCCTCTATCTTTTCTATAAATATTTTCACGGCAACTGTTCCGATGAGTTGCTTTCGCTGGTTCCCAGACTGCATAAATTTAAGCGAGCTACCAGGCTGGCATCTCGGTTCCATCCTTTCACTGTCAAAATGGTTAAATGTAACCGTCTCTTCTACTCAAACAGCTTCTTCTCTCGCACTTCCAACCTGTGGAATTCTCTTCCTCTTACTTGCTTCCCTGATAACTATAATCTTTAAATATTCAAGTGTAATGTCAATCGACATCTTCTGATACCTCGATCTTCTTCCCCGTTCTTCTCTTTATCCACTCCCTAAACACGCTTGTCTTGTTCTCAATCCTCTGTAACCCCTTGTGTGCTAGTGGCACCCTTTCCTTGTTTGGGGTGAAAAGCTTTAAAAAAAAAAAAAAAAAAAAAGCAAAGCAAAATACATACATAAAAAGAGAAAGCAAAAACTACCTTTGGACTGTTCTGAAAATAATATCCGATTTTAGAATCAACATTAATTCCTGGATGAATGTATTTAAACAGTGTTTAAATCAGTCAAAATAGGAATCCTGAGCATCTATATATTTCCGCCATCAAGTTACAAGGATATTTATGACTTTACAATAAAACCCTAAAGGTTGAGATGCCAAGAAATGTAGAGAGAAACATAAAACATGCAACACACTGCTTATATGTCTATATTTTTGACAGAGTGAACAGATACTACACTTTAATCTTCAATAGTGATGTCATATTTGGGCTGGAGTTGTCCAATCCTCACTTTTCCAGCCTTGAGACGAGACTCCAGCCTTGATAGAATCCGAAGTCGTTTAGACAACCTTGTGGGAGATAACATATATTCCACGATACACTCTCATTCCCTACAAACACAATGTCGCAAAGTCTGTCTCAACTCTATTGCTATTTACTTTTAGCAGTGAAACCGAAAAGAGAAAACAAAGTTCATGTGGCTGAGGAAATTTCCACGGCTATTTTTGGGTGTCGTCTTCCATCTTCTCTCATACGGAACTTGTTGTAAACTAGGGAAGGTTACTGAATAGATTAATCACACGAAGGTTGGTAATGAACGATAATAGTTACGACAAGAACAACACCTATAAGATTCGCCAGCGGCGCGTAGAAGTAGCCGACTGCTAGAAGTGAGCCAAGTGGATTCCACAACGAATCTTCAACTGAAGGATATCTACCAACCGCCCCACGCGGTCAGATGTGGCGCAAGGCCGAATTTAATGTGGGGTATCCGAGCCCGTATGCTCGGCTAAAAATTCTCCGTAGACCTAGTATAAAACGGGGTTCGGTAGCTGTTTACCGAGATGAGAATCTGCCCTTTAATATAGCCTTGTCTGGGGATCCTCACTGCACGGAGGCAGAGAGTTTAACCAGCACAGCTGAAGACGAATATCCAACTGCAGGATATCTACCAACCGCCCCACGCGGTAAGATGTAGCGCAAGGGCGAATTTGATGTGGGGTATCTTCCCCGTAGATCCCGAATAAAACGGGGCCGGGTATTGTTTCCCGAGACGAGACTCTACCCTTCGACATAGACTCGTCTGGGGATTCTCTCCCGCTCGGGGGCAGAGTCTGACTACAGAGCTGGAGACAAATCTCCAACTGCAGACCAACATACAGTATTTACTACTGTATTTATGTGAATGGGGATATACCCATTATCGTTTGTAGGTATTCTACAACAGAACCCTTGCTAAAAAAAACTATAATTAGGTGTGCAAATGATTCTAATATGATCAAATTTTCATCTGGAGACAGCACAATAAAAGCATCCACTTATAAGATGGTAATCATTAGGTTTTTCGGAAAATAACGCCTGATTTTAGAATCAGTATTTTTTCCTGAATAAATGTATTTAAACAGTGTTTAAATCAATCAAAATAGGAACCCTGAACGTCTATATATTCCTGCCATCAAATTACAAGGCTATTTATATTTATATTATATATTTAATTTCATATTTGTTTATATTCATTCATATCTCTATATATGTCTTTACAATAAAACTCTATTTCAAGGGTCGGCAACCTTTTGTTAACTCTATGCCGACTTAGGGTTTTAAAATCCTTCAGTGTGTCAACAGCATACGTATTTTTATACAAGTCATAGTCAATATACCTGTCTATATGTTATGGGGTCCACCCCTTTTTCATAAAAGTGGACTCTACTAAGTGTACCTGGACTGCTGCCGTTAAATACCCAGAGTTACAGTCAGTGAGGGCGGTCGTATGGCAGTAGCAGTCGGTGGTCGGTAGTCGGAGAGTGTGAGAATATACGAACGGAGATAGTGTGAGGTAACCTCTTGTAGAAGTCAGTTACCAGCACTTAGACTCTAAGGAAGTCCTACTTCGAGACCGTATATATCTATCTGTATTTGCTACTAACCACGTTCCTGGACTTACTAACAGTATTACTCTTTGTATGATTGTGTAAATACATTTTATTTCTTATATTTAATCAATGCGTTTGTCATTCCTTGGAGACCGAATTCATCTCGGAATCCACAATACCATATTTCTGAGATGAGGTATTATGTACATTATTTACATTATTCGGACTATTGTCCTCATCTTTGTCGTCATATTTACTACAACGTTTCGGCCGTTGTACGCTCCGGCCTGTCGAACTGAACCCTTTATTTCCTCAAGTACACATGGCACAGTGGATAAAGGCGTTGGTTAGATCCAGTGACAGGACCCAAAGAGTGTGAGTTCAATACCTGGTTAAGGCAGTGGAGAACTTTCAGAGGGAAAATTAACAGGAGATAACTGATAAGAGACATTCATTAAACATGGCTCGTGGAACTAGAACAGTCTACCCCAGTGAGCGAAATAAAGGGTTCAGTTCGACATTCCAACCACCGGAAGAAGGCCGGAGCGTACAACGGCCGAAATGTTGTAATAAATATGGTGACAAAGATGAGGACAATAGTCCAAATAATGTAAATAATGTCGATATAGCTGTTCGGACTTAGTGATGTCATTTGCGGCTGCATGCTATTGAATATTGCTTGGCGTGCCACGTGTGCCACGTGTGCCACGCGTGCCACAGACTGCCGACCCCTGAGATAGGGAAGGAAATAAAGAAAGAAATAATAAGGAAGGAAACAAAGAAAAGAGTGATAGGATAAGGCATAGGTCGGCCACCTTTTGGTATCTATCTAGCAACTTAGGGTTTTTAAAATCATTTAGTGTGCCAAGAGCATACGTATTTTTATACAAGTCAAGGTCAATATACCTGTTCTACAATATATTTTATATAGTAATATATAGTAGAAGAAGGAAATTACTGGAAAGTAATTGAAACTCACCCGAAGCGACCTGAATGTGTAATGCTCCTCATGCCAATGACACCCCACCGAGCTTCTCTACGGCATATGACTTCACTGAATTTCTTTTGATGTGTTTCTCTCGAATTTATATTTAAACTGGGGACATCAGGAGAGAATGTACACCGTTTCGGGGCCTTCCTCTCAACGGTTTTAGTTGCACACCGGCCCCCGTCACTGATGTGAGGCCCCATTATAACGATATACAAGTGTTGTAGATAAACTAGTTCAAATGTCTAACGGCGAAATTAAATTTACGAAAATTCCGTAAAACAGCAAACCTCGTGTTCTGAGAATTTAAAATTGAAACAGCTAAATATCTTGTTTGTGTTGTAGTAGTTATTGATTCGGACTTCGTGATGTCATGGGTGGCTGCGTGCCATTGGGAATTATTGGCGTGCTACATGTGGCATGCGTGCTGTAGGTTGCCGACCTTTGCTTAAAGCAAGGGTCGGCAACCTACGGCACCGTATCTCAACCGGTGCGCCAGGGCGCATTAATATGTTCTCTGAAATGTAACCAGGTACCCCCCACCCCTGCCAAGTTAACAGAAGAGTATTTTATGAATTAATTTTATATTTAAAAAATCTTTTTAAAAGACTACAGACAGCAGGCACATGGCTTTCATGTCTAAGTCAAGGAATCTATGAATATTTATTCTTTAAAGGAATCTTTTTATCATATTCATAATATTAGGTGGGTGCAAAAATAATGACGTAATAATGTCGTTTTTGGACGTAATTTTAACGTCAAAAAACGACATTATTACGTCATTATATTTGCACCAACCTAATATATACACACACATATATATACACACACACATATATATTAAGTTGGTGCAAAAATAATGACGTAATAATGTCGTTTTTTGACGTATTTTTTAACGTCAAAAACGACATTATTACGTCATTATTTTTGCACCAACCTAATATATACACACACATATATATACACACATATATATACACACACACACACACACATATATTAGGTGGGTGCAAAAATAATGACGTAATAATGTCGTTTTTTGACGAATTTTTTAACGTCAAATACAACATTATTACGTCATTTATTTTTGCACTAACCTAATATTAAGGAAGTGGAAAAAAATCTAAATATTTTGCAGACAAATTTTCATCTCGTTTTTAAGAATATTTTCTCCATATTTCGCTTACAAATATTTTTGTTTTTATTTTAATTTCATAATAATTTATTGTCGGGAATTTTTGATATTTTATACTGAATGCTAAATTTCTTAATCTTTAGCATTCTGGGTAAGACAATAAATTACATCCGCGTCCTGGGTAAGACGATAAACTACATCCGCGTCCTGAGTAAGACGATAAACTACATCCGCGTCCTGGGTATGACGATAAACTACATCCGCGTCCTGGGTATGACGATAAACTACGTCCAACAACAAGGCTTCAGATAATGTTTTCGGAAAAATAATGTTGCCAGCTATACGTTTTTGAAACAATAATGTTGCCAGCTATACGTTTTTTGGGAAAATAATGTTGCCAGCTATGTTTTTGAAACAATAATCCTGCCAGCTATACGCTTTTTGGAAAAATGATGTTGCCAGCTATGCGTTTTTTGAAACAATGTTGCCAGCTATGCGTCTTTTGGAAACAACAATGTTGCCAGCTATACGTTTTTTGGAAGAAATAATGTTGCCAGCTATGCGTTTTTGAAAAAATAATGTTGCCAGCTATGTTTTGATAGTACTGTATATTTATATAAATGTATATATATATATATATATATATATATATATATATATATATATATATATATATACCTCAATTTGGCATTAAATGACACACAGTGGTTGATATGCCATAAAACCCAACCAACCAACTTAATCTTTAAGGAGGAATGGATAATCCTTTCCCTTTTGACTTTCTCAAGGGGTTTTAATCAGTTATTAATGGACTCTCTAAAAAATAGCAAATTCTTCATAAACCCCTTTAAATGAGAACTCTGCCGATGATCTCCTTCGGGAATGCTAAACCCAAATTTGATATTTACAAATTTTATGACAAATGAAAATTTAAAATGCGGCACAAGGTTTTATTATTCTACAAGTCCGTGCTGAAGTAAAAAATGGTTAAGAACCACTGCTCTAAAGTTTTGGACGGCAAGAATTCTTTGAATGCAGTTTCTGCATCTTCTTTGCAACGGAAATTATTTTGGTTTAAGAATTGTCAAGAGACTTGGAAAAGTGCGAGTCAGTGGGCGAGACGTCAGAGGAATATGGTAGATGCTGCAGGGTTTCGAATCCTAAGTCGGTGTGCTTCTTCACTGTCATCCTGGCAACACGTGACCGAACATTGTCAAGAAGCAGAATTGGACGTCATTGATTAACCAGTGCTGGTTACATTGCTCTTAACTGAATATGCATTTCATCCGGTTCCTGGCATCAAACTTTGGCATTGATGCTCTGGTTAGCTTCCAGAAAGCAGTCATGGATAACGCCAATGTCTAACCACCAGATATTTACCATAATCTTCTGTTGGTGCCATTTTGATTTTGGATAAAGGTTTGAGTCCCTCATAATCAAGCCAATCTTTTACGATTGTCATAAAGGATTCATTTCTCTTCAAAAATTACTATTCGATCAAGAAATGTTTCATTTAAATTTCTCAGCTGCGGCATCGAACACAATTCAAAATGTTGAGCTCTTTGACTTTCTCTTGGTTCATGTGGAACCCATTTGTCGAGTTTCTTCATGTTACCAATTTTCTTGAGACGGTTCCATGTTGCTGAATCACTGACATCCATTATCTGAGACTTTTCTCTGGCACTTGATGTGGGTTTTGTTCGACTAAGATTTCCAGATGTTGAGTGTCAACTGCAGATGAACGTTTTCTGTCGCCTTCATCATCAAGACTCGTATCCCTACTGCGGAACTTCAGAAGCCAGCGCCGTATTGTCCGATCACAAGTGGATCCTTCACCTCATGCACTGCAAATTTTGGCACACCGAAAGACGAAGAATTGGAGGGAATTACTTCATGAAGACTTATGTCAGGAGCAAGCTCAATTTACAGAATTATTAGGAGTTGATCACACAACATTTTCGAAACGTTTGAAGCCATTAGGAATGATTCAAAAGCAAGGACATTGGATGCTGTACGAGTTTAAGCTGAGAGACATCGAACATGTGAACAGCTGCTTTTTCCATCGTATCGTGAGCAGTGATGAAAAGTGGATACACTACGATAACCCTAAGCGTAGAAGATCGTAGGGTATTCCCAGCCATGCATCAACATCCGCGGCAATGCCAAATATCCAGGGTTCGAAGCTTCTGATCTGCATTTGGTAGGGTCAGCTAGAAGTGGTTTATTATGAGCTGCTCAAACCGACCGAAACCATTACGGGAAATTGCTATCAATTACAATTGATGCTTTTGAGCTTAAATGGGAAATCCTACCCTACCCGCCATATTCATCAGACGTTGCCCCGTTTGATTATGACTTGTTTCGATCGATGGCGCATGGCCTGGCTGAGAAGTATTAAGATGCCAAAAAATGGGTCGAATCGTGGTTAGCCGTAAAATACGTATCGTTTTTCCGATGTGGAATTCAAATGCCGCCAGGAAGACGGGAAAAAGTAGTGGCTAGCAATGAACAATTCTTTCAGTGACATATTTCTTACAAATTCTTGTAAATAAAGCTTTAATTTTCATGAAAAATCAGCGAGAACATATTGAAGGTCCTAATATATTGGATTTCGGTGCCATATTTCCGGCCCTCTGTTAAAACACTTCCCAGATATTTATACTTTTTCGTAATTGCTTGCTTTTGACGTTTCAGATGCATAGTTCACATCCTGAGCTGCTCATATTTCAATTAATCATACATTCGGTTTTCTTAAAATTGATCATTAGTCCTTTCTTTTAGCTTTTCTTTACGACCATTTCTAGTATAATACTTCCTGCGTTTGTCATTATTTTAACCATAATATGTACTGAGAGAATCACATTTTCGTAGCCACTTTCTTCATTATGGCGATTTTCTAAGCAGAGATCAGATGTGAGGATGAAACTTATTATTCCCCTTTCTTCAGTATAGTTTTTACCTATCGTCCGGTTCACACTACTGTATTTTGGACAGGGGTAGAGATTCAAATCCAGTTTAATGTTTAGAATTGAGTCACCTGACCCTTCTAAAGTCTACTTCAAATCTATACATATTTTTTATAAGAATTTCACCCCAAGCAAGGATGGAAGCCATTAGCACGCAAGGGGTTACATAGGATTTGGAGCGAGAGCAGATAGGAGTGATAGGGGAAAGTATGAAGAAAAGGATAGTGGATAGATCAAGGCAACTGGAGTTGTCTATTGCCATTACATTTGAATAGTTGGAGATGATAGCTATCAGGGAAACAGGAAAAGGGAAAGGAGTTCCACAGGCGAGAGGTGCGAGACATGAAGCTATTGGAGTAGAAGAGACGGCTACATTTAGGAGTTTCGACAGTGAAGGGGTGAGAGCGGGATGCCAGTCTCGTAGGACGCTTGAATTCATGAAGGCTGGGAACCAGCGAAAGCAGCTCATCGGAGCCATGAAAGTATTTGTAAAAAAGACAGAGGGATGCGATGGGTCGTTTGTGAGAGAGCGACTGTAGACGAGATGCTAGAACAGGGCCAATTATATTGCGTATCCGCCTCTGGATCTTATCAAGAACCCCGTGGCAAACAGAAGGGGCTCCAGACCATATATGGCAGCAAAACTTTATGCAAGGGCGAATGGTTGATTTGTAGATTTGAACTTCTAATATCTTCTCCACTATCTTTTATTCGCTTATTTTCTTTCTTGAATTGCGGTCCCTTCTAAAGTCTACTTCAAATGTATACTTCTAACCTCTCCGCCTGAACTTTGAAATTTTATTCTCTAATTAAATCTTGACCTCTTCAAGTCTAGAATTATCTCTCTATATTTCATATTATATTGCCTTTTCTTGCACTTTCTTTTATTACATGTCCAGTCCATGGTATTCTCAGCACCCTTCTGTAGAACCACATTTCTGTTGAGTCAAGTCTTTTCTTCATGTCAGATAAATGAATTTGAGGAAACAGAAAAAAAGAAAAGAGTACTCAAATATCGTGTAATAACAGCTCGAAATTGAACTGTTACGTAATATCAGTCCTCCTATATGGCAGTGAATGCTGGACAATCTCCTCACAGTTGAAGAAGAGACTTGAAGCAACAGAAACAAAGAAAAGAGTACAGAACTGTTACATAATATTAGTCCGCCTATATGGCAGTGAATGCTGGACAATCTCCTCAAAGATGAAGAAGAGACTTGAAGCAACAGAAACAAAGAAAAGTGTACTGAACTGTTACGTAATACCAATCCCACTATAAGGCAGTGAATGCTGGGCAATCTCCTCACAGATGAAGAAGAGACTTGAAGCAACAGAAACAAAGAAAAGAGTACTGATCTGTTACGTAATGTCAGTCCTCCTATATGGCAGTGAATGCTGGACAATCTCCTCACAGATAAAGAAGAGACTTGAATCAACAGAAACAAAGAAAAGAGTACTGATCTGTTATGTAATGTCAGTCCTCCTATATGGCACTGAATGCTGGACAATCTCCTCACAGATGAAGAAGAGACTTGAAGCAACAGAAAGAATGAAAAGTGTACTGAACTGTTACGTAATATCAGTCCTCCTATATGGCAGGGAATGCTGGACAATCTCCTCACAGATGAAGAAGAGACATCATGCAACAGAAATAAAGAAAAGTGTGCTGAACTGTTACGTAATATCAGTCCTCCTATATGACAGTGAATGCTGGATAATCTCTTCTCAGATGTGACTTGACGCATCAGAAATGTATTTATACAGGTCGATGCTGAGGATACCATGGGCCGAACATGTGAGTAACGACGAAGTGTTAGAGAAAATGGCAACAAAAAGGCTACTCATACTTAACACCAGAAAGAGACTGTTGGAATTTCTGGGATACGTAATGAGGAAGAGGGCATGGAACATCTGATACTCACAGGACTGATTGAATACAAGAGGAACAGATTAAAAAAACGTATAACCTATTTCATGAGCTTGAGTAAAAAGATGGTGGAAGAAGGGGGAGGGCCATAATCGCCAATGTCCTGAGGGGCACGGGGCGTAGAAGAAGAATGTGCTTGAGGAAATAGATGTCGCAACAAATTTTAGGAGAAATAACAAAAAGACAATAATTATTAAGAGTTACGATGAACAGGAAAGTGTGGAGGACCATAATCGACAACCTCCTG
Organism: Acanthosepion lycidas; assembly: GCA_963932145.1. Taxonomy (NCBI): domain Eukaryota; kingdom Metazoa; phylum Mollusca; class Cephalopoda; order Sepiida; family Sepiidae; genus Acanthosepion; species Acanthosepion lycidas. Next base: position 15,128,102 of record OZ010589.1, read on the forward strand.
AAGGGACACGGGGCATAGAATAAGGATAAAAATGTGTTTTAATGAATCGATGACAGAACAAGGTTTAAGAGAATTAACAAAAAAACAAAATTTATTGAGCTATGACGGGTAGGAAGTTGCGGAGGGTCGTGATTGCCAACATCCGGAAGGGTACGACTCATAGAAGAAGAAGAAGAAGAATGTGCTTCAGTAAATAGATAGTGGAACAAGGATTAGGAGAAATAACAAAAAAAAAAAAATTATTAAGATCTACGAAGGGCAGGAAAGTGTGGAGGGCCATAATCGCTAACCTCCTGAAGGGACACAGGGCACAGAATAAGGATAAGAATTGAGTAAATGCATGGCAGAGCAATGTTTAAGAGAAATAACAAAACGACAAAGTTTATTAAAAGCTACGAAGGGTAGGAAATTGTGGAGAGCCATGATCGCCTACGTACTGTAAGGAGACGGAACATGAGGAAGAAGATTTCCATTATAGTTTAAAACTTTTCCTAGATAATTAAACTTCTGTGCTTGTTTGATTTTACTGTCTGCAATTCGTAGTTTGAGTGTTGCTCAGTTTTGCTTCCTAATAAACATACAGTCTCCCTTTTTTTACAACAGAATGCATGATTTTCAGCAAGAGGAAAAAAATAAATCACTCCAAGATTTAAAGAGTGTTTGAACAGAAAGTCAAGGTTATTCTATAACCTTCATCTTGGATGTTGCGGGCACGTTTAGATGAAACGATAAAAAGAAGAAGAAAATGAAAACAACCTCCTAAAACGATTTTGAATTTGAGCCGGACGTTAAAGGGGTATCCGCCGATCGGTTCTTGCCCAATTGGCTGGCGTCCAGCCGATGAGTCGGCTTTGTTACGGTTCACTTGTTTGAACGATTCTTGATCCGTTTTTGAAATTGGAGACGTTCCAAGGAAGAATTAAAGGAAAGAAAGAAGCGTAGAAAACCCTGGCTGCTTCAGTCAGAAATATATTGGAATGGCAGTCTTAGAGTATAACCTTGCATTAAAAGTTAATTGAAAACCGGTTTCTTATATGCACAAACAAAGACATGTGTGCACACGTGCAGATAAACACTGAGCGATTACTTATAAAATATCTTATTAGGCTGAATCATAAGTAATTTTCGTTTTTGGAAACCAGGTGTGACGACGAATGTAGCGTTCGAGCTGCTGAACAGACATAGCAGTTAAGAATATACGCGTTCTCATCATATAAAATGCATATTTCAAAATTACGAACTGGTCAAACGAAAACCAGATTCAAGAATTCGAAAACTTTTTCACATCACAAAGTTTAACTCTGAAGGTACCGAAGAACTTCCTGATAATTAGCAACAATGGAAAGTGAATTCTATTAGGTTGGTGCAAAAATAATATCGGTTTTTGACGTTAAAAAATACGTCAAAAAACGATATTATTTTTGCACCAACCTAATACCTTTTGAAGAATAGATTAATGAACAATGGTTTTCTTGTTTGTCTTTAATCGTGAAAATTGCGTTTACTAAAAGCTGACATAATGAACCAAATCCCCTGGTCACAGCATTGTCTTTTTCGGTTACTTTGGGTGGGGGAGTAATTAGAAAGAAAAATTAGTTTTACTTTTGTAAACTTTAACAAGAGAGAGTTATGGAAGTAAGGTTTATTTTCACATTTGCTTTTCTCCCATTATGAGCATTATTATATTCGTGATATAATAACATCATAATTCACAGATGGAATAAGATGGCGGAAAGGAAAAGGAATGGCAAACTTTGTTCTCAGAGAGACTTTTATAGCACTAAGACGTACACAAAACTATATGTACATATATACACATGTACTACGCAGAGAATAATATATCATATATATCTACACGGCAAAACAGAGTGTAAGGATAAACAACAAAAATGAAATGAATGGAAATTCTTCTGTGTTTCTGGAGAAGGCATGTTTAGAACTGCAGATTTAAACAGGTCGAAGGGGGAAACGACAAGTCACTGGTTTTCGCAAATTGAGGACTGTGTGCCATAGTTTTTTTTCTATATCTGTGGAAGATGTATTCTGAAAAGTAAACGGTATCATGTGCTTGTAAATTGCTAGGAGAGGCAGATTTAGCCGTTTGGCCCAGTCTAAAATAACAACCACACAGTAGCAAAAAACCCTTTATTCTACATTCAACACCATCACTTGATAAGACTCCAAAAGTGTTGAAACAAAATGACTATTTTTGTAGTGATTTTATAACATATTTATGTTATAATTTTCGAATAAATAATATAATATAATATATATATATATATATATATATATATATATATATATATATATATAAATTCTTTATAGGTATCCTTGCATTAACGGGGCAACCGCCTAATTGAACCAAATTAAACAGTTCATTGTGTGTCTATATTAAGCGGAAGCTCTTTCATATAGCCACCACACATACACACCAAGTTAAAAAATCTTAGATCCCTACGTGATTTTGGAGAAGTTTCACATTTTTTATAACCTCTATAAATATTTTATCTTCATCTTTATCTTTATATATATATATATATATATATAAACTCGATTCAAAAATATCGGTAAGTAATAAAAGTTGCCCAGAATTCTGCAGCTGTTCAGGTGAGTTTCACATTTCATATTCCCAAAGTTAAGTAGGCATATTTCGATGCAGACTGATACTGATATTACCCTACAGGTGTGTCTTGTGATACATGCCAATTGATATTCGGGCAAAATGGATGGAGATTTAAAAAAAAAAACAACTAATCTTTTTACTCGAGCTAAAAAGATATGGAATCGGAAACTTGGCTGGAATTCGAGTTATGAAAAGAAGAAATTCTTCATAATTCCTGTTTGTAATCTATCTATCTATCTATCTATCTATCTATCTATCTATCACAATTCGTTCATATCTATCTATCTATCTATCTATCTATCTATCTATCTATCTATCTATCTATCCCAGTTCCGTCATATCTATCTATCTATCTATCTATCTATCTATCTATCTATCTATCTATCTATCTATCTATCTATCGCAGTTCTGTCATATCTATCTATCTATCTATCTATCTATCTATCTATCTATCTATCTATCTATCTATCTATCTATGTGATTCTGTCCATATCTATCTATCTATCTATCTATCTATCTATCTATCTATCTATCTATCTATCTATCTATCTATCTATCTATCGCAGTTCAGTCATATCTATCTATCTATCTATCTATCTATCTATCTATCTATCTATCTATCTATCTATCTATCTATCTATGTGATTCTGTTCATATCTATCTATCTATCTATCTATCTATCTATCTATCTATCTATCTATCTATCTAAGTGTTCTGTTTGTGTGAACTTAGATGAAATCCAGATCAAATATGAATCATCTGACAGAATGATACGACAAAAACAAATAGGAAACTTTATAAATGTTTCGCTTTTATTAAAGTTTCACCAGAGAATGAGATATAGAAAATATTTTGTTATTTTTATTTTTGCGTCGTTTGAACTCTATTCGTGAAGTAGACTTCTCGTGCATTTGATTTGTCAAGCAACTTCTTTCGCGTGTCGAATTTAAGTGTGAAAGCGTATCGTCGCAAAGAAATGCTCTCGTGGAATTGAGCGTCAGACAATCTAATGGGAGACAGGCATGGCTCTCTATAGTGAGTAATAGAGAGAAGTTTTGTTTTTGAGGCGTTAAAGTTAACAAGCCAATACCTGCCCCCAGTCCACAACCGATTGGAGATTCTTTTCAAGACAAATGGCCAGGTTAGTTTTGTTGGTGACACTAGATTTGTTTTTGAGGCAGGAGTAAATTGTAGTGTCGTCCGCATAGATACCTACTTGGGAACCTATGACATCAAGAAGATCGATAATGAAGATAAGGAACAGAGTAGGGCCTAGGATAGAGCCTTGGGAAACACCTGCATTCGTGGGATAGGAGCTGGAGGAGAAATCCGTTGAGAACGACCTTCTATACACGGTTTGATATTAAGTTTTTGTATGAAGTCAAACAATCGACCTGAAATTTCATAACCCTGAAGCTTGCGATGAAGGCCGACATGCCAAACCCTATCAAACGCTTTGGAGATATCTAGAGCAACGACACGAGCTTCTCCGTTATTGTGAAGCGCTTGGTAAACAATTTCAGTTATGGCTATAAGCCCATCAGCTGTAGAAAAGGCAAAGCGGAAATCATATTGCGTGTTGGAGAGCAGATCATGGGATATAAGGTGCTTAACCGCTTCGGCGTTGATGAAAGCTTCGAAGACTTTTTTTTTCTATGGATGCGCGTAATGGATATAGCGGTTCTGATTGAGAAATCGGAGAGCCGAGATCGATTTGCAGTCGAGTTTAGAAAGGGTTGAATCAATCTCTTCCTTGCTTGGCCCTGTAGCCAGGATTGCAATTCTAGAAGAAGGTCTACTCCGAATTCAAAACCCAAGGCGGATCTTTTAGACATCTTGTGACACACTATGAACCCCCATAACTCTGTATTCGGCTCTCCTGTAAAGTGTGGTTGGTTCTAAGAAACATTCACTATTATAATTATAGTGACATGTAAATGACTGTATAATTAGTATGGCTAAATCGTAGACTATATAAATACCCAAATAGACTACCGCTGGACTGATAAATATGCAAAGGAAATTCCGCTTAATAACAATAATCAGATCATATGTGCGAGGAGTCTAGCTGATCTGCTTGACCCTCATACACTGAAAACGACGGTAGAATCCAATATATATATATATATATATATATATATATATATATATGAAGTGCCAAGCAGTAAAGCATGCCATTTCCAAAATTCTGGAGGAGTGAATTGTGTCATGGTGCTCTTATTCTCAAAGATGGTGCCCAACTGACCCTACTATACTGTGCAGCCGACAAAATAAGAAAAATAAATGTAGAAAATGAAAAATATAACATGTGTTGTAATGAAATGTCCCACGCTACTTATCGCCTATGTGGACTGACTATATCAGTAGCTATATATAGTGAGGGCAGGATACACCTGGTGCTCACTATGGCAATTAGTTGGAGATTCGTCTTCAGCCAAGCTAGTCGAAGTCTCTGCCTTCGGGCGGAGAGGATCCCAGACGAGGCTTTACCGAAGGACAGAGTCTCGTCTGGGGTGGTAGACCGCTACCCGAGCCTACGGGCTCGGATACCCCACGTTAAATTCGGCTTTGTGCCACATCTAACTGCGTGGGGCGGCAAATATCCTTGCTCCGGCAATTAGTTGGTGATTCGTCTCCAGCCGTGCTGGTCAAACTCTCTCCCTTCGGGCAGAGAGGATCCCAGACGAGGCTATGCCGAAGGACAGAGTCTAGTCTGGGGTGGTAGACAGTTACCCGCCCCCGTGTATACGGGGTCTACGGTGAATTTTTGCCTGAGCTTAGGGGCTCGGTTTTGCCTCGCATTAAAAAACGACCTTATGCTACATCCTGCCTCACGGGGAGGTAAGGTAAATATACTTGCTTCGGCAATTAGTTGGAGATACGTCTCCTGCTGTGCTGGACGAACTCTCTGCCTTCGAGAAAGGAGGAACCGAGACGAGGCTATGCCGTAGGACAGAGTCTCTTATAGAGTGGTAGACAGCTACCCGACCCCGTGTATACGACGTCTACGGGGGATTTATGCCCGAGCCTACGGGCTCGGTTTTGTCAAGCATTAAAAACGACCTTGGATATATATATATATATATATATATATATATATATATATATTTTTTTTTTTTTTTTTTCAACGCAAGAAAGGTAATAAACCCACTATGACGCAAGGAGCTACTTAGTTTAAGAGAATATGAGAAAAAGAAAATATTTCTTAAGGAGAGAGGAGAATAAAAGAATAGTAATTAAAAGACGGCATTGGATTTAAATTTTTGAAGATCATATTTGACTGGGAAGCAAGAAGCCAGAAGAGAGTTTCACAAATAAGATGTATGAGAGAAGAAACTGTTAGCATAGAACTTACGGTTACATCTAACCAATTCAACTGTGGATTCATGAGACCTATCCGCCAATCTATTACTGCGCTTAAATTTATAAAGTCTAAATACCACAGAGGAAAGTTCATCAAAACAACTACTATGAAAATATTTATATAGAAATGCCACAGGGAAGCTACGTTTTATATATATATATATATATATATATATATATATATATATATATATATATATGTGTTTACTGAGTGTAAGATAATGTGAGAAAAACTACTATTAAGGAGAGAGGACAATAAAAAAATCCAAACAAGAAAGAAGAAGACAGAACATAATTGACATTGCATTAATGTTTTTGAAGATCAATGTTGACTAGAAATCAAGAAGCCAGAAGAATTTTCTACAAGCATAAAATGCGAGAGAAGAAACACTTAATATGGTAATTACGATTACATCTTGCCATTTCAATTATAAGAAGACGGGATGCTGCCATCAATGCCATAGTACGATTAGATTAAAAAAATGTCTAGGTATCAAAGAGTAAAACTCATCAGACTATGAAGATATTTATAGAAAACAAGGAGGCTATGCTTCACCATTGAGAAAGAGACTGAAGCTGAGATACCAGATCAGGTTCAATAACATTGGAGATTCTTTGGATTTTATCAAGAATCTCTAACATATATAGCAGGAGAAATTTGTATTGTAATGGTTAACTTTAACAGATATTTTATTTAATGCTTCAGTTAATTTGAAATTATTTTTTATGTCGCGCCATTGTATGGCTAATTAAAGTAAACTTAACAATTAGATATTTTATCTATCGGCCATTTCACAAAGACAGTATTTACCCCTGTGGGTTCAACGCTGAAAAGACTGAATTGTTGATCACTTTTAAAGAAAATAAGTTCTTCACTCGTCAAAAGTTAAAAGACCCCAACCACCAAAAAAAAAACGACAAAAAAAAAAAACAAAAAACAAACAAAAATCAAAACAAAAAAACAATAACAAAAAACCCCCAGAAAAACAAACGAATAATTCGACCAATCTCTTGGCACGTGAGGAAATCGAATTATTATTTTCATACTAATCGAATTTATATTTGCCAAAAAAGATCGAACAGAGAAAAAATATTAGTTTACGAATGGAGTAAATTTAGTTTGCTTTCGGTTCAAATACAGAGCTAAACACTGATTTTGTTCAGTCCATCCATTCTCAAGGAACTTTTGTTTATCGTCTGTAAATAGACGAATTGCGCGCCAAAATTGATAAACGCTCATAATTGCGCCAGAGAGAGGCGTCGTGACGATGCGGATTTCGCTCAACCAATCAATTTGATTATTATGTCGTTTAAGTCGGGAAGAAGGCTGAAATTATTGAATGACATCGAATAATTGTTCACCATCCTCTTGTTTCTTGTCTCGTATCCATCTTGTTTTAGTTATTTTTTTTTATTTTAATTCTGTAAGCATTTGTTGTTTGCTCGCAAAGACTATTTTCCAGAACTTTCATTCCCCAGTTTCTTTTCTGCTGTAAATCATATTTTATTCTTCTTTATCTGATTCCTCCTGCTAACCTCCATCTTTACAAGAGCCAGATCAGGCCGAAAATGGAGTCTGTCAGTTAAATGCTGTATTAATTGATCCAATTGAAAAGTAAAATCTAAGAACGAAAAGCCGCATAAACAAAGAATATTTTCTAATCAAAATGTCACAAAAGAGAAGTCTATCAATAAGGCATTTCCTACATCAAAATCTTTGTTGGACATCAATTTCCGTTTCACGAATCTAAGCTTGTCCCTTAGACGGGAAACACTGCGTTAGGTATTGAAAAAGATCGTAGCTTATAGATCGGTAGCGGCTACTACTAGTTGGTGCAGAAAAATTCTTGACATGACCAAAAAACCCTGCCTAAGAAAAAAACAAAAAAAAAAAACAAAACAAAAAAAAAACAACATAAGGTGCGATGGGCAAATTGTCGCCATTTTATATTTTTAATTTCACGCATGCGCGTTGTTTTTGTTTGTTTTTTGTTTTTTTATTTTGTCGACTGCATAATATAATACCCTAGTGGGCACCTCGGCGTGGTGTAATTGTTAGCAAGCTTGTCTCGCTAAAACGGTTACAACTGATTAGTGAATTCGATCCTCACTAGGTACCGCATGCTTCCGGCCTTGTGCCGCATCTAAGCTACGCTTGGAAAATCATTACGCAAGTTGGTCACGCCTGTGATTAAAAGAGCACCATAACGCAATTCACTCCTCCAGAAATTTGGAAATGTCATGATGTACTGCTTGGCATTCGCACCGGAAACTCTAATATGAACATTTCATTATGTTTGGGTGTTAATCTGGGGACAGTGCAGAGGATTCGGAAAGAGTTGGATGAGTCTGATGGTGATTACCAAGGTACGGCAGTTCGGAAAACACACTCTGATCATTCTGATAAGAAAAGAACTCCGGAATTTTTTGGTGAGGTCTTCAGACACAACACAGAGGTCTACATCAAGTGCCTTGAGGAAGTATTGCTGCCCTCGGTCAAGAGGGTGGCTGCTGAAAGACCCTATGGACTCCACACCATGCCACACAAGCAGTAGAACCCAGCCATGGCTGTCAGACAATTTCTGCGACTACATCACGCCTTACATCTAGCCACCTAACTCTCCAGACTGCAACCCCCTTGATTATTATATGTGGGGTACGGTCGAGCTAGAGGGTTAGCTGATTAAGGCCTTTGCGTTTCCCGCCTTTTTTGACTGATGGAGGAATATTTTATTTTATTTTTTATGTTTTTATTTTATATTTTTGAAAATACCACATGTTCGATTTTCAGATATGGTCGTTTATATTATTTTTCTGATGTTGACCCAAGCATGGATATACATGTCTCCCTCGGGTATGCTTTATCGGTATATATCGGTCTTGTCACTGGCATGTCAAGTTGGGTGTCGGAGAAATGGTCCTGAGAGTAAGCAATTGGACAAACCACACTCCAAATTGTGTTATCTGCCTAAGAAATAATAAGAGTGAAAAACAATCAGAAAAAATAAAAAAATGGAACGAATAAAAAAGAAGAAGAATCTTTTAGTCTCATGATGAGGTAAAACCTTGACAGGAGCCAAGCAAATATATTTAATTTTTTTTTAAATTTTCACCTTTTTCTGGTTTTCCTTACATTACCAAAATAAAGAATTATCCAATGGCTATAATATTTGTAGCAGTAACAATAAATAAAATATAATAAACACTTATCGTAGCCTTTTGCTACTCAGTCCACATGACCAAGGGCAGATGTTATATATCTTCATAACCTCCAAATTTTCATTGCATTGCCGCACACCCTTCAATTTAATATAGCACATTTATTTCGATTCATAATAAGCCTAATGTCTCTTTAGTTGTTTTAGTGTTACGAACCAATCTGAATACTATTTATGACCATTTTTAACCTTTTTATACTTCGTAGCACCTTTGAATTTATTTTCTTGAGAGTTTTAGTACTTTGTTGGGCTGGTTAATGTTTACACTTCCTTATCATATAACCCGGCGTCTGAAAGAGGGAAGACGAGGCGGAGGACCAGGCGGAGGACCAGGGTGCTTAGACGGGTTATGTATTGAGTTACGTGCCCATTTACTTTTGTTTGCCAACTGGACGCTAGTTGGGCTTTCCTATTCATTCTTACTTCCGGCACTCTTGCCCTTTGTTACTCCCGGCTTACCACGGACTCTTATCTTCCGGCAACTTCCCAACATTCAAAACAAAGCAAAAAATAAAAAACAAAGTAAAAAATAAAGCAAAAACCAAAGCAAAAAAAAAAACAATAAACAAAGCAAAATAAAAAAGAATACATAGAAAAAGTAAAAAAAACAAAACAAACTAAATCAGCTTTCTTCGATCCCAGAATTCCAAAACAAGATTTTCTATATCTGTCTATACCCTCAAGGTCACATGGCCCAGTGGATAAAGACGTTGGTTAGACTCAAATCGTTGTGAGTTCAGTCCCAGGCCACAGCAGTTGTAAACCAAAACTCTCTCTCTCTCTATATATATATATATATATGCGTGTGTGTGTGTATATATATATATATATCACATAGAATCAATCAGAAATATTAATGCAATTATACAAACAAGTATTTCGTCTTCAAGTTTTTGATTTTATAAGGAAAAAAAACACATGCCTGATGATGAATAGAGGACTATTCGTAAGTACTAGCATTTTAACATCAAATGAACTGAAAACTACAGACATCAATGGTTTCGACGAGGATCACTTCACTCTATGGATTAACAGTATTTTAATGCATATATTATGTTTCTAGTGACGGATGTCACCATTAATGGCATTAATATTTCTGATTGATTCTATGTGTGATTATTTCTTTGTATATATATATATATATATATATATATATATATATATATATATATATATTATTTATATATGTTATAGTCCGATCCATTATCTATCGGTCCAAGTTATTTCTTACTAAGTTTTCGTTTAAGCTTCAAATAAGTATTAAATTTTTTTTTATTCACATTTACAGCCCTTGAATTCGAACTCGGCTTCTCGATTTTTCATTCTGACCGACTATCTACCACTACATCCAATTATACATCTGCCTCTATTTCTGAGATGAGGTATTCTAATTATTTACCCTATTTACATTGTTCGGAATGTTGTCCTCATCTTTATTGTCATGTTCAAAACGTTTCAGCCATTGTACGCTAACACCTTCTTCAGGATATGTCTATATTTCTGAGATGAGGTATTGTAATTATTTATGTTATTTACATTGCTTGAACCATTGTCTTCATCTTTATTGCCATATTCTCGACGTTTCGGTCGTTGTACGCTCCAATCTTCCTCAGGGGATTGAAATCTCGAAGTGAACTCTTTATTTCGTCCACCGGGCTAGATTGTTCTAGTTCCACGCGTCATACCTCTTCCGGATGTCTCAGTTATCTCCCTTTAACTCAACTCTCCAAGTTTTTGTTCACTACTGCAGTAGCCAGGTATTGAACTCACAAGTCACTGGATCCAGTCAGCGCTTTTATCCACTGGACTATGTGCCCTTAGGAAAGAGTTTGTTGTGTCCAGTGACTTGATCGAAACAGTTCAATACAGTGTTGAGCAAAAACTTGGAGAGTTAACATTGAAATGACTGAGACATCCGGAAGAGGTATGGAACGTGGAACTAGAGCAATCTACCCCGGTGGACGAAACAAAAGGTTCCATTCGAAATTCCAATCACCTGAAGAAGTACGGAGCGTACGACGGTCGAAACGCCGTGAATATGGCAATAAAGATCAGGACAACAGTCAGAACAATGTAAATAATTCAATTCTGATTTGAAATCATCATCAATTATACAGGCTTTAAAACATTGGACGGAATTAGAAACTGCTGAAGAATTATAGCCAAGTGGGAGCTTAGAGATCCCATTCGTTTGTACTTCGTTTAGAGTTAATCAAAATCATGAAAGCAAACACCGGATTCAGGTCAATGGTTAACGTAGCGCTGTCGACAAAACTTAGTGTGTTCATTCATCTGCGATTGTGTTTACTCATAATTGTGTTTTCTTGTCGAGAGAAGATGTCTTTTATTGCATCTTCCTCCCACAGGACAAAGATGATGGATTTAGAGCCTGTCAGCGTCCGTTTGTCTATCCGTTATTGCTCGGAACTGCGAAAATAAGGTTTCTTTGATACAGCCTGACGGTTACTGGGTTTACAAAGAAAAATAAATTACGGAAAAAAGAAAACAAAGCTAAATCGAATGCATTTGAAGATTTTTACGATTATTTAAACCACTGAAACGTGCGCACGCACGCACACCTCCATATACACCGACGTACCAAAAGTCATAGGAAACTTGTTTAGCATAATGTAGGACTCACCCTAGCCGAGAATAGCTCGGAAATTCTACGTGGTGTCGAGTTATTAAGTGATAAGAAGACTTCTGACGAGATGTTGAGCAATGCCTGTTCCAGTTTTTTCATATTTGGTTGGGTAGGCCCTCGTATAGGAATCAGGCCCTCTCTCTATCACGCTGCACCTAAACACTACCATCCGCTCCGAAAAATAAGAACCTGACTCATCGCACCAGATCATAACCCCTTTGTCAGTCATTCAAGATTAAATTAGTACCCAGCGCAACTGTGTTAACAGGAGCGCCATAGTGGCTCTTCTGCTTTCATATCCCAAGGAAGTTTGTGATATGCTCGATAGGTGCCTGGTACTTTTTGTGTTCTGAGGACGATGTCGCTGAAAATTCAAACCGAACGCTTCTAGTCACGATCATTAAGGACCTGTAGCCAAACACTGCGTGGTCAGCGGTGCCTTTCATTAGGCATTACAGGCACATATTTGCCACTGGAGATCACCGGATATCAAATGTCTCCATAATTTAAAAAAAAAATGGAATGTTCTAATGGTTTTCAACCCACCTCCATACAGCATTCGAACTCCGTTAATTCATGCCGCCTTGTCAATGTCTTGTCACCTAATCACACTGATGGAACGAATATTAGATGACAGCGGATACAAGACTGGGCATTTCCATGACGTCACGGTACGGGGAGTCACCTGATTTTATATATTGCTATGGCTTTTGGCACACACACACACACACACACACATATATATATGTAATTATTTATTTAAAAATATGATTCCAACACGCTACATAAGAGTTCTCATGTTTCAAAACAAGACCCGAAAACTTCACTACAATTATTTGAATTAAATTGAATTAAAGTAAGCTCAGTTCCATCTTCGAGCGAAATTTTTTTTGGAATAACTTTCTGAAATTTATGTGTTTTAATAGCAGATTCATTATTGAAATCAAAATTTCCATGGTAACGGCCAGCGCGATTGTTCATATAAAGAGGGGCGCAGGGTGTTAATAATTTGTATCAGTATAGAGTTACATTCATAGATGTCAAGTCAGGGTAAGGTTGGGGTGTCTAAATTTAAAACGGAAGATGATTTCGTCTAGTCTGGTTTACGTGTCTATGGAGATTTATTTATTTTATTTTTTCTGAAAGGGTTTTGTGTATATATATATACATATAAAAATCTGCCGTAACATTTGTTTTTTGACGACAACATAAAGGGTTATCTTTTTTGTAGGGTATTTAAGCTATTTATTAGGACTATGGATTTAAAACACATTATATGCTAATTATTCAATGCAAAGATTTGATGATGTCGGTAAAAAACGTTAACTCATGTCTATTGTTTAATAGATTTTTATTATTTAGAAACTTCATAATGTGAAAAAAAAAAATGTTTTTTTTTTTTTTTTTCATTTCAACTTTTGGAAGTAAAGTCTGATGATCCAGAGCCCTTTAAAAGGGTTGTGGTGAAATAACTTATTACATGGAACCTTAAAGTGATGTGATCTGTTTTTATTCAAACATATATGCTCTGAATTTACATTGAGCTCTCTGGATATCATCCTCCTTGAGTCTACCCATACGGATTACCTAGTTTTGCATAAACTAACTAACTAACTAAGTAACTATATATATATATATATATATATATATATAATGATAACGAATAGAGTACACTTCCAATGTTCGTAACATTTAATTTAAAATAGAAAGGAGAGCAATATCCTTTATTTCTGGATATTACACCGAAAACATGGACATGATCTTGGTGTAATATCTTAAAATAAAGGATATATATATATATATATATATATATATATATATATATATATATATATATATACTAGCAGCATGGCCGGCGTTGCCCGTGCTTGATTCAAAAATCGTACGACTCATTCAGCAATCGCTATCACTTGACTTAAAATATGTTTACCCTTCCTTGCCTTTAAAGGAGTGCCCTTTGCCGTGCTGATGTTGCTACATGCCTTACTTCTCACACTGGGAATTTTTTCTAAGCTCTATACTAAACATTAAATCTGTTACGAAAAAAGATCTAAAACAAAATGAACACAAAACGATCAGCTTTAAAAAAAAAAAAAAAAGGACTCGTAACTGGAAAAACCGAATGAAAAAAGAATGTTAACAGCAAATACTTTTTCACACCCAACCCAGTTCTGCGGAATCAGAATCAACGTTGAGTTTAAGCAAGCGAATGAG
>OZ010589.1:15142363-15154863 GCA_963932145.1 Acanthosepion lycidas
CTAACCATTACTCAACCGTGAAATAAAAATAAAAAAAAATGAGAAGACAACAGCTTGAGATTATGTGGTAAGTTTTTTATTATTATTATTTCTTTCTTTGTCAATGCCCTTAATTCTGTAGTGAATATTAATCACGTAAATCAAGAATTATGCATAGAAAGTTTCAGATCAAAATTCAGCTATAAACGTTTCGACGATTTCATTGGAGGGCCGCTTACAACAAAGCGAAGGTCGCTTGCGATGTTCTGTAGTTTACGATAACCAGACGTTACCTTGTACGAAAAGAAGGAAAATCAATAAAAATTGATCAAAACAAACCCTGTCTGTGGTCTTAATCATACACACGTGCATGCGTGCACAGACACACACACACACGCTTGCACGCAAGACACATAGGGCTAAATATTGCATTAAAAACACGCTTCAGAAGACCGACATCAGGCAGAATGATTGGGAAGACCCACTTTTTAGATTGTTCGTCCTGAAGGGTTAGGATTACAGTAAGGGACTTGGCATCTCGAACTCAGTCACTCTCTCACAGTCGTCCTATGGCTTCCTTCTGTCTTTTCTACAAATATTTTCATGGCAACTGCTGTGGCGAGCTTTTTTCCCTGGTGACCGGGCTCCATGATTTAAGCGTGACAATAGACTGGCCTCAAGGTCCCACAATTTTACAACTGAAATAGATTAATGCAACCGCCTGTCCTACTCCAAAAGTTTCCTTTCTCGCACTTCCCGCCTGTGAAAAACATTATAGATCTTCATTATTTACATTATTCGGACTATTGTCCTCATCTTTGTCGCCATATTTATTACAACGTTTCGGCCGTTGTACGCTCCGGCCTTCTTCAAGTGGTTGGAATGTCAAACTGAACCCTTTATTTCGCTCACTGGGGTAGACTGTTCTAGTTCCACGTGCCATGTTTAATGGATGTCACTTATCAGTTATCTCCTGTTAATTTTCCCTCTGAAAGTTCTCCACTGCCTTAACCGGGTATTGAACTCACACTCTTTGGGTCCTGTCACCAACGCCTCTATCCACTGTGCCATGTGTACTTGAAGAAATAAAGGGTTCAGTTCGACAGTCCAACCACCTGAAGAAGGCCGGAGCGTACAACGGCCGAAACGTTGTAATAAATATGACGACAAAGATGAGGACAATAGTCCGAATAATATAATAATGTACATAATACCTCATCTCAGAAATATAGACAGGTATATTGACCATGACTTGTATAAAAATACGTATGCTGTTGACACACTGAAGGATTTTAAAACCCTAAGTCTGGGGTAGACTTCCAGTTCCACGAGCCATGTTTAATGGATGTCAGTTATCAGATATCTCCTGTTAATTTCCCTCTGAAAGTTCTCCACTGGGTATTGAACTCACACTCTTTGGGTCACACTCTTTGTAAATAATATACATAATACCTCATCTCAGAAATATAGACAGATACATTGTAGATCTTAGCAGAATTCCCAAAATAAACAAACGCACATTTAAAAAAGTGAACAATGTGAAATAGATTGATAAAAGCTAAATATTAAAAAAATACTATATATCTATATATGTGTGCTTGGCTCTAATATATATTGATAAGACCCTCTAGATGGACTGATTTAAAATCCAACGGACACAAAACAACTCTAATATATATATATATATATATATATATATATATATATATATATATATATATATATATATATATATATATTAAAAACATAGGAGAACAGCCGATCACAGTACCTTGGTTTCAAACTTTCGGTATCTTCAGGCGAACCTGGCTAAATAATTTCCTAACATTCTATTATACGTAAAAACACGCTCTAGTTTCGATGAACTGATTTAAAATCCAACGGACACCAAAGAACTCTAATATATATATTGTTGGATTGATGTGAGTTTGTGACCATGGATTTCGCGCTATTTGTGATCGCCAGACAAACTCTGACGTTTGTCTGACGATCGCAATTAGGATACATGTCATAGTAGATAAAGGCGTTAGTTAGATCTAGTGAAAGGACCCAAAGAGTGTGAGTTCAATACCTGGTTAAGGCAGTGGAGAGCTTGGAGAGGGGAATTAACAGGAGATAACTGATAACTGACATCGATTAGATATGGCAAGTGAAACTAGAACAGTCTACCCCAGTAAGTGAAATAAAGGGTTCAGTTCGACATCCACCTGAAGAAGGCCTTTTATCCACTGTGCCATGTGTCCTTGAGGACACATCTACTGTGCCATGTGTTATTTTTGGTAAAAGATGTTTTAGGATGGACAATTATCACATGCCGTCTCACGATTTGGACAATTTTTCTGTTACACACAGTATATATATATATATATATATATATATATATATATATATATATATATATATATATATATAGTACCAACGTAGTACCAGACTATTTAACCACATGTGGAAAATTAAAAAAGAAGGAATCGACCCCATTTTAAAATGGGAGATAATAAAGAAATGTCATCGATATGAAGCCAGCAGTAGCTATTGACCTACGGCCGGCTTTATATAAATAACATTTTCGGGAGGATAAGCTATCCCTAGCTACTTTTAGTAACCCCGATATGTTACTTAGCCAAAGATCAGAAATCTTTAACGGGTGTAAACATAAGAAAGCATGGTTATTGAAAGAAATGAATAGAAATTTTTTTAATTTTCCTTTTGTTTTTCGAATAAAATCTGACTTTTTTTTTAAACGTTGCATTGTTTTATGCTATTTTTAGTTTTTAGTGTTTCTTTTCACCAATAAGTAGGTCGTACACACACGCATCCGCACACGCACATATACATATAAAAATATAAAGTGACCATTGATGTTGTGTGAAGATGATGAAATTTTTTCTACAGAGAAATAAATTCAACCACAATTTTGATTTTAAAAATGCGACACTCATAAATAAAGAAAATTCGCTCAGAAGGAAAATCCTCGTGAGTGCCACCATTGAATATTATCTAAATATTAACTTACGCCCAGGTTTTTTCCCAATATCACCTTTCCTAACAGAATCACTACTCTTCCAAGCCAACGTACACAACAAATATATCAAGAACTCAAAAGTGAACGGTTGAATCCGTCGACACAACAATGCAAACAATATTTATACACTTGAAAACATTCTCTTCAAAAAAAGTAATTGACATAATTTTTCAGTTGACCATATGAATATACTATAGCGTTTCAAAATTCTTCTAGTTGCTAACGGCATTTTGTTTGTTGTTTATAGATACTTTGTTTCAATAAATTCATTTCGTTTTTTTTTTGCCTTGAAAAAGTCCACATTGGACGAAAGGCGTCGGCTAAAACAACAGTTTCCTGATAGTCTTTTTCCTTAATACATATTGTCTTTTTCTACAGGTTAATTCTGAGAAATTTTTACACACACACACACACACACACACACACACACACACACACACACACACACACACACACACATATATACATATATATATATATATATATATATATATATCAAGTATGTGGTTAATGATTTAAATTGCGCCATTTAAATCATTAAATTCTATATCTGGATTTTGCATGAATGATTCATATATATATATATATATATATATATATATATATATATATATATATATATATATATATATATAAGAAAGAGGTTATAGTAGTTCCAACGAGAGAAAAGTGTGTATATTAAAAAGAAGAGAGAAACCGCAAACGTTTTTATTTGTAATGTGGATTTAAAAAAAAAAAATATATATTATGATTTATTTTCCATAATTTTTCTACAAGGGTAGATTAGACAATCTCTTTTTTGTGTGTTAGTGACCCAAATGTCTTCCTTGAACTGGCAGTGAAAAAGTTCTGCGTGAAGAGTAATAAAACAATTAACACTGGTCCGAGAAAGGGTGCCAGTTCAAGGAAGACATTTCGGTCAATAACACACAAAAAAAGAGAATGTCTAATATCGAGAAGATTTAACATCGAAAAACAAGAAAAATTAATTCCTTTTAATAATATGTGGAAATATCCACTCTTTGTCTGATGAAGGTCGCGAGACCGGAAACACGTGTAGCAAAATTATGTAAAAAAAAAGAAGCATAATATATTTAAAAAAATCTACATTAGAACTAAAAGCGTTTGTGGTTCCCCTTTTCTTTTTATATATATATATATATATATATATATATATATATATATATATATATATATATATAAACCTAAAAATGTCTTAAAATAATTGTCGGACTTTTTCCATTTCATAAAGCGTGATGTCATTTGTTTACATTTGGATACGCATCGAGCAGATATAAGAGTACGAGAGAAAATCATAGAGAATTGTAGTTTAAAACAGTAAAATCGATCTTGCTAACAAAAACGCTCCTCTGTGACTCAATCGGTAAAGCACGTCAGGCTATATGACGGTTCCGTATAGGATACAGGTTCGTTTCCTGTCGGAGGACGCATATTTTCTATGAAAATTTCTCGGACATTCAGGCCGGTAAATGTCGTTAATACTTTTTATTATAAACAGCATTTACTGAAATATTTGTATCTATAAAAAGAATATATATATATATATATATATATATATATATATATATATATATATATATATATATATATATATATATACACACAGAATTCGTCCCAAAATGTATACACACTTCAGGAAAGGAAAAAAAAATCATTTTTATACAATTGTGATAACTCTGTTTACTGTAGTACGAAATCGACAGATGCCATGGCCATGATGGCTGTAGTATCAACAAGTCTTAAATAATGTTGTTTATCACAGCAAACACACTACATCGGCGGCCCTTAGATAAGAAATTAAAAATTCATGTCCAGTAATCCTACGGGAAACTTTAGCCAACGTCTGGAAGCTAAAGACCACCATTTCAAGCATCTCTTTTAATTGTAGTGTCGAAAAGTAATTCGTATGAATGTCGTGATGTCTGTATAAATTTAGTATTACAATATCTATACATTGTTTTTCCTTTCCTGGAGTGGGTATACATTTTTGGCAGATTCTGTATATTGAAGAATTGTTAAATGAACCTAACGAAAGAAAAGCAAGATAGGAAGAAGAATCAAGAGAACATTTTATAAAAAACGTCCAGCATTGAAGGCGGAGGGCAAGAAGGCCAGTGAGAGAAACGTTTGGATTGGAGGAAAATTGGAGAATGAAGTAGCGAAAATGAAAAGACATGGTCGGCGGCAATTCGAAACTGGAGAAAAAAATCGAAGAATATGCGATAGGAAGATTCATGAAATAGAAATGAGATGAATGTCGGTTATTGGTAAAAGAACAATTTACTTCACTCCTAGAAGCGTGTATGAATTATAGAGACAAACGTAATTATTATACTGGGATGAAGAATGAATCACCCAATCTATCTATCTATCTATCTATCTATCTATCTATCTATCTATCTATCTATCTATCTATCTATCTATCTATCTATCTATCTCAGTCTGTTCATATCCATCCATCCATCTATCTATCTATCTATCTATCTATCTATCTATATATCTATCTCATTCTGCTCATATCTATCTATCTATCTATCTATCTATCTATCTATCTATCTATCTATCTATCTATCTATCTATCTATCTATCTCAGTCTGTTCATATCTATCTATATATCTATCTCTCTCTCTATCTATCTATCTATCTATCTATCTATCTATCTCTATCTCATTCTGCTCATATCTATCTATCTATCTATCTATCTATCTATCTATCTATCTATCTATCTATCTATCTGTCTCAGTCTGTTCATATCTATCTATCTATATCTCTCTCTCTCTATCTATCTATCTATCTATCTCATTCTGCTCATATCTATCTATCTATCTATCTATCTATCTATCTATCTATCTATCTATCTATCTATCTCAGTCTGTTCATATCTATCTATCTATCTATCTATCTATCTATCTATCTATCTATCTATCTCTCTCTCTCTATCTATCTATCTATCTCATTCTGCTCATATCTATCTATCTATCTATCTATCTATCTATCTATCTATCTATCTATCTATCTATCTATCTATCTCAGTCTGTTCGTATCTATCTATCTATCTATCTATCTATCTATCTCATTCTGCTCATATCTATCTATCTATCTATCTATCTATCTATCTATCTATCTATCTATCTATCTATCTATCTCAGTCTGTTCGTATCTATCTATCTATTGTACGCAAGATAGATACCATGAAAGTGAGAGAGACGAATTGACGAAAAAAAAAAGAGAGGAATGGGGAAATCTTGTGAATTACTCGACAGTATGTAGATAGAAAGAAAGAAAGAAAGAAAGATAGATACACACACACACACACACACATATATATATATATATATAGAGAGAGAGAGAGAGAGCAGGAGATCAGTTGAGAGAGATCGATTGAGAGAGAGAGAAAGAGAGATACATAGATCGATAGATAGATAGAGAGAGAGAGAGAGCGAGAGAAAGATTGAGCGATAACCAAAAAGGAGAAGTGAGTGTGGATAAGAGAGAGCAAGAGACAGAAAGAGATAGTGGGAGTAGGAAGGAGGAAAGTGAATCTGTGCAAGAGAGAGAGAGAGAGAGAGAGAGACTGAGAGAGAGAGAGAAAGAAACAGCATTTAGAGAAGGAAAGTCATTGTAAGATTGAGAGAATGAGGTAGGCAGAATTATTTTTATTGATGTATGAGCTGGTTAGTATTATTTAATCTGTAGATTAAGAAAGACGAGACAGCAAGAAAGAAAGAAAGAAAGAAAGAAAGAAAGAAGGAACGAAAGAAATAAAGAAAGAAGGAAAGAAAGAAGGAACGAAAGAAAGAAGGAAAGAAAGAAGCAAAGAAAGAAAGAAAGAAGGAAAGAAAGAAAGCAGGAAAGAAAGATGGAAAGAAAGAAAGCAGGAAAGAAAGAAGGAAAGAAGGAAAGAAAGAAAGAAGGAACGAAAGAAAGAAAGAAGGAAAGAAAGAAAGAAGGAACAAAAGAAAGAAAGAAGGAAAGAAAGAAGGAAAGAAAGAAAGCAGAAAAGAAAGAAGGAAAGAAGGAAAGAAAGAAGGAACGACAGAAAGAAGGAAAGAAAGAAAGAAGGAAAGAAAGAAGGAAAGAAAGAAGGAATAAAAGAAAGAAGGAAAGCAAGAAAAAAGTAAGAAAAAAGGAAATAAAGAAAAAGAACGAAAGAAAGAAAGAGACGAGTGTGAAAGTAAGAAAGAAAGAAAGAAAGAAGGAAAACAAGCAATGACTGTGAAAGAAAGAAAGAACGAATGAAAAAAAGAAAAAAGAAAGTAAGAAGGAAAGAAAGAAAGAAAGAAGGAAAGAAAGAAAGAAACAAGGAAAGAAACAAGGAAAGCAAGAAAAAAGGAAGAAAAAAGGAAATAAAGAAAAAGAACGAAAGAAAGAAAGAGATGAGTGTGAAAGTAAGAAAGAAAGAAAGAAGGAAAACAAGCAATGAGTGTGAAAGAAAGAAAGAAAGAACGAATTAAAGAAAGAAAAAAGAAAGAAAGAAGGAAAGAAAGAAAAAAGAAGGAAAGAAAGAAGGAAATAAAGAAAGAAAGAAAGAAGGAAAGAAAGAAGTCAATGAGTGTGAAAAGAAAGAAGGAAAGAAAGAAATAGGAAATTAAAAATAAAAATAATGAAAGAAAAGGAGTCGAAGGAAGAGAGAATTTGAGTAGCCAACAAGATCGATAGAGCGATAAGTGGACGAGAGAGAGTCTGAGTGTGTGAGAGAGAAGGAGAGAGAGAGAGAGAGAGAGAGAGAGAGAGAAAGCGGGGAGTGCAAGAGAGAAATGTAGTCTGGTAAGAAGAGGTAAATTAGAGGTAGAATAAAAAAATAGAGAAAAAAATACTGCAACCATTATGTTGAATATTTCGGTTAGGTTTTGGAAGGTACAAAGTACGGCAGAAATACCTCCCATATAATAGTATCAATGGTGTTTTCATCAAGAGGTATTTCTGAGAAGCCTATACTGGAAGATTGAACACAGTATTCAGTTGTAATTGATCTAGCGAATAGAGTGTTCGATTCTCACTAAGGGGCTCAATACTTTCAGCCTTGTGCCACATCTGAGCTACACTTATAAAATCCCAGAAATACTTGATGAATACACTACTGGCACAAATGTTTTACCATTAGAAGTATTTTTGGGAGGTATATATATATATATATATATATTGATTTTCTAGGTGTATCTTAGATGTGGCACAAGGCCGAAAATATGGGGAACCCAGTGAGGATCGAACTCACTATTCAGTCGAAACCGACCTAGAGAGACAAGCTTGCCAACCATTACTCAATGTCGAGGTGCCCAAATGATTTTCTAAGCGTATCTTAGATGTGGCACAAGGTCGGGAGCATTGGACACCCAGTGAGGATCGAACTCACTATTCAGTCGAAATTGACCTAGAGAGACAATATTGTTAACAATTACACCACGTCGAGGTGCCCAAATGATTATCTAATCGTAGCATAGAGGTGGCACAAGGCCGAAATTTTGGGCTCACTGTGATGATCGAACTCACTATTCCGTCGAAACTGACCTAGAGAGACAAGCTTGTTAACCATTACACCACCCCGAGGTGCCCAAAATGATTTTCTAAGTATCTTAGACGTGGCACAAGGCTGAAAGTATGGGGCACCTAGTGAGGATCTAACTCTTTATTCAGTTTTAATTGATCAAGCGAGAGAAGCTTGCTGACCATTACACAACGTCGAGATGCCCAAATTTTCTGGGAGGTATACGCCGGAGGAATTTCTGCCGCATGCTGTGTAATGATTATTAATGGACAGGTCGGAAATATTTTTATCGTTCTCAATCGAACGGGTCGGAAAAAAAAATTATTTATTGCCTCTCTGCTTCAATTAGTTTGATCGCACGCCCTTAGCGCGTCAAAACGCCCCAGCCTTGTCAAGAAAATGAACTTCCAAATAGTTTATCTCTGCTGTCAAAGAATGTTCGCTTGTTTTTTTCTTGGATACGTCCAATGATTCCTGAATATCAGACAAAACAAATAACATTTTAAAGCGTCGTTAAATAAAATTTGCTGTTTTATTTATCAAAAAATACAATTCCTTTCGTGGTCACCAGAAGCATCCGTCATACGAAGATGAGCAATTCGCCTATCTCTATCAAGTGAAATCTGTGGTTGATGTAAAACACGATGAAAAAAATCACACGCACACACAAACACGCGCGTGCGCGCGCGCACACACGCATACACACACATATATATCTTATACTAGCAGTAGAGCCCGGCGTTGCCCGGGGATGTAACAGTAAGAGATAGATCAAGTATCGACCATCATAAAGACTGAAAAATAAAATTGACAATGATTATTGTTTAAGGTTGACGGACACGCATGTCTTAATTATTTATTTTTTTTACGAATTGGTCAAACCCAAACTCAAACAAAAACATTGTTTTCAATCGTTATGAGTCTATCGATTGAATTTTATTATAAACAATTGTCTTGTAAATGGAATTTTTAAAGCATTCTGAATGTAAAAATAAAGAAAAAAGTGTGCAAGACAATAAGAAATACTACCTGCCAAAAAAAAAAAGTGAAGTTTTGTTGAAATCGGTTGAAAAATGTAGGAAATTCGATCCCATATATAAACGAACACACACACAAACAAATAACCTGGGTTTTATAATAAGTATAACTCGATATGCGTTGTCCCCCTTTCATTCTCGCGATGCCTCTTAATCGTGTTTTCAAATTGATTTCGTGCAAAAACAATTGTGTTTTTCCAATTTTGGCGCTGTCAGAACCACCGCAAGGTATCTTCACGCAGTCCTGTGAAGTTTTGTTGAAATCGGTTGAAAAATGTAGGAAATCCGATCCAATATATAAATGTACAGACACACACAGACACACACAAACTGGGTTTTATAATAAGTAGGATTTATAATTCTCAAAATGTGTGTGTGTATGTATGTGTGTGTGTGTGTGATCGGATGTTTATGCGTTTCCACAGTTTTCATTCGATTTCGATTAATTTTTTTTGTTTAATAGATAATTCTTCAATGCCGGTGTTGAGTCCAAATTGTTGGCGACTATGGCTCTCCATTACTTCCTGTCCACCTCCCAGCAACGTTTTACTATTTACTGTTCTTGGATATATATATCTTTCGTAAAAAAGATTTTAAGAAAAATAATATATTTTCTATATATTTTCACACACACACACACACACACACACACACACACACACACACACACACACACACACACACACATATATATATTATTAATGCATGTTTCATTAAATAATATAGACAAGTTTTGTCTATTTATTTTAAGTAAGTTCCTTTCATATTGTCTGATAAGCTTAATCACATTATCATTGAAAGACGAAAGGAAATCACCATATTAATACATGTTTAAATCCAATCTAAGCTTTCGGCTTACATAAGCCATTATCAAAGATGACAATTACTTTTCAATATATCAACCAATACACGGAACAATAATGTTTTTGTTGCATGAAAAATTTCAAAACAACGACAAACTCGTGTATACGAGACGCGGAAGCGAAAATCCCGTCGCAGCTCGTGACGTCACACATGACCACACGAGAGTGAAAATGAGAAGTATTAAGTATAGGAAGCCGTTGGTATGAATCACTGGCTTCTGTTGTCAATTATAGGCATTTAAGAATATTTGTGGAGATTTTGTATTTTAACTGTTTCATGTATATATTTTCAAGAATTTTGAGTTTTTGTTTATTGTTTTCATGTTTAAGTATAGTTGTGTTTTCAACAAGGATTTTCCGAAATTGTGTACGTGGCCAGGCATGTTGTTTTAAATACCTAAAAATGTTAGAGTTATCATTCAAATGTAGAGTCAAGCGTCGTGAAAGCGAGTTTGTGGTGTGATCAACATAAATATTATTTAATCAATTGGAGATACAATCTCCCAAAGGGCACTTGAATTTGTAAACTATGTTGGTTTTTTTGAAAATCGCTAACAAGGAGCGGGGAAGAATCATTGCGAATAATTAAGTTGGATATACTAGATTTAGTGTAGTACATGATTAAGCTAATTTTTTTTGCTAGGATCTGTTGTGGATATGTTAGTATTTATTAATTTTTTAGTATATTTTCATCTTGTTTATAATTAGTACGCATTTGACGACGATATAAGAGATTAATATGTTTGGGATTAGTTGAAGCTGCATTCTGTTCTATTTGCTTAGTATTTACTTTTTAAGGAAGTGCTCAATACAAACGCAGAGCAAAATATTATTATTAAAATATTTTTATTATAATAGATTACAATAACGCTACTATAATCCTTCCAAAATATGAAAATTTTTGTGTAGCTTTGTAAAATTTTTTTTTTCGTAATCTGTTTAATAATAATAATAAATAATAATAATAATAATAATAATAATTATAATAATAATAATAATAATAATTAATTAAAGGGAGAGAGAAAATTACCATGTTGATACATATTCATTATTCTGAGTACTTTCGACATTAGCACAATATCATCATCAATGTCATCATCAATGTTTAGGTAGGTTTCTTTAAATAATATTTAAAAATGAAATAAAAAAAATGTGACCTGGTAATATACTTACTTATACTTGATCTGAGAATATAATTTTATATACTGTAAGTAATTCTAGTACATTTACTTATTTTAAAAGAAGTATAGTCTATTAAAAATTAAAAGTGAAAATATATTAAAATTGTAGTTAAATAAAACGTATTCTAACCTAAACATCCCCAAAAAATCTATAAGTATACAAACAGAAAAAAATGCCGTAAGAATTTTTTGCTGCTAACAATAAAATTAAAAAAAAAAAAACCCAGACGACATGCATTTAACGGATGTCAGAATTCGTTGAAAAAATACATCCCTACCCGACTTAAGCATAACCCCTTTTTCGAACGTAACTAATAACTGATACAACAAAAGTTAATAAAAATGATCACGCTACCATCACTTGTCTGAATCATTAGATCTCTCTGAATCCTTGGAAAAAGTGAATTATGAATTTTTCTGTGCCTTTAAAACTCAGTAAAATTAAAAAATAAGTTACTCAAAAATTCGCTTGAGGATGTAATGGAACTAATGTTTTTAATTTAATTACAAAATTAAATTTGAAGCTTTTAGCTTCCATTTTTGAAACATGGTTATTACTGTGTAGAGAAAAAAATCGTATTTTAAATCAGTTAATTTATAATATATATATATATATATATATATATATATATATATATATATATGAAAAAAGTTGAAAACGCGACTGGAGTCTTCAAGAATATTTTCAATACTACAATTTTCCTTTCATATTCACGATATAGAACCCTCCTTTCCTCCCCTCCCATCAGCCCAACTCCTCGAGAGAGTCCCTCTGCGTCTCCTTGGTCTCACGCTTTGCGCTGACAACTACTTTGAATCAATAGCTACATTTAGTTGATTCTCCGTGTCGCGCCAGAAAGTTTTGCTCGCCTGGGTCCATCCTTCAAATCTACAAATCAACCATTCGCCCTT
>OZ010589.1:15162363-15167363 GCA_963932145.1 Acanthosepion lycidas
GGTCACCGACGGGTTTTAAACGAATGTCTTTTAGCTGAACTGTTTGGAGAATCTAAGAAAGGAATTTTGCTCATAATATGAGTTTTTCGCTCATTCTTATGATTATGTATTCTTGTTTCTTCTTCGAGATTTCTAAGCCGACTTCACGCTTGAACGGAGCGTCCTCTATGATTACTTGATCCAGTTTTCAGCGAAATTGGCTTGCTCTTATGGAAATGCCGTGCAATAAAACCACCAAATACACCTCCGGATTCTTTGCAAATATATCTGTAGATGATACCACAGTGTACCCCTAAATATCTTAATGAGCAGAGCCTGGCAACTGATCTCTGCTCTGCCCGAGCTCTAACAGCTTAATGGAGGCTGTTTTTTTGTCATTCAATACCCCAAACTACAAAAAACACCTAGTAACGCACCATCGTCAGTCCTGATGAGCACTCAGGCGCTCAATTTCCTAGCCTCGAACCCTCTATTGCGTCTAAAGCAGTAGTTCTCACCCCCTTTTTTTTTTTACCTATGGCCCCCTTTTCCCTCCTTTTATTTCTTGCTGGACCCCTTAATAGCTATTTGACATAAGACAACAATATTCTATTTTTTTACAAATAAAAATTCTGAGGTTTTTTAATAATCAAAGAAATATTATATAATTAAGCTTTATTTTTAAATGAAAATAAATTTGTCTATATTTCTGAGATGAGGTATTATCTACACTATTTACATTATTCGGACTATTGTTCTCATCTTTGTCGCCATATTCTAAGCCACAAAAATCTCTTGAGCCGACCAAGCATAGAAATGAATAGAATACCAGTAATAAGGAGTGCCAGAGAAAAGCGATAATAGCAACAGAAATTGCGATGTGAGCTCAGGTAAAAACATAAAATGATAACAGCAAAAATTTGCAATATGAGCGCTGGTAATGGTTGCTGAAGACATTAGGTTTATAATACCCAGAAATTCATACACTGATGTCCTCAAGGACACATGGCACAGAAAAAGGCGTTGATTAGATCCAGTGACAAGACCCAAAGAGTGTGAGTTCAATACCCGGTTAAGGCAGTGGAGAACTTGGAGAGGGGAATTAACAGGAGATAACTGGCCATTGACATCCATTAAACATGGCACGTGGAACTAGAAGAGTTTACCCCAGTGAGCGAAATAAATGGTTCAGTTCGACATTCCAACCACATGAAAAGGCCGGAGGGTACAACGGCCGAAACGTTGTAATAAATATGGCGAAAAAGATGAGAACAATAGTCCGAATAATGTAAATAGTGTGCATAATACCTCATCTCAGAAATAGAGACAGATACTGAAGGGCCGAAACGTTGTAATAAATATGGCCACAAAGATGAGAAAAATAGTCCGAATAATGTAAATAGTGTACATAATACCTCATCTCAGAAATATAGGCAGATACTGAAGGGCCGAAACGTTGTAATAAATATGGAGACAAAGATGAGGACAATAGTCCGAATAATGTAAATAGTGTACATAATACCTCATCACAGAAATATAGGCAGATATTGAAGGGCCGAAACGTTGAGGAAAAGATGAGGAAAATAGTCCGAATAATGTAAATAGTGAAAACTAATTTAATGCAAATAAAAATTTTTACAATTATAAAAGTAATAATAAAATTTATTATTATAGTAATAATAATTTTTATTGACCAATATTTTGTATTACAATATTACAATGTTTGTTCCATGGTCAAGGCCATGGGGAGCGGATTTAATTAGGCAATTGAATTCACTGCAGCATTTATTTATCCACACTGGTTAAAAATTTTAATAAACCAATTTAAGTTAAGTGTGTGATTAGAAAAAGAAAAAAAGGCATATTTATTTAATGAGATTCCTGTGGTTGATGCTGCTTGGTGAGTTTCTTTGTGGCTGGTTCCATTGATGTTAATGATAATCAAAGATCACCTCTTTTCACAATGTCAAGTCTATTGCGAAATTTTGATAACAGTTGAGAAACACGACTAAATCCTGATTTAACATGACAAGATGTTGGAAAAGCAATGATGTAGCAATTAATTTTCAACCTTAGGTATCGAAATTTCAGTGGAGAAAAGAAATAAAGAAAGAATCATACATATATATATATATATATATATATATATATATATATATATATATATATATATATATATATATATATATATATATATATATTAAGAAATGGACAAAGTCCGACAATTTTTATTTATTAAAGACATTTTATGTTTAACGTTCTTTTTATAGATACAAGTATTTAAGTAAATGCTCTGTTTATAATAAACAGTATTAAATAACATTTACCGGCCTGAATGTCCGAGAATCCTACAGGTTCGAATCCTGTCCAAGGACGAATATTTTCTATGAAAATTTCTCGGACATTCAGGCCGGTAAATGTATATATATATATATATATATATATATATATATATATATATATATATATATATATATATATATATATATATATATATATATATATATATATATACACAGGGTGTCCATAAAGTTCGTGCGCACTTTAAAAAATTTATAACCTTATTTGTATTTGGGATAGAAATTTAATTTTTTAATAAAAGTTTAATGTACCTGGTTTTAAGTATAGCTAATGTGATTTCAGGCATTACTGTAAGTCAGTTGGCAAATGTTTTCCGTGAACTGCAAAATCGTATTACCCTTTGTATTGCTAATGATGGAGGACATGTGGAAACTTAAATAAAATTTCAATAAAACCCTAAAATATATAGATTTACTTCTTTCTAATCCCTTTTACGAATTATTTCTATTACAAATACAAATAAAGTTATAAATTTAATTTAAAGTTAATGTGGACCCCGGTTAAGAACCCCTGGTCTGAAGCTCATTCCAGGCCATAGTCTATCTAGCCAGATCAGAGCAGAAATGGAGAGTATTGCTATTATATCTGGGCTGTTTCAGCCGACATTGTTTATAAGTGATGACGTGACTTTCTGGCTGATGAGTAATTGTTTTTCAGAGCCAAGATATGCAAAGATCTTGGTATTTAATGTACCAAGTAATTGAGCAGATGGCAAAAACAATCTTTTTTAAAGTCCTAAACCAGGGCTATTAAGTGTCGATGTGTAAATTATCAATGGTTTTCTATTGTGAATACGTTTGTGTGTGTGTGTGTGTGTGTATATAAACACGCTAACATTCTTCGACACAAAAATTTGTACAATATTTTTTTCTTCCCTTTTTCTTTTCCTTCTCCTAATTCTTCTTCTTCTTCCTTCCTTCTCTTTCTTCTTCTCTTTTTCTTTTTCTCCGCTTTCTTCTCCTCTTAATTCTTCTTCTTCTCCTCCTTCCTTCCTTCTCTTTCATCTTCTTCTCTTTTTCTTTTCCTCATCCTTCTTCTCCTCCTAATTCTTCTTCTTCTTCTTCTCCTTCCTTCCTTCCTTCTTTTTTCTTTTCCTTCTCCTTCTCCTAATTCTTCTTCTATTTCCTTACTTCTCTTTCTTCTTCTTCTTCTCTTTTTCGTTTTCTCCTCTTTCTCCTCCTCCTAATTCTTCTTCTTCTTCTCCTTCTTCCTTCCTTCTTTTTCCTCTTCTTCTCTTTTTCTTTTCCTCCACCTTCTTCTTCTCCTAATTCTTCTTCTTCTTCTTCTTCTTCTTCTTCTTCTTCTTCTTCTCCTCCTGCCTTCTCTTTCTTCTTCTCCTCTTTTTCTTTTCCTTTTCCTTCTCCTAATTCTTCTTCTTCTCCTCCTTCCTTTTTTTTCTCTTTTTCTTTTCCTCATCCTTCTTCTCTTCTTAATTCTTCTTCTTCTCCCCCTCCCTTCTCTTTCTTTTTCTCCTTTTTCTTTTCCTTCTTCTCCTCCTAATTCTTCTTCGCCTTCCTTCCTTCTCTTTCTTCTTCTTCTCTTTTACTCCTCTTTCTCCTAATTCTTCTTCTCCTCCTTCCTTCTCTTTCTGCTTCTTCTCTTTTTCTGTTCTTTTTCCTTCTCCCAATTCTTCTTCTTCTCCTCCTTCCTTCTCTTTTTCTTTTCCTCTTCCTTCTTCTGATTCTTCTTCTTCTCCTCCTTCCTTCCTTTTTCTTCTTCTTTTTTCTTTTCCTCCTCCTTCTTCTCCTCCTTCCTTCTTTTTCGTTTTTGAAGCAACAGAAGCAAAGAAAAGAGTACAGAAATGTTACATAATATCAGTCCTCCTATATGGCAGTGAATGCTGGACAATCTCCTCACAGATGAAGAAGAGAATTGAAGCAACAGAAACAAAGAAAAGAGTATTGAACTGTTACGTAATATCAGTCCTCCTATATGGCAGTGAATGCTGGACAATCTCTTCAAAGATGAAGAAGAGAATTGAAGGAACAGAAACAAAGAAAAGTGTACTGACGTGTTACAGTCTACCCCAGTGAGCGAAATAAAGGGTTCAGTTCGACATTCCAACCACCTGAAGAAGGCCGGAGCGTAAAACGGCCGAAACGTTATAATAAATATGGCGACAAAGATGAGAACAATAGTCCGAATAATGTAAATAGTGTACATAATACCTCATCTCAGAAATATAGACAGATCTATCTATCTATCTATCTATCTATCTATCTATCTATCTATCTATCTATCTCTTCATCCCTCATCTGTTCTATTTGTTAAATCTCTCTGTATATATATGTGTGTTAAGAGAAATAGAATCAAACCTCTCAGAATAGCATGTGTAGAAAAAAAAAATCATCCGTGGACCTAATCAGGTTGTTGTCTCTGTGAGTAATGGTATTTTTATATGCATCATATTATATGGGTTTACATGGTACTTGAAATAAGTTCTTTTTAAATTAATGTTCCCCCAATAAAATGCTTAAGAGCCGTTTAAGGTAGAAGATACCGAATCAAGGGTATTATATCAATGTCCGAGGAGATCGAAGGAAATGAAGATTATTTGTTCTGTTAGAGTTCTCCGAAAATTTTCTTGTGTTTTTAGGCGTCTTTTTGATAACCTGCGTGAAGAACCGTGTTTCTATTGACTGTGTTCGTATGCGACGCCA
>OZ010589.1:15169863-15189863 GCA_963932145.1 Acanthosepion lycidas
AAGTAACTTGTTTGCGGAGCTCTATCTGCTTTACGACGAAATATACATTTAGCGACCTTGGAAGTAATTGGCCGTAGAAAGCAACGGCCAGATACCTAAATATTTATTATAGTAAAAAATAAAAATAAAAAAAAAAGAGAAAAAATGAATGAAAACTTCATTTTAATCTTGAGATAATTTTTCAACAAGAGCCGAATAGAATTTGATCTAATTTCAGCGGGAAACATAATTCAAATTATTCTTGACGCCTGATCGACGCCATAGTAAATAAAGGAGACAATATTGAATGTGGAAGGTAGATTATTGATGTGTGTCCAATAATTTTGCTTTGTAAGGTTTTGTTAGGTGTACCAATAAATTTAAGCGTAAATAAAAAAAAAATTCTCCTCAAGTAAGACAATAAAGCCACTAAGATACAAAGAATTACTGAGTATGAGGGAATATGAGAAAAAAAACTATTAAAGAGAGAGAACAATAAAAGAGCAGGAATTAAGAAGAGAGAAAATAACGATTGACATTTCTTTAAAATTTCTGAAAATCAAAGTTTTGTTGAAGAATGCGAACACCAGGACCAGGATGGTGAACGACTGGTCAGATAGACGTGGTATTCTGACAGTGATGGATTGCCTTTGTCTGGATTTTGGATATAAAATCCAAGACAACGAGAATTCAAGAGAGGGTCGCAAGAATTTTGAAGCGCCGATATGCTTCCCACACCTAGGTTCGTGACACTACACGT
Organism: Acanthosepion lycidas; assembly: GCA_963932145.1. Classification (NCBI taxonomy): domain Eukaryota; kingdom Metazoa; phylum Mollusca; class Cephalopoda; order Sepiida; family Sepiidae; genus Acanthosepion; species Acanthosepion lycidas. The sequence goes on from OZ010589.1 coordinate 15,170,603, forward strand.
AAAGAAACAGTAAGCCAATTAGCGATATGCGTTTCTTTGACGTCATTCCTCCTGCTGCCTCTAGGAATCCAAGCTGCCACGTCTGTCCCTCTCCCCCAATAAGAAAAAAACGAGTAAGAAAAAGAAATCGTTCGTTCGTTAATACCATCTATGCAGTAGCATTGGGGCCTATTTACGACACGGGACGTAACAGTTGATTGGGAAACAAGAAGCCAAAAGATAGTTCCATAAGCGAGAAGTGCAAAGGAAGAAACTGTCAGCATAGAACTTACGGTTGCAACCATCTATTTCAGTTGTAAAATGACGAGACCTTGCCGCCAACCTAGTACTGCGTTTAAATTCATTACGTCTACGTACCATACAGGAAAGTTTATCAGAACAATTACCATGAAAATGTTTATAGAAAAGACACAAGTAAGTAGTGTTTTGTTAAATTTCCCAGTCAGTTTGTGTGAAGACAAAAATAATTACTTTCCTTTAACATTTCATTCCAAGCAAAGCAGTAAACCACTAAGGGGCAACGGGTTACTGATTGTGGTAATATGAGAAAAAACACTATAAAGAAGAAAGAAGAATAAAAGAAGAGGAATTAAGAAGACAGAATATAACGATTGATATTGCATTTCAATTTTTGAAGATCAAAGTTGACTGGAAGCACGAAGAGGGAAAAGAGTTCCACAAGCGAGAAGTACGAGAGAGGGATCTATTAGAATAGAACTTACGGTTATATCTAGCCATTTCCTTTGTAAAACGACGAGACCTAACCGCCAATCTAGTACTGAGCTTAGATTAATAAAGTCTAGGCAACACAGTTCATCAGAAAGGAAACTACGACAACTCCTATAGAAGGCAGTGAAGGAAAGCAAGAAGAAAGGACTAAGCATCAATTGTAAAAGGACGCAATGCATGTTGTTAGAAGAAAGAATAGCCAAAAAGAAGATGAGAATTACAGATTGGAGAGACCAAAAATCAAACACGTACAACGATTTAAATATCTGGGAATATCTTTAACAGATGGCAGAAAATGCAAAACTGAAATCCGCAGGCACATTGGAATAACCAAAAATTCTTTCCAAAAACCTGAACAAAGTATTAGGTTGGTGCAAAAATAATATCGATTTTTGACGTTAAAAACTACGTCAAAAAACGATATTATTTTATGCACCAACCTAAGAAACAGAAAAAAAAATCTTCGTAAAGAAACAAAGAAAACCGTATTTAAATGTTTGATATCAGCCATCCTATGAGTGCGGGAAAATCTCCTTACAGATGAAGAAGAGACTTGAAGCAACAGAACTGCATTTCAACAGAAGGATGCTAAGAATACGATGGATTTAGATTTCTTAATCCACCAGGACTTCAAGTATTCTTAAAGGTAAATTTCGACTAGTTTTTCTAAAGCTACATAACTTCTACTCTTCGTAAAACAAAGGATATCTAGTTTTCCTAATGCTCCAGAACTTCAAGTATTCCTAAGGGTAAAGATCTACTAGTTTTTCTAAAGCTATTACTTTTCGTAAAACTAAAGAACATCTAACAGGATCGATGGACCCAAGAGGATCGATATTAGGTAAACGTTAAGCACTGTTTCTTACGATATTTTCCTGTTTTTTGATACTTTGCTTAGCTTCTATAAGTCATATTTCTCTATCCCAGCGCACCTTCGGATTTCAATGTCACAGTTTTCGTTCTGTGTTAAACCACTTGCTAAAACTTGAAAAATATGGGATTGCATACTGACGTACTAATACATTTGAGGTGGCTATGCTGTTGAGATTAGCAAGAGTACACAAATAATATGTAAGATGTAGTGATAGTTTATCAGCATCATAAATGCTTACAGACTCAAATATAGACGGCCAGTATTTTCCCATCTCTGAAACAAGTAAATGTTTATAGACTCAAATATAAAAGATCAATATTCCCCTATCTCCGAAAAAAATGCTTACAGACACAAATATAGACGTCCAGTATTTGCCTACTCTCGAATCAATTAAATGCTAATAAACTCAAATATTCCCGACCAATATTTACCTATCCCGGAACCAAATAAATTCTTATAGGCTCAAATATAAACGTCAAATATTTACCTGTTCAGGAACTAAGAAAATGCTTTCAGATTCAAATAGATATGATCAATATTTACCTATTCTTGAATCAAATAAATGCTTATTAACACAAGTACAAACGCCTGTTTATCGCTCCTCGTATCAAGTAAGTACTTGTGAACTCAAATATAGCCAACTAATATTTGCCTATCCCCAAATCAAGTAAATGTTTATAGACTCAACTATAAACAACCAAGACATACCTAACCCAGAAGCAAGTAAATGTTTTACAATTAAAACATAAACGGCACTGTTTATTAATCAAGTAATTCTGTGAAGACTCAACGATAAAGAAGATTAATTTCGACATTAAATAACTACTCAATCGAGTTGCCATGCTGCAATGTTGTAAAATCAATAAAAACAAATATAGAAAACCGATTTTAATATATTGATCTAGAAACAAGGAAAATTAGTACAATAGTATCTTCATGAAAGCTTATAGTTTTGTAGCTTTATAAAATTATATTACGGTACCTTTTTAAAACTTAGTAGTCCTACAGTGGAAGCATTAGAAAAATTAGATGTCCTTCAGCTTTAAGAAATGAGGAATACTCTAGCTTTAGAAAAACTAGTAGATCTTTACCCATAGGAATAGTTGAAGTTCTAGAGCTTTAGGAAAACTAGATGACCTTTAATTTTACGAAGAGTAGAAGGTATGAAGCTTTAGAAAAATTAGTAGATCTTTACCCATAGGAATAGTTGAAGTTTTAGAGCTTTAGGAAAACTCGATATCCTTTAATTTTACGAAGAGTAGAAGTTATGTAGCTTGAGTGTAACAATAGCACTGTAACCTAAGGAAGGCTAGTCTTTCTATAGCTATATGAAAGCTGGTAGTCTTGTAGCTTTAGGAATTGTAGTAGACCTATAAACCTCGGCACACTAGAAGTAAAGCAGCTTTCGGAAAAAATATTAATTTCAGTAGACTTAGAAAGAGTAAAACCTCCATAGCATCAGGACAACTAATATTTTTTAATATCATTGCTATTAAAGATCCTGTAGTTTCAGGGTGAATTGTAGTCTTGTAGTCAGTTTTTTTTAAGGGAAATCGTAATTCTGTAGTCTTATGAAGACTAAATGTTCTATAACATTAAGAAAAACAATTCTAAAGTCATCAGCTTTCGAAAAATTAGTAAGGTTGTCCCACTTGCCACTTAATTAAATAAGCATTAACAAACGCTCTTTTATGCAAATTTATAATCAGCGACTGACGTCATAGCAATTTCTAAAACTGATGAATTCTGTAACTTTGGAAAAACTAGAAGTCCTATAGCTTTAGGAAGACTTGTAGTTTGTGTAGCAGATGTTATACGTTGGGATGTGTGATAGTGTAATGTTTAAAGACTCGGAATTGCAGAGTTCCAATTCCAGTTGGGTTCGTTATATTCACTTACGCCTAAATACCCTTGGGAAAGATATGAATCCACCTCTTCTCTCCCCCAGCTATGGGTTAATTAGTAAGACGTGTGTCACTAAACTATTATTATTTCCAAAACTAAAATAAAATTGTGTACAAAATATTTAGATTTCGGCATTTCATAACCTGTAAATGGTCGATATGCCGCTAAGCTAAAACAGCCAATTAAGCTTTTAAGAGTCAATTAGTAATAAGAAAAAGATTTAGATACGAGCGAATAGTGGAGATTTTGTAAACATCTGTAGTAGAGGTAAGTGGATGATACAGGTAGGCATTGAAGTATGGATGGAGGGTGATGGAGGGATGAGATAATGACTTTTTCTTTTCACAATATTTGACAAATAGTGATTCAGAGAAAAGGAAAAAATACAGCTTTTCAGGTATAAATAACAGATTTATTTGGCGTCATCGATTATCGATGAGCTAGCTCCCAACTGAATGATAAACTAACGGACGTGCAGAATTAGCTAAACTGAATATTGTAACATTTAATAAAGTAACATTTTTCTAGAAAAAAAACCTTTTTTTCTTATATGGAAATCTGTGCGTGCGTGTACTTATATTATGTATGTGTGTATTGCGCATGTATGTGTGTGCATTCATAAACGCGTGTGAATGTCTGTGTATATAAAGAATGTTACAATAACTTGGACTGATTTTAAATATGAATTAAGTTTAAGCGTCTAATGATTTTTTCCTTTTTCTTTCAGATTTGGCAGACATTTGGGCGATATTATTTTTCACACATAATCGCCATGACTTAAATAACAGGATACAATAGAGAAATAAATAAATTTTCACCAATAACACTTATTTATTTACAGCTGACTTTGATCCCTCTTAATGAAACAACCTTATATATAATCCGTCTTAATGAAACACCCTTTAAGTGCTGATCAGGCTCAATGTTGCGTAACTTCGGTGGTCGTACGAGAACCGTTGTTGCAACGGGATATGACTTTAAGGAATAACACTTGCACTCTAAGATTACAGCACCGGGTATTACAAAGCGGTCACCCATCTAGGTACTGACCAGACTCAAGGTTGCTTAACTTCGGTGATCGTACTTTTCAGGATGATTTTTTTTCTTTTTCTTTCAGATTTGGCGGACATTTGGGCGATATTATTTTTCACACATAATTGCCATTTGAATAACATGATCCAATAGAGAAACAAATAAATTTTCACCAATAACACTTATTTATTTACTGCTTATCTTACTTAATGAAACACCCTTATATATAATCCGTCTTAATGAAACACCCTTTATAACGGATGCGCTATTTTCTGAGGACCCACTGTAGATAGGCGAGTACTAATTTACCTTTGGATATTTCAATCCACTTTTTGCCTTTCAACGTATTCCGTATTTTATGAACGCCATCAGAATGGAGTTATCGCCATTTGTGGTTTCAGAAAAACGCAAAAGACAATTTTCCATGAAATTACTTAATAAAAAAAAATCGTTTATTTTAATTATTTTTTTTTTTTTTAGTTAATTCCTACAGAGAATTAGTTTCAAAGTTTGTAGACATCTTTTCAAGACATCGTTTCTTTCATATATTTGTGTATATTGATGTATTTGAAATATTCATTTTCTTATCTAGAATTAAGAAAGTGTTGATATATTAAACTCAACCAATGCTCCGGAAATGTTATTTTTTATTTTTCTTGGTAGGTTACAGAACTTACAATTCTGATATCGTAAATTATTGAAGGACTTGTTTGTTTTAATTTATTTTGTACTGGAATATTTTCTATGCCTTTCTGAAAAGTTTTCTTTGCAGCATCCTCATCTTTTTCTCCACATTTTTTTTTTTTGTCTTTTGTTCTTCCTTTTTCCGAGCAACTTGTTTCCTATTTTCATTTTTTTTTATTTTGTAATTTCCCTGCAGAAAAGGAAAAGAAAAAAAAAACGACCGTAAACATGTTGGATTCCCACAGCTTTCTATATTAGTAGATCAAAACCCGTAGAACTCAGCTGGAAAAGAGAGAGAGAGAGAGAGAGAAAGAAAAAAAGGGTCTATCCCTATATTTATCCGTTTCGTTTCGTTGCGGCGGCACCGGGATTCCGGGTTTTTGAAGTGCAACTGGTATTTTGGCATGTCTCGTGGCTACGATTGTTGCGCAGATTCCAATCGGTGAGCGAAGCGAGTTTTCGAGCCCAGGCAAAAGCCAGTGAGTCGATGGCGAATTTTAAAAACAACCTGCCTCCATGGAAGGCTGACGCAGCACGATCTTTCTATCCTCGTTTCTAAGCTTGCTAAATATCATAAAAAAACACGAACATAGAAATTTGATTTAATGATTTGTTAAGATGGTCAATAGGATTGACTAGTGGTGTAGCTATGACAAAGGTGTGGGTAAGACTGTTACATGTGAAGGCACATGACAGAGAAAAAAGAAATATATATATATATATATATATATATATATATATATATATTTTGAACAATAAAAAATTAAAATCTTTAGACACACTGGGTTGTAGATTAATATTCTTTCGTTTTTTTATTATTATTTCATTCAGATTCCTCGACTAGTTTCGACCAAAATGGCCATCATCGGGAGGAGAAATATTTCTGCTTGCTGGTAGCAGTAAACTACAGAAATGAGTCTTTTGCTGGAGAAAATGAACTTTTGTCTGTAGTTTTCATTTGTTTTTTTTTTATTTTTTTATCTTTTTAACATGAATCTTTTAACATTCCTTGTGTTGGTCAAACAGTCTCTTTTAAGTTGTTATTTGAGATAAGAGCTGGATAGATACATACTGCTCTGAATTCTCTGGTCAGTTTGACAGTTTTATTGGACCTGGTGAGGGGATGTGTCTCTGTTTAGTGTTTGTGTGTGTGTTATTTGGTTCTTAGGGAGTGAGTGAGTATGATATGTGTAAGCAAACACACACTTACAATCTCGAGGGAAAAAAAAAGGTTTTAAAAAAAGAAAGAGCTACAAACATGAACTTCTGCCGAAAAAAATCGCACAGATGCAGGTCTGAAGCCCAAAGAAAAAAACTCCGATACGAGTAAACAACTAACTAACAAAAGAGCTTAATACAACCGTAGAGCAGACCTAGATACACCTAGTGAGCCAGACAAACCTACCTAGGTTTCACTTAAACGTATTGTCAGGGAAAGTCGGCTAAAGGGGCAAAGTGAAACGCATATTTATAGGCGATAGCTAAAATTATACCATGTGACCAAAGAAAGAACCACACAAACACAAACCACCCGAGTAGGTGTTAAAGATTTATTCAACAAAAAGGGGGGGGATATTAAAATATGCCTAACGTAGGGACTATAATAAATGGATTGAATAAGAAAAAAACTAGAGATAATCCACGCAGTAATCTTCTTACTTGTAATTGTAGAAACAAAAATATCTGTCCATTACAGGGAAAATGTCAGCAAGAATGCGTGGTTTATCAAGTGAAAATTTACAAAAATAGCGAGGATAATAACCCTAAAATATACATAGGTGCTACTCAGGATAAATTTAAAAAAAGATACTATAACCACACGAGTAGTTTTAAAAACGAAAAAATTAAATATAGTACCACGCTATCTACTTATGTATGGAAAACCAAACAAGAAGATAATATAGACCCCATTCTTAAATGGGAAATATTAAAAAAAAATGCCCCAAATATAAAGCAGGCCAAAAATTTTGTAAATTATGTACAGAGGAGAAATTAGCCATATGATCAACCTAACCAACTATTAAACTCCAAAACTGAAATTCTTAACGTATGTAGGCATAAAAAATCTTGGTTACTAAATTAGACTAGGTCTATCTATCTATCTATCTATCTATCTATATTATAAATTAATTGATTTAAAATATGGTTTTTTCGCTACACAGTTCTAACCATGTTTCAAAAATGGAAGCTAAAAGCCCCGAATTTAATTTTAATTTCATATTTTAAATCAATTAATTTATAATATTAATGCTCTGTAAATTTACATTGAGCACTATTTTGTAAAAATAAAAATATCTATAAGAACACCGGATTATATATCTTACTGTCCTTTCTTTATATATATATATATATATATATATATATATATATATATATATATTAAATAGCTCTGTTATTTAACATTGAACACTGTTTTTTCTTACACTATTTATGTATTTATGTGTATTTATATTTATATTTGAGCACTATTTCAATAACACTAACACTTCATGTTACCGCAGCAATATTCTAATCATGGACGAATGGTAGACTTATAGATATGTAAGATAGATTCTGCAGAGAAAAGCCGTCTGGCAGCTGACCTAGCAATAGATTCAATATAGTCTTTTCACTACATGTCAGCTGAGAATGTTAGCCCAAGAAGGCGTAACGAGCCACTCCCCTGGGGGTTAGCCCCAGCCATGCTAATGAAAAGCAGAGAGAGTTCTCTCAGATGATTAATAGAGAGCAGTTCAGTTTTGGAGGCTTTAAGATTAACAAGCTGTTCTTTGCTCCATTTAACAACAGACAGTAGGTCATCTTTTTAGATCAGCTGTCATTTTGATCTTATGGAACTGATCAGCCTTACTATCAAGACAGGAATAAATGATTGTCATCAATCGAGAGCTGATTTTGTTATTTAAACAGTAAAACGCATTAGAAATACGTGAATTCTGGATCAACATCGACAGCGCATTAAAACCGGGAGTGATGGATTATGGTACCTCACTGGATCAGCTGCCCTCCAATCGATCACTAGTGCTATTCCGTCCATGAGGATCTGTAATAGTTGACCGACAAAGCCTAATAGGAAGACGAAACGTAAAGCTATTATTTCATTCAGGATTGAAAAGTGCCTGGAAACATAGAAATTTTGTGGAATGTGAAATGTTCATGCAAAGATCGGCAACTGTTAGAACGTGCCCCCAGGAGGGAAAGCATTAGGAAATTCGTGGAAATATCGATATCCTTGGAGAATTCCGCGAAAAAACGGAAGTCCTGGAATGTGGCTAAAACGATGGCTAACAATGGATCGGACATGGACAGCTCCAGATCGTTCATATCTCGGCCTGTTAATATTAGGTTGGTGCAAAAATAATGTCGTCTTCTTACATACTAACATATGTGAGAAAACGACATTATTTTTGCACCAACCTAATATCTATCTATCTATCTATCTATCTATCTATCTATCTATCTATCTATCTCAGTCTGTTCCTATCTATCTATCTATCTATCTATCAATGGTCATCTCTCTGTCTATCTGAATCAGTTCATCTCTCCCTCGTCTTTCTCTCTATCGCAGTTTTGTCCTTATCTAGCTATCTCTCTATTTTACTCTATTGATCGATCAATCTCTCAGTCTACAATCTATCTATCGATCTATCTATCATAATTCATATCTATCTTCTTTTTTTTCTCTCTCTATGTCTATCTATCTATCTATCTATCTATCTATCTATCTATCTATCTATCTATCTATCTATCTCCTTCTCTCTCTATCTATCTCAATTCCTTCCTCATCTATCTATCTATCTATCTATCTATCTTCTTTTCTCTATCTATCTATCTATCTATCTATCTATCTATCTATCTATCTATCTATCTATCTATCTATCTGATATTTCATGATTGAAAAGAGCCGCCCCTTTCTTCTTGTGCTTGTATTCCGTGTTCCCGCCCAGGTAAATTCTAATATTTGGTGTCCTTCTTCAACAACAGAAGCTTCTCCTCGCGCTCATTGTATTCATATTTAATTATCTTACATCTCGACCTCATCACAGCTTTATGGACAAAAGCTGTTAATTCAATTGTCAGTTTTCATTTTTTCTAAGAGCTTTAGCAATATGTAAGTAAACAATTATTTTCGGAATGGCCTGGACTTATCTTATAATTGAAAGCAGTTCGGATTTTAGTGGTTGAAATGAATCTAATCTGATTTCTAAAGAGGGAAAATTATGTAAGTGTATTAAGATATGATAAAGTTCCCCAAATCTGACCAAATATCTAAACAACAGAATTTTTAATCGAATGCCTTCCTCGTCGGTCGGAGAACTTTTCATTAAGTTCATATCTGTATTCATTCCTAATTATTTTCTTTGTTCTGGTGATGGCCATGCTGGCCGAAACTAGTCGAGAAATTTAATTGAAATAATAATAATAATAATAATAATAATAAATATTAATATACAACTCAGTGAGACTGAAAATTTCAATTTTTTAATTTCTCAATATTTTTTTTATTGTTCAAAACACACACGCGCGAGCGCACACACGCACACACAGACACACACACACACACACACACACACATATATATATATATATATAATATAATATATATATATATAATATATATATATATATATATATATATATATATATATATATATATTTGTTTGAATAAAAACAGACCACTTTAAGGTTCCATGTAATAAGTTATTTCATCACAACACCTTTAACAGGGCTATGGATCATCAGACTTTACTTCCAGAGGTTGAAATGAAAAATGAAAAGAAATTCACACGTTTTTGATGGACCTCATCAAGCATATGTAAAATTAACGAAGTGGGGAAGTAAGGTGGGAGAGAGAAAATAAGATGTGAGTGTTTTAGGTGTACCTTTTCAATTCCTTATTCTTAACCCCATTGTCTGTCGGCTAGAGGTTGCTTAAGCCTAACGCGTCTTGTCTCTAGATATCGATGGGTAAGGGGTGAAGGCCGACATTAAAGGAAGAATCCACAGCAACCCTAATAAATTACATTCCACGAGGACATATATATTGTACGGTGGGTAAACACTTGTAACTTTTTTTAATATCTACCATGAAACATTATATCCGAATTATTTGCTAATAATCAGGAGCTCAGGAAGAAGAGTTAAAATACCTCATCAAGCATATCCGATATATATATATATATATATATATATATATATATATATATATATATATATATATATATATATATATATCGGGTGTGACAGCATAATTGTCCATTCCACAAAATGTTTAATATCTAAAAAAACAACTAAACTCATTTAGTTTCTTTTTTATAGGTTTTCAAATAAGACGTTTTTCCATCTTGACGCCATTTGTCGTAAGGTTCCCTGAAAAATCCTTTGAGATATTCAGCTGGAAAGAGAACAGGTTAAAATTGTTTTGTGTCAGCTCCACTGTCTTCCCACCTGAGCAATGGCGAGAGAAAAAAGATCATTCAAGCCCCTTTAGTAATGGTACCAATATTCACACTCTGTCTTCCATCTTCAAAGTCCATTCAAGAACCATCAAGTGAACAATGAATACGTTTTAAAAAAGGGGGAGCAATAGAGAGGAAAACTGGACCAGCAGGTCACAAAAGGAAGAGGGATCATCATTTTAGCTTAGAGCTAAATACATTCTTATTGTTCAAAGTAGAGTCCAATAGTGTTATAAAAACCTTTGAGAATTCCAGTAAGATATCTTTAATCATTTATAACATACAGCAGTTCAAAGCTTAATCTAACAATTTGGACAATTTTGCTGTTACACCCAGTATATATATATATATATACACAAGTCAGTTTCTCTGTATCGCAGCTCATCATTGTGGCTAGACAGAGACGCTATCCCTAAGCATAGAAAAGCAGGGAAAAGGGATCTTTGAAATTATTATATACGTGATGCATATAAACGCAAAATCAGAAGCCAGAGCGCTCAGTTCATAACCTGAAGAGCGATGCGTCATAAGCAGGAGCAACCACTGTTCTAAAAATTCCCATTCTCCATAGTGCTCAATCGGCGAACGAGAGCAAATATATATATACCCAGGTAAGATGAGAACAAATGGAGTATAATTTTACTATCCGTAACTTTTCACACCAGTAATTTACCATCGCCCTCGGAGACACATTTGTAGTGTTGAAACACGATTGCTATTGTGTAGCGATTTTTTGTTTTGATCTCCGATAACATATATATATATATATTCGACGTATGAAGGTCAAACTGCTTAGTTCCTAGGAACCGACAGCCAGACACCAGCACATATGATTTGATAATAGAGGTGAACCAGCCACACAATTTTAGGGTCGAATACAGACCTGGTGCCCTACGTGCCACATGATCCCCTAATGACCTCCCGTTGCCATCCAAGGCTATAGAACCCAGTCTGTCCTGCTATTTAACCATAGCTGGAGGGAGAAGAAGAGGATTCATACCTTTCCTAAGGGAAAAAGCAGGTAAGTGAATGTTATGGATTCGACTGGAATTCGAACTCGGCTCTCCGATTCCTAAATCCAAGCCACTATCGATTACTCCATTGTGCCTCCATAGTAGTCAACTATAGATCAAATACAGATTGCAAACTGACTGGATGATAGGTTTGGGAACAAATACGGGCCGTTGATAAATTTAACATGTTTCGCTTTTATTTGTGCTTCTTCAAGAAATCGAATATCGAAGAGTAAGAAAAAATCTGGTACTTTTGTGTTGCTTTCGTTTAATTCTTTTAACTCTTCTTCCTGAGCTCCTGAGTCAAAATTAGCAAATAATTCGGATATAATGTTTCACAGTAGATATAAAAAAAGTTACAAGTGTTTACCCACCGTACAACCGGTAGTTGAGCATTAAGTCATTTTTCTCTACCACTGTTAAACCGGTGGCTGGGCATTAAGTCATTTTTCTCTACCACTGTTAAACCGGTGGCTGGGCATTAAGTCATTTTTCTCTACCACTGTTAAACCGGTGTCTGGGCATTAAGTCATTTTTCTCTACCACTGTTAAACCGGTGGTTGGGCATTAAGTCATTTTTCTCTACCACTGTTAAACAGGTGGCTGGGTATTAAGTCATTTTTCTCTACCACTGTTAAACCGGTGGCTGGGTATTAAGTCATTTTTCTCTACCACTGTTAAACCGGTGGCTGGGCATTAAGTCATTTTTCTCTACCACTGTTAAACCGGTGGCTGGGCATTAAGTCATTTTTCTCTACCACTGTTAAACCGGTGGCTGGGCATTAAGTCATTTTTCTCTACCACTGTTAAACCGGTGGCTGGGCATTAAGTCATTTTTCTCTACCACTGTTAAACCGGTGTCTGGGCATTAAGTCATTTTTCTCTACCACTGTTAAACCGGTGGTTGGGCATTAAGTCATTTTTCTCTACCACTGTTAAACAGGTGGCTGGGTATTAAGTCATTTTTCTCTACCACTGTTAAACCGGTGGCTGGGTATTAAGTCATTTTTCTCTACCACTGTTAAACCGGTGGCTGGGCATTAAGTCATTTTTCTCTACCACTGTTAAACCGGTGGCTGGGCATTAAGTCATTTTTCTCTACCACTGTTAAACCGGTGGCTGGGCATTAAGTCATTTTTCTCTACCACTGTTAAACCGGTGGCTGGGCATTAAGTCATTTTTCTCTACCACTGTTAAACCGGTGGCTGGGTATTAAGTCATTTTTCTCTACCACTGCTAAACCGCTTGCTGGGCATTAAGTCATTTTTCTCTACCACTGCTAAACCGCTGGCTGGGCATTAAGTCATTTTTCTCTACCACTGCTAAACCGCTGGCTGGGCATTAAGTCATTTTTCTCTACCACTGTTAAACCGGTGGCTGGGCATTAAGTCATTTTTCTCTACCACTGCTAAACCGCTGGCTGGGCATTAAGTCATTTTTCTCTACCACTGCTAAACCGCTGGCTGGGCATTAAGTCATTTTTCTCTACCACTGTTAAACCGCTGGCTGGGCATTAAGTCATTTTTCTCTACCACTGCTAAACCGGTGGCTGGGCATTAAGTCATTTTTCTCTACCACTGTTAAACCGGTGGCTGGGCATTAAGTCATTTTTCTCTACCACTGCTAAACCGCTGGCTGGGCATTAAGTCATTTTTCTCTACCACTGTTAAACCGGTGACTGGGTATTAAGTCATTTTTCTCTACCACTGCTAAACCGCTGGCTGGGCATTAAGTCATTTTTCTCTACCACTGCTAAACCGGTGGCTGGGTATTAAGTCATTTTTCTCTACCACTGCTAAACCGCTGGCTGGGCATTAAGTCATTTTTCTCTACCACTGCTAAACCGGTGGCTGGGTATTAAGTAATTTTTCTCTACCACTGCTAAACCGGTGGCTGGGTATTAAGTCATTTTTCTCTACCACTGCTAAACCGCTGGCTGGGCATTAAGTCATTTTTCTCTACCAACGGTAAAGCGGTGGTCAGGGTCCTAAATGTTAACCAATGAAAAACAAACAACACAAAATACAGGTTTCGTGTTTACGTCTTTAAGCAACAAACCCCCTCCGTTCTAGAATTTCAAACTAAAAAACGCAGCACTTTTGAGTAGTGGTGTTAAAATGTCTAACATTAGACGGACAAATTTCTTGTCTTTCGAATTGCTTCTGTCAACATTATAATTTTGAGAAGTATTATTAACATATCCAGTCCTGTCCGTCTGCATAAACCCCATTTTTGTACGTATAAATTATTTCTTTTATGGCTGACAGTGATATAAACAGATTCCTTAGATAAAAGCAATTCTGAGTTTTTAATATTCGTATTTCAGCTGCCTTTTCCTTTCTGAATTTCCATGTTGTTTTTGTTTCTTTAACATGAAATCGTGTATTTGGGAAAACGATATATACAGTGTGTGATGAACAAACTGTCACCTAAATGACGCAAAAATGAAAATAACACTGACACCTCATTTTAACAGATATATTTACCAAAATTACACAAAAATATCTCGAAATACTAAATATTCACATTGTTAAAATACGCACAGCTTATCAGAGAAGTCAAAAGCACGTCTCAACGGTTTTCTCTACGGGAACGCGGATTCGTATTCTGCCAAAGAGATCATGTTTTTCTGTAATAAAATTTCTCGAATATTCTCGGTCCATAGACCAAAACAAATAAATATACTATTTAATAAATAAACGGAACGTCTATTCAAACACCAGTATCCATTAAAAATAAGATTTAAGTAATAAAATCTGTCACTTTATTTAGAAACTAGCAGCATGGCCCGGCGTTGTCCGTGCTTGATTCAAAAATCGTACGACTCATACAGCAATCGCTATCACTTGACTTAAAATATTTTTGCCCTTCCTTGCCTTTAAAGGAGTGCCCTTTGACCTGCTGATGTTGCTATATGCCTTACTTCTTGCCTATCCCACACTGCGAATTTTTTCTAAGCTCTATACTAAACATTAAATCTGTTACGAAAAAAGAACTAAACAAAATGAACACAAAACGATCAGCTTTAAAAAAGGACTGGTAACTGGAAAAACCGAATGAAAAAAGAATGTTAACAACAAATACTTTTTCACACCCAACCCAGTTCTGCGGAATCAGAATCAACGTTGAGTTTAAGCAAGCGAATGAGCCAATTGGAGTAAAGTGCTATGCAAATTTAAATTTTTCCCACTTCTAACGAATGCAGTTATCGATATTTTTTGCATGCTAGTTAACATTCGTGTCAGTCAGCTGTTGGCTCTCACGCTGGCCAATAGAATCTTCCTGCGTATTCGTGGCAGCCAGCTATAGGCTCTCACTCTGGCCAGTAGAAAATGGCAGCAAACTACATGAAAACTGCCGTAGAAGCCTGAAAAAAAATGGACTATTTTCACTATCGATGGGAGTTGGGAAATGGAAAGTCGGTCTTGGCTTTCCCGCTAACTTGGAGCATGTGCAAGTAAATTTTGGTGCAAATCCGTCTAAAATTGTGGCGGTGCATTCGTTACACACACACACACACACAAACACACACACACACACACACACACACACACACACACACACACACACACACGCATCCTGCCTTTTATAGATAGAGATATATATGGATGGAGAAATTGTGGTCTAAATGAGGCAAATTTGAAAATAACACTGCCATCTCATTTTAACTGATATTTTTTTACCAATATTACATAAAAATATCTTGAAATACTAAAGAGTAAATTTATTCAATAAAATCGCCATTGGCTTCTAGACAGCGTGGAATCTCCTTCAACTCTTCTAGACGGTCTCCTTGTTTAAGTTGGTGAATGCTGCTATTATCCTTGCTTTCAGTTTATCTTTGGTATTACAAGGAGTTTTGTTAGACTCTTGCTTAACTACACCCCACACATAATAATCAAGGAGGGTGCAGTTTGGGGAGTTAGGTGGCCAGAAATAAGGGGTGATGTGGTTGTAGAAATTATCTGACAGTCATGACTGGATTCTCCTGCTTGCGTGGCATGGTGCAGAGTCCTGTTGCCAACGACAGGGTTTTCCAGCAGCCAACCTCTTGACCCAGGGCATCACTACCACCTCAAGGTAATTGATGCAAGTCTCCAAGTTAAGCATGAGGCCCTCACCAACAAATTCGGGAGTTCTTTTTATTAGAACGATGAGAGTGAGTTTTCCGAGCTGCCGTATCTTCGTAATCACCATTAGACTCATCCACATCTTTTTTTGAATTCTCTTCACTGTTTCCAGATTGACCCCCCCCTACAACTCCATGTTACTATTGGAACATCCGGTGCGAATGCCAAGCAGTACAGCACGCTGTTTCCAAATCTCTGGCGGAGTGAATTGCATTATGATGCTCTTTTTCATACAGGCGGTACCCACCGGACCCTACTATACTGTGCAGTCGACAAAATCCAAAACAAACAATGCTCATACGCGAAACTAAAAATATAACTTGACCACAATTTACACTTCACATCGTGTAAATGTTTATATTGATTTTCTAAGGCCGAACGTATGGGGTACCCAGCGAGAATCGAACTCACAATTCAGTCGTAACTGTTTTAACTAAATTTGCTTTATTCGGACTATTGTCCGCATATTTGTTGCTATATTTATCACAACGTTTCAGCCGTTGTACGCTCCGGCCTTCTTCAGGTGGTTGGAATGTCGAACTGAACCCTTTATTTCGCTCGCTAGGGTAGACTGTTCTAGTTCCACATGCCATGTCTAATGGATGTCAGTTATCAGTTATCTCCTGCTAATTCACCTCTTCAAGTCCTCCACACTAATGACTTGCTAATGACACATGATACAATGGATAAAGGCGTTAGTTAGATCCAGTGACAGGACCCAAAGAGTATGAGTTCAATACCTGGTTAAGGCAGTGGAGAACTTTCAGAGGGAAATTAACAGGAGATAACTGAGATCCATTAGACATGGAATAGTCTATTGGGATAAATATGGCGACAAAGATGAGGACAATAGTCCGAATGATGTAAATAGTGTACATAATACCTCAACTCAGAAATATAGACAGATACTGAAGGGCCGAAATGTTATACTAAATATGGCGACAAAGATGGGGACAATAGTCCGAATAATGTAAATAGTGCACATAATACCTCAACTCAGAAATATAGACAGATACTGAAGAGTCGAAACGTAATAAATATGGCGACAAAGATGAGGACAATAGTCCGAATGATGTAAATAGTGTACATAATACCTCCTCTCAGAAATATAGACAGATACTGAAGGGCCGAAACGTTATACTAAATATGGCGACAAAGATGAGGACAATAGTCCGAATAATGTAAATAGTGTGCATAATACCTCATCTCAGAAATATAGACATATACTGAAGGGCCGAAAGGTTGTGATAAATATGGCGACAAAGATAAGGACAATAGTCCGAATAATGTAAATAGTGTACATAATACCTCATCTCAGAAATATAGACAGATACGAAACAAGCTTGCTAGCCATTACACTACGCCGAGGTTCCACCGTGTAAATATTTATATATAAAGAAAATTTTTTAGGAAAATCTATGACTTAGTTGATAAAAATGTCGTGTTACTGCTCGGTCAATACGTGTGAAATGTTTCCTTATGAGAAAACGGCTAATATTACCATTATCATTGCCGTGAGGTAGCCTCTGTTGTGCGACTTTTGGTTGTGGCAATTCAAGGCTTCCATATTGAACAGAAGCGAACTGTGGAGGTTGATCGATGCGGAGGAGCCCACGTGAGTTTTAGTTACAGAAGTATGAGTCATAGTCCTCGAGACAGAAGCTTGAAGTGGGTGGGGTGATGGTAGCGGTAGGGATTACGCTGACTGTGAGGTTGGGGGTGGTGCCAGCCGAATTGGAACAAGAGTAGCGGTAGTAGCAGAGATGTCAGAGGTGGTAGTAGGGATAGCAGTGGTCGGTGGGGAGCGGGGAGTGTATGGATGATGGAGCAATAATAGAAGTGATAGAAAATGATGATGATGCTGACTAGATGATTTTATTGGTGGGAGTTAGTCGGGGTGTGGTGTTGGCTGTATTAGCGGTGACAGCGGTGGTGAGATGGGCGCCGGTGGTCGTCAGGGATATCAGCGAATCTAATTTCTGCAAATGTGCCTGTGTACGCGGAGAAGATAAACCTTAGACCTAGGTACACGTATGCATCGACACATCGAGGCAATTATAGAGAATCCATTCGTTCACACACATGAAACGAATGACAGTAGTGCGCTGGCCAGAGAGTTGTGGTTAACAAGCTTGTCTTCTAGACCATAGATTTTGTCGAGTGATCGCACTCTGGACGTAGCCTACTGTTTGCAAGTTTAACCAGGCCTCGATCCTCATTTACACTTCTTATCATTCGACAAATTATGTTAAGATTATAAAATATCTACATTAAAGGCATGAAGCTAATCTAGTAATTGTAATGAAATCAGTCATATAAAATACTGTAAATCCATAATCCAAATGAAAGATATAGAATTAATACATATTAAACATTTACATTATTTACATTGTTCAGATTGTTGTCCTCATTTTTGTTGCCATATTCACGAGGTTTCGGCCGTTGTACTCTCCGGCCTTTTTCAGGATTTGTCTATATTTCTGAGAGGAGGTATTGTAATTATTTACACTATTTACATTGTTCGGACTGTTGTCCTAATCTTTTGTGCCATATTCACGACGTTTCGGCCGTTTTACGCTCTGGTCTTCTGCAGGATCTGTCTATATTTTTTAGATGAGGTATTGTAATTATTTACACTATTTACATTGTTCGAACTGTTATCCTCATCTTTGTTGCCATATTCACGATGTTTCGGCCGTTGTACTCTCCGGCCTTTTTCAGGATCTGTCTATATTTCTGAGAGGAGGTATTGTAATTATTTACACTATTTACATTGTTCGAACTGTTATCCTCATCTTTGTTGCCATATTCACGATGTTTCGGCCGTTGTACTCTCCGGCCTTTTTCAGGATCTGTCTATATTTCTGAGAGGAGGTATTGTAATTATTTACACTATTTACATTGTTCGGACTGTTGTCCTAATCTTTTGTGCCATATTCACGACGTTTCGGCCGTTTTACGCTCTGGTCTTCTGCAGGATCTGTCTATATTTTTTAGATGAGGTATTGTAATTATTTACACTATTTACATTGTTCGAACTGTTATCCTCATCTTTGTTGCCATATTCACGATGTTTCGGCCGTTGTACTCTCCGGCCTTTTTCAGGATCTGTCTATATTTCTGAGATGATGTATTGTAATTATTTACACTATTTACATTGTTCGAACTGTTATCCTCATCTTTGTTGCCATATTCACGATGTTTCGGCCGTTGTACTCTCCGGCCTTTTTCAGGATCTGTCTATATTTCTGAGAGGAGGTATTGTAATTATTTACACTATTTACATTGTTCGGACTGTTGTCCTAATCTTTTGTGCCATATTCACGACGTTTCGGCCGTTTTACGCTCTGGTCTTCTGCAGGATCTGTCTATATTTTTTAGATGAGGTATTGTAATTATTTACACTATTTACATTGTTCGAACTGTTATCCTCATCTT
>OZ010589.1:15194863-15207363 GCA_963932145.1 Acanthosepion lycidas
TTCTCGTGTGGTTTTGCAAAGGATCGGCTTCAATTAAGGCTTTCAAATGTTCGTTATCAACCGCAACGGTCTTCATCTTCGAGGCTCTCGTCACCATTGCGAAATTTCTTGAACCACCGTTGTGCCACACGTTCGTTAGTGGTTCCTGTGCCAAACGCATCATTGATATCACGAGCTGTCTCGGCAGCTTTTCGGCCTAGTTTGAACTGGAACAAGAAAATCGTGTGGATTTGAATATTGTCCATGCTGTCGAAAACCCCGCAAAAAATGAATGAAGAGATTGAGAACGGTAATGAATAACACGATTCGATAGAGTGAAAAACGCGCTTCAAAATGATATATAACATGGCTATATATATCAATGAATTGATTCAGAAATCATATATAAAAGTAACATATGTGAGAAAACGACATTATTTTTGCACCAACCTAATATTACGCGGGGTCACATGCCACCTATGATCCTCGCTTACAGAACAGTCTAAAAGGTCTTGTTTGCATTAGATTAAAAAAGGCAGACATAGATGTAGTTTTACACTGGAGTCAAAAAGAGGGACACAAGTTTGGTCTGTTCTAGAATCAAAAAGGAAGGAATAGGTCCAATTTACAGAAAGTTGGATATGGGCCCGGTTTATGCTAGGTATTTACTCTGTCTTCCCATTAAGACGAGTTGTGACACAAGGTCTTTTTTTAAGGTAGGGACCCGAGCGCGTACACCCGGGCTAGGAACAAAAATTTCCCGCAGTTGGTTGCGCTGGCCTCGGAGCGAACACCGAACCATCTCTCTGTTGCAATCAGAAGGCGCGGTCATGGGTAGCAGTTCCCCGGGGCTGGGAACCTCCCAGTATAATTTTCCTTAGTTGTGACTCTGTCCTTTGACGGAGTCGCCCCTGAGTTCACTCTGCCCAAAGAAAGAGACACAACTGAGAGATGGTAAAGAAATGTGTTACAAACTACTCGACAGAGGAGTTTACACACGTAGCTTAGATGTGTCACAAGGCCGAAAGTATTGGGCACCTAGTGAGGGTTGAACTCATTTTTCAGTCGTGACTAAGGGCCCGGTTTACACTAAAAGTAGACATCGGTGTGTTTTAAAATAGAGATAAAAAAGGTGAACATATGTCTGTTTTACAGAAATGTCAAAATCTCAGAAATACGTTTGGCTTGGTTTGGTCTTGTCAAATATATATATATATATATATATATATATATATATATATATATATATTTGACAAGACCAAACCATATATATATATATATATATATATATATATATATAGTCCCAGTTTACACGAGTCAAAAAAGTATACATAGGTCCAGTTTACAGAAGGGGTGAAAAAGTGGACATAGGCCTTGTTTACACTAGAGTAAAGAAGGTGTAAATTGATCCTCTTCAGAGGGAGACATACGTTTGGGTTATCGGAGAGTGAAAAAGGTGGACTTAGGTCCGGTTTTACTCTAGATTAAAAAAGATGGGCCTAAGTTTTAAACCAGACATGTGTCTACATGTTCAGTTTACGCTAAAGTAAAAAAAAACAACCCCCCCCAAAAAAAAAAACAAACAAAAAAAACTGTAAACTTATGTCCGGTTTACAGAAGAATAAAAAGTGTGGACATAGGCTCAGTTTACACTAGAGTGAAAAAATTAGACATAGTTTCGATTTTACACTCGGGGGACATTGGTTTGGTTTACACGACACCCAATATGGTATACTTGTCCGGCTGACAGATGAGTCAAAAAGTTTATTTTACGCTAGAGTCAAAAAAGGTAGACATTGGTCTGGTTTACACGAGAGATGAATAGGTGGGAATACACACTTGTGTAAATTAATTTTATCAGTGAAGAATAAATTCTTAGGATTTCTTACTCTTGAACATGCAACTATACACCCTTGTGCAAATTAATTGAAACAACGAATAATTCCGTTATTATTTACCTTTTTCGTATTTTTCCAGTGCATATGTTAGTACTTCGTATGCCCATTTCACGAAGTCGTTCCTTGCAGATTGACTACAGATTCTCCATTGGATTTAAATCAGCTGAGTTTCCGAGCCAGTCGATAAAACTTTGCTTTGCTCAGTGGTAAGCCTTGCCAGTATGTTCGTGCAGCGTTACAATTTTCGTACACTTCCTTGGAGTAACGTCGATTGCAGAAAATGATCGTAGGACAGCTAATCGACAGTCGAGACAATAGTGTCTGGGCGTGATGAAAATCTAATGCAATCACGGATGACGCAATATTTTTCAAGGAAAAACAATTTTCAGCATACACCCCGAAAACAGATTCATATAACCGCACACCACTGCAAATGAAGTAATCTGAGGCAAAAATAGAAATCAATTACACCCTGTCGTTCCAGTGGGTCTAAAAGTGATCGTATGGTGAAAGAAAGGAAACTAAAGAGGTTGTTTCAATTAATTTGCACAAAGGTGTAGGCCCGGTTTAGCTCTAGTGTCAAAAAGGAAATGTGTGTATCCATGCAGATGGTAGCCCTGTTTATTAGGAGTAGATGTTAGCCCTTCGCAGGGAATGCAGTAGATTTATTTTAAGTCCTCTAATCCTATCAAAGACATCGACGGTTGCGTGAAAAATTTAGAAATACACAGAAAACTTTAGGCAAATTGACAGCTGAACAGAATCCTGGAACATTTGAACAAGATCTGATGTCTGTGTATGTGTCAGAGAAAGTGACGGACACACACGCGCAGATACACACACAAATTAAACAGTGAATGTGTACGCATCTATTTCCTAGCATGTGTGAATATATGTTCAGAATTCGTATACATGTATATACGAGACTTTGCACACACGTATCTGTTAGAATGTTTTCTTTGTTTTTGATATCGTCGGCCGGTAAGTAATGTCTTTCTTCATGAACACAAAATGGAATCACGTGGAATAATTTAGAAACGAGGCAAACACATGGAAGATAGGAAAATTCTCCATTACCCTGGGGGTAAGATCTAAAAACAATTTAGCGAAAGCTACTTTTATAAGAATCTTAGCACTTAGAAGAATAAAGAGAAAGCCGACGCCTGAAATCAGGACGTTGGCTGGACGTCCGTTCTTCGGAAATCAATGCTTTTATTTTCTGAAAACACCAACTTTGTTGCTCATGAAAGCAAAATGTCCCGAACTTCATTTTATTCCTCAGTAATTGCTCTTTCGGTTCATATAAAATTTGTCAAAAGTTAGATGCAGGAAAAGCCGAAAGAAATTTCCACAAGCGAGAGTGGAGATTAAAAAAGATGGGCTAGACGTTTGTCTATAACAACGACGAAGTACTAACATATGTACTGCGTCATTTTTCATTGTAAAAATACGAAAAAAATAAATTATAACGGAATTATTCGTTGTTTCAATTAATTTGCACAATTCCTGGTCATTTCTGTTAGCATACAACTTGCGGTTACATTTAGCCAATTCAACTCTGGATTGATGGGACCTTACCACCAATCTAGTACTGCGCTTACATTCATAAAGTTTACGTATTACAGGAAAGAGTTCAAGGTAACCAAAAAATTCTTTTTTTTTATTTATTAGGAAAAAAAAGTATACATCAGTTTTGAGAAACTGTTAGGCCTCAAATTAACAGCCATTGGCATTAAGAACCTTTTGCAAACGTACCTCCATTTGCATAATGTCCTGGCGGTAAATATGTTTTGGACGCAAAGATGTCCGTGAGGGCCTGCCGCAAGTGTTCCTCGTTTGCTAAGGATTTTCCTCGAAGGAATTGTCCAGAGAATGGAAAAGGTGACATTCTGTTGGCTCAAATTCCGGGGAATAAGTTGGATGGCACTGTCGCCGAATGTTATCCCTGGTCATCCACGCCTCATGAAACCAAGCATTATATATATATATATATATATATATATATATATATATACAAGTATATGATTGGTGTATACGGAATAAATTCCAATAACCAACAATTACTATTCATAAAAGAGTGCTCAATACAGAGTAGAGCGAATATAATTATTTATTTAAAAATTATAACATAAATATGTTATAAAATCACTACAAAAGTAGCCATTTTGTTTCAACACCTCTGGTGTCTTATCAAGTGATGATGTTGAATGCAGATTGTAGAATAAAGGTTTAAAAAGGTCCAAATTAATTAATCACCGCTCGTAAGGGGAAACGCTGTTACATGAGCTGAAATAACCAATCAAAATAATAAATAATTATATATATATATATATGAAATGATTAATATATATATATATATATATATATATATATATATATATATACATATATATATATATATATATATATATACATATATATATATATATATGTATATATATATATATATATTAATCATTTCACCCTAAACAAAGCAATAAAGCCACTAGGACGCAAGTAATTACTGCGTGTTAGACAAAATGAGAAAAACTACTATTAAGGAGAGAAGACAATGAAAGAACAAGAATTAAGATGACAGAAGATAACGATTGATATTGTATTTAAATTTTTGGAGATCAAAGTTGACTAAGCAAGAAGTCGGAAGAGATTTCCACAGGCGAGAAGTGCGAGAGAAGAAACTGTTAGCATATAACTTGCGGTTACATCTAACCATTTCAACTCTAAATTGACTTTGTCGTCAGTCTAGTACTGCGCTTACATTCATAGCGTCTACGTACTATAAAGGAAAATTTCAAAGTAGCCAAAAACTTCTTTGTTGTTTTTTTTTTGGTTATTTATTAGAAAAAAAAGTATACATCAAATTTAACATGACATTAGTCCTCAAATTAATACCCATCGGCATCAAGAACTTTTTGCAGACGTAACTGCAGCTGCACAGTGTTCTGGCGGTAAATATAGGATGTTTTAGATGCAAAGACGTCTGTGAGTGCCCGCAGCAAGTGTATTTTCTCACGAAGGTGGTTGTCCAGGAAAGGGAAGACGTGGTAACTGTTGGCGAAAAGGCTGGGAAGTAAGATGGATACCAGTGTCTCCAAGGCGTAGGGTAATTCTGTCCACTTGCATCACATGAAGCCTGGCGTTGTCATGGAGAAATATTACACCTTTGCGATCAACCATTGCTGATACCAATGCACATGTTCCAAACTGATGCGAATACAAGTCCGTAGTGATGGTTCGTTTTGGCCGGTTGGGAATAGCACTAGTCCATCAGATACAGAGCATGGTCTTCTGTTCATGTAGAGATCCTCTTGAGGTATGAGGCACATCGTTCCGTGGTGTTTGGTACGCAGACCCGCTTTTCGTCACTTGTGAGCCCACAATCAAATATGGGTAGGTTCAGGCGCCGAGGAAGTAACAAAAAAGTATCTGTCACTCCTTGTCGCTTGTATTATTATGAATGTACAGAGAGAACTGAGATTTTGTCAAAGTGCAGGCATTTAAGTAAATATTTTTGGGGTATGTATAAACCCAGATGAGTATAATAATACATTCAGTATAATTTTTTCGTCTCTGATGCTACCTGGATTTACTAAAAACAAAATAATTTCCAGGCCTGAGGATGACTGAATGTACAGTTGAAAGTACTTGTATACAGCTTGTATTAGGTTGGTGCAAAAATAATGACGTAATAATGTCGTTTTTTGACGTATTTTTAACGTCAAAAAACGACATTAACGTCATTATTTTTGCACCAACCTAATAGTTATTAAAAACAAGGCTCATAACATCATCAAGTGATTCGTAGGTTAATGCAACTTTAAAATTATGTTTGCGAAACATGTAGGCCTCCGACGGAGAGTGGGGTACCTATTTGATCAACATGTACGCCTTACCTATGCGGTGCAGGTGAAGTCTGGTAGTTTCATGAAAAATCCGGAAGCGTTCAACATGTTTACCCTAGATTTGATTTTTGTCCTTCTCAGCGACCGCCTTCGAGGCCTCATCATCCAGAACCTTTGGCAGAGCCACTACGAGGTTCCTCACAAAGGTACCCTGAACTTCTGTAGCCAATGCTTGGCAGTGCGTTCACTCACAGCATTACCCACGAAGGCTTGACGTATTTGGCGACTTGATGTGGCTGCGGACATGCTCATCCTAATGTCAAAAAACAGAAAACCTGCTGCTTTGACACACCTATGTTTTCTTGTCGCTGATCGAGCTGTCACTGGTCAAGAGCAATGTTTCCCACCCTTCAGCTTTCAAAGTACGTGACGCACTTCTTCCCACGCGGCGTAAAAAAATAGCAAGGACGTTTTTGGTTACCATATATAACGTGTCAACCCTTTCTGGGTTATATGATATTGAAATCAGACTTAAAAATATATATTTTAGTTTTTATGTATATATAAATAAAAAGAAAGAACAGTAAAATATATAATCCGGTGTTCTTATAGACATAATGAACACCCAGACACCCCTTGTCTAGTTGAAGTAGATTTATCTGTAACCTTGGAAACGTGAATTATGATTTTAGCTGTGTCTTTAAAACCCAGTAATTTTAAAAAGTTACTCCAAAATTCGCTTGAGGATGAAATGGAACTAATGTCTTTAATTTAATTACAAAATTAAATTCGTAGCTTTTAGCTTCCATTTTTGAAACATGGTTAGAACTGTGTAGCGAAAAAAAAGATATTTTAAATCAATCAATTTATAATATTTTAGTTTTTATGTATTTATTTGTTCGCGGACAAACAAATCTTAGTCATTTCGTTTTGAGTCTGTGAGCACTTGGTTCAGTGATAAATAAATATTGGTCGTTGTTATTTGAATCAAAAAAACAATTCTATGGTTTGAAGATAAGCAAATATTGTCCTCCAACTCAAAGACTTGGTTTGGTCGCATACATTTTGCCATTAATTCTATCCGCAGAACTATACGCCTTGTCGCAGCCGCATCAATAATAATTATTTGCAAAAATGTATTCCTGGTAATATTTTTTCCTGCAGAAATGAATTGCTGGTAATATTTTTTTCTTCAAAAATGTATTGCTAGTAATATTTATTTTCCTCAAAAAATTTATTGCTGGTATTAAAGCCTATTTTTAGATTTTCATACTGTTTTGACCCCAGTTTGGGGGTTAACAACTTGCCCATATTTGGGACCCTAACAGGTGCTACCACCCGGGTCAGGATGGACGTGGGAACACCAGCAATTAAGAGGTATTACCACTCACCTCAAAACCTCCTGATCAGAGGTTTTGCAGTTGGACGTAGCTTAACTTCTTACTCAGGACGCGGACGTAGTTTATCGTCATACCCAGGACGCGGATGCAGTTAAATCGTCATACCCAGGACGCGGATGCAGTTTATTGTCTTACTCAGGACGCGGACGTAGTTTATCGTCAAACCTAGGACGCGGATGCAGTTTATCGTCATACCAAGGACGCGGATCAGTTTATTGTCTTACTCAGGACGCGGAGGTAGTTTATCGTCATACCCAGGACGCGGATGCAGTTTATCGTCTTATCCAGGATGCGGATGTAGTTTATCGTCTTACCCAGGACGCCAGTGTAACGGATTTTGCTAGATGGCTGTTGACACAATGAGAACGTTAGTCTATTCTTTGACAGGGATTGATTTTTTCTTTTATATTTCTCCTGGGTTTTCTAGGGGAGCTAGTTTAGTCGTCGATGTGAGAGCCATTTTAGTCTGGTGGTGGAGCATGCGACAGGTAGACAGAGTCAGCAACACACGTATAGTGACCTGACGATGGTGATTAGCGTTAATGAAACTTTTTCACGTGATTGTTTAATAAACCAAACGCTTGGCAAAAGAAAATTCAGAGAAACGAGTTTTCTTTCTATTTAAACAGTCTAATATTTCATTTCTGTAGGTTTTCAAGTGTGTTTTATTGTTTGTCTTTTGTTTCGATCTAGAGAAGTCACTTGTTATGAAAGGTAGGATAAATTTCCCCAAATAAATAAAGATAATTAAAAAATAAATGAAAGAGAAAGAAAAAAAAACGAACCTTTAAACTTACAGAACTTTCTTTCATCGATTATCGGCTTTTTCTTTTTATTTCTTTTTTTCTTCAGAAGTAAAAAAAAAAAAAAAAAAAAAATGCATGTGAGGGAAAGAAAAAATGGCGAAGCGACAAAGAAGAATGTTCACTTAGTGTATCGTCTGGAAATATTTAAATTTGATTTTGGCTTTTCTAACTCGGTTTGCGCGGGTTGACGAAATTGAATCACCTTTGACTAAACTAGCGGGCCAGTCTCTCTCTTTCTCACACTCTCTTTCTCCGTATATTGTATATGATTCTCCTTTTCTCTAAGCATCGCCTAAAACCTGATAGCGTTCACCATTTTGAAACAGATTGTTGTTTTTTTAATGTTGAGAAGGCAGTTTTAGTTTGATAAAAAACGAAAATAACGAACAAAAATGAAAATCAGAAATACGCCGAGTTTGCTTTATTCTAGCATCTTCCGAATATCGGGCTGCATTTAAGCTCCCCTTCCTTGGGATTTCATCATAATAGCTAGGGAGGAATGGATGCGATAGGCAACAATAAACATCAGAAGAACTCAAAATTTGATGTACGTAGGTCCTTACTTTCCGTAAAAACAATTATTTTTATTTCATGGTTGGCTTTTGTTGGATTTTGCAATTAATTTCGGTTATTCCTAAATTCATTTCCAACTTATAAAAACTGTTATTTTACAAACAAAAAAAAATTGGTCGCAAAATATCACATAAAAAATAATTACCAAAAACAATGGCAGCAATGACAACTTGGGAATCCCAAATTTCAGGATTGTGGATCCGGATCCGTGCTGGAATGTTTTTAATTTGCTCACGGAGTCGGCCTTATTCCAAAATAGTGTGATATGTTGGATTACGACCCCTATATTTGAAAACACGGATAATTTTATTTTGAAATACTGTAATTTGAGAACAGTAATTTTTTAATTTGACAATGATCTATTGATAGTAAGAGAGTTATGTCCCTTTAATTGTTTTTATCAAGATGGCGGAATCCGAAAACAATTACAGTAATGAAAACTTGAGAATCCCAAATTTCAGGTTTACGGGTCCGGATCCAGCGAGGAATTTTTTTAATTTGCTCGCAGAGTCGGCCTGATTCCAAAATGGTATGATATGTTGGGCTATGGCCTCTTGGACTAAAGTTGAAAAAGTCTGACACACTGACATTAATATTTATTAATATAGATGTGTACTCATTTGTGTGTGTTTTTCCATGTGTGTGCGTGTGTGCTAAAGGTGGGGAGAGATAGATAGATAGATAGATAGAGAGAATAAACAGGATTGCTAGTTCGTATCCGAAGTAAAATTGAAAAAGCGTTACACATTCGCATTTATTATATAGAAGAAGGTGAATTTGTGTATTGCTTAACACGACCTTTGTTATTGCTTTTGGAGTTTTTTTATCTCGCCAAAAGTAACTGCTGGACTAGAGTGGAGATCACGTGACAGCTGTCATTCTGTTTATTCAAAAATTCTTTTTTAGTAAAATAGCTGCATCCAGCCAAACTGTTTTCTGTATGATCACTAGGCTCCATAATTTCCACCGCTTTTTCATAAGCTGTTCAAGACCGTTCCCAGTGCTCTCACAACGGTAGATACCACAGTTGCTTTTATATGCATCTATATTTCTGAGATGAGGTATTGTAACTATTTACACTATTTACATTGTTAGGATTGTTGTCCTATCTTTATTGCTATATTCACGAAATTTCGGCCGTTGTACGCTCCAGCCTTCTTCAGGATCTGTCTATATTTCTGAGATGAGGTATTGTAATCATTTACACTATTTACATTGTTCAGACAGTTGTCTTTATATCTTTGTTGTCATATTCACGACGTTTTGACCGCTGTACGCTGCGGCCTTCTTCAGGATGTGTCTATATTTCTGCGATGGAGTATTTTAATTATTTAGACTATTTACATTGTTCGGACTGTTGTCCTCATTTTTATTGCCATATTCCCGACGTTTCAGCCGTAGTACGCCTCGGCCTTCTTCAGGTGATTGGAAGTTCGAACCAAACCCTATACGAGGGTAAATTGTTCTAATTATGGAGGTTGCTTAGAGACGTATCTATTCGATTAACAATTTCTAACCATTATCTATTACACCACCCACGCATTCATGCTTGCACCACCTGGTATTCCCAAGCGGTCTCCCATCTAGGTACTGACCGATCTCGACGTTGCTTAGTGATCGTACGGGAACCGGTGCTTCAATGTGACGTGGCTGTAAGTCGAAGTATTGGTTTGAATATAATGTTATATAAAGAAAGATCACGAGTAAGCGTTTAACCAGCGCCCCACTGAAGTAGAAGAAGAAGAAAAGAAGAAGAAGAAGAAGAAGAAGAAGAAAAGAAGAAGAAGAAGAAGAAAAGAAGCAGAAGAAGAAGAAGAAGAAAAGAAGAAGAAGAAGAAGAAGAAGAAGAAAAGAAGAAGAAGAAGAAGAAAAGAAGCAGAAGAAGAAGAAGTAGAAAAGAAGAAGAAGAAGAAGAAGAAGAAGAAGAAAAGGAGAAGAAGAAGAAGAAGAAAAGAAGCAGAAGAAGAAGAAAAGAAGAAGAAGAAGAAGAAGAAAAGAAGAAGAAGAAGAAGAAGAAAAGAAGAAGAAAAAGAAGAAGAAGAAAAAGAAGAAAAGAAGCAGAAGATGAAAAGAAGAAGAAAAGAAGTAGAAAAAGAAGAAGAAAAAGAAGAAGAAGAAGAAAAAGAAGAAAAGAAGCAGAAGATGAAAAGAAGAAGAAAAGAAGTAGAAAAGGAAGAAGAAAAAGAAGAAGAAGAAGAAAAAGAAGAAGAAAAATAACAAAAGAAGAAAAGAATAAGAAGAAAAAGAAGAAGAAAAAGAAGAAGAAGAAGAAGAAGAAGAAGAAAAATAACAAAAGAAGAAAAATAACAAAAGAAGAAGAAGAAAAGAAGGAGAAGAAAAGAAGAAGAAAAAGAAGAAAAGAAGCAGAAGATGAAAAGAAGAAGAAAAGAAGTAGAAAAAGAAGAAGAAAAAGAAGAAGAAGAAAAAAAAAGAAGAAGAAAAATAACAAAAGAAGAAGAAGAAGAAGAAAAGAAGAAGATAAAGAAGAAAAGAAGCAGAAGATGAAAAGAAGAAGAAAAGAAGTAGAAAAAGAAGAAGAAAAGAAGAAGAAGAAAAAGAAGAAGAAAAATAAGAAAAGAAGAAGAAGAAGAAAAGAAGAAGAAAAAGAAGAAAAGAAGCAGAAGATGAAAAGAAGAAGAAAAGAAGTAGAAAAAGAAGAAGAAAAAGAAGAAGAAGAAAAAAAAAGAAGAAGAAAAATAACAAAAGAAGAAGAAGAAGAAGAAAAGAAGAAGATAAAGAAGAAAAGAAGCAGAAGATGAAAAGAAGAAGAAAAGAAGTAGAAAAAGAAGAAGAAAAGAAGAAGAAGAAAAAGAAGAAGAAAAATAAGAAAAGAAGAAGAAGAAGAAAAGAAGAAGAAAAAGAAGAAAAGAAGCAGAAGATGAAAAGAAGAAGAAAAGAAGTAGAAAAAGAAGAAGAAAAAGAAGAAGAAGAAGAAGAAAAAGAAGAAGAAAAATAAGAAAAGAAGAAGAAGAAGAAAAGAAGAAGAAAAAGAAGAAAAGAAGCAGAAGATGAAAAGAAGAAGAAAAGAAGTAGAAAAAGAAGAAGAAGAAGAAGAAGAAGAAAAAGAAGAAGAAAAATAAGAAAAGAAGAAGAAGAAAAGAAGAAGAAAAAGAAGAAAAGAAGCAGAAGGTGAAAAGAAGAAGAAAAGAAGTAGAAAAAGAAGAAGAAAAAGAAGAAGAAGAAGAAGAAGAAAAAGAAGAAGAAAAATAAGAAAAGAAGAAGAAGAAGAAGAAAAGAAGAAGAAAAAGAAGAAAAGAAGCAGAAGATGAAAAGAAGAAGAAAAGAAGTAGAAAAAGAAGAAGAAGAAGAAGAAGAAGAAGAAAAAGAAGGAGAAAAATAAGAAAAGAAGAAGAAGAAGAAGAAAAGAAGAAGAAAAAGAAGAAAAGAAGCAGAAGATGAAAAGAAGCAGAAGAAGAAGAAGTAGAAAAGAAGAAGAAGAAGAAGAAGAAGAAAAGGAGAAGAAGAAGAAGAAGAAAAGAAGAAGAAAAAGAAGAAGAAGAAGAAGAAAAAGAAGAAGAAAAATAAGAAAAGAAGAAGTAGAAGAAAAGAAGAAGAAAAAGAAGAAAAGAAGCAGAAGATGAAAAGAAGAAGAAAAGAAGTAGAAAAAGAAGAAGAAAAAGAAGAAGAAGAAGAAAAAGAAGAAGAAAAATAACAAAAGAAGAAAAGAATAAGAAGAAAAAGAAGAAGAAAAAGAAGAAGAAAAAGAAGAAGAAGAAGAAGAAGAAGAAGAAGAAAAATAACAAAAGAAGAAAAATAACAAAAGAAGAAGAAGAAAAGAAGGAGAAGAAAAATAAGAAGAAAAATAAGAAAAGAAGCAGAAGAAGAAGAAGAAGAAGAAGAAGAAGAAGAAGAAGAAGAAGGTCATTAAGAAAAAGAAGAACGACAGAAAGAAACAAATAATCAATAAGGAAAAGGTTATAGCCCAGTGGTCGCCAACCAGTGGTCCGTGGACCACTGGGGGTCCAAGCAAAGTTGTTGAAGGCCCGCAGAAAAATTGGGACA
>OZ010589.1:15212363-15232363 GCA_963932145.1 Acanthosepion lycidas
GTCCTTTCGGCGGCCGGTTTCGGAGCCGACTTTCGCTCCTGGATCCGACTTTTGTATGTGACCCCCGGTGCGCTGGTGGAAGTGAATGGGGTAAGATCGAAGCCTTTCGTATTGTCTCGCTCCATTCGTCAAGGTTGTCCGCTCTCACCTTTGCTTTACGTTCTTGCGTTGGAACCATTCCTTCGCAAGTTAAAGGCGAATCCGGTCCTGCGCGGAATTTCCCTGCCTGGGGCTTCCACCTCAGCCAGGTATTCTGCCTATGCTGACGACGTTTCGGTTCTTGTGTCGAGGAGAGCCGAGATTGACGAAGTCAGCAAAGAGATCAGTGGGTATGAGATGGTGACGGGGGCAAAGATTAACCGCAATAAGTCTGTTGGCTTGCGGTTGGGTGCGTGGAAGGGAGTTTCACTTATGATTAAATTGTGGGCTGGAAATGTAAGTGACTAGATGGTAGGTCCATATGGTCTCCCAGCATGTCTTAAAGGAGCTGTAAACATAGACTTTATTTCAAGCACACTACCAGACCTAATAGAGCATGTCACTCTGCGAATACAATGAGGTATGTAGTTTATGTATGATAGGGGTGGGCTCTAGCAAATAATCACATTGTTCGCGATGCAGTGGCTGACATCTAGCCTGAAAGATTCTATCTGTGGGACCACCTAAAACAATTGATTTGTGCAGCAGACATAAATAATGCAGAGACGTGTTCTCAACGTGTAATGGGGGCGTGCGAAACCACTCGTCCACATCTAGGATTATTTGAAAGAGCCCGCCAGTCAATGATCCGACGGGTGCATGCAGGTGTAGAAGTAAGTGGAGGACATTTTGAACATTTGTGATGAGTTGCTGTGTTCAAGTACAATGAAGGTCTTTTGAACATATGTTTATATGGACATTTTACCTTGTTTTGGTGTCAGGAACACGCCCCCAATGTTTGTAAAAGTATTTTTATGCACCCTATATATATATATATATATATATATATATATATATTATATATATATATATATATATATAGGTGAATGGGCTGGCCGAGTTCGTGGTGGTTGTTGCCGGCTGTGCTGGGGTGAAGGGTGTTGGTCGTTGCTACGTGTTCTGATGGGGGTCTCTTGCTAAATGAGAGAACTAAAATTATGTCAGGGTGCAAGCATTTAAGTAAATACGTTTAGTTACTTCTGAACCCGGATGAGCGAAATAAAATAATTAAGTTTTTCCCCTCTTTTCCTCACTCACAATTTTTTCTCCTCTTTCTCACAAACCCTCTATCGATCTGTGCGTAATTAAAAACGGTTATTGTACGTATGAAAGAAAATTTACGCTAAGTTGTCACCAATAGTATTTTTCAAAAATGTTTTTAAAAGGGTCTGAAATGTTTCTAAAGTGTTTAGGATGAAAGTTTAATGCATGTAGGGTTTTAACATTCAAAATAGGTACTTATAAGCACATTTAGGGGGAGTATTTGCGGATTCTAACTGTACAAGGTCGATTCTGGTCCGTAACCCATTGTCAATACGGGGGATTCACTGTAAATTTCAGATATACCTACAATATATCTATAATGATTCCTTTTATAATAATTTTTAAGGAAAAATGGCTTACATCAATTAAGTATAAAGTTAGTAGCTAACCCATCTGGTTGCATTAATTTCAAATTGATTCACAGACATGTCGAGTGGGTAGAGGCAAAAACCGGAGACAGTGTCAGTATTTACTAGCAAACCCCCTGCAAATAGATAGATGTGGCACAAGGCCGAATTTTACGTGGGTTTTCCGAGCCCGTAGGCTCGGCCAAAAATGTTCCCTTTGGAACGCGTATACACGGGCTCAGGGCCAGTCTACCTCCCCGAACGAGACTCTGACCCTTCGAGGCTCTGCCGAAGGGTCAGAGTCTCGTTCGGTTTTCTCTCTGCCCGAAGGCAGAGAGTTCGACTGTCTTGCTGAAAATTTTTCGACTAGACAGAGAGTGTCTGTATATGAATCCACCCTATATGCAAAATGTCTGTGCGGCTATACATAAAGTGGTTTGGTGATAGCCCGATGTTGAGATGAGTGGAAATAAATATAATCGTCGCATATATATATATATATATATATATATATATATATATGTGTGTGTGTGCATATATATGTATGCGTGTGTTTGTGTGTGTATATATATATGTGTGTGTATATATATATATATATTAGGTTGGTGCAAAAATAATAATGTAATAATGTCGTTTTTGACGTATTTCTTAACGTTAAAAAACGACATTATTACGTCATTATTTTTGCACCAACCTAACATTTATATATATATATTTATATGTTTATATATATATATATACATACACACACACGCATATATATATGTATGTAAATATATATATGTGTGTGTGTGTACATGCATGCGTGTGTTTGTGTGTGTATATATATATATATGTGAGTGTATATATATATTTATATATATTTATATATATGTATACATATATACATACACATATATATGTGTATATATATATGTGTGTGTGCGCATATACATGTATGTGTGTGTTTGTGCGTGTATATATATGTGCGTATATTTATATATATATATATATATATATTTATATAAATATATGTATATATATCACACACACACACATACATACATATATATATATATATAAATATATATATATATATATATATATATATATATATATATAAACGCATCTACAAGTCCGCCAACATTAATGCACCGTGTTGCACGATGATTTAGTCGGATTAATCTCTCTGAAAAAAATAAAAAATAAAAATAAAGAAAACAAAAACGATAATCGAAAATAACTGTTATGTGGTTTTGATCTTTTGTCAAGAGCGCGTTTATTACCGTGAAAATTGTCGACAAAACAGACGGGATGTGCGTACGCTATTAAGTCAGTCTGTTATTGAGCGGATCACATCAAAACCGGAAGTGATATCCGGGTCAGCTCGTCACGTCAGATGGTTTGTTACCCTGGTAACAAACAAAGGAGACGGTTGCAAATATAAACAAAGTCTTTAATGGACAATAAGAGACGGAAGAGAGAGACAGATCTATCTAGCTATCTAGCTATCTAACTCTGTCTATTCATATCTATCTTTCGTTACATGTGTTATATATATATATATGTGTGTGTGTCTCTATGTGTTAATATCTATCTATATATCTATCTATCTCAATCTGTTCATATCTATCTATTTAGCTCAGTCTGTTCATATCTATCTATCTATCTATCTATCTATCTATCTATCTATCTATTCATATCTATCTTTCGTTACATGTGTGTGTGTTAATATCTATCTGTCTATTTGTTCATATCTATCTATCTATCTATCTATCTTTCGTTATATGTATATATATATATATATATATATATATATATATATATATATATATATATATATGTCTGTGTGTGTTAATACTCTTTGGATTTATATCCTCCTTGGAATCATCCCCACTAATCATCAAGTATTATATATATATATATATATATATACATATACATATATATATATATATATATATGTGTGTGTGTGTGTGTGTTATATATATATATGTGTGTGTGTGTGTGTATATTATATATATATTTAAAATGTGTGTGTGTGTGTGTTAATATCTATCTGTCTATTTGTTCATATCTATCTATCTATCTATCTATCTATCTATCGTTATATGTGTGTGCGTGTGTGTTAATATCTATCTGTCTATTTGTTCATATCTATCTATCTATCTATCTATCGTTATATGTGTGTGCGTGTGTGTTAATATCTATCTGTCTATTTGTTCATATCTATCTATCTATCTATCTATCTATCTATCTATCTATCTATCTATCTATCTATCTATCTATCTCAGTCCTTTTAATATCTATCTATCTATCTATCTATCTATCTATCTATCTATCTATCTATCTATCTATCTATCTATGCCAGTCTCCTTCCTAGTCGTATTAAATTCATTACCGAATGCCCCCCTTTTATATTGCTACAGCGTAGCCCAGAAAACTCTTGCGGTTTTGTTTCCTTCTCTGCTTGTCATTTGTATTCATGTAATTTACACAAACTGTAAAAACAAACCAAAAAAAAAGCAAAAAAAAAAAGCAAAAAAAAAAAAAAAAACCCCAAAAAACAGCAAAACTATTTATGAAAAACTATGTTCTATAAAAAAGCTTCTATTTTCTGAGGAGTCATTCTGTTGTTAAAATAGCGCACGTATTGGGAAGAAATGCTACTATACTTAATCAATGTCATAAAGGACAGCAGGAAGAAATGACTAATTGTCATCTGTAAGAGGAAAGACTGTGTGGTTGTCAGCAAGGGCATATTCCAATATGTGCGTTACTAATTGGGGATGTCAAAATCAAGAATCCGCAGAGATTTAATTATCTGAGAAGTCTTTTATTAAACAATGTGACTAAGAAATCCGAAGATCGATTGAAACAGCCGAAGATGCTTTCCAAAAGCTAAGCAAAATATTAAGAAAAAGAAAAATTTGTTTAGAAAATAAAAAAGAGTAATGAACCTATATGCTTCTGGATAGTTTTCTTACACATGAAGAAGAGACTTAAGACAGCAGAGATGTGGTTCTATAGAAGAATGCTGAGAATAATATTAACTCAACTTGAGAGCAACGTGGAAACAGAAAAGAAGCACCAGAAAAAAAAAAAAATGTAATTTCTGGACGTATAATAAGGAAAAAGGGGTTTGGAGAATTTGACACTCATAAGAAATATTAAAATGAAGACAGGCAGAGGGTAACGGTAAG
This sequence comes from Acanthosepion lycidas, assembly GCA_963932145.1. Taxonomy (NCBI): domain Eukaryota; kingdom Metazoa; phylum Mollusca; class Cephalopoda; order Sepiida; family Sepiidae; genus Acanthosepion; species Acanthosepion lycidas. Next base: position 15,217,135 of record OZ010589.1, read on the forward strand.
GAAATGGATGCTAGAACAGCGATTGGTGGGGATAGAAACTTTTCTTTCAGTTAGAAAGAAAGTTGCGCAGAGCCATGACCGTCTACGTTCTGAAGAATAAAAATTTCATTACATCATCTTTTTTGGGGAGTGGGGGGGGGTCTTTTTTTTCATACCGGTAAAAGGTTTCCAAGAAATATAATTTTCAAAATCTAAAAAAAAAAAAAGAAGAATTTGGAAAATGTATTTGAAAAACGCAAACAAACAAACAAACAAAAAAAACTTCTTTGATTATCAAATCGAAAAGTGGCTTACGGAAAAGTCTGATAATGAAAAATGTCTACCCCACAAAAAAAAAAAAAACGTGTAAATCTACAAGGCTAAAATATAAAAAAATTTAAAACTTATTGAGCAAAAAGTGACTCAGAGATAACACTGAACGCCTAAAAAGTATAAAAGGAGCGGATTAATTAAACGGTTAATTGTGTTAAATAATAGTTTAGACAACTATTATTTTTTAGAGGAAGTATATTACTGCTTGGACTTCCCGAGGTCGACCTTCTAGGTCAGATAGAAGACATAATATACAGAGTCGATTTAGATTGGCTGAGCTAGCATGGGAATGATAGGTAGATAAAGGTGTTTCAGGGTGTTATTTCTTACGCGTCAAGCAATGTAGACGTGTTCACTTTTGTTTCTGAAACGGCTCCCCATTGAGGGGGAACGACCCCCACTGCATTGTTCGTACAGGTCGACGTGAACATTAATGAAAATAGTTAAAATTATCCATGTTTGACGTCCTTTCCTCTCTGGAACCAAAAGCATTTCACGACCCAGTCGGGAGAAGACTTGAGAGGATGAAATATTATTATCGAATTGACGCCGTTGATCAATGACCCCCACCAAAAAAAAACATGAGGCGGCTATATATATATATATATATATATATATATATATATATATATATATAGATATAATAATGGACTCTCCCGTCTGTTTCGACGTATGAGGATCTGACAGCTTAGTTGATTCAGTTATGAAAGTTTGTGCGATAATCTTAAGTGGCATTTAAGACCCGCTAGTGATTTCCAAAGGAGGCCACATATGGAGCAAGTGTGAGGATTGTGAGATGAGATCACTGTTAGATTGGCTGACCTTTTAGATCTTGCCCTCGCTTCTTGAAGATGATTCAGACAAGCAGATTGAAAATTGCTGAGTCCACTAAAACACGTTGATCTCCACTCTACCCGCTCCAAGGCTAAGCGCTCGAGGGTGTTATGTGGTATATTAACTGCTGGCAAGTTGCTTTTCAGCTTGTCTTTGTATCTGTAGCCCTGATCTAACTGGCTGTACATTAGGATCTTGGGTATCCTGTAATCAGACATTCTAAAGACAGGATCAGTATATGTGTGTGTGTGTATATATATATACATATATACATATATATATATACACACACACACACACATATATATATATATATATATATATATATATATATATATATATATATATATATATATATAAATTGACATGCATTTTAGATTTGGGAATTTTTTCACTTTCGCTTTATTGAATCTCAATGTATTGTTTCAAAACTTTTGTTTTATTGCATCTCACTATTTAAACTTTCTAAGAATTGCCGTCGTCTTTGACGACAGGGGTACACTAGTATGTTTATACATACCCAATAGTATGTCTATATAAAAAGAGATTTAAATGTCGTGTTTATATTAAATCAAGAGCATTTAGGAAAAAAGCATTTAAATGGAAGCTGCAAAAAGCTGTGATGCTATGCCGGGTGACCATTTTCCTAAATGCAGGAATTTATATATCGATAGTTGAAACGAACTAAGAAAACGAAGCGGATATATATTTAGCTCTCTTCTAAGAAAAGTACGTGTCTCTGTTAGTGGAAACGCCATCGCATCTCTGGTTAGATACGGGGAAGAAAGCGGAAATGATTTTAACTTTGGAGTTCTTGCCTAATCTACTCAAGATCAGTCGTTTCGATGCACAGGATCATTCATCTGTCACAGTGGGAGCTGCAAAGCGACTCGCGGATTTCTTGTAACTCGGTCAGTGTGAAAAGGGGTTTGAGTAATAGACTGTTGCGTTCTTGGTGAGTTGGGTTAAAAGGGTTGAGAGGAAGAGGAGAAGAGAAGGAAATGGAGCGAGAGAAAGACTAACAGAAAGTAGAATCAAAGGAGGAACGAAAAGAATGCCAATCGATCGGTCGAACGAAAGATGGAACGGACAGGGAACAAAGAAAAGGAAAAGAAAGAAAAAAAAGAAAGAAAGAAAAGGAGCGATGAAGAGAAGGCCAGAGAAAAGAATAGCATTCGAAGGAATGAAAGAATAAAAGAAAGAAAAAGACAGAGAGAAAGAAGAAGGATAATAGAGAAAAAAGAAAAGAAAGAAAGGGTACAGGAAAGAAAATAAAAAAAGAGAAAAAGAAGAAGGATAATAGAGAAAAAAGAAAGAAAGAAAGAAAAAGAAAGTAGAAGGATAATAGAGAAAAAAGAAAAGAAAGAATAAAAGAAAGAAAAAAGAGAGAAAGAAGGATAATAGGGAAAAAAGAAAAGAAAGAAAGAGTAAAAGAAAGAAAGAAAAAGGAAAGAGAAAAAGAAGAAGGATAATAGAGAAAAAAGAAAGAAAAAGAAAGGAGAAGTATAATAGAGAAAAAAGAAAAGAAAGAATAAAAGAAAAAAAAGAAAGAGAGAAAGAAGGATAATAGAGAAAAAAGAAAAGAAAGAGTAAAATAAATAAAGAAAAAAGAAGAGAAAAAGAAGAAGGATAAGAGAGAAAAAAGAAAGAAAGAAAGAAAAAGAAAGAAGGATAATAGAGAAAAAAGAAAAGAAAAGGAAGAAAGAAAGAAAGAAAAAGAAAGAGAAAAAGAAGAAAGATAATAAAGAAAAAGAAAAGAAAGAAAGAAAAAAGAAAGAAAAAAGAAAGAGAATAAGAAGAAGGATAATAGAGAAAAAAGAAAAAGGATGAAAGAAAGGAAAAAGAAAGAGACAAAGTAGAAGACTAATAGAGAAAAAGAAAAAGAAATAAAGAAAGAAAAGGGGAGATAAAGGCAAGGTAGAAAAAAGCATCGCAATGGAAAGAATAAAAAAATGAAAGAAAGAAAAAGAGAAGGTAGAAAGATTATAGAGAAAAAGAAAAGAAAGAATCAAAGAAAGAAAGAAATAAAAGGAGAGATAAAGGGAAAGGTAGAGAAACGAATAACAAACGAAGGAATTAAAGAACGAAAGAAAGAAAAAGAAAGAGAAAAACAAGTAAGATAAGGAAAAAAGGAAAGGAATCGAAAGAAAGAAAAAACAAAGTTAAGAAAGATGAGGAGTAATAGAGAACGAAAAGGAAAAAGAAGAACAATAGAGAAAAAAGAAAAGAAAGAAAGAAAGAAGGAAAAAGAGAAAACGTTTAAGGAAAACAGAACAAATGGAAGAAAAGAAGAAACTAAAAAGAAAGAGAAGGAGAGAATTTGAAGGACAATATTGGAAGGGAAGGAAGAAATAAAAGAAATAGAAAGAGAATTAAATAGAAAGAAAGAAAAAATGAAGAAGGCAAAAGGTTGAAAAACGAAGAAAACGATGAAAGAAAGAGTGAAAGAAAAAGGTGAAGGATGATTGAAAAGAGTGGAGTAAACGACAAAGGAAAATGAAAGAAAAAATATTTTCAATAGAAAAAGAAGAGAAAGAAACAAAGAAAAACAAGAAAAAGGCGGGAAGAAAGAAGAATTTAAAGAATGAATTTGAAGCAAAATCGGGAAAATGAAAGTAAGAAAGACAAAAATGTTGAAGAATAATGGAAAGAAAATGAAGACAATAAAAGAAAGAATAATAAAAAAATTGTAGATAATAGAGAGAAAGAAAGACAAGAAAACAATGAAGGAAAGAAAAGAAAATGTTAAAAAGGGAGAAAGATTTTGAAGAATAAAAGGGAAAAAAGAAGGAAACAATAAAATTAAGAAATAAATAAAGAAACAAGAGAATAAAGTTGAAAGATAATAGGGAGAAAGAGAAAGAAAGAAAAAGAAAGGAAAAAGAAAGAAAGAAAAAAGAAAGAAAGAAAAAGAAGGAAAGAAAAAGAAAGGAAAAAGAAAGAAAGAAAAAAAGAAAGGAAAAAGAAAGGGAGAAAAAAGAAAGAAAAAGAAAGAAAGAAAAAGAAAGGAAAAAGAAAGAAAGAAAAAAAGAAAGGAAAAAGAAAGGGAGAAAAAAGAAAGGAAAAAGATAGAAAAAAGAAAGAAAAAAGAAAAAAAGAAAAAAAAGAAAGAAAAAAAGAAAGGAAAAAAGGAAAGAAAAAAGAAAGGAAAAAGAAAGAAAAAAAGAAAGTAAAAAGAAAGAAAAAAGAAAAGAAAAGGAAAGAAAAAAAAGAAAGGAAAAAGAAAAAAGGAAAAAAGGAAGTAAAAAGAAAGAAAAAAGAAAGAAAAAAGAAAGAAAAAAGAAAAGTAAAAGAAAGAAGGGGAAAAAGAAAGAAAAAAGAAAGGAAAAAGAAAGAAAGAAAAAAGAAAGGTAAAAGAAAGAAGAAAAAAAGAAAGGAAAAAGAAAGAAAGAAAAAGAAAGGAAAAAAAGAAAGAAAAAAGAAAGGCAAAAGAAAGAAAGAAAGAAAGAAAGAAAAAGAAAGGAAAAAGAAAGAAAGAAAGAAAAAGAAAGGAAAAAGAAAGAAATAAAAGTAAGAAGAAAGAAAGAAAAAGAAAGGAAAAAGAAAGAAAGAAAGTAAGAAGAAAGAAAGAAAAAAAGAAAGGAAAAAGAAAGACTATAAGAGTGAAAAATAAAAGAAGTTAAATAGAAATGTGAGAAGGATGAAAGAGAGACAAGAGAGGTAAAAATTGACAATAAACGAAATACAAAAAGAAAGGAAGAACTGAATGAAAAAGGAAATTGAGAAAGAGAAGGGAGAAAAAATGAAAGAAAGAGAAACAAATAAATAAATAGAAAAAGAGAGAAATATAGAAATAAATAAATTGAAAAAGAGGGGTACACGGGAGATGAATGAAGGAAAAGGAAATGAAATCCAAAAGAAAGATAGAGAGAAAGAGAGAAATAAGAAAAGGAAAAAGGTAAAAAATATATTTAAAAAGACAAAGGTATAAAGAAATTGAAAAAGAAGAAAACTAAAGAAAAAATGTAAAAAAAAAGAGTGAGAAGAAAGAAAAAATAAAGATGTAAAAGAACAAGAAACAAAGAATGAAAAAGAAAATCCGAAAGAGTGGTTGGAAAAAAAATAGAAATAAAAAGAAGGAACGAAAAAGACAAAGACTTGAAAAAAAAAAGAAACGGAACAAGAAAACAATGAAAAAGCAAAGAAAAAAAAGGGAAGGAAACCAGAAATGGAAAAGAAATAAAGAAAAAAAAGGAAAAGAATAAAGGAATGAAAAAGCGGAAACGAAAGAAATAAAAGTACTGAAAATAAAAGAAGAAAGAGTAATGAGGAAGGAAATGATAAATGGGAGAAGATAGAAGAATGAAAAATAAGAAGAAGGAAAATAAAGGTAAAAGAAAGAAAATGGCTAAAACAAAAATGAAAATGAACGAGCGAAGAAAAGGAATAAAAAAAAGAAAACGAGAAGGATAAATAAAGAGTAAAAAGAGGGCAAGAAAGAAAGAAAATGAGAAGGATAAATAGAGAGTAAAAAGAGAGCAAGAAAGAAAGAAAACGAGAAGGATAAATAGAGGGTAAAAAGAGAGCAAGAAAGAAAACGAGAAGGATAAATAGACAGTAAAATGAGGGCAAGAAAGAAAGAAAACGAGAAGGATAAATAGAGGGTAAAAAGAGAGCAAGAAAGAAGAAAGTGAAAGAAAGAAAGAAAGGAAATGAATAAATGAAAGAAAGAAAGAAAAAAGGAAACGAAAGAAAGAAAGGAAATGAAAGAAAGAAGGGAAATGAAAGAAAGAAAGGAAGGAAGCGAAAGAAAGAAAGGAAATGAAATAAAGAAAGAAAATGAAAGAAAGATAGAAAGAAAGGAAATGAATAAATGAAAGAAAGAAAGCGAGAAAGCAAACTAAAGAAAGAAAAAAGGGAACGAAAGAAAGAAAGAAAGAAAAAAGGGAACGAAAGAAAGAAAGAAAAAAGGAAATGAAACAAAGAAAGAAAATAAAAGAGTGGAATAAAGAATATAAGCAGAAATAAAAAGAGAAACGAAAGAGAGAAAGAATGAGTAGGAGGGTAATGCAAAAAAAAAAAGATAATGAAAGAAAGAAAGAGGAAGAGAAAGAAAAGAACGAAAAAATATGGAAGAGAAGAATGAACAAGAATAGAAGAAAAAGATAATGAAATATAATGAGTAAATGAGGAAGAGAAAAATAATAAAACAAGAAACGAAAGTGGGCTGTTATAAACGAAGAAATGAAAAAGGAAGATAAGAAAGAAGAAAAAGACCAAGAAAAAAAGAGAAATAGGAAATAAGAACAAAGAAAATTCAAGAAATTAGATGAGTGAAAAAAGAAAAACAAAAAATAAAAACAAACAAGAGACAAAAAAAAAAAATAAGTGAATACAGTTTCACTTAAAAAAAAAGAAAAGAAAAGAAAAGAAAACAATAATATAAAAGTATGGAAGCCGGTAATGGGATGTGGTAAAAAAAAAACGAGGAATGAAAAACTATGCGAAAAATGAATTTAAATAGAGAAACACAGAAAGAAAAATACATGAAGAGAAAACAAAATGAAAAAAAAAAAGTAAACTTGATAAAAAAAAAACACTGAAGACGACGCGAAAACGAAAACCCCTAAGTAACATAAGAAGAAAGAAATAAACTAAAACGCAAACAAGCAAAGTAAATGAAAGTGAAAGTGAAAGTGAAAGTGAAAGTAAAACTGAAATAAATGAAACTGAAAGTGAATGTATGCGAAAGATCACATCTCAACGTCGGAGAAAGAAGGTATAGGTCAAAGAAAGAAAGAATAAGAAAGAGAAAGACACGCACACGCACACACACACACACACACACACACACACACACACACACACACATATATATATATATATATATAGAAAGAGAGAGAGAGAGACAAATAGTGAGTGTGTGAAAAGAGAGGGTAATTTTTCGATACCGGAAGTAAATATTTCTTGCTTCGAGGAAGAATTTTATGCGCCCCGTTCTTTAGTTCCTGTAAGTATGCAAGTGTTCCATTAGGAACAGTCGGAGACCTATCCACTATCGATTCTCGTTCTAGCCAAGTATTTGCCGCGCAAATAAAGCCTCCATTTAACCCTTTCTCGCCGTTACGTACGTCGGCATCTCACACTTCCGTCCATTCCTACGCGCCACCGCTAATTACACAACCGCACTTCTTGTCATCGCCCATTTTATGCACTTCAGCAACGCTTTGAACTCCACAAGCTTTTACAACAGATTAATTTGGGCCAATACTTGTAACTATTTAAAAAACTCTTCGATAAAGAACAAAAAAAAAAAAAAAAATGCAGCAACGAATGTTTGTTTAATCCAGTGGTTCTCAACCATTTTTGAAACATGCCCCATTTTGGTATTTCTAAAATTCTTATCCTACTGTAATATTTATTTCTTACATATTCAAATTTTTACTGCAATTCACGTGAAGCAAGCTTAAAAGGCCATTGGTCTCTGAACAAGCCTCCAAAGACTATGGCGTCCATGAAAGAGAAAATTAAAAAAAAACAAACAAACAAAAAGACATTTAAATAAATATAATTTCAAAACATATCATAGAGAACTGAATGGTAGAAATATAAAATATTTGAGTGAAATTTTATTTTGCAATATATAAGGTTGGTGAAAAAATAATGACGTAATAATGTCGTTTTTTGACGTACTTTTTAACGTCAAAAAACGACATTATTACGTCATTATTTTTGCACCAACCTACTACATTGATCATTTTAATCGTGAATTAATAATGCAAAATGAAATTTGAGCTCACTACAAAACAATTCACTGTTAATAACTCAGTTCTCGAATTGCCCCCTTATTCTGTTGGTATATAGTTATTCTGAAGGGCGCACATCCTACACATACCCCACCAAAATATTACCATGCTCCGCAAGTGCCCCATGTTGGAAATCATTGGTTTAATCTTATTAGATTAATTAACATTTCCAAGCGTTTTTAATAAATAAAAAATATTCGTTACATCAGAAATCAATATATTTTCTCTCGTGTCTACATCAGTCAGTCATTAATTAGCCATGCATGATACACGCTTAGGCGATCATGTATCTTCCGATACATGATTGTCAACGCAGTTTTTTTCCCCGAAGTAGATTTCATTTATTTTTTGCGGTAGATCATTTGCCATCCAAGGCTATAGAACCCGGTGTGTTTTGCTATTTACCAATAGCTTGGGTGAGAAGAAGAGGATTCATACCTTTCTCAATTAAATGTATTCAATTGGAAAATCGGTCAGTCAGTTATGTGCTATGCGTGATACACGAGTAGGCGATCATTTATCTTTCGATACATGACTGATGAGGCAGATTTTTTTCCCGTAGTAGATTGCTATTTCTTTTTGCAGTAGACCAGTTACCATCCAATGCTACAGAAGCCGGTCTGTACTGCTATTTACCCATAGCTGGAGGGAGAAGAAGAGGATTCATACCTTTCCCAAGGATATTAGCATGTAAGTGTATGTAAATGGATTCGATTGGAATTCGAACTCGGCTCTCTAATTCATCAATTCGAGCCACTATCCATTACTCCACCATAACTACTCTTCTATTAGTTTATTTAAAATATTTTCAACATTTGTTGATTATTACATTCAATTAAATTCTTCGTTACATACATCCTTGTGCAAATTAATTGAAACAACGGCTTTAGTTTACTTTCTTCACCATATGGTCAGTTTTAGACCCTCTGAAATGACAAAGTGCAATCTATTTCTATTTTTTTTCAGATTAGGTCATTTGCAGTGGTGTGCAGTAATATGAATCTATTTTTGGTGTGTATGATGAAATTTGTTTGGCCTTGAAAAATATTGCGTTATTCGTGATTGGGTCAGATTTTTGCCACGCCCAGACACTATTGTCTCGACTGTTGATTAGTTGTCTTACGACAATTGTCTGCGATGGACATTACTCTAACGAAGCGTACGACAATTATAACGCTACCCGAACACACTGGCAAGCCATACCAGTGAGCAAATCAAAGTACTATCGACTGGCTCGGAAGCACTCTTTATTTAAATCCAATCGAAAATCTGTGGTCAATCTGCAAGGAACGACTTCGTAGAATGAACGTATTCGGCGGATAAACCTACCTTAAATTCATAAAACAGACAACGCCGAACGAGCTGCTTCGGCACTATCCTGTTTTCTCGCCGCTGCTCGAACTGTTGCCCATGTATATTGGCCACCCACTTGCATTGATCAAGAGTAATGCTCCAGCCCTCTACCGCCTTCCCGGCATGAGTGAAAGAAAAAGACAAACACGCGAGAAAAGAAACAGCATGCGATAGATAGATATGAACAGAATGAGATAGATAGATAGATAGATAGATAGATAGATAGATGAAGCAAGTTTAGATAGATATTAAAAATATATATGGACAGTGATATGAATAGATACATAGAAAGATAAATAAAACCGGTTGATAGATATTAAAATATATAAGAACAGTGATATGAATAGATAGATAGACAGATAAAACAGGTTGAGATAGATATTAAAATATATAAGGACAGTTATATGAATAGATAGATAAATAGATAGATAGCCATGAAGAAATGTGCTCCCGAACTGGCTCCTGTTCTCTCAAGACTGTATAATAAATGCCTCGCTGCCTCCTGCTTTCCTATATGCTGGAAGTCATCGTCTTTTGATCCAGTTTCATATATATATATATATATATATATATATATATATATATATATATATATATATATATATATATGCTCTTGTGGCAAAATCCGTTGGGTTATGAGTACTTGGATGAGTATCACCACGGAATTTGTGAGTAGTGGTACTATAACGTGTCTCGTCAGTTTCTTCGTTATCGAGGGCTCTTGGTACAGTTGGTATGACGCATGCGTTATGCGGGTTCTCTTGATGATTCTTCTTTACGCGATGAATTACTATATATATATATATATATATATATATATATATATATATATATATATAAACCTGCATAAAATATTAATGGTCAGAGTTGAATCAGACCAGGAAATTAAGTATTAAAACATGCCCTATACGTGTAAAAAAAATAAAATAAAAGTAAAAATAACATGTAGATCTTTCTTTCTTTCTTTCTTTCTTTCTTTCTTTCTTTCATTCTTTCTTTTTTTCTTTCTTTCTTTCGTTTATTTATTATTTTCTTTCTTTTCCATTTTTGTCTTTCTTTCTTTTATTATTCTTTTGTTTTTCTTTTTTTCTCGTTTTTTATTTCTTCGTTTTGTTATTTCTAAACTTTCGTTCATTTTTCTTTTGCGTCTTTTTTATTTTCATTCTTTGTTTTTTTTCTTTATTCGTTATTTTCTTCTCTCTTTTTCTTTCTTTCCTTTTTCTTCCTCTTCTTCTCTTTTGTCTTTATTTTATTATTTCTTTTTCTTTGTTGTTGTTCTCTCGTTTATTTCTTGTTTTTCCTTTTATTGTTTCTCTTTCTTTTCATTCTTTGTTCGTCCTTTTTCTTTTTTCTTTCTTTCTTTGTCTTTCTTTCTTTCTTAATTTTATTATTTCTCTTTCATCAATTTTTATTTTCTCCTTTTCTCTCTCTCTTTCTTTCTTTCTTTCTTTCTTTTTTCTATTTACGTTCTTCTTCTTCTCTCTCATTCCTATTTTTTATTATTTCACTTTCTTTCATACTTTTTCTTCTCTCCCCCTCTCTCTCTTTCTTTCTTTCTTATTTATTTACATAGGTATATACGATAGATACTATGACTCTACATACATATTGATATCAGTCACTAACAGAATCAGTCCAAGCGTTTATGATATTCCTTTAGCTATCTTGTAGAATAGGCTGTAGCACAGTGAGAAGCTTACTCATCTCGCATTCAAGTGACATTAAATTCGTTCCTCTTGCACTGAATTTGACACGCTTTTCATTTTTAATTGTAAATCATAATAGCTTACTTTAGACGAAACAAAATTTAGTGAAATCCTGTCTGTTATATACGATTACCGCCATTAGTTAAGACATGTGTTACTTTCATTTTGCATTTATTCTATCGACAAAATTTGTCTGCAAAATATCAATACAAGTGAGAAAAAGAATGCAGGCCATCGTTCATATTTAATTGCGAGTGAAAACACCGTAAACTGCGCAGACGAAGTTATATTGAATGGCAAGCGCGCCAGAAAATTATATTTACGCATCAAACAGAGTTTCACGCATGCGCACGTCCGCCATTTCTTTCCACATAGGTGGTCTTCCATGATAAATGTAATTCGGCGTCGATCTTTAGTTAAAATAAAGAGAAGAGGATTTTATTTCGTTCATAGATAAAAAAAAAAGAGGTTAAGCAGTACATCAAGAAGAAAATTATTGCTTCCTCGGAAGAAGTGTCAGAATTAATCTTAGATATTATCATAATAGAGAATGATGTATACGAACTTCCGCGTAGCTATAAGTGTATAAATACATAAACGTACACGAACATATATATATATATATATATATATATATATATATATATATATACAGAGAGAGAGAGAGAGAGAGAGAGAGAGAGAGAGAGAGAGAGAGAGAGAGAGAGAGAGTTTGATTTTCTGAGCGTAGGTTAGATTTAGCACAACGGACATTGAGGATAGACCTCACTATTCGTCCGTAATTAATCAAGCGAGGTAGATAGATACGAACAGCTAGATAGATAGATAAGGGAAGATATCTTGATATATACATGCGATGATAGATAGATAGATAGATAGATAGATAGATAGATAGAAAAAAATCTAGATGTGTATATACTATGAGAGATAGATAATTAGATAGATACTGTGGTGGTCTGGTTCCTTGTACCAGGGTGATAGTCCAAGGTAGAACCGATAAAGAAGAACTCGAACACAGGTATGGAATCACATAGATATATTACAAACAGGAATATATACAGAGAAGTAGAAGTCTTAGTATGAACAATCAGGTTTAGTAGAGAGAACAATTTAGTCTCGATCAGTATCACTATTCCAATGTCTTGCAGTAATTGTCTGATCGGACTGCCTCTGACCCGACTCTTGACTCGGCTTGAACTACCGACTCACTTGAACTACTGACGATATTCAGTCACCCTACTCCTACTGGGGCATCATGTGGCACAAGGCCGGTTATTTAATGTGGGATCTCCGAGCCCGTGGGCTCGGCCCAGATATATTCCCATTGAACCCGTATAAACGGGTTCAGGGCCGGTTTACCTCCCCGGAAGAGAATCCGCCCTTCGGCGTAGCCTCCTTCGGGTTCCTCCCCGCCCGAAGGCAGAGAGTTCGACCGAACAGCCGGTCAAGACTTGAACTACTGACTATATTTAGTCACTCCCCCACGTGGGTATCATGTGGCACAAGGCCAGTTTAACGTGGGATCTCCGAGCCCGTGGGCTCGGCCAAAAATATGTCTATTGACCCCGTATACATTAAATAACCGGCTTGTGCCACATGATGCCCCCAGTAGGAGTAGGGTGACTGAATATCGTCAGTAGTTCAAGTGAGTCGGTAGTTCAAGCCGAAGTCAAGAGTCGGGTCAGAGGCAGTCCGATCAGACAATTACTGCAAGACATTGGAATAGTGATACTGATCGGAATGCATTATACACATCTAGATTTTTTTCTATCTATCTATCTATCTATCTATCGAATAGTGAGGTCTATCCCTCAATGTCCGTTGTGCTAAATCTAACCTACGCAGAAAATAGGTAGATATCTGGATATGTACATACGATGAGCGATAGACAGACAGAAAAAAAGGTAGATATCTAGATATATACATACTATGAGATAGATTGATAAATAGATAAAGTCAAATATTTAGATATGAACATACAATGATAGATAAATAGATAGAAAAAAGGCAGATATCAAGATATGTATATACTATGAAAGATAGATAGATGGCTAGATAGATAGAAAAAAAGTAGATACCAAGATATGTACGTACTATGAGAGACAGAAAAAAAGAAGAAATTTAGATATATACATACTATAGAGATAGATAGATAGATGTCTAGATAGATAGCAAAAAGATAGATATCTAGATATGTACATACTATGACAGAGGCTTCCCCAATCGCTGTGATCTGAACTTCTTCAAGTCAATTGTCCATTGTTATATATCCTGCATATCCTCATGATATTCACCTGTGACTTACTTTTTTTGCGCCCTTTATTTTGTTCGGTCGATGTATCGCGGACATTCCCGACTCTCCCACGCCAACCATCACGCTCCTGCAAGGTCGGAAGGTCATTTGGTTAGGCATTCTGTGTCATATGTCGTCGATATAGATAGTTACTTGGTGATTAACCTCTCTTGCTCTATGGCTAGGTATCCAGATTAGTAGATCCCTTACGAGTTCTTCTTTTGCTCGCTAGCAGTGTCAAGGCACATTCTGTATTCACATAAGATTGTAGAAATAACAGGTATAGGTCCATAGAGCTGTGATTTAGTTGGATGTTGTCTCCAAGAGATGTTAAGTATAGATTTCAGCATCCGAGTGTAGGTTCCATCAAGCTTAGGCTCTAGGGTTTTAGTTAATGTCCAGACATTGGCACCATCCATTAACACCGTCGCTACGGTGGCTCGAAAGAATCTCTGTTTGAGGTTTTTTGATAGATCAGATTTCAAGGTGGCATCCATTTTATCCAAGGCGGCCCAGGTTTAGCTATGCGAATTTTCACATCCTTTTATTGCTATGCTTGGGGTGAACTGATTTAAAAAAAGAAAGAAAATTCCTAAAACAATTTTTAAAATTAGAAATATACAGACAGCTTTCAGACGTTATCACAAAACACAGGCATCGATAGCTGAAAATATCCATCCGTAAGAAAGATATCTAGTTTATTAATCTTTTTATTATTATTATTATTATTATTATTATTATTATTATTATTATTATTATTATTATTATCATCGTCATTGTATTTTCATTTCTGCTATGAGCACACGAACCTACCAAGTCTGCGGGAAGACCTAAGGTAAGTAGTGATGTGTTATGGCTACAGTTCATGATTTGTTTTTCTAGCTCCCATACAATCACTAGCGTTACAGAGACAAAGTTCCTAGTATGAGGGTTGTACTTATAAGGACAATTTTCTAGTTCTTTTAAGCTTGGATTTCCAAGGAATCTTTCAATGTGTTCTTGTGTTCCTTTTTTATCATTCCAAGCGCACCCACTATGACTGGTATTATTCTTGTTTGTAATTTACACATTATTTCTATTTCGACTTCCATGTTATATCATAGTTTTATATAAATATTAAATTTATGTATACACTCGTAATTATAACTTTAAAGAAATTGGTCCATATAGAAATATAAAAAGAAAATGTGTATGTTTAAGATATATATATATATATATATATATATATATATATATATATATAAGCACACACAAATATATATATATATATATATATGTATATATATATGAATGCGTATGTATGTGTGGGTAGTAACGCTTCATTTTGTTGTAATCGTTGATTGCTTGGATATAACTGAAAATTGCTTATGGGTAACAGACAGAATGAAATTAAAAATTTAATAATTCAAACAGGTGCTCGACTGTCGACAAAAAGAAAAAAATAGAGGATGGTAGGAACACATCGTGTACATATTTGCTAAAAAGATTCGTACACAAATACATTGTCAGACCCTCTCATAACAGTCAAATTTTTCATAATAAAATTGCTCTAATTGACACTAATCGGAATATTGTCAAGATATGCTTATAATATCTGCCTATTCTAAAAAAAAAAAAATACTGGCTGAGTCATAAGCAACTTCCTTTCCTGTGACCCATTTGCAATGTCGATTGTATCATTCTAGCTGCTAATCATACGTGGCAGTTAAGTGTAGCGTCCTGGGTATGACGATAAACTACTTCCGGCAGCAAGACCTCTGATTGAGAAGTTTTGAGGACCATGGAACCACCTCTTAATTACCCTTGTTCTCACGTCCACCTTGACTCGGCGTGATAACACCTGGTAGGGTTTCAGCTGGGGGCAAATAGTTAACCCTTATGTTGAGGATAAAGCCCTATGAAAATATATAAAATAAATATTATAAAAATACCAGCAAAACATTTTCATAGTAAAAAAAAAAAAAAATGCCAGCAATACATTTTTT
>OZ010589.1:15237363-15292363 GCA_963932145.1 Acanthosepion lycidas
TGAGAGTAGAAGATGAGATGCGCTTTCGTTGTGAGAGAAGACGACACACGCTTTCGTTGTGAGAGTAGAAGATGAGATGCCTTTTCGTTGTGAGAGGGGAAGACGACACACGCTTTCGTTGTGAGAGTAGAAAACTACACACGCTTTCGTTGTGAGAGTAGAAAACTACACACGCTTTCGTTGTGAGAGTAGAAGACGACACGCGTTTTCGTTGTGAGAGTTGAAAACTACACACGCTTTCGTTGTGAGAGTAGAAGACGACACGCGCTTTCGTTGTGAGAGTACAAGACGACACATGCTTTCGCTGTGAGCGTAGAAGATGACACGCGTTTTCATTTTGAGAGAAGACGACATGCGCTTTCATTTTGAGAATAGAAGACGACACAGGCTTTCGTGGTGAGACTAGAAGAATACACGCTATTTCGTGGTGAATATAGAAGACTACACGCGCTTTTGTGTTGAGATTTAATAGCAGATCAGACTGGGTCCTGTAGCCTTTCTTGGTAACCATTTTGCCGCAGAACGACCCAGCAGTCTGCTCTAGGAAAATCTTATGACTATTTAGTCATGATTCGAAAGAGACTTGATCGCCAGAGAGAATATCACGTATGGCACTTAACTGACTGACAAGCTCGTGTTATTGATTTAGTTCTCGATTTTCGCGTCTACTTGCATAATCCTAACAGCAATATTTAATTTAAATGAACGTATTTTGAATTACTTTGAACTTTCTCCGGTAGTATCAAAATCATATTAAGCTCATGCTCCAGGGTATGAGTCCCTCTAGGCCGTACTTCTTATTTGGGTGGAGGCTGGTTGTCATTATCCGGCGCTTGAGGTATCTCCAAATGGGGAAGTGCCGAGGGGACTTAAGCAGTTTTTTTCCCACTGTATTGCCGTTAAACACATCGACCTTCCGTCACATTCGGTAAAGACCTGGGCGCACTGTGAAATCTCTATATTTACTAGATATAATCTACCGGCCTGTGTAATTGTGAGTCTTAAAGGAATTGTGCTTTCGGGAAGTGTTCAAACCTGCATTCACCTTCATAAGGTTTTACCACCATCTGGATCGATCAGATTTATACCGCTCAGCTATAGAAAACATTAATAGCCGAGAAAGGACAATTACCCCCCCCCACTTTTTTTTAAGGAATAACCATCTCTTGTTTGCTTCCCAGGAAGCCTATATCTAACAATTTTATAATACTGATATTTCTAAGGAATTAGTGAATTTTATTTATAATCTCTATCTATAAAAGGCAGGATGTGTGTGTGTGTGTGTGTGTGTGTGTGTGTCTAACGTATGCACGGCTGCAATTTTCGACGGATTTGCACCAAAATTTACATGCACATGCTCAAAGTTAGCGGGAAGGCCAAGACCGACTTTGCCATTTCCCAACTCACATCGATAGTGGAAATAATCGATTTTTTCATGCTTCTACGGCAGTTTTCATGTAGTTTTCGGCCATTTTGTACTGGCCAGAGTGAGAACCTATAGTTGGCTACCACAAATAGGCAGGAAGATTCTATTGGCCAGCGTGAGAGCCAACAGCTGACTGACACGAATGTTAACTAGCATGCTAGCTTGCAAAAAAAATCGATAGCTGCATTCGTCACAAGTGGGAAAAATTTAAATCTGCATGGCACTTTACTCCAATTGGCTCATTAGATTGCTTAAACTCAACGTTGATTCTGATTCCGCAGAACTGTGTTAAGTGTGTGAAAAAGTATTTGTTGTTAATATTCTTTTTTCATTCGGTTTTTCCAGTTACGAGTCCTTTTTTAAAGCTGACCGTTTTGTGTTCATTTTGTTTAGTTCTTTTATCGTAACAGATTTAATGTTTAGTATAGAGCTTAGAAAAAATTCAGTGTGAGATAGGCAAGAAGTAAGGCATGTAGCAACATCAGCACGGCAAAGGTACTCGTTTAAAGGCAAGGAAGGGCAAAAATATTTTAAGTCAAGCGATAGCGATTGCTGTATGAGTCATACGATTTTTGAATCAAGCACGGGCAGCGCTGGGCCATGCTGCTAGTCTGATAATATTTCTTTAAACGGGATATTTAGTAGACAAAGGTGTTTGAGGAGTTTTCTTTAAACAGTGTGGGTTTATAAAGATTTATTTTAAGAAAATACCATGTTCATTTGGGAAGGAATCGATAAGGGCTCTTCACAGATTCCTTTTTAATTATTATCTGTGAACTGGCATCCCTTCTAGGGAAGATCACTTACTGGAAGGTGTTAACGCCTGCGGTAAATTATGAACTACCAGGACTTATTTCCCGCCATTTATTACTATCTCCAGCAGTATCTGTTAATCCATCATTGGTTGTTGGCCACAGAATGATGCTATCGCTCCATCCCGATTTTGGTTATCCCAACTTCTTTCACGTCCTGGGTATGACGATAAACTACACCCGGCAGCAAAACCTGTGATCGTGAAGTTTTGATGAGCGTTCAACTACTTCTTAATTGCTGTTGTTTCAAGGTCCACCCTGATCCGGGGTGTTAGTACTTATTAGGATCCCAGTTATGGAAAAATAGTCAAAACGCAATAGGGTCCTAAACACTATGAAAGTATAGACATAGGTTTTTATAATAAAAATTCCAGTAATACATTAAAAAAATATTACAAGTCAAATATTTTTGGGACAAAATTTACAATCTCCTCACAGATGAAGAAGAGACTTGAAACAACAGAAACAAAGAAAAGAGTACTGAACTGTTACGTAATATCTGTCCTCCTATATGGCAGTGAATGCTGGACAATCTCCTCACAGATGAAGAAGAGACTTTACGCAACAGAAACAAAGAAGAGGACTGAACTGTTACGTAATATCAGTCCTTTTATATGGCAGTGAAGGCTGAACAATCTCCTCACAGATGAAGAAGAGACTTCAAGCAACAGAAACAAAGAAAAGAGTATTGAAATGTTACGTAATATCAGTCCTCCTATATGGCAGTGAATGTTGGACAATCTCTTCATAGATGAAGATGAGCCTTGAAGCAACAGAAACAAAGAAAAGTGTACTGAACTGTTACGTAATATCAGTCCTCATATATGGCAGTGAATGCTGGACAATCTTCTCACAGATGAAGAAGAGACTTGAAGCAACAGAAAACAAAGAAAAGAGTACTGAACTGTTACGTAATATCAGTCCTCCTATATGGCAGTGAATGCTGGACAATCTCCTCACAGAGGAAGAAGAGACTTGAAGCAACAGAAACAAAGAAGAGTACTGAACTGTTACGTAATATCAGTTCTCCTATATGACAGTGAATGCTGGACAATCTCCTCACAGATGAAGAAGAGACTTGAAGCAACAGAAACAAAGAAAAGGGTACTGAATCCTCCTATATGGCATTGAATGTTAGACAATCTCTTCATAGATGAAGATGAGCCTTGAAGATATAAAAACAAAGAAAAGTGTACTGATCTTTTAAAGAAAGCTTTCATAAAATTCACTCGAAATCAGAAGTGACTGCTCGATCAATGATCGTCGAATATTTCCCCATACACAAACAACTAATAATAACAGATTGTACAATTTTCTTCCAGGTCATTGGCTAAGGAGTGAAGAAAAGCTTACCTCGCGTAAAACTGTCTGGCCTGTCAATTTAGACCTAATGTTTCCTCAATAGGAAACATTTAGTTTTTACATAATCATTAGAGATGAAGAAAACAGCTACACTTTTATCCTACCCCAGAGTTTGAAGAAAAGCCTAATTCGGGTACCACAGGTTGCTCGATCAATGAATACCGAATGTGACCTTATTAGAAACTGGTTATATTATAATATCGTAACTAATAGAGTTGAGGAGAACAATTTGATCCCAACCCGATGGCCAGAGGTTTGGAGAAAAGCTTAATTTGATTAACACTGCCGTCCCGGTCAATGAATGCTGAATGTTTTCCTGTAAGGAAATGGATAATAGTACCATTACTACTTGATATAAGGAGAGCAGATACTACACTTTGATCCAACCTCGATGACCATAGATTGAAGAAAAGCGTAACTCGATTAGCATTGGCTGCTCGGTCAGTCAATATTGTGTGTTTTCACATGTTTAACATTTGAAATTAGAAAGAGTCGAGGAAACGAAAACCTTCGCCATGGATAAGAATTCAGGATTTTCCATCTGCTAAACTGGCTTCCGTTTACGGCACGAGAGTTCAGTTTAATCTCCTATTTAATCCCTAGCTGAGGGATTTATGCTTTTCCGAAAGGGATATTTTGTGTGAAAATTCAACCCACGTAACTGAGCTGGTATTTCAATTCTATTTTCCGCATCGGTAACAAGGTACGTTAGTTGCATACGATGTAATTTTCCTGAAAAGTCAGTAGTTGCAAATAACAACAACAACAACAACAACAACAACAATAATAGTAATAACAACAACAACAATAATAGTAACAATAATAATAATATCAATAATAATAACAATAATAATAACAATAGTAATAATAATAATAAAAATAATAATAATAACAATAATAATTATAATAACAATAATAATAACAATATTCATAAGAATACAAATAATAACAATAGTAATAAAAATAATAATAATAATAACAATAAGAAGAAGAATATTAATAACAATACTAATACTAACAATAGTAATAATAATAAAAATAATAATAATGATAATAATAATAATAGTAATACTAATAACAATAATAATAACAACAATAATAATAATAACAATAATAATTATAACAATAATAATAATAATGATACTAATGATAACAACAATAATAATAACAATAATAATGACAATAATAATAATGATAATAACAATAATAGTAATAACAATACTAATAATAACAATAGTAATAATAATGATAATAATAATAAGAATAACAATTATGATAATAATAGCAACGATAATAACAATAATAATAACAACAATAATAATAATAATAATAATAACATCAGGTAGAACAAAAAACTAGAATATTCATTTTGTTATGACTCACTAATTCAATGATATGAACTTGTGAAGCCATGAATAGTTTGAGACGTCAATTTAAACAAAGAGAAACAAAATGACGTCAGATGGAAGAAACATGAGGATAATAAGAAAATTCGATTATACCAATTTTGATTCGGAAACAAAAGACAAAGCATTGACTTAAAATATCTTAAAATGCACAATTGTATTTAGGGAAAATAATTTTTTTTTTTTTTTAAAATAAAAACATCCAAATTTGAGGAGAATTTAATCGAATGTTCAGAAACTCAAATATCATCACTAGCAAATAGTAAAAAGAAAATCAAAAATACAAAAATGGATATATCGTTTGACTAGCAAGGTGGCATAGAATTGTCTCGGATAGAGTGGATATCTCATTTTCTTTTTATATTTCAGAGTTGCTTGAATTATGAACAACTTAAAAAAAAAACAAAAACGCGTCGCTGTATGATTGCACGTGAGAGATAAATTGTGTTCTAGTTCGGTCTTATTAGAAATCACGTATTTTGAAGCTCCCAAGAAAAGAAAAGAAAAGAAAAGAAAAGAAAATAAACAAAACACAAAAAACGACAGCACTTTAAGCGATAACAGAAACTTACGTTTAATTGTCAGATCATTCGAAAAGTACTGCTGTTACCGCTTTCTGACATTTGTAAAGCCAAATATTGTCTTGGTTTTATCTTGCCAGTGTTTTTCTTTCTCGTATCCTCTGATATCGGCTCGGTGGAGCAATTGTTAGCGGCTTGGATTGAACAATTGGAGGGCCGATTTCGAATTCAAATCAAGTTCATTACATTCACTTACGTGCTTAATACCCTTGGAATGGGTACGAATCTATCTCTTCTCCACCAGCTATGGATAAAATATCTATCTCTTCTCCACCAGCTATGGATAAAATAACAGGACAGACAGATACGCTCTAGGATCTGCCTAAGAGCATACTCCCTCCCTTAGTGAATATCTATGGCGATGACACAACAGTTCATAGGAGCATCTCCAAAAATCGAGATAGCTAGAACCTGGCAGTTGATCTCTGCTCCGGCCTAATCCAGGTGGATCAATGTGTCAAGGAATTGCTTGTAAAATTAAATACGTCCACAAGGACACATAGCACAGTGGATAAAAGCGTTGGTTAGATCCAGTAACAGAACCCAAAGAGTGTGAGTTCAATACTCGGTTAAAGTAGTGGAGAACTTGGAGAGGGGAATTAACAGCAGATAACTGATAAGTGATATCCATTAAACATAGCACGTGGAACTAGAACCGTCTACCCCAGTGAGCGAAATAAAGGGTTCAGTTCGATATTGCAACCACCTGAAGAAGGCCGAAGCGTACAACGGCTGATACGTTGTAATAAATATGGCGACAAAGATGAGGACAATAGTCCGAATAATGTAAATAGTGTACATAATACCTCATCTCAGAACTATAGACAGATACTGAATGGCCGAAACGTTGTAATAAATATGGCGACAAAGATGAGGATGATAGTCCGAATAATGTAAATTAGTGTACATAATACCTCATCTCAGAAATATAGACAGATACTGAACGTCAGAAACGTTATCATAAATATGGCAACAAAGGTGAGGACAATAGTCCGAATAATGTAAATAGTGTACATAATACCTTATCTCAGAAATATAGACAGATACTGAATGGCCGAAACGTTGTAATAAATATGGCGACAAAGATAGGGACATTAGTCCGAATAATGTAAATAATGTTCACAACTAAGCTATGAACTTTCCACCGACAACAAGGAGACCCCACACTTTCGCCTATCATGATGTATGGGTCTTCTCTTCAGTAGGTTCCTCGCCGCGAACATCTTTAGGGACTCCAGCTCTCCCCAGAACTCAAGCGGATCTCGTCTATACGATCTCTTGCGAAAGATGCTGGAATAATCCTCGGTTCATTTTACCGCACCAGTAAGTATCAAACTCCCTTTGCAATACATTGTCTTTATAAGAACCAGATCAAACCAAAAATGGATTATTGCCCTCATATCTGCATTGTCGCTTGTCTTTCTTTATAAACTTCAAGACAGACAACGTGGCCTTATTAACCACCCAACAATCAATCTCCTACGGCCAAAACATCGTGAGTTTCTCGTTACTCTATAGCCATTTCCATGACATATATTCTGTTGAGTTACATTCCTTGGTTCCACCAACCCTGACCTTTGTAGCTTGGACCCACCTTTTTATTCTTTTCATATTCCATTAGGAAGGAGTAAGTTCCACTCGGACAGCGTCTTCTCAATGACGTTTTTCCCAATCACTATATTCTCGACCGATAGGTATAGGGTTAGCCATTGTCCACATTAACTGTTCTTCTTGTCTTTTCTTACTATCATACAACACCACACAGTTATTCTCTAACTTGAGTGGCTCTTGAGCCATTAGTGCATGAAAATTAGTATAAAAAATACATTATACATTTTAAAAATATAAAAATAGATAACAATTAAAACTGAGATGCCGTATTTACCATATAAAGGGATCGGCAACATTTTGCTATCTATGTATCGACTTAAGGTTTTAAAATCCTTTAGTGTGACAACAGTATACGTATTTTTATATAAAGGTCAATATACCTGTTCTTCAATATATTTTATATTCAATATATAACATATATATATATATATATATATATATATATACTTTAGTATATATTAAAATTGAAACAGCTAAATATCTTTTTTGTGTTGTAGTAGTTATTGGTTCGGACATCGTGATGTCATTTGCGCCTGTGTGCCATTGGAAATTGCTTGGCGTGCCACATGTGTGGCACGCGTGCCTTAGGTTTTCGACCCCTAGGATAAGGAAGAAAATAAAGAAAGAGTGATAGAATAAGGAAGGAAACAAAGAAAAGAGTGATAGGATAAGGCATAGGTCGGCAACCTTTTGCTATCTATCTAGCAACTTAGGGTTTTAAAATCATTTAGTGTGCCAACAACATACGTATTTTTATACGTCAAGGTCAATATACCTGTTCTACAATATATTTTATATAGTAATATATATTATATATATACTTTAGTATATATTAAAATTGAAACAGCTAAATATCTTCTTCATGTTTTAGTAGTTATTGGTTCGTAATGTCATAAGCGGCTGCGCGCCATTGGAAATTACTTACCGACCTGTGATATAAAATATATTTCGAAACTTTTACCTGTGTTGGTTGGTTAGTACCAATTTTTTTTTTGGTGGGGAGAAAATCGACTTGAACTGTATTTTTTTAAAGAACAAAATTGATAGACAAAAAAGAAAACTATTTCTGACTAGAACTTATAATTTGATTTCAGGGGCGTCAATTTTTATGTTGAATCACTGTGCCCCACATTTTTTCTTTACAAATAAGTTCATAGAAACGTATATATAATTAACGCAATATATTGTATACCTGAATAAATTATTACGTTATTATGTTACCAGTCAATATGGACTCCTTGAAATTCTCTAGCCTTCGCCAGTTTTTCATTTATTAACTTGTCTATTGTTTCAGTTTTTTGTATTGCAATAATAGTTGCAATATTTTTCCAATAAATTGTAATACCTTCTTTCGCTTTAAATTTATATCTATGTTGTGAAACATGCAAAATATTATATATTCAAATTTAAGAAGTTATTAACAATATTATATACTAGCAATGCTCGTAAAAATTTTGAATTTCCTGCTGTATCGTATAATTTGATGAATAAATAAATTAGCTGCACGGCTACAAAGTAGCCATGGAAATTCTTATATTGCATCGATAACTTAAAACAAAATTGAAATAACAATCGTAAATACGAATGTAGGTCATCATTTCAAGAAGTAAGAGGATACAAATGAAAAGATTTAAAATTGAAAATTTCACCAAAGACGTTAAAAATGAGAGTATTATCACCTCCTGTATTTTTTGTTTGTTCTTTCTTTCTTTCTTTCTTTCTTTCTTTCTTTGAAACCCAACAGTATCTCTGATATGTCTTTTCCGTCTTTCCTCGCTATCAAAACGGAATAGTTTGAAATTTGGCCAGACCTTCTTTCTTTCTTTCTTTCTTTCTTTCTTTCTACTTCGTGGAATGGACATACGAATTACTAACATGTCACCTGGTCATGTTTCATTGGAAAAATACGAAAAATAGGAAATAATAACGGGAGTATTTGCTTTGTTTCAATTAATTTGCACAAGGTTGTATGTTGCATGCTCAAGAGTAAGAAATCCTAAGAATTTATTCTTCAATGATAAAATTAATTTGCACAAGGTTGTACATCTCCAGTGAAAACCAGAACAACGCCAATCTTTTTGAATCTCGTGTAAACCAAACATTTAAATTCGTGCAAACCAGTCCTATGTCTACTGTTGATCTTCAAAATTTAAATGCAATGTCAATCGCTATCATCTGTCTCCTTAATTCTTGTTCTTTTATTATCTTCTCTCCTTAATAGTATTGTCTACCACTCTGAAACACATTGCGTGTTAGTGGCTTTATTGTCTTGTCTGGCAATATTCATTGTTTTAAAAGGCGATGATTAGAATTATAATAGAACCTAAACATTATTTTTCTTGAGAATTGATCACAAAAAAAAAAAAAAAATAAATAAGTAAAAACCATTCATATATTAGATTATTTAATAAATAAATAGTGTTTAATATAATTGTAAATACTCAAGAACAAAAAAACAAATTTATTTTCATAATATCTTTAGACTATATTACAATTCTAATGATCGCTTTTTAAAACAATAAACATTGCCGAGGTTTGAAGGTAGTTAAAATAATAGCAGTATCAAGAGCAAAATACTGTCCTTTCGACACAATACTTTTTACGGTTTAAATTTGCCCAGCATACATTTATCTGTACTTGAACATTAAACTTTATGTGGATTTATTAAATCCATGACAAGTAGCCGACAGAAAGATGGTTACCCCTATCTCATAATGGCTAGATAATACACAGTAGAATATCTCATATCCGGAATCCATCATATCCGGAATCTCTAATATCCGGAGTCCCTCATATACGGAATCTCTCAAATACGGACATCATTTTGCTGTGTATATTTGAACTATTTGGGTGATATGTAACTAATTTGAACTTTCTGTTTTTCAGGAAATTTATTTTGGATAATTCTTATGCTTATTTCACCCTAATGGTTTCTCCATGTGAAGTGGGTAAATTGGGAAGCAGGACTTGACAGGCATTTTACTTCCTGCACAAGGACAGTTATTACTGCTTATCTAACTCTTGGGCACCCAGTAACCACAACGTCTCAGTTCAACCAAGGTTACCCAATTCCCAAGTGCTGGCACCTGACTGGCAATTCATTATTGGGTGACAGTGTGTTTGACTTCCATATTGAAGTGAATAGCCTTATCGATTCTGCCACCCGACCTAATTAGGCACTACCCTTCAATGAACAAGTCAGGGTCCCACACCAAGTTAGGGACGGCCCTGCCCAAACGATCCAGCAAGAATTCTAATTTACTTTGGATAGTTTCTTATGCTTATTTCACCCTAATGGCTTGTATTGGTGCCTTACTCGGGAGAGGTACCTGCGAAGTGTCGTCCAGCTTTTAAATGTTGTCCTGATGTTGAGGTAAGGCTTCAAGAACACCAAAAAGCTGTGAAACGAGAGGAAGTGGAAAAATCAGGTGTGGCTGACCACTGTGTCATATATCCTCAAGGACACATGGCACAGTGGATAATAGCGTTAGTTAGATCCAGTGACAGGACCCAAAGAGTGTGAGTTCTGGCTCTCTGGGGTAGACTGTTCTAGTTCCACGTGCCATGTGTAATGGATGTCAGTTATCAGTTATCTCCTGTTAATTCCCCTCTCCAAGTTCTCTTTGTTCATCATTGAGGACACATGGCATGGGTTAGATCCAGTGGCAGAAGCCAAAGAGTGTGAGTTCAATACTTGTTTAAGGCAATGGAGAACTTGGAGAGGGGAATTAACAGGAGATAATTGATAATTGTCATCCATTAGACATGGCACGTGGAACTAGAACTGTCTACCCCAGCGAGTGAAATAAAGGTTCAGTTCGACTTTCCAACCACCGGAGCGTACATCAGCTGAAACGATAAATATGGCAACAAAGATGAGGACGATAGTCCGAACAATGTAAATAGTGTATTATATGGCAAGTTGTATTATATGAGGTAACCGAAAAAATAAAGAGCTTTTTGAATTTGTTTTGCTTAAAATTTTTTGGGGTCAGCATTTCCTTCATGTGTAATATTTTCCAATGCTGTATGTTTGTGGCGACTTAGAATCAACAAGCTTGCCTATCCGGTTACCCCAAATATTCTCCAATTATCCTTGCTGGGAAAAACCTTTCAGAGAATAATTTCCATTTAAGAGACTCTTAACCCACAGTACGGTCAGCAACTCACTAGTTAACTAGTGTTGTAACCAAGGAAAGGTTACTGAATAGAATAATCAACCGAGGGTTGGTAATGAACGATAATACTTAGGAAAAGAACAACACATATAAGATTCGCCAGCGGCGCGTAAAAATAGTATTCAACTGCTAGAAGTGAGTCAAGTGAATTCCACAATGAATCTTCAACTGAAGGATTTTTATCAACCGCCCCACGCAGTCAGATGTAGAACGAGGCCGAATTTAATGTGGGGTATCCGAGCTCGTATGCTCGGCCAAAAATTCGCCGTAGATCCCGTATAAAATGGGGTCGAGTAGCTGTTTTTCGAGACAAGAATCTGCCCTTCGACATAGCCTTGTCTGGGGATCCTCTCTTCCTGGAGGCAGAGAGTTTGACCAGCACAGCTGGAGACGAATCTCCAACGGCAGGATATCTACCAACCTCCCCATGCGGTCAGATGTTGCAAAATGCCGATTTTAATGTGGGGTAGCCGAGCAGGTGGCTCGGTCAAAAATTCCCCGTACACCCCGTCTAAAACGGGGTCGGGTAGCTGTTTGTCAAGACGAGAATCTGCCCTTCGACATAGCCTCGTCTGGGAATCTTCTCTGCCCGGAGGCGGAGAGTTTGACCATCACAGGTGGAGACGAATCTCCGACTGCAGACCAACATACAGTATTTACTATTGTATTTGTCCGTAGGTATGATACAACAATTAGCATGACCTGTATGAATAAATCATTATTCAAATGGTACTGGGGTGAAAGCTCATAAGACCAGATCCTCATACCTTGGGTGAATCTTTCCCTGAGTGACAATGTCTTCAGGGGTGAAGACGCACTCACCACGCTTGGCCAACTGCGGGTTAGTGAGAGTATTTAACCCATAGTTGGAAGTGTTGAATTCAGAGTGGTTATTCTCTTAGACTGGTCCACACACAAGGCTATAGGACCCAGTTTGCCTTGCTATTTAACCCATAGCTGGGTGGAAAAGAGATGAATTCATACCAAGGGTATTTCCACGTAGGGGAATGTAATGAACTCGACTGGAATTCGAAATCAGGTACCCGATTCTTAGCCGCTATACCTTCCTCCTCCGTGTGTCTCCAGAAAAGTCATTATTATCCCCCGAAAATTCTAACCAACTAAAATTATGTTCTGGCATTAATTAACCTGCAAAGGGTTGATAAACCGTAAAAATTAATCAATCCTACATCAACACCAAAAGATGTACACGAAAAAGCACGTTTAATAGAATTGGATTTTCATATGTCTACACATCATTTTAACTAATTTTCACACACACAATATTCTCCTTTAAGGACGTGGAAAACAATGGCCCTCTACAGCATTCTATCTTTCTTAGTTCTAAACAATGCTTATCCCCTTAATATACCCCATCTCATCTGCCATTCATTTACATAAACTTGTGAGATAGTTTGGACATGGCTCTCCACAACTTCCTATCTTTCGTAGCTGTAAGTAATGATTGTCCCACTACTATTCTTCCCAGGCCCTGATGTAGCATCCATTTAGACAAGTTCGTCAAGTTGGTCACAGCTCTCCACTACTTCCTATCCTTTATAGTTCTAAGCAATATTTAAACAAGCTCAATAGGCAGGTTACTCGCTGTTTCCCTGTTGGCTTCAAGTTGTCCTGGGAGTAACAAATTCTCCTAGCCCTTAAATTCAACTACCTCTTTCTGATATATGTATTAGGTTGGTGCAAAAATAACGTCGTTTTCTCACATAGTAACATATGTGAGAAAACGACATTATTTTTGCACAACCTAATATTATAAGGTTCCTTTTTGTTTCCATTTTTCCTAAAACACTCGCTGCTCCAAGGTTCACTCCATGGCATTCTCAGCATCCATCTGTTGAACCATATTTCTGTCGTTTCAAATCTTCTATTCATCTGTGAGGAAATTATCCACTTTTCACAGCCATCTAGGCGGACTGATATTACTCAGCAATTTAGTAAAGTTAAAAAGATAAATTAATCACACAGAAACGTAGACAAAACAGACGTAAATTGCTTTTGGTTTTATTTATTTATAAATAATAAAACAAAAACAAAGTCACACTTCTATTCGCTCTGTGGTTCTTGAATACGCATGCGCAGATGAATAATGCCAAAGCCCATTTATAAACAGAAACCTCCAGGCATAGAGATACTTATACAAATAGAACGAGTTATTCGGTCCCAAATACATCTATTTTTTGTTTTTGTCTTTCACAATATTTGAATATTTTTTCGGGTAGATGTACTTACACACGCACAGGTTCAGATGTAGACTTTATTTGTCCAGTTTTCTATATGATGCAGACGACAAACCAGGCAAAATCTATAGATTTCCAACACACACACACACACACACACACACACAGAGAGAGAGAGAGAGAGAGAGAGAGAGAGAGAGAGAGAGAGAGAGAGAGAGAGAGAGAGAGAGAATCTACTCAATAAATTCTTCTTGGCTTACGGCCATATCACGATGAAACACCGGTTCTCATTAAATTTCCGAAGTTAAGCAACATTGAACCTAGTTAGTACCTAGATGGGTGACTGCTTAGAAATACCGGGTGCTGTAAGCTTGCGTGCGGTTGGTGTAATGTATAGGAATTCGGAAAATCGGAGAGACGAGTTCGAAATCAAGTTAGGACACATTTACTTATACGTAAATACAGTGCTAAAGATATACCTCCAGCTATGAGTAAAATGGTAAAAAATTGTGACTGGAAATCATTAACTGCAAAAAAAAAAAAAAAAAAAAAAAGATAAAACAAGATTCACCTAGAAAAATGATCCCTGCATATCTGGACAATTTTAACCCTATGATCCCTGCGTTCTTGAACAATTTTAACTCTATGATCCCTGCATTCCTGAACAATTTTAACATTCTGAGCCCTGCGTTCCTGAACAATTTCAAACCTACGATCCTTGCGCTCCATAACAATTTTAACCCTATGATCCCTGCATTCCTGAAAAATTTTAACCCTCTGATCCCTGCATTACTGAACAATTTTAACCCTATGGCCATTGCATTCCTGAACAATTTTAAAACATTGAGGCCTGCGTTCCTGAACAATTTTAACCCTATGGCCCCTGCATTCCTGAACAATTTTCACCCTATGATCCCTGCATTCCTGAACAATTTTAACACTATGATCCCTGCATTCCTGAACAATTTTCACCCTATGATCCCTGCATTCCTGAACAATTTCAACCCTATGATCCCTGCATTCCTGAACAATTTCAACCCTATGGCCCCTGCATTCCTGAACAATTTTCTCCCTATGATGTCTGCATTACTGAACAATTTCAACCCTATGATCCCTGCATTACTGAACAATTTTAACCCTCTGATCCCTGCATTACTGAACAATTTTAAACCTATGGCCCTTGCATTCCTGAACAATTTTAAAACATTGAGCCCTGCGTTCCTGAACAATTTTAACCCTATGATCCATGCATTCCTGAACAATTTTCACCCTATGATCCCTGTATTCCTGAACAATTTAAACCCTATGATCCCTGCATTCCTGAACAATTTCAACCCTATGGCCCCTTCATTCCTGAACAATTTTAACCCTCTGATCCCTGCACTACTGAACAATTTTAAACCTATAGCCCTTGCATTCCTGAAAATTTTAAAACATTGAGCGCTGCGTTCCTGAACAATTTCAACCCTATGATCCCTGCATTCCTGAACAATTTCAACCCTATGATACCTGCATTCCTGAACAATTTCAACCCTATAAACCCTTCATTCCTGAACAATTTAACCCTGTGATCCCTGCATTCCTGAACAATTTCAACCTATGACCACGGATTTCCTGAACAATTTCCACCCTATGATCCTTGCATTTCTGAACAATTTTAAAACTTTGACCCCTGTGTTCCTGAACAATTTTCACAATTTCAGCCCTGCGTCCTGAACAATTTTAACACTATGATCCCTGCATTCCTGAACAATTTTCACCATATGATCCGTGCATTCCTGAACAATTTCAACCCTATCATCCCTGCATTCCTGAACAATTTCAACCCTATGGCCCCTGCATTCCTGAACAATTTTCCCCCTATGATCCCTACATTCTTGAACAATTTTAACACTATGATCCCTGCATTACTGAACAATTTTAAAACCTATGGCCCTTGCATTCCTGAACAATTTTAAAACATTGAGCCCTGCGTTCCCGAACAATTTCAACCCTATGATCCCAGCATTCCGGAACAATTTCAAACATATGATCCCTGCATTACTGAACAATTTTAGCCCTCTGATCCCTGCACTACTGAACAAATTTAAACATATGGCCCTTGCATACCTGAACAATTTTAAAACATTGAGCCCTGCGTTCCTGAACAATTTGAATCCTATGATCCCTGCATTCCTGAACAATTTTCACCCTATGATACCTTCATTCCTGAACAATTTTCACCCTGTGATACCTGCATTACTGAACAATTTTAACCCAATGATCCCTGCATTCCTGAAGAATTTTCACCCTATGATCGCTGCATTCCTGAACAATTTTAACCCTCTGATCCCTGCATTACTAAACAATTTGAAACCTATGGCCCTTGCATTCCTGAACAATTTTAAAACATTGAGCCCTGCGTTCCTGAAAAATTTCAACCCTATGATCCCTGCATTTCTGAACAATTTTCACCCTATGATCCCTGCATTCCTGAAACATTTCAACCCTATGATCCCTGCATTACTGAACAATTTTCACCCTATGATCCCTGCATTCCTGAACAATTTCAACCCTATGATCCCTGATTCCTGAACAATTTCAACCCTATGGCCCCTGCATTCCTGAACAATTTTAACCCTATGATCCCTACATTCCTGAACAATTTTTACCCTATGATCCCTGCATTCCTGAACAATTTTAACCCTCTGATCCCTGCATTCCTGAAAAATTTTCACCCTATGATCCCTGCATTCCTGAACAATTTTAACCCTCTGATCCCTGCATTCCTGAACAATTTTCACCCTATGATCCCTGCATTCCTGAACATTTCAACCCTATGGCCCCTGCATTCCTGAACAATTTTCACCCTATGATCCCTGTATTCCTGAACAATTTTAACCCTATGGCCCTTGCATTCCTGAACAATTTTAAAAAATTGATCTCTGCGTTCCTGAACAATTTTAACCCTATGGCCCCTGCATTCCTGAACAATTTCAAACCTATGGCCCCTGCATTCCTGAACAATTGTCACTCTATGCTCCCTACATTCCTGAACAATTTCAACCTTATGATCCCTGCATTCCTGCACAATTTTAACATTCTGAGCCCTGCGTTCCTGAACAATTTCAAACCTACGATCCTTGCGTTCCATAACAATTTTAACCCTATGATCCCTGCATTCCTGAAAAATTTTAAACCTCTGATCCCTGCATTACTGAACAATTTTAACCCTATGTCCCTTGCATTCCTGAACAATTTTAAAACATTGAGCCCTGCGTTCCTGAACAATTTTAACACTATGGCCCCTGCATTCCTGAACAATTTTCAACCTACGATCCCTGCATTCCTGAACAATTTTAACCATATGATCCCTGCATTACTGAACAATTTTAACCCTCTGATCCCTGCATTACTGAACAATTTTAAACATATGGCCCTTGCATACCTGAACAATTTTAAAACATTGAGCCTTGCGTTCCTGAACAATTCGAACCCTATGATCCCTGCATTCCTGAACAATTTTCACCCTATGATCCCTTAATTCCTGAACAATTTTCACCCTGTGATACCTGCATTACTGAACAATTTTAACCCAATGATCCCTGCATTCCTGAACAATTTCAACACTATGGCCCCTGCATTCCTGAACAATTTTCACCCTATGATCGCTGCATTCCTGAACAATTTTAACCCTCTGATCCCTGCATTACTAAACAATTTTAAACCTATGGCCCTTGCATTCCTGAACAATTTTAAAACATTGAGCCCTGCGTTCCTGAACAATTTTAACCCTATGATCCCTGCATTTCTGAACAATTTTCACCCTATGATTCCTGCATTACTGAACAATTTTAACACTTTGAGCCGTGCGTTCCTGGTCATTTTAACACTATGATCCCTGCATTCCTGAACAATTTTAACCCTATGATCCCTGCATTCCTGAAAAGTTTTAAACCTCTGATCCCTGCATTACTGAACAATTTTAACCCTATGTCCCTTGCATTCCTGAACAATTTTAAAACATTGAGCCCTGAGTTCCTGAACAATTTTAACACTATGGCCCCTGCATTCCTGAACAATTTCAACCCTATGATCCCTGCATTCCTGAACAATTTTAACCCTATGTCCCTTGCATTCCTGAACAATTTTAAAACATTGAGCCCTGCGTTCCTGAACATTTTTAACACTATGGCCCTTGCATTCCTGAACAATTTTAAAAAATTGATCCCTGTGTTCCTGAACAATTTTAACCCTATGATCCCTGCATTCCTGAAAAGTTTTAACCCTATGATCCCTGCATTCCTGAACAATTTTAAACTTATGATCCCTGTATTCCTGAACAATTTCAACCCTATGATCCCTGCATTCCTGAACATTTCAACCCTATGGCCCCTGCATTCCTGAACAATTTTAACCCTATGGCCCTTGCATTCCTGAACAATTTTAAAAAATTGATCCCTGCGTTCCTGAACAATTTTAACCCTATGGCCCCTGCATTCCTGAACAATTTCAACCCTATGGCTCCTGCATTCCTGAACAATTGTCACTCTATGCTCCCTGCATTCCTGAACAATTTCAATCTTATGATCCCTGCATTCCTGCACAATTTTAACATTCTGAGCCCTGCGTTCCTGAACAATTTCAAACCTACGATCCTTGCGTTCCATAACAATTTTAACCCTATGATCCCTGCATTCCTGAAAAATTTTAAAACATTGAGCCCTGCGTTCCTGAACAATGTTAACACTATGGCCCCTGCATTCTTGAACAATTTCAACCCTATGATCCCTGCATTCCTGAACAATTTTAAACCTATGGCCCTTTCATTCCTGAACAATTTTAAAACATTGAGCCCTGCATTCCTGCACAATTTTAACATTCTGAGCCCTGCGTTCCTGGACAATTTCAAACCTATGATCCTTACGTTCCATAACAATTTTAACCCTATGTTCCCTGCATTCCTGAAAAATTTCAACCCTATGATCCCTGCATTACTGAACAATTTTAAAACATTGAGCCATGCGTTCCTGAACAATTTTAACCCTAAGGCCCTTGCATTCCTGAACAATTTTAAAACATTGAGCCCTGCGTTCCTGAACAATTTTAACCCTATGGCCCCTGCATTCCTGAACAATTTCAACCCTATGATCCCTGCATTACTGAACAATTTTAAAACATTGAGCCCTGCGTTCCTGAAGAATTTTAACCCTATGGCCCCTGCATTCCTGAACAATTTTCACACTATGAACCCTGCATTACTGAACAATTTTAACCCTCTGATCCCTGCATTATTGAACAATTTTAAACCTATGGCCCTTGCATTCCTGAACAATTTTAAACCATTGAGCCCTGCGTTCCTGAACAATTTCAACCCTATGATCCCTGCATTTCTGAATAATTTTCACCCAATGATCCCTGCATTCCTGAAAAATTTCAACCCTATGATCCCTGCATTCCTGAACAATTTCAACCCTATGGCCCCTGCATTCCTGAACAATTTTCACCCTATGATCCCTGCATTCCTGAACAATTTAAACCCTATGATCCCTGCATTCCTGAACAATTTCAACACTATGGCCCCTGCATTCCTGAACAATTTTCCCCCTATGATCCCTACATTCCTGAACAATTTTTACCCTATGATCCCTGCATTCCTGAACAATTTTCACCCTATGATCCCTGCATTCCTGAACAATTTTCACCCTATGATCCCTGCATTCCTGAACATTTCAACCCTATGGCCCCTGCATTCCTGAACGATTTTCACCCAATGATCCCTGCATTCCTGAACAATTTTAACCCTATGGCCCTTGCATTCCTGAACAATTTTAAAACATTGATCCCTGCGTTCCTGAACAATTTTAACCCTATGGCCCCTGCATTCCTGAACAATTTCAACCATATGGCCCCTGCATTCCTGAACAATTGTCACTCTATTCTCCCTGCTTTCCTGAACAATTTCAACCCTATGATCCCTGCATTCCTGAAAAATTTCAACCCTATGGCCCCTGTATTCCTGAACAATTGTCACTCTATGCTCCCTGCATTCCTGAACAATTTTAACCCTATGGTCCCTGCATTCCTGAACAATTTCAACCTTATGATGCCTGCATTCCTGCACAATTTTAACATTCTGAGCCCTGCGTTCCTGAACAATTTCAAACCTACGATCCTTGCGTTCCATAACAATTTTAACCCTATGATCCCTGCATTCCTGAAAAATTTTAACCCTCTGATCCCTGCATTACTGAACAATTTTAACCATATGTCCCTTGCATTCCTAAACAATTTTAAAACATTGAGCCCTGCGTTCCTGAACAATTTTAACACTATGCCCCCTGCATTCCTGAACAATTTCAACCCTATGATCCCTGCATTCCTGAACAATTTTAAACCTATGGCCCTTTCATTCCTGAATAATTTTAAAACATTGAGCCCTGCATTCCTGGACAATTTTAACAATCTGAGCCCTGCGTTCCTGGACAATTTCAAACCTACGATCCTTACGTTCCATAACAATTTTAACCCTATGATCCCTGCATTCCTGAAAAATTTTAACCCTCTGATCCCTGCATTACTGAACAATTTTAACCCTAAGGCCCTTGCATTCCTGAACAATTTTAAAACATTGAGCCCTGCGTTCCTGAACAATTTTAACCCTATGGCCCCTGCATTCCTGAACAATTTCAACCCTATGATCCCTGCATTACTGAACAATTTTAAAACATTGAGCCCTGCGTTCATGAACAATTTTAACCCTATGGCCCCTGCATTCCTGAACAATTTTCACACTATGAACCCTGCATTACTGAACAATTTTAACCCTCTGATCCCTGCATTATTGAACAATTTTAAACCTATGGCCCTTGCATTCCTGAACAATTTTAAAACATTGAGCCCTGCATTCCTGCACAATTTTAACTTTCTGAGCCCTGCGTTCCTGAACAATTTCAAACCTACGATCTTTGCGTTCCATAAGAATTTTAACCCTATGATCCCTGCATTCCTGAAAAATTTTAACCCTCTGATCCCTGCATTACTGAACAATTTTAACCCTATGGCCCTTGCATTCCTGAACAATTTTAAAACATTGAGCACTGCGTTCCTGAACAATTTTAACCCTATGGCCCCTGCATTCCTGAACAATTTCAACCATATGGCCCCTGCATTCCTGAACAATTGTCACCCTATGCTCCCTGCTTTCCTGAACAATTTCAACCCTATGATCCCTGCATTCCTGAAAAATTTCAACCCTATGGCCCCTGCATTCCTGAACAATTGTCACTCTATGCTCCCTGCATTCCTGAACAATTTTAACCCTATGGTCCCTGCATTCCTGAACAATTTCAACCTTATGATCCCTGCATTCCTGCACAATTTTAACATTCTGAGCCCTGCGTTCCTGAACAATTTCAAACCTACGATCCTTGCGTTCCATAACAATTTTAACACTATGATCCCTGCATTCCTGAAAAATTTTAACCCTCTGATCCCTGCATTACTGAACAATTTTAACCCTATGTCCCTTGCATTCCTGAACAATTTTAAAACATTGATCCCTGCGTTCCTGAACAATTTTTACCCTATGGCCCCTGCATTCCTGAACAATTTTCACACTATGAACCCTGCATTACTGAACAATTTTAACCCTCTGATCCCTGCATTATTGAACAATTTTAAACCTATGGCCCTTGCATTCCTGAACAATTTTAAAACATTGAGCCCTGCATTCCTGCACAATTTTAACATTCTGAGCACTGCGTTCCTGGACAATTTCAAACCTATGATCCTTGCGTTCCATAACAATTTTAACACTATGGCCCCTGCATCCCTGAGCAATTTTCACCCTATGATACCTGCATTCCTGAACAATTTTAACCCTATGATCCGTGCATTCCTGAACAATTTTAACCCTATGATCCCTGCATTCCTGAACAATTTCAAACCTATGGCCCTTGCATTTCTGAACAATTTTAAAACATTGAGCCCTGCGTTCCTGAACAATTTTAACACTATGGCCCCTGCATTCCTGAACAATTTCAACCCTATGATCCCTGCATTCCTGAACAATTTCAACCCTATGGCCCCTGCATTCCTGAACAATTTTAACCCTATGATCCCTGCATTCCTGAAGAATTTTAACCCTATGATCCCTGCATTCCTGAACAATTTCAAACCTATGGCCCTTGCATTCCTGAACAATTTTAAAACATTGAGCCCTGCGTTCCTGAACAATTTCAACCCTATGGCCCCTGCATTCCTGAACAATATTCACCCTATGCTCCCTGCATTCCTGAACAATTTTAACCCTATGATCTCTGCATTCCTGAACAATTTCAACACTATGTCCCCTGCATTCCTGGACCATTTTCACCCTATGGTCCCTGCATTTCTGAACAATTTTAACCCTATGATCCCTGCATTCCGGAACAATTTAAACTTATGGCCCTTGCATTCCTGAACAATTTTAAAACATTGAGCCCTGCGCTCCTGAACAATTTTATCCCTATGATCCCTGCATTCCTGAACAATTTCAACCCGATGATCCCTGCATTCCTGAACAATTTTCACATATGATCCCTGCATTCCTGAACAATTTTAACCCTATGATCCCTGCATTCATGAACAATTTCAACCCTATGATCCCTGCATTCCTGCACAATTTTAACATTCTGAGCCCTGCGTTCCTGAACAATTTCAAACCTACGATCCTTGCGTTCCATAACAATTTTAACCCTATGATCCCTGCATTCCTGAAAAATTTTAACCCTCTGATCCCTGCATTACTGAACAATTTTAACCCTATGGCCCTTGCATCCCTGAACAATTTTAAAACATTGAGCCCTGCGTTCCTGAACAATTTTAACCCTATGGCCCCTGCATTCCTGCACAATTTCAACCCTATGGCCCCTGCATTCCTGAACAATTTTCACACTATGATCCCTGCATTCCTGAACAATTTCAACCCTATGATCCCTGCATTACTGTACAATTTTAAACCTATGGTCCTTGCATTCCTGAACAATTTTAAAACATTGAGCCCTGCGTTCCTGAACAATTTCAACCCTATGATCCCTGCATTCTTGAATAATTTCCAACCTATGGCCCCTGCATTCCTGAACAATTTTAAAATTTTGACCCCTGTGTTCCTGAAAAATTTTCACAATTTGTGCCCTGCGTTCCTGAACAATTTTAACACTATGATCCCTGCATACCTGGACAATTTTAACCCTATGATCCCTGCATTTCTAAACAATTTTTAACCTTTTGAGCTCTGCGTTCCTGGACAATTTTAACCTTATGATTCCTGCATTACTGAACAATTTTAACACTTTGAGCCGTGCGTTCCTGGTCATTTTAACACTATGATCCCTGCATTCCTGAACAATTTTAACCCTATGATCCCTGCATTCCTGAAAAGTTTTAACCCTATGATCCCTGCATTCCTGAACAATTTTAAACTTATGATCCCTGTATTCCTGAACAATTTCAACCCTATGATCCCTGCATTCCTGAACAATTTCAACCCTATGGCCGCTGCATTCCTGAACAATTTTCACCCTATGATCCCTGCATTCCTGAACAATTTTAACCCTATGATCCCTGCATTCCTGAACAATTTCAAACCTCTGGCCCTTGCATTCCTGAACAATTTTCACAATTTGTGCCCTGCGTTCCTGAACAATTTTAACACTATGATACCTGCATACCTGAACAATTTTAGCCCTATGATCCCTGCGTTCCTGAACAATTTTAACCCTATGATCCCTGCATTTCTAAACAATTTTTAACCTTTTGAGCTCTGCGTTCCTGGACAATCATAATCCTATGATTCCTGCATTACTGAACAATTTTAACACTTTGAGCCGTGCGTTCCTGGTCATTTTAACACTATGATACCTGCATTCCTGAACAATTTTAAACCTATGATCCCTGCATTCCTGAAAAGTTTTAACCCTATGATCCCTGCATTCCTGAACAATTTTAACCCCATGATCCCTGCATTCCTGAACAATTTTAACCCTATGATCCCTGCATTCCTGTACAATTTTAACACTTTGAGCCCTGTGTTCCTGAACAATTTTAAATCTATGATCCCTGCATTCCTGAACAATTTTAACCCTATAATCCCTGCATTTCTGAACAATTTTAACCCTATGATCCTTGCATTCCTGAAATTTTTAACCCTATGATCCCTGCATTTCTGAACAATTTTAACACTTTGATCCTTGCATTCCTGAACAATTTTAACCCTATGATCCCTTCCTTCCTGAACAATTTTAACCCTATGATCCCTGCATTTCTGAACAATTTTTAACCTTTTGATCTCTGCGTTCCTGAACAATTTTTACCCTATGTTCCCTGCATTCCTGAACAATTTTAACTCTTTGAGCCATGCGTTCCTGGCCATTTTAACTCTATGATCCCTGCATTCCTGAACAATTTTAACACTTTGAACCATGCGTTGCTGGCAATTTTAACCCTATGATCCCTGTTTTCCTGAACAATTTTACCCCTATGATCCCTGCATTCATGAACAATTTTAACCCTATGATCTTTGCATTCCTGAAAAGTTTTAACCCTATTATCCTTTCATTCCTGAACAATTTTAACCCTATGATCCCTTCATTCCTGAACAATTTTAACCCTATAATCCCTGCATTCATGAACAATTTTAACCCTATGATCCTTGCATTCCTGAAAAGTTTTAACCCTATGATCCCTGCATTCCTGAACAATTTTAACCCTATGATCTCTGCATTTCTGAATAATTTTTAACCTTTTGATCTTTGCGTACCTGAACAATTTTAACCCTATGATTCCTGCATTACTGAAAACTTTTAACCCTATATATCCCTGCATTCCTGATCAATTTTAACCCTACGATCCCTGCATTCCTGAACAATTTTAACCCTATGATTCCTGCATTTCTAAACAATTTTTAACCTTTTGAACTCTGAGTTCCTGAACAATATTAACCCTATGATCCCTGCATTCCTGAACAATTTTAACACTTTGAGCCATGCGTTCCTTGCAATTTTAACCCTATGGTGCCTTCCTTCCTGAACAATTTTAACCCTATGATCCCTGCATTTCTGAACAATTTTTAACCTTTTGAGCTCTGCGTTCCTGAACAATTTTAACGCTATGGTCCCTGTATTCCTGAACAATTTTAACACTTTGAGCCATGCGTTCCTGAACAATTTTAACACTTTGATCCTTGCATTCCTGAACAATTTTAACACTTTGAGCCCTGTGTTTCTGAACAATTTTAAATCTTTGATCCCTGCGTTCTTGAACAATTTTAACCATATGATCGCTGCATTCCTGAACAATTTGAAACTTTGACCCCTGTGTTACTGAACAATTTTAACCCCATGATCCCTCCATTCCTGAAGAATTGTAACATTTTGTTCCCTGCATTCCTGTACATTTTAACACTTTGAGCCCTGCGTTCCTGACAATTTTAACCCTATGATCCCTCCATTCCTGAACAATTTTAACACTTTGAGCCCTGCGTTCCTGAAGAATTTTAACCCTATGATCCCTGCATACCTGTACTATTTTAACACTTTGAGCCAGGCGTTTCTAAACAATTTTTAACCTTTTGAGCTCTGCGTTCCTGAACAATTTTAACCCTATGATCCCTGCATTCCTGAACAATTTTAACACTTTGAGCCAAGCGTTTCTGGCAATTTTAACCCTATGATCCCTGCATTCCTGAACAATTTTAACCCTATAATCCCTGCATTCATGAACAATTTTAACCCTATGATCCTTGCATTCCTGAAAAGTTTTAACCCTATGATCCCTGCATTCCTGAACAATTTTAACACTTTGATCCCTGCATTCCTGAACAATTTTAACCCTATGATCCCTGCATTCCTGAAAAATTTTTAACCCTCTCATCCCTGCTTTCTTGAACAAT
The DNA here is from genome assembly GCA_963932145.1 of Acanthosepion lycidas. NCBI lineage: Eukaryota > Metazoa > Mollusca > Cephalopoda > Sepiida > Sepiidae > Acanthosepion > Acanthosepion lycidas. The sequence goes on from OZ010589.1 coordinate 15,262,849, forward strand.
TTTAACCCTATGATCCTTGCATTCCTGAATAATTTAACACTTTGACCCCTGCGTTCCTGAACAGTTTCAACCCTATGATCCCTGCGTTCCTGAACAATTTTAACTCTTTCAGCTCTGCGTTCCTGAACAATTTAACCCTTTGATGCCTACGTTCCTGAAAAATTTGAACCGTTTGAGTTATGCGTTCCTGCACAATTTTAACTCTTTTAGATCTGCGTTCCTGAATAATTTAACCGTTTGAGCTCTGCGTTCCTGAACAATTTTAACTCTTTGACCCTTTCATTCTTGAACAATTTTAACCTTTTGAACTCTGCGTCCTTGAACAATTTTAACCCTTTGATGCCTGCGTTCTTGAAATATTTTAATCCTTTTGCCAGAGTTAGGGAGTCAAACTTTGCAAATAATTGGTATGCAATGTGTGACGGTAGATATAGAAATAGTTACGAGTGTTTAACCGCTGTTCAACCCGTGGTTGGGCATTAAGTCATTTTTTGACAGCGGTAAAGCGGTGGTCACGGCTCAAATATGTTCTACGGAATGCGTAAATGGTCACTGCCAATCTCTTCACATTGATGCTTTTATATATACGCACTGTTAGTCTAGGAAGAGATTAGATTGGGGCTCTGACTTTGAATGTCAACCATCACCCCAATAACTTTAAGATGCCCTTGAAAATAGAACATACGTTAATATTTATTCAATTATTACAATGTCCATCCCCAAACATAAACAACAACGAACCTAGTGATGAGGGAATTATAAAGCTATTAAATAATTAAAAAAAAACTAAGGAATAATAAATCATCTGTAAATAGTGAAGCTGAATTTTTGAAAATGACGTAATTTCTTCCCGAATTCAATAACAAGTTTCTCTATTTTAAGAAGGAAGGATGGAATGCGAAATATCATCCCCCAAAAGTGGGATTTATGCCGTATTAATGGACTATGAAAACAGACTCTCAGACATACAGAGGTATCCATCTTAATTGTTGGTGTTCCCAGGTCCACCATGACACGGGGTGGTAGCACCTGTTAGGGTCCCAGGTGTGGGCAAATAGATAACACCGAAACTGAGGTAAAAAAAAAAAAAACTTATGAAAGTGTAAAAATAGGTTTTAATACCAGAAATACTTTGTAAAAAAATTATTACCAGAAATAAATTTTTGAAGAAAAAAAAAAACTATTACGAGCAATACATTTTTTAAAATCATATTACCAGCTCTACATTTTTGAGGAAAAAAATATTACCAGAAATAGATTTTTGACAAAACAAAATATTGCCAGGAAAAAAAAGTTATCGGCATTAAATAACTATTGGAATTGATAGGCCGTTGTTGTGGCCTGTTGTGTGGCCAGAAAGAAAGACACGGAAGACGAAGGTAGGTTGAAAAAGTGTATTGAAAATAACAGATGCCTACATATAGACCCTATTTGGATCTATATGTAGGCATTGTTGTGTACAACACACAGCCAACATTTGGTGATAGGCTTAGATATGAACTGAACCATAAACTCAACCATATGACTAGAATCTATAGAATTAAGCATTAACACGACAAAGCCAACCTATAGACTCAAGTATAAACAAGATTATTGTTTACTTATAGGCTGAAGTACAAACATGAATAATGTTCGCCTATAGACTGAATAATAAAAACAAGCTAAGGTAAGCTATTGACTAAAGTATAAACGCGATTACTACATACCGTTGTACAAGTATAAACATGACCAACACGTATCTATAGACTCACGTATAAACACTTTAGCAATACAAAAGGCGATTGCCTCACGTGATGACCGCTTAGTCACTTTACTGCACAGTGACGAAAGTGGCAGTCAGTCAGTTCTACAGCCAGTTAGCTTCCACTAATCAAACTCTGCAGTTGCCGTTTCCTAAATCGGAGCCCCTGGCCCAGGCTGAGGCTAAATATACCCCCCACCAATCACGTGGTGCAGCTTACAAGCTTATGGCGCCGTTTTCCTATGTATTTCCTATATATCCACCAAATATAGAAATATACCCGGTTCGCAGTCCACATGTTGGGAAAAATCCAGGACTCGCCGTTTCCCATTTGCTGAATATGTAATCGCTAGTGACATAGCAGATGAATCCTGCCTGCTCAAATCTGTAATCCTAAATTTGACTTATCCAGAAACACAGAAGAACATCCAGCAGATCCAATTCTCATGGAGAATTATTATACGTAAGACTCTCTTTTCGTTCTCTTCTCACACTGTTTGTTGTTGCATATATGTGCTACATTTTCTCTGCGTCGGACACACGTGTAAATATGTATATATAATTTTGTGTGTGACTTAGCATTATAAAAACTCTCTCTGGGTACAAAGCAGTCATTCCTTTTCTTTCGGCTGTTCCATTCGGTCTGTGAACTATGGTGTTATTATATTGTGGATGTAATAGTGCCCATAATGGGGGAAAACATATGAGAAAATAAACCTTTCTTCCATAGCTCACACATTATCTGCGTAAACCTAACGTAACATGATATTATTTACCACTATTAACTGGTAATCACGACACGATATATTATTAATCTCCATGAACACAATCAATATTTACCTGTTGTCTCAAGCATAAACGCAATCAATATTTACCTGTTGTCTCACGTAAAAGCACAATCAATATCTTCGTATAGACTCAAGCAAATTTCGACGGTAATCAACGCAATATGTCGGAAAATCCAGCAACTTAACCGGAAGCGAACCCTAATATGACAGTAGATAAAATTACACCCAAACAGAGATTAACTTCATGAAGTATCTGAGATGTGGAAGAGACTTTACATACAATTTTCTGCATATTTAATTTGTTTTTGGGGGACACTCCATTTTAATCATAGCTGCCATGAGTAATCAACCTTCCTCTGTTGCCCTCACACAAAAATTAATAATGACAATTCATCATCTCACTTGGTTTAATTTTAAAAACTGCCACTTTTTCCCTCGTTAATGGGAAGGCGAATAATTAAAAAAGAACTTAAATTGACAAAACTCATAAAATTCCTTGCTCGGGCTTTAGCAGAAATTAAATGTCTTGGTAATCAGCAATGAATTAAAAAATAAATAATAAAAAAAAAAAACGAATTTTGCCAGGCATTGATTAATGAACCCGATTGGGTTATTCTCTTTCTTCTAAAAGTTCTAGCATATATTACTTGGTCTAAAAATTAATTCATACTGCTAACCCCCCCCCCAACCACCAAAAAAAAAAAAAAAAAAAAAAGAAATATCCGATTACTTAGTCATCATCTGAGTAGGTATAGACCAGGAATCGGCAAGAGGGCCAGATAGACTATAGGCCACGGTCGATTTTCGTTTCATTCCGTGGACATAAAATTTATATGAAAAAATTTTTACTTGATTTCGGGAGTTTTGATGCCGTAGAGTGTAAATCTAAAAAAGTTCTCCAGGTGAGAATTGCGCATTTTTTTTTATAAATTGCATTTTAAATTGAATATTTTATCGGTAAATCTGAGCATAAAATTCAAGTAAGGGAGGTAATAATTGAGCAAATATGACGTTTCTCAGGCTAGTAGTTATCTCCCTTAAATTCAAAAATTTTAAAATACGGCGAAAATGAATTCATGAAAATTAATATTTGTGCAATACATTTTGAATCAATTAATACGAATGAAAAAATTATTTCTTTTACTGAAATAACTCTTAAAAAAATTTGTGAATATGCAAATAAATGGAGCAACTTTGTCTGTCAACAAATTAATTTGCATTTGTTTTAAAATAATTCTATGTAGAAATAAATGGCATTTAAAATTTCCTTAGCTATTACAATAATCTGCTATTTTTTTACATCTACAATATTTTTACAGCCTTTTTTATGATTTAAATAAAGATTGTCAATGCTAGCTATGCTGGTGTGTTACAGGTTGGAAAAATTTGAGAAACGCAGCATTACAGAAATGAATTTAATATTCACTGACACTGCCCCATCAACCAGTAATGAAGAGCTTGAACCAAGTCAGAAAAGGTTGAGGAGCAGTAGTAATTTTAGTCAATCCACTTTTGATAAAAATGATCAAACTACTCGGTGTTCCTCTGTTTTCCCAGCCAAATGCATATTTTGCAAAAGACAAAGAAAAGATAAAAGAAACAAAATTGACGGAAGACGCACCAGGGAACCCTTGCAACAATGTGAACTCATTGTAAATGAAATTTTATTTGCTGCAAAGCTGAAACATGATGAAGATCTTCTTTGTCAGTTACAGGATAAAGATCTTGTAGCTGCAGAGTTAAAATATCATCATACTTGTAAAATTAATTATACTAATTTCTTGAGATACAAAAAAAAAGATCAGTATAGACATGAACAATGAAACAAAACACAGTGTTGCATATGATATTTTCAAGAAAGATATTATAATGAAAAAAATCATTAAAGGAAATCAGGTCTTACGAATATCCAAACTGTCTGAACTGTACAGAAACATCCTTAAATCAGTAGAAGGGACATCTATAGCGGCTAAAACTCAACATCTGAAGCAGCAGATTTTACATGATTTTCCACAGCTCACTTTCTTAAAACTAAGACAGAGGAATCAGAGTGAGGTGGTGTTATGTGAAAAAATAGTTCCTGACCTAATGGGAACAAGTGAAACTGATGATTCAGCAGATGACTCAGATGGTGATGATGACAATGATGATGATGATGAAGAAACCCAAGAACATGAAGCAACAGGTAAATATAATAAGACCTAAAATAATAATGTAAACTCTTTAACATTAGTTTTACTTCTAATCATTGATTAATTTATACCTAATATTAAATGATCTAATTGTGTGATGTTATCTGAACAGACTTTACTACCAAATGTTACCAGTGGAAAATATTTATATCACACTCATATATAAATTTTAGAACACAAAAATATTTAATAGTAATGAAGTATTTTTATTTCTGAATATTTGAAAAAGTTATTTAGTGATTTCTTTTACATTTTGTTTCAGATGGCGATGAAAACAATAGGTACAATTTGTATCATGCTAGCATGTATTTCAGAAATCAGATTATTTCTGTGGAATCACCAACATCTTGACCTCCTAAGAGCAATAGTGTAACTACAGAATGTGCTATGAAGATAATTCCTGTAGAACATTTTAATGCATTGGCATTGATGTGTGGTCTTTCTGATGAAGTTGAAATGAAGAATAGATTTATTACTGTGTCTGAGAAAGATAAGAGAAAGCTACTTGCCATAGCACAAGATATTCTGAACCTTTCTCACAGAGGAAATTTGTTTTTACCAAAGCATTATGCACTGGGAATGGCTGTTCGACACTGGACTGGTCAGTCAAAACTTATAGCCATTTTAAATGGGTTTGGGCACTCTATAAGCCACAGCATAACTCTAGAACTGGATACGGCTTTGGCTGAACAACAACTATCAAAAAGTAACATTCCAGAGGGTTTTAAAAAGAAAACTTTTACACATTTAGCCTGGGATAATAATGACTTTGGAGAAGAAACTCTGAGTGGTAAGGGAACAACCCATAATACAAATGGGATCATAGTGCAGCAGCTAACTTCGGATCACTTATCACATATTGAAGATGTCGCAATAGAAAAAGACCAGGCCCAAATGATCAGGAGTAAGAAGCGCAGTGTGATGCTAAATTAAGCGCCCATAGCAGAATATTATGTGGCAAAAAGAGTAGGCCCTTTCCTACCTTCAGTTTCAATTGACAGCATTCAAAATGCTTTATTTAAATCATTTTGTGAGACCAAAACAAGCATTACTGATTTGGCTATGACCATGATCAATATGCACTGTGAAAGTGACAACCAAAACACTACTCCAATTCCAGGTTGGACAGGTTTCAATATTCTTTTATTATAGGAACAAATACCACCAAAAAGCAATATTGGATATTTTCCTGGGGTCAATGGTAACCCAACTCAACTAAGTACTGTGAATGCAGTATTTTTGAAAAGTCTTGCTATTGCTGATGAGCTTGAAACTGAATGTATTGTATTAAAATTTGATCTTGCATTTTATGCTAAAGCACAGCAAGTACGTTGCAATGATGCCATGTATATGCAAAAAACAGTTGTCAGACTTGGTGAGTTCCAAACCTGCATGTCGTTTCTCAGTGTCATTGGAAAGGGCTTTGAAGATTCGGGGCTAGCTGATGTCCTACTTGAAGCTGGAACAGTGGCACAAGGATCACTACCTGGAGTCATGAAAGGCAGGCACTATAATCGAAGTGTCAGAGTCATAACAATTATGTCTGAAGCCTTAAGGAGGAAACTCCTATCTACTTTTATTGAAACACGAAGTTAAGAAGAAAAAGCTAAATTCATTGCATTGTCTAAAAATTTATATTATGCTTTTCCCAAAACACAATTCCAAGATCTCTGCACATCAAATGATTTTAAAGAGTTTGAAAGCAAACTATCCTTATTTATTCAAGAGAGATGCAGCCAATTTCCAACTTTTGCATTTTGGATGAGTTACTTGAATATGGCAGATTTGTTTTTAAATTTTATTCGTGCTACACGAACAGGAGATTGGGTCCTTCACCTTAAATCAGCAGCAGAAATGGTACCTTGGTATTTTGCATATGACCATTTGAACTATGCTAAATATCTTCCTGTTTATATCTATGAGATGCTTGCTGTTCTAGATACCCACCCTGCAATAGCAAAGCATCTTGCTGCTGGGGATTTTGTAGTTCAGCAACAAAACCAGTACCCCTTTAGTCAGACGGCAATGGACCAGACGATTGAACAGACAATGAATAGAGATAGCAAGACCAGAGGTGGGCAGATTGGATTTCTCAAATAATGATAATGCTGTTCATCGTTGGATTTTATCTTTTAATCAACGTGCTCAAATCTCTAAAAACTGTACTGAAATGGCTGGAAAAGGAAAGGGCTGCCATAATAAAAAAGACCTGAGTAGTTCTCTATATCAAAAGGATGAAGCGGATATTCAGAGTGTCATGCAGACAATTGAGTCTATGCAAAATCCATTTGCATATTGGGAAAAAGAATTAATTAACATTGCATCTGGCCAAGTAGCATCTTCTGAAATTAAAGATGACATTTTGACAGCACATGAACAAGGCTGCAATATTTCTAATCAGTTTGTTCAACAACGACTAATTTTGAAAAATGTGGAGTTGAATGCACCATTAAAATCAATGAAGATAAAAACTTTTAGTGATCTTCAGAAAAAGCATTCACAACAAAAGAGCAAGAAGGAAGCAGATTGCTTGAAAGCAGATAAAGACCTTCTCACTAGGCTTCTTAGTTGACCTGGAAGAAATTTTTTCACATTGCCTTTCAGAGTTCCCATCTAGCCTAAGTAACATTGATGGTTCTTTGCAGCGTACCAACAAAGCTGCATTATTTCATTATTTTCTTGTAAAGTTTCCTGATATGAAAATTAACAATATTCCAAAAAATGCAGCACTGATAGTAGATGGAATGGCAGTAATACAACAGCTTGCAGACCATGTTCCATCAAGGTTTGGTGAGCTAAGTATTTATGTTTTTAGATATGTAATCAAGATTGCTTCTACTTATATGTCATAAAGAGTTGACTTTGTCTGTGATAAGTACAATCCATGGAGTATTAAAGACTCTGAAAGAAGACGCCGTTTGATTACCCCATGCCACCTGTTACGTGCTCTGAATGAAAAACAGAAAACACCGGTACAATTTCGAAAATTCCTCATGTCTGGTGAAAATAAAGAACCCCTCATCTTATTTATGTTGATGCATTGGAGAAAATTGCCAGCAGAAGAATTTCATGGAAAAACTGTGATTGCTTCATTTAGCCAAGGATGTTTCATGCTGTGTCCTCATAGTGGCACAAATGAAGTAATCACAGAAACTTTGCCAGAATTAACAACTGACCATGAAGAAGCCGATACCCTTCTTTTGCTTCATACAAAGCATGCATCAACTGCTTTCCCTTCCATTATCATTAAGACTCCAGATACGGATGTTTTTCTTCTTTGCCTTGCTCATCAAAATGAATTAAGCTGTGATTTATATATGGCTACTAATACCAACCGATCATCTTGTTTGATCTCTATCAAATCAGTTGCAAAGAAATGTGGACCTGCTCTTCCAAGTGCCTTACTTTCTTCGCATGCATTCACTGGCTGTGATACTGTTAGCTGCTTTAAGGGAAAGGGTAAAATAAAACCCTTTGAGTTAATGAAAGAAACAGAGGAATTTCTTCAAACTTTCACACTTTTAGGCTGCAACTGGCACCTGACAGATGATTTGTTCCAGCAACTAGAAAAATTTGTGTGCTGTCTATTTGAACGGAGAAATGTTTCTTCTGTAAATACTGCTCGTTTTAATATTTTTCATATGTCTGGAAAATTGGATAATACTCTACCACCTTGCCAAAATAGTTTACGGTTACATGCAGAAAGGGCAAATTACCAGGCTGTAATTTGGCGACAATGTCTTCACATTAATATTAATGCTCCTTCTGCATCAAATCATGGCTGGAAATGTGAAGATCAAAAACTCGTTGTTCATTGGAGCAGCCTCCCTAAAACTCCATCTACCTTGATGGACTTAGCAAAGTGTAACTGTCAGAAGAACAGCTGTAACTCCAGGCGTTGTTCTTGTGCTCGTCAAACACTGCCTTGTACCGACCTTTGCCAGTGTATAGATTGTTTTAATGTACTTAAAAAAAAAATAATGAAGTGCAGCAGATTAATGAAATAGAAGATTCTGACTCCTCAGAATGCGAATGATAAGATGAGCTTGCAGGATTAGAGGACAATCAATTATTTTTCAATTCCTTTTATAAATGTATTACTTGATAACAATTATTTCAACATAACTGAAAAAAAAACTCTTATTACAATATTTTTTTATATATATAGTCAAAGTTAGTCTAAACATTAAGATTTCTATATCAGTTAATGTGTATGTGTGACAAAATTACATCAAAAAGTAAATGGCAGTCCAAAATGAAGAAAAGTCAATCACCAGAAGTATTTGAAAACAGTTCTTCCATCTATGATTTTTGGAAGGCACAAGATTTGGAAACATATATAAAGGTTTTTCATGTTTTTTTATCAAATTAATGTACACTGCAATGTTTTACGAGGTTATTCGAATTTGAGAAACTCACACGACAATAGAAAGTAACGTTTTCATTGTTATGGCTTTATGCAAGTCATTTTATTTGCTGAAAATTCATGATTAAATAAATTAACACATAATATAAGAGCATAGCTATATCAGCTTCTTGTTGATACACTTAAATGTGCTAAAAAACTTATTTAAAGTTCATTTTACATGAAGTAAACCATGAAAATGGACTTTTTCCGTAAATGACACACCCTGTATTATCTCCCCTTTTCTGAAGCAGTGCGCACATTTAGCCTGGAGATCTCTTCAGATTTGAAATCTGCACGAAAAATACTCCTAGAAACACTTGAAATTTTCTCATATGAATAAAATGTCCACGAACTCAAAATCTAAGCCCTTTTTTGGCCTCTGGCCCATAGCCTAAGAATGTAATGCCCCATATTCTTTTGGATCTGTTTGGTACCACCGAGAGTGTGCCATAGAGTTTGGGCGTTTCCACGGTCCCCATATACCATCGCCCAGGCTTGAGCCGTGGAGAAGCTACTCCGGTCTCACCAGTAAAATCCAAAGTTGATATAGATAACTTTAGTTAAGCAAAAACAGAAAGTAAAAATAAGACAAACGATCTTCCGGTTGGTTGTACAAAAAGAAATAAATAAGATTTTAAATCAGTTTTTTCCTTCTAGATGAATAGCATTTTGGGGCTGTTGAGCTCCATCTACCCGATGCGGCTGGTTATGAGGCGCCAGATTTCCGCCTCAGTTGTCAGCGGCTATTTCAGACGCATTCCACGGAAGGTGTTTTTATAGACAAGCCGTCCTCTAATGTAATCTTGGATCTTGTCTGTACGACCGAGAAGTTACCATAGAGTCTGGGCGTTTCAACGGCCCCCATATACTGTCACCCAGGCCTGTGTCCTGAAGAGGCTACTCAAGTTTCAGCAGCAAAGTTGATATATAGATAACTTTTAGTGAGTAAAAACAGAAATTAAAAATAAGATAAACAATCTTTAGGTTAGTTGTACAAAAACAAATAAATACTAAAACAGAAAAAATCGGCAACTGTGGAAAAAAATTGGCAAAAATAATAAACAAAAATATAAGATATGTAAGTTATATATTATTGGACAGAGGTAACACCTCATATTATTATACAACCTCTGTTGTATAAAAGATTTCAAATATTAAAGATGGCGTAAAGAATATGGTTGCATACATCTTTCAAATTATCTACACAAACAATTGCGCCCACGTAGGCATATGTTCTTTTTCATAAAATAGTCTTTGGAATCAATTCCAGATTTAGACAGATTTTCATGAGACAGAAGCCATAGAAAACCGAACGGATCCACTGTCTTTAAGATTTCTTTCTGAGATTTCTCAAAAAATGAAGACAGTGATTTTTATTTATTTATATGGAAGTGATTTTTATTTATTTATATGGAAGTCAGTGAAAACGAAATGAAGACAAAAGAATTTGAAATTTTCTTGGAGAATTTCCTCGTAAAAAGAAATTTAACAAATATAATTAAATAAAAAGATTATATATTTATAATAAATCTTTTTTTTTTCTGTCTGCGTAAGATTTATACATCTTTTATATTATTTAAATGTGGTCTATTGTCCTCATTTTTGTTGTTGTTATCGAAACGTTTCGTCTTCATCAGGTGCTCATCAATCTTGGTAACATTCAGGGAGATTCAAACTGAAACCTTTTTTCCCCTCACAGGACAATAGCCTAGTGGTTTATGGCGTTAGTTCTTCAGTTTGGTGACATCGTAATTGTGATATCAATTTCTGGGCCGGGCAGAGCTGCACGTAATGGAAAGAGGGTGCTTAAGAACTGATCGGTTCTAACAACTAGACGAGATCTCGCGAGACTTAGTCAGCGGAACGAGAACAATTTACAGCCGTAGATTAAATAGATATAATGAAGACACTAGTCAACCACCATTTCTAATGTTCAGGGCTAGGACCCGCCCTCGCACGCTCAGTGTAGCAAACCAGCATTATTCCCTTCGTATTCCAGTGGTGAGAAGCAACTTTTACTCAAACAGATTCTTCCCACGAACCACTGCCCTGTGGAACCGTCTCTCTAAAGGATGTTACTCCGATCACTAAAATCTTGACCTATTCAAGTCTAGGGTTAACGGTTATCTTCTCCTCCTAATAGCATAAACGGTGCGTCTTACTCTGTAACTTTCTACCTCGGCTGGTTCCGGGACTTTTACAGGGTAAACATCACTGTAAGAGAAGAGTGTAAACAAAAATAACCAAACTGCTTACGTTTCGAGTAGGGAAATATATTATGCAGGCATAGAAATTGACGGTCCCAATGAGAGGTGTACATCCCATAAAAAAGGATAACTGAGGCTTGTTTTGCTCTAGACACCTACGTGGCTGAACGGTAAAACAATCCTGACTAAAAGATGGTTTCACAGGATAAGGGAATGCAGGTTCGTTACATGCTGTATATTTCAATGTCTTTCTCTATCGAAGCTTCATTAATATCATGGCTGGTCGGACTTAATGTAAATAGATTTCAACACCTTCAAAGACTAATTCTGAAGTTCATTTGAAGGTGTTGAAAGCTATTAACATTAAGTCCTATCAGCCATCTCTCTATAAGCAGAAAGGGTGGTTTTGTAGGCTTAGCCTGTAATTGTTATATATTTAGTATATACAATGGGGTCTTTGGTGTTCATTTTACTCACTGTACACAATTCTCGTCCTAATTTGATAAATCTTTATTTTTTTCGATATTTTACCATTTTACGGTAATAATTGTAGTGTCATCGCGTTTTGTTTTTTTTTTTACTTATTTTAACATTCCCGTCTTTACGATATTAAAAAAATTGTACGAGGTGGGGAGGCAAAATTTGAACTAAAAGTTTTACTTGTTTTTCTCGTGAAGCTTTTCAACTAATTTTATGAAATCTGGTGTATTTTATTATCATAAGCATAAGTTGTTGTGGATTCCGAGATGAATTCGGTCTCCAAGGAATGACAAACGCAATAATTAAATATAAGAAATAAAATGTATTTACACAATCATACAAAGAGTATTGCTGTTAGTAAGTCCAGGAACGTGGTTAGTAGCAAATACAGATAGATATATACAGTCTCGAAGTAGGACTTCCTTAGAGTCTACAAGAGGTTACCTCACACTATCTCCGTTCGTATATTCTCTCACTCTCCGTATATCCACTCACTCTCCGACTACCGACTAGTATTTAGTCACCCCCCCCCCACAAGGGTATAATGTGGCACAAGGCTGGTTTAACGTGGGATCTCCGAGCCCATGGGTTCGGCCAAAAATATACCCTTTGAACCCGTATAAACGGGTCCACGGTAGGTTTACCTCCCCGAACGAAATCCCGCCCTTCGGCGTAGCCTCGTTCGGGTTCCTTCCCGCCCGAAAGCAGAGAGTTCAACCGTTCAGCCGGTCGTCCGACATCGAGTGACATCCGACTACCGACTATTATTTCGTCACCCCCCCCACAAGGGTATCATGTGGCACAAGGCCGGTTTAACGTGGGATCTCCCAGCCCGTGGGCTCGGCCAAAAATATACCCTTTGAACCCGTATAAACGGGTTCAGGGTCGGTTTACCTCCCCGAACGAGACTCCGCCCTTCGGCGTAGCCTCGTTCGGGTTCCTCCCTGCCCGAAAGCGGAGAGTTCAACCGTTCAGCCGGTCGTCCGACATCGAGTGACATCCGACTACCGACTACCCTCCCTGACTGTAACTCTGGGTATTTAACGGCAGCAGTCTAGGTACACTTGGTAGAGTCCACTTATATGAAAAAGGGGTGGGCCCCATAACAATAAGTACCCACATTTTTTTTTTCATATGATTGTGTAAAAGATGGGTGTTGAGGAAAACTAACGTCTAAGGGTGTGTGACATGATAAACGCACATGTTCACCCACAGAAGATTTCAAACATAGCTGGATTATCCCCACGGATAGTTTTTAATGTGAAGAAGCGAATGACTTTGAGGAAAACTATTCAGAGAAAGTCTGGAAGTGGCGGAATCGCCATCATCTTTTGCACCAGTAAAAGGCATTAGGATAAAATAAGCATAAACAATTATCCAAGTAAATGTCCTGGAAAACAGAAATTTTATATCAATTAAATATCAACAATATAGTTCAAATATACACATCAAAAAAAGGTCCGTATTTGCGGGATTCCGGATATGAGGCACTCCGGATATGAGGGATTCCGGATATGAGAGATTATAATGTAATCTTTCTTTTTATGTGGCATCTCCTTTCAAGACGTAGGCGATCATGGCTCTCCACCTCCTTCTATCCCATTGCAGCTCTCAATACGTTCCTTCCATTTGCTTCCTCCCCCAAACAACATTCTGTCATCCATTTGCTTAAGACCGCCAGGTATGTCATGCGTTGTTTTCCCTTGTCTCTCTTTCCGTCTATTCAACCCGTGAGTATCAGATTCTCCAGGCCTTCCTTCCTCATTATGTGTCCCAGAAACTTCATCTGTCTCTTTCTGATATTAAGTATAAACCTCCTTGTTTGCATCCTCTCTAAGACCTCACCGTTGCTCACATGCTCGGTTCATGATATCCTTAGCATCCTTCTGTAGAACAACGTCTCTGTCGCCTCGAGTCTCTTCTTCATCTTTGAGGAAATCGTCCAACATTTGCTGCCGTAAAAAGAACAGATGTCACATAACAGCTCATTATTCTTTTCTTTGTTACCAAAGATATCCTCCTGTCTCGCAATACTCTGCTTAGCTTTTGGAATGTGTCATTGGCGATCCCAATTCGTCTACGGATCTCACTGTATTGAACTGTAAATGATTCAGTTAGACTGTAAATAATGTTAATTCCACGTGCCAGAAATTCTGACAGAAATTAGCAAATAGGTATTCACTTAGCCGACACGGAACGTTGCAGATGCATTGTATTTTGCTTCGAGGGTATATGACTAATGTAACGCTGAAACAAACAACATTCCAAACCCCAAACTGATCGCTTACCCCAAGTGTAAACATAATGTTATCGTAATATTTCTAGGCGATGTAGTTGAATATTTCCCCAACAGTTAAATAACACAAGAATACTTTTTCATCATTTAGAATTATTTATAGAAAATACGTTGCCTATATATATATATATATGCATGTTTCATTAAAAATGACAGACAAGGTACTACAGTTAAGCTTTTTATTTAATTTTTCTTGTGTTCTGACAAGAGCTTTCTTTTCTGGACAAAGGGTGTGTAAGCCATTATCAAGGATGATTCGATTTTTCAGCTTAATTCAGTGTGTGCATTCTGTGTATGTCTTAGTGTGTGGTAGGGATGTTTTTAATTTCCGAATACGGTTAGCACATTGTGGCCTTGTTCGTAGTTAATATTGTTAAGAGTTGGCTTTTTCTTTTTTTATAATAAAAGCTTCCATCATTTTAATCTTTTTTTTTTTTTTGCAGGTGGATGCAGTTAATATATTTGTGTTTTCTACTAGTATGTTCCTAATGGAGTCGGGTAAATTTGTGTGTGTGTTTAAATGGGTTCTAAAGGAGCTGTGATCAGATAGGTGTAACGTAAGACGTCTGGATAAGCATGTAGTTGTGTAACCAATGTAATTATTTATGAGTCCAGTTTGATCAGGAACACAGTTCCTTAAGAGGCATTTGAACTCATAGATAATGTTCGTTCTTTGTAAGTTTTCCATTGCTGGTGTGTTGTTATTTTAAAGGATTGCTGCCTAAATATACAATAAATGTGGGTTTGTAAACAGTGACTATTACGGCTAATAATGCAAGACTCTTCGGTAAATCGAATCGAGTTCTCTCAGTCACTTTGTGTTAATCTAAAAAGAAATACGTTTAAATTGACCTTCATCCCTGCCATGCGGCAACGGCGTAGGGGTAGAATCCCGACTGATGCCAATTCAGTCGGGTTTCGATCCTAGCTAGAGGCAACCGGACGTCTAGCCACACTGATGAGTTGTGTGTTCGGACAAGAGCTTTCTTTTCTGGACAAAAAGTGTGTAAAAACTGTCCAAATGTTTTATAGTTCCAAGCGCTTTCGGCTATACCTTTAGCCATTATCAAGGTGAATCGATTTTTAAGTTTAATTGAATGTGTGCGTTATGTGTGTGTCTTAGTGTGTTTTAAGGATGTTTTAATTTCCGAATACGGTTAGCACATTGTGGCCTTGTTCGTAGTTAATATTGTTAAGAGTTGTCTTTTGTGATACAGCGAAACAGTCTGTCTGTGGATGACAATATATATATATATATATATATATATATATATATATATATATATATATATATGCTTACAAAAATCAAGGGATGATGGTGATGAAACCAGAAAATGGGCAAAATGTCTAATTATAACTATTAATTCTGATTGATATAATGAGCTTGGCAAATATCATATAATCCCCGACATTATTAAAAAATATTCACAAAGATACTAAGAAAAAGGCTAGCAAAAATATATATTAAAATAGTCAGAGACTGTTTTTAAATTTCAACAACAGACAATGTAAAATCAAATCGTTTCCAGATTATTTTAAAACCAGAAAATATTTTTAGGTCGTTTTACTGATACAAGTCTATACTAATTAACCCATAGCTGGGGGAAGAAGAAGTAGATTCGTATCTTTCCCAAGGGTATTTGCGCGTAAGTTAATTTATCAAACCCGACAGGAATTAGGACTCGGATATCCGGTTTCATATTTATCCATTTCACGAACCGCAGACCTATCCCGGTACTGACCAGATTCCACGTTGCTTAACTGACTGAAATTGAAAAGCATACATAGAACTAATGCGTTTTGGTTGTTTGCGCGTGGGTATGAGTGTGCGTAGATATATGTGAAAATAATGAGACGATAATAAAGACGACGCGTGTGGTAGACGCCTACAGGTCGGAACATGACAGCGGCTGAGAGGTAAACAGAGGAGGAAAGAAAAGAAACAAAAGAATAAAGAAAGAGAGATAGAGAGAGGCTAATGAAGGTTGAAATAAAGTGAGATGAAAATACAAACAATACATGCTTGAGAGAGAGAGAGAGAGAGAGGGTGAAAAAGAGAGAAAGAAAGAGAGAAAGAAAGAGAGAGATAGAAGATTTGTTAACAGCACTGAATCAGTGAACAGATTTCGGATGTCGGTTGAGGTTACTTATGCGCACATAGCCCTGATGTCCCAGGAAAAGGCATGAACCCGTCTCTCCCTGAATATACAATACAGAGGTGTAAGGTAGCATGAAGGTTATGAAATGAGAAAGTGAAATCGTCAAACTGAGTTCGTATTTCGCTTGAGGCTGTTTTGTTTATATACCACTAATACCTTAGAAAAAGGCATGAACCCATCTCTCCCTCCATATAAAATACAGAGGTGTAAGGTAGCATGAACATTGTGAACAGAGAAAGCGAAATCGTCAAACTAAGTTCGTATTTCGCTTGAGGCTGTTTATGTTTATATACCACTAATACCTTAGAAAAAGGCATGAACCCGTCTCTCCCTCCATATACAACACATAGGTGTAAGGTAGCATGAAGGTTGTGAACAGAGAAAGCAAAATCGGCAAACCGAGTTCGTATTTCGGTTGAAGTTGTTTATATTCATATACCAGCAATGTCCTAGGAAAAGGCATGAGTCCGTTTCTCCCTCAATATATAATATAGAGGTGTGAGGTGGCATGAAGGTTATGAAATGAGAAAGCAAAATCCTCAAACCGATTTCGTATTTCGGTTGAAGCTGTTCATGTTTATATATCACTAATGTCCTTGGAAAAGGCATGTACCCAACTCTCCCTAAATTCCAGTTATGTAAAATAAGAGTATGAGATAGTGTTGTTAATTGATTAGCGGAATTGGTAAACCGAGTTCTAATTTCGGCTGAGGCTGTTTATGTTTATTTAGCACTTATTTTCTAGAAAAAGGCATGAATCCACTCCTCCCTGTATTCACCATATATATAATTGGGGAGGTGGGTATAATCAAGAAAGACTCAGAAAAACATATTAACACAAATCTTAACAGGCCCCGTTTATTAGATAAAATATGCACTCGGTTTAACTGATTATTCAGCACTTATGTCCTAAAAAAGGCATAAAACCACTTCTCCCTGTATTCTACATATAATCATTGGGGACTTAGGTATAATGAACAAAAGCTCAGAAAAACACATTAATACGAATCCTAACAGCCCCTGTTTAGTAGATAAAAAACTGCAGTTTGTTTAATTGCTAATTTACTCATTATTTCCGCGAAAAAGGCATGGGCCCACTGATGTTGAAGAGATAAAGACAATGATTAAAAGAGGCAATGTTGGGGAGCATTTCGTATGTGAAATGTGTAAGAGAAAGCGAAGCAATAAAGGTAAAAAAATGGTAGAAAGATGTAAGGGAGGGAAAGAGAAAAAAATGATAAATAAATATGGCAGCTGATGTCAAAGAAGGGTCGACATACTCGCTGAAAGAATTTGAATGATACAGGAAAAGAAAATGGGTGAAAGGAAAAAGACAAAAAAAGAGAGAAAAAGAAAGAAAAGATCCAGAAAGAGAAAAAGAAAGAAAGAATGGCAAAAATCTAAAGAGAGAAAAATTAAGAAAGAAAAGATCTAGAGAGAGATAAAAAAAGTGATATATAGCAAACATAGAATTATATATATATATATATATATATATATATATATATATATATATATATATATATATATAATTCTATGTTTGCTATTCTGGAGCACCAGTCCACAAGGTTCAAAGAAGGATGACCTTTGCCAAGACACTCAGGCTTCATTATTTTCTCTTTGACTTACATGTGATATCCATTTTAGTTGTTGCTGCTGTTGAAAGTCCTCAAGTGATGTGGTTTCTGTTATTTGGTACAGTTCTTTAGTTGTGATTCTGTAGCGCCAGTCCACGAGGTTCATAGTCTCGTTTTATTTATTAAATTGCCATGATTTTTTAAAATAGATATATTTAGAGAGAGAATGATTGAAAAAGATATAAAATAGATTCTGAGACATTGAGAGAAGTGGTGAGAGTAATGAAATATATCGCAAGGCAGATAGAGAGTGTAAGAAAGAAAGAAAGGTAGTTGAAAATGACGTCGAAAAATGACAGAGGAAAGAATAAAGAAACACATCTAAAAGGGGAGAGAGAGAGAGAGAGAAGGAATAGAAGGATAAAAATTATCAAATAGAGAGAGTGAGAGAAAGAGAGATAGAGAGAGAGAGAGAGAGAGAGTGTGTCTGTGTGTTAGAGAGAGAAGTGAAATCATCTAACCGGAGAGCGAGAAGAGAAGGTTGAAAAACATATTTAAAGAAAGGAAGAAAGTAAACGGAACGAAAAAAAGAATGAAACAAACACACACACACACACACACACACACACACACACACACACACACACACACACACACACACACACACACACACACACACACACACATATGCGAAAAGTGTGTGTATATAAATATATATATATATATATATACATATATATATATATTATTAGGTTGGTGCAAAAATAATGACGTAATAATGTATTTTTTGACGTATTTTTTAACGTCAAAAAACGACATTATTACGTCATTATTTTTCCCCCAACCTAATATATGCGCGGTACTTATTAGAAAGCGCTCAATATCAGAGATAGAGCTGACGATCGCAAAAACGTGAAACCCAGGGTCACAAACTCACATCAATCCAACTATATATATATATATATATATATATATATATATATACAAAAGAGATCTAATGAGACAGGGGGGGGGAAGGATGAAAACATCAAAAGTTTGTGTGTGTGTGTGAGAGAGAAAGAGAAAATGAAAACGTGTGAGAGCGATGAAGAGAAGGAAAAAGGACGAAAACTGACAAAAAGTGGGAGAGTTAGAGAAAGGAGAGAGAAATAAGAATTGATCGAAAGAAAGAGAGTGATGGAGGGAGAGAGAGAGAGAGAGAGAGAGAGGCAGAAAGAAAGAAAGAGAGTGTTGTTGGGAAAGGTACAGTCGTCGTAGTAGACGCGACGATAAAACAATTCAGACGGAATTCTATTGAGAAAAATGAAAGAATAAAATTTGCATAATTAAACAAACGGAATAAAAGGCATCATTCCAGAAATAAATTTCCCAAAGAAAATGAAAAATAAATGAAAAAAAAAAAAAAAAAAAATGACCCCGCCTCCCCGCCCCCAAAAAAAACAATCAAATTTAGAATATATTCCAAAAAGAATACAACATAAATAAAAAAAATATCAAGAGATAAGAATGTTATCTTTTGGCCTAAGTCTCTGTAGAATTTTTACAATAACACAATCTTCGAGAAGGTCTTTTGAAAAAAAAAAAAAAAAAAATTGGCAGAATTTATAAAAAAAAAAAAAAAATGAATGATAATAATGATGGCAATAATCTATCAACAGGGTCTGCCGATTTATCTATCTAGCGCAGCGGAGCGAAAATATTGACTTTTATTCCCACTGGGTGCACCACATTTTCACCAATATGTCAGAAAAAGCTAAACTTAACCAACATCAACAATAAATGATACTGCTCATGGTTATATTAGCCGTTTCCTTATAAGGAAACATTTGGCATTCATTGACCCGGCATCCAGTACTGTTTTCGGTTGAAATTTATCATTTGAAATTTATAAAAATATTTCTTTCTTTAGGAAGATAGATTTCTTCTTGCCAGTAGTTATTATCGCTCTTTCCAGTATTGATGGGAGTTTCCTTCCTCGCCTTTTATTTAAAGTAGTGTGGAATGTCAACATTTTGATTATGTCAATATTTTCTCTTCGATTTTACATATCCTATTCATTTTAGTTGTTGCAGCTGTTGAAAGTCTTCAAGTGAGGTGGTTTTCTGTTTTTTTGTTTATAAGTTTTCATTACTGCAATTGTTCTCGGTGGCTTTTTTTTAACTGATTTGGTTGCGACAAATTTTTTGTACGATAACAATTTTTGTAACTTGAAAAAAAATTTGGGAATAACTGAAATTAATTGCGAAATCCAACGAAAGTCACCCATGACACAGAAATAATTGTTTGCACGTAAAGTAAGGTCCTACGTACATCAACGTGTCTTTAAATTAAGTGACGACAGAAGAATTATCGTTGAACTTTTAAGAGGTAAGCTTAAATATTAATATATATATATATATATATATATATATATATATATATATATATATGTATGTATGTATGTATGTATGTATGTATAGGTCTGGTCCCTCCTCCCCCAATAATAAATATGATTGAAAGAAATATTAAAATAAACCCTCTCTAAACTCGACCATGTCACTCACACCACTCCTCGCTACCCTCTTTGTTAAATTACATAAACTTAATACTACCCGTCAAAAGTGTGAATTTTCATCTCATCTTTTGTTTCATTTTTGGAAGTGTTATCTGATGCTCCACCGGTGAATTAAATTTTTATAATGGAACCTTAAAGTAGTGTTTTTTTTTCTTTAAAAAGAAAAATATTTAAAGCAAAGCAAACCTAAAGAGCCAGACAAACCTACCTAGGTTTCACCTACGCGGATCACCAGGGCAGACAGGACAGACTTACTCGTATCGGAGGTTTTTTTCTTTGGACTCTGAACTTAGATTCTAGACAATTATTTTCGCCGGAAATATATGTTCTTAGTGTTTTCTTTTTTTCCCTTTTTTTCCCTTGGGTATTGGTTTGGTGATTTACAAGCTAAAACCCCTAAGATTTTGCCGGACGAATACTACTGCTTATATTGATAAGATTATTAGTGTTATATATATATATATATATATATACGCGATGTACCCTCGTTTTCGACTTGAGAGCACACAGCCAGGCCACTTGCTCATATTATTTGAGTATAGGGGTGAAGACTTGTGCAGAACTAACCATGGAGGAGCCGAATACTGATAACTGGAGCATAATGTATCCAAATAATGTGTCTGGGGGGGGGAGGAGCGTGCTCCATTCTGAGTTCACTGCTGAGCAATAGCCTTTCTAAAATTTTTACATATTGGCCAACACTGATATTCTTTGTCACGTTTCATCAGCAGACTATTAGCTACTAACCAACCAGCCTTTTGCTCCACCTTTTATCCTTACCTTTTCCCTGGGTATCCCACAGAAAAAAAGAAGTAAAAGAAAGGAAGGTAGGAACAGGAGATAGAGGAGACAATAATACTCTCAGTCAGATTCAATATAATGGAAACCTTGTTAATTTTGAATCTTTTCATTTGTATCCTCTTCTTAATAATTATAACAAAACTTATAATTGTTATTTTAATACTTTTTTAAAAAGTTGTCAGATATTTAACTTAGGAGAATTCACCTGATTATTTTATGGTCTTGATACTCGCAAGGAGTTTATTCAATTGTTAACACAAGAATTAAGAATTCTTCGGAAAATTTAGGCATATCATGTTGAAACACCTAGAAGAAAAAAAATGAGCAAATGGATGGTAGAACATGGTTTAGGAGAAATAAAAAAAGGACAAAATTTATTAAGAGCTACAAAGGACAGGAAATTGTGGAGAGCCGTGTTCACTTACGTCCTTAACGGACCTGGCACATAGAAAAAGAAGAATGAGCTTGAGTAAATGGATGGTAGAACAGGATTTAAAAGAAATAACAAAAAGACAAAATTTATTAAGAGCTAAAAAGGACAGGGAATTGTGGAGAGCCGTGATGTTATAGAGTGAACGAAAAAATTTTCTTCCTGCGTATGAGAACGAATCCCTCGTCGCTAATGTGTTGTAGAATAGTTTTCACAGTGGAGGCTTGTATTTCACTGAGTCGGTCCTAAAAAAGGTTCGACGTACAAAACGTTAGGAAGTTGAAATAATAGTGAATGACGTAGCAATCTAGTTGTGGTGGTTGATACTTTAATGTCCGACATCGACTGACACACCAACTCACTGAGCCCCCTAGCGACAGCTACTACTACTACTACTTATTATCTGTGGGAGAGTCGATTAACAATAGAATAGGTATGTTCCGGTATAACACGTGATCACCTACGTCTTTAACGGGCCCGGCACATAGAAAAAGAATGAGCTTGGGTAAATGGCTGGTAGAACAGGGTTTAGGAGAAATAACAAAAGGACAAAATTTATTAAGAGCTACAAAGGATAGGAAATTGTGGAGAGCCATGTTCACCTACGTCCTTAAAGGACCTGGCACATAGAAAAAGAAGAATGAGCTTGAGTAAATGGATGGTAGAACAGGATTTAGGAGTAATACAAAAAGACAAAATTTATTAAGAGCTACAAAGGACAGGAAATTGTGGAGAGCCGTGTTCACCTACTTCCTTAAAGGACCTGGCATATAGAAAAAGAAGAATGAGCTGGGGTAAATGGCTGGTAGAACAGGGTTTAGGAGAAATAATAAAAAGACAAAATTTATTAAGAGCTACAAAGGATAGGAAATTGTGGAGAGTCGTGTTCACCTAAGTCCTTAAAGGACCTGGTGCATAGAAAATGAAGAATGATCTTGAGTAAATGTGGATGGTAGAACAGGATTTAGGAGTAATACAAAAAGACAAAATTTATTAAGAGCTACAAAGGACAGGAAATTGTGGAGAGACGTGTTCACCTACGTCTTTAACGGGCCCGGCACATAGAAGAAGAAGAATGAGCCATGATCGCTTACGTCCTGAAGGGACACGGCACATAAAGAAGATATGTAGTATGTTATCTTTTTACTCAGAGAATACATGTTGAAAACTAGAAACAAATAACAAACGTATGTGGCATCCGTTGCTCTCGAGAAGTCCCCTGGATGTGTTCCCAAAGAGTTATGCCTCAGCTGCTGATGGAGGTGCAGCATCTCTTATGGCTGTACAGACCATCGCAGGAGTGATGTTGCTGTGTTGTTTTCCTTCCTTCGAGCATGTTTCATCCCGTTTCTTCTCTCTTCGCTCCAGACTTCGGCGTAAATCGCGTCTCTATTGGGAGAGACCCCCGTTGGCGACGTCTTCCCACCTCTCGATGTCTATGTCCATCGAATTCACTTTTTTTTCTTTTAATCAAAATGCAACATCAAGAAAAGAATTTCATGGCCAAATGCTTACTATTTCAGCTTTATTTTATTCACGGATGAATGTCGAGCTACTCTCGATGGTCCTGGCGCCTTCGTTAGAGGGTGTTTGGCGGAGGACAGTGTACGCCCAAACCGCTTCAGACGTCAGCAAGTTGGAGGAGGTGTTATGTTCGGAACGGCAATCATTGGTGATACCATTGTTGGACCCTTCTTCGTAGAATATGGACTGAAAACGAATAGCGAAAACTACGTCAAAGGTTTTAGCTCAAAGCTGGTACAATAAAAAAAACACGAAGATTTAAATCCAAGATGATGTTCATGCAAGACATTTCCCCATTGCATGCAGCTAAGTTAACAAAGACATTTCTAGAGCGAAAAGAACTTAAAGGCAAGCGATTTATGGAATGGCCGCCTCAACCTCCAAACCACCACTCTATTGAGAACCTTTGCGGAATTGTCAAGCAGAAGCCATAGGAAGTAGGAAACCATTACAGCAAAAAAAAAAAAAAAAAAAAAACAGGACTGAAACAACAAATAAAGAATGTGAGTGTATTACGTAACTCCATCTACAATTCAAAGTTTGACTATTTTTATAGCATTTAACCTCGAGCAAGGCGGAAGTGCCACTAGCAGGCAAAGGGTTACAGAGAGTGAAAGCAAGAGTAAAGAGATGTGATTAAGGAAAGGATAATGAGAAAGCCAGGGAATTAGATCAAGGCATCAGAAGATGTCGATTGACATTACATATGAATATTTGAAGATTATAACTGTCAGGAAAGCAAGTAAGAGGAAGGGAGTTTCACATACGGGAAGTGCTAGACATGAAGCTATTAGAGTAGAAGAGACGGCTACATTTAACCGTTTCAACAGTAAAAGGGTGGCTCTAAGATGCCAACCTAGTTGCCCGTCGGAGCAGTTACCGTGAGAGTACCTGTAGAAAAGACAGAGGGAAGCTACGGAATGTCTGTGAGATAGTGACTGTAGACGAGATGCCAGATCAGGGCCAATCATATTGCATATTCGTCTCTGGATTTTGTCGAGGACCTTGAGACGAACAACGGGGGTTCCAGACAATATATGGAAGTAGCATTCCATGCAAGGGCGAATAGTTGATTTATAGATTTGAAAGATGCCAGAGGAGTTAAAATTGGGATGTGAACAGAAGGATTGCTGTGCAGATTAGTTTTATGTAATATTAAAGAATACTAAACAATATTACTTTTATTATCTTTATTGTTCATGCTTAAAAATTATTTCTAAGCTCAAAATGACCCAGACGGATAATACAGTAATCCAGCAAGTTTTACCATTTTTTTCAGTTTAAATCAATAATATAATTCCTAGCTTTTTCAAAACTTGGTCCAGATATTGATATGCTCACATATTATGTGTTGTATAACTTATTACTTTATTGGCATTGCTTTTTTTATCGCCAAAAAACAGTTCCATAACAGCATTATCCTAGTTAAATATACCAGGTTTCCAAATTGTCCAAATCGTGTAGCAGCAAAATTGTCCAATTGTTAGATTAGGCTCTGAACCGTTGTATCTTGGAAATGATTAAAGATATCCTACTGGAATTCTCCGAGGTTTTTATAACACTACTGGACTCTACTTTAAGCAATAAGAATGCATAATTACTCTCCAAGATTAACAGAAGAATTGTGATGAAATCGATCGTATACGAAAATGACATGTTCATCATTAATTAATTATAGCTAAGGATTGGAACCTCCCAAAGGATTGAAATTAAGTTCATATATATATATATATCATTCCAAGATCATTTTCCAACGTATTCACGGTGATCTTTCGCCCTCTCTAACCTTCTTACTTTCTGTCCTGGAAGAATAAGGTGCCTCACACGTTTCACGTACGTTTTCCTTTTCAAGTCTTTTTTCACAGGACTTTGAACTGTCATAGCTGAAACTCCTCTCTAATGTGCTTATGAATTGAGTTGGATCTTTTCTAATTGATCTCTTTAGCTCTAAGTTGATGATTCCTCTTCCTCTTGTGAGTTTTTGGTGTACTGTTCCCTCTTTTTTCAAGCTTATTCACCGTTCTCTTGATGGTTCTTGAATGGACTTTGAAGATGGAAACTAGAGTATGAATGTTCGTACCATTACTGAGGGCCTAAATGATCTTTTCCTCTCATCATTGCTCACTTGGGAAGACAGTGGGACTAACACAAAACGATTTTAACCTGTTCTTTTTAAACTGAATAACTCAAAGGGTTTTTCAGTGATTCTTACGGCAAATGGTGTCAAGATGATTAAAGGTCTTATCTGAAAACCTGTAAAAAAAAAACTCAATTAGTTTAGCGGTTTTTAGATAATAAACATTTTGTGGGGTGGACACTTATGCTGTTACACGATTTGGACAATTTTGCTGTTACATCCTCCCTCCCCCTCACTCTCTCTCTCTCTCTCTCTCTCTCTCTCTCTCTCTATATATATATATATATATATATATATATATATATATATATATATATATATTATCACAAGGGTGTATATGTAAAATTCTGTGACTTTCATTAGTCAATCTAAAACACCCACTAAAATCGTCATATATTGACCAATCCAAACCCTAATCCTAATACCTAACCCTAAACTTAATCCATAAACATAACACTTTGTAGTACAAAATAAAAAGAAATCCTAGAAACGAAATAAGGGTTTAAAAATTGACTAGCAGTAGAGCCCGGCTTTGCCCGGGGATGTAACAGTAAGAGATAGATCAAGTATCGACCATCATAAAGACTGAAAAATAAAATTGACAAAGATTATTGTTTAAGGTTGACGGACACGCATGTCTCAATTAGTTTTCTTTCTTTTTTTTACGAATTGGTCAAACCCAAACTCAAACAAAAACATTGTTTTCAATCGTTATGAGTCTACCAATTGAATAGAATTTTATTATAGACAATTGTCTTGTAAATGGAATTTTTAAAGCATTCTGAATGTAAAAATAAAGAAAAAAGTGTTGCAAGACAATAAGGAACACTATCTGCCAAAAAAAAGTGAAGTTTTGTTGAAATCGGTTGAAAAATGTAGGAAATCCGATCCCATATATAAATGAACACACACACACACACACACACGCGCGCGCAAACAACTTGCGTTTTATAATAAGTATAACACGATAACTCGATATTAATAAGTATAACTCGATATGAGTTGTCCCCCTTTCATTAATGCCTCTTAATCGTGTTTTCAAATGAATTTTGTGCAAAAACAATTGTGTTTTTCCAATTTTTGGCGCTGTCAGAACCACCGCAAGCTAATTTTACGTAGTCCTGTGAAGTTTTATTGAAATCGGTTGAAAAATGTAGGAAATACGATCCAATATATAAACGTACAGATGCACACGCACACACAACCTGCGTTTTATAATAAGTAAGATGATTTAATATGCTTTTTTTTTTCAATTTGTTCGCTTTTAATTTAAAAATAATCTTTATTATATTATTTAAATTCTTCTTTTAATTTATCATTGCTATTCTACACGGAAAAAAAGTTCTATTGTATTATTTAATATTTTTTATAAGTAAAACTACACTTACCAAAAAAAAAAAAAAAAAATTCATTACGGTAGTGCGTAGTGATTTTCTGCACCGAAAGTCTGTAAATAGGCCAAAATGTATGCTTACGCCACCGGAAGTATCCCGCACTATTTACTGAACATTATTGTAGTAATGGCGGACGAATGACCAACAAGAAGTCCGATTTTTTCTTGTCGATAAACTCCAAAACGGTAGGTTTCTTTATGATTTAATTGTTAACTCGAGTTTAGTATGTACATTTACACGGAATTATGACGATTTGGGAAAATTTTAATAGATATTTTAGCGCGGGTGTTAAAAAGCAAATTTACCAATTGCAGTTAGTTTCAGTAGGGTGTCTAAAAATGGCGGAGCAGGGTTTTTTGTCAAAGTATTTTTCCAAACAAATCAGCTTATTCAAGTTTCATCGACTGGCTTCCGAAATTGAACGAAACGTAAAGTTTGTAAACCTCGCGAGAAATGTTCACGATAGCAACCCAAACATACCACAATATTCCTAACAACAAAACAATGCATTCTTACCACCAAATACTGTACCAAACAAAGGGGGAAATGAATGAACAAAATGCATTTCAAAGAAACACAAAAAGAACACAGTTTTCAAACAAAAACAATTTGGAACAAGCACAATGGTAAAAAGGCACATAGTGTCTTTGACTCAGGAGTAGCGAACGTAAAATTAACCGTATTGCATTTTCGACTGACCGCCCATCGTTAAAGAACAAGTGTGATGCCTCGTTGGCCAACAGTGACTAAAGAAAGAACACGGGGTTGCTCCCTACCCATACGGGGTCACGTGGTAGCACACTCGCAGAGATTCATATGCATATGTGACAAATGTCTGTTTTTAGTTTTTTTTACGGAATATTACAAATTATTTTGATAATTTTCATTCTGTGACTGTCGAAATCATACTACTGCCCAGTCGGGTGTGCATATAGCAGTCACTTCAGTGACAGCTGCTGTATGAATTCACTTCTTCTCCGCCCCCAGCTATGGGTTAAATAACACAAACTTTTCAGTAAATCATTATTATCCTCCCCCCAAATTCTTACAATCCAAAAATATATTCTGGCTTTAAATAAACTGCAAAAGGTTGATAAGCCGTAAAAAAAAACAGATCAATCAAATTTCAGAAATTTGAAATAACAAAAATGTGAAATTTCTTGTTCTTTTTCTTCTTATCCTTCTTTTTCTTTTTCTTTGTTTTCTTCTTCTTTTCTTTCTTTTTTCTTCTTTTACTTTTACTTCTCTTTCTTTTTTTCATTCTTTTTTCGTCCTATTCTTCTTTTTCATCTTTTTCTTTTTCTCTTTCTTTTTCTCCTTTTTCTTCTTCTTCCTTTATTTTTCCTTCTTCTTTTCTTCTTTTTCTTCTTTTTCTTTTCCTTCTTGTTATCGTCTTTTTCTTCTTTTTCTTTTTCGTCTTTTTCTTCGTCTCTTTCTTTTTTTTTCTTTTCTTTTATCTTTTTCGTCTCCTTTCTCTATTTTCATTCTTCATTTTCATCTTCTTCTCTTTCTTCTTTTTCTTCTTCTTCCTTTCCTTCATTTTTTCGTCTTTTCCTTTTTCGTTTTTTTCTTCTTCTTTTTCACTTTTTTTTTCTCTTTTTTCTTTTACTTTTTCTTTTTTTTTCTTCTTCTCCCTCTATTTTTCTTTCTTCTTTTTCATCTTCTCTTTCTTCTTTTTTAACGTCTTTTACTTGTTTTTCTTTTTCTTCTTTTTCTCTTTCTTCTTCTCCTTTTTTCTTTTACTCTTTTCTTTTTCTTCTCCTTCCTCTATTTCTTCTTCTTTTAATTCTTCTTAGTCTTTCGAAATTTTTAAGCTAAATTATCAATTCCTGCATAAATAAATTTCCACGGAAATAAATGAGGGCAAATAGAGAAAGATTGTATAGTTCTGGGAGGTTTGCCGATCTTAAAAATCTGCATTCAAAATCAGCATTGACCAGGCATCGAACAAGAACTATGACATAGTCAAGAACTGTATAGCTACCCAAGGTATGAGAAAAGCACCTCACCCCCGAAAAAATACTAGATACGGTAAACGCTTACTTATAATTCAATTAGTATTTCGTAATCGATGCACCCTCCCCCTAAAAGCCTACCTCCATGACAAAATCCAAAGAAGCAGCAGCAATATTATTGGTCCTGATCTGGCATCTCAGCTCCAGTCACTTTCTCACTGCCATAAAGTTGCCTCTCTATGTCTTTTCTATAAAGACTTTCATGGTAGTTCTTAGCATTAGTCTTGACCGGCTGTTCGGTTAGACTCTCTGCCTTCGGGCGGAGAGGAACGTGAAGGAGGCTACGTCGAAGGGCGGAGTCTCTTTCGGGGAGGTAAACCGGCCCTGAACCCGTTTATACGAGTTCAATGGGCATATTTTTGGCTGAGCCCACGGGCTCGGAGATCCCACATTAAATAACCGGCCTTGTGCCACATGATGCCCCTGTGGGGGGATGACTGAATATCGCCAGTCGTTCAAGTCGATCTCGGTCGACCGGCTGATCGGTTGAACTCTCTGCCTTCGGGCGGGGAGGAACCCGAAGGAGTCTACGTCGAAGGGCGGAGGTCTCTTTCGGGGAGGTAAACCGACCCTGAACCCGTTTATACGGGTTCAATGGGCATATTTTGCAGACGTCTCTTTGGATGAGCTCTTCGTTATTGTTGTTTTATCCCCCCCCTGACCACCAAACAATGAATTGTACATATGAGGACTAGTTAGATTTTTCATAGAGACCAAGAGGTATTATGGTGAATGTAGTAAGAAAGATAAGTAAGAATGCGTTGTTTTGGTTGTAGGAATATTGTTTGTATGTTTGGCCCAGTGTTTGTGGT
>OZ010589.1:15297363-15309863 GCA_963932145.1 Acanthosepion lycidas
ATATATATAAATTTCCAAGTGGATAGAATGCAGGTAGAACTAAATGTCCTTGGCAGAGTATATATATATATATATATATATATATATATATATGAAGAATAGAGAAACAGGCACATCTTTATTCGGCAGTCTATGTACCGAGTATGGAAACTGTTTTGGGATCTTACCCATAATAATAATAATGGACTATTCCACACTTAATAAATACTGCGCCTCAGGAGTAGGCAAGGAGTCTGTCGTACACTTCTGAACTGACAGTTCGGTTGAACTCTCACCCTTCGGGCTGGGAGGAACCCGAACGAGGCTACGCCGAGGGGCGGAGACTCGTTCGGGGAGATAAACCGGCCCTGAGCCCGTTTATACAGGTTCAATTGGCATATTTTGTGGGCCAAGCCCACGGGTTCGGAGATCCCACAATAAATAACCGACCTTGTGTCACATGATGCCCCAGTGGCGGGAGGGTCACTAAATATCGTCTGTCGTTCACTTCTGAACCGACAGTTCGTTTGAACTCTCTGCCTTCGGGCTGGGAGGAACCGGAACGAGGCTACGCCGAGGGGCGGAGTCTCGTTCGGGGAGGTAATACGGGTTCAATAGGCATATTTTTAGGCCGAGCCCACGGGCTCGGAGGTCCCACGTTAAACCGGCCTTGTGCCACATGATGACCACGTGGGCGGTGACTAAACATTGTTCTCTCTACTAAACCTGATTATTCATACTAACACTTCTACTTCTCTGTATATATTCCTGTTTGTAATATATCTGTGTTATTCCATACCTGTGTTCGAGTTCTTCTTTATTGGTTCTACCTTGGACTATCACCGTGGTACAAGGAACCGGACCATAACAGAAACCCACCAACGAGCAGATCACGGCCAGGTCACGTTGAAACACCGTTTCTCGTCTGATGACTGATGTTAAGTAACGTCGACCCTAGTGAGTACCCACAGAGATGACCGTTCGGAAATACCAGTTGGCGTAATCGATAATATCTCAGAATTGTATTTCGGCTCTCTGATTAACGATGTCTTTCCTTCCTATCCTTATAAACTAACTCTTAACGTCTAGCTCGAGTGGCTCCCGGCCCTTGTACAGGGAGAAACCTTACTGAACGAAAACGGAAAATACGAAATTGAAACTCTACTAAACAATCGTGCGGAGAGCCCAACTCCAATTTGCCTTGGCTTCGTCATATTCTCTTACGGAGAGATATCATTGGGAAAGACCTGAATCCCATCTTTCAAGAATAAAGTCTGTCTGGAATATTTTAATTGTTCTTATAGTAACAGAGAAAACAGATTTTTTATGCGAAGTTAAAATTTGATATCGGCTAACGAACCTCGTTCACCAGAGAAAGTAAATTTCACTCTCCCTTCGAAAAGGGGAAGAAAAAGGGGGCTTAAATGGGAAATCTCTGAAGAAACAGGTGCTGAGTAAAATATAGATCTTTAACACCCAACTAATTACTAAGATTTGCCTCCCTAAGCCATTATCATCTAAATATACAAATTCTTACAATCTAAAACGTATTTCTTGGCTTTAAATAACCTGTAAATGTTTGATAAGCCGTAGAAAACGAATCCGCCAATGAATGTATTATTCAACCGTTAACTACCAAAGACTTTAATATTTGGCTGGCGAAACAGAGGCATCGAAGAAGAGATAGAACGATTCCTCAAAAAGAACTCCGTCTCCTGTGGTATTGACTACCTCGTTACGAAACAGACGGCAATTTATTTCCAACGCAAACTTCCTTTATGAAAAAAGGGAGAGAAATATTGCATTGCATAGAAGCATTGCTTAGGAGATAATGTTGAGGCGTAAAACCTGAGCTCCATCCAGCTGCAACCACTTTGGCAGAATCCGTTTGTCGTGTTGTTGAAAAGGCACCGTTCCCGAGAGCAAGCCACAATGGCACACGCGCGCATTCAGTATGCGCCATTGAAATTCTCCGAAGACACATACGCTTATATCGCCACTAAAGGTGCACGTATTTGTACAGCATTTCATTTTGTAATTATTCATTAATGGCACGTAATAAACACCAAGTAAAATTTATTTATCTTTATCTCTCGCAGACTTAGCATCTCCGACTTAATCTCTCGTTGTCTGGATCTCGAAATAATTGCGATAGTATTGACAACAAAAACAACAGCGACTGTAAAGATAGCAATATTAATAATGTGATCACCTCAGCACTCCGCCTCCAGCCATGTCTACCAATCATAAAAGTGAAAGAAAAAAAAAAAAAAGAATTAGCATATTTACTGACGTTTTGTTTTCGTTTTCCTTATCGCGTCTTGTTTCTGTACGTAAGTTAGACATTTTATCAATTTTCATCTTTATTTTAATGAATATTTTTTAAAACAGATACGTCGTAGGTTTTTGCTTATTTTCTCGTAACGAAATATTTTATATTTATATATATATAGTTTTTGCTTTTTTTGCTTTACAACTGTTTTGCTGACTGAATATTTTCGGGGTTTTATTTCTATAAAGTTGCAAGAAAATCAATAGTGACGTTTCTGCTGACTTAGTAAGATCGTTTTGCCATCGACCTTTTCTTTATACCTATGTTCTATACAAATAAAGCGTAGTGTACGTGTGTCCGTCCGTCCGCCCGTCCGTCCGTCCATCATACACAAGCGATTACTGGAGTGTGAGAGAATATAAAAAACTACAACTTCCATATCTAAGAAGGGAAGACTGTAGTTGTTTTCAGTTTATATATATATATATATATATATATATATATATATATATATATATATATATATATATAAACAATATAAAATAATAATAATGATTATTGATTATTATTATTATTATTATTTTTATTATTGCCCAGACATCGGGATTAAATACCACAAAAACAAATGTGCTTTCTTATTGACATGGCAATCCATGCAGATTGTAATGCATCTTGAACGTCTCTCCACATCATTGAGGCTACCATCCTTCAGTCCAGTATGCGTCCCACTCGACTCCCATTGTTTGGAGGGCTCGCCCTAGGCAAGATGCTATGCGCCCAAAACGACGCTTCAAGGAATATCTGAAGTCATCACTGATACAGGCTAACATTGACTCTTTGCTCAACCGTCGCTGCACATCGGTCTTCATGGCGTAGGGTCATCCGACGAGGAAACGAGACTTTTGAGTTCAACTGTCAACATGAAGAGGATCTGCGACGTGCTGTCAGGAGGGCGCAACTCGCCCAGCCGCGTCCATCACTCATGCTCTTTTGTGGCTCCTGCTTCAGGTGTAGGCTGGGCCTTCACAGCCATCTCCACCACTAGAAGGGAGAGAAAGGGAATGAAGAGAGAGGATGCTAATCCCAATGTTCGAATGCGAGCAGGTACCAAACAACAATGATTTTTACTTACGACGTTTTTACTAATTTTTGCCGGACACGTCATTAAGTACCCCAGCCAAAGTCATTAAGTACCCCAACCCGACAAGTCATTAAGTACCCCAACCCGACAAGTCATTAAGTACCCCAGCCCGACAAGTCATTAAGTACCCCAGCCCAAGTCATAAAGTACCTCAGCCCGACAAGTCATTAAGTACCCGAGCCCGACAAGTCATTAAGTACCCCAGCCCAAGTCATAAAGTACCCCAACCCGACAAGTCATTAAGTACCCCAGCCTGACAAGTCATTAAGTACCTCAGCTCGACAAGTCATTAAGTACCCCAACCCGACAAGTCATTAAGTACCCCAGCCCAAGTCATTAAGTACCGCAGCCCGTCAATTCATTAAATACCCCAACCCGACAAGTCATTAAGTACAACAGCCCGACAAGTCATTATGTACCCCAGCCCGACTAATCATTAAGTACCCCAGCCCAAGTCTTTAAGTACCTCAGCCCGACAAGTCATTAAGTACCCCAGCCCGACAAGTCATTAAGTACCCCAATCCGACAAGTCATTAAGTACCCTAGCCCAAGTCATAAAGTACCCCAGCCCGACAAGGCATTAAGTACCCCAGCCCAAGTCATAAAGTACCCCAACCCGACAAGTCATTAAGTACCCCAGCCTGACAAGTCATTAAGTACCTCAGTTCGACAAGTCATTAAGTACCCCAACCCGAAAAGTCATTAAGTACCCCAGCCCAAGTCATTAAGTACCGCAGCCCGTCAAGTCATTAAATACCCCAACCCGACAAGTCATTAAGTACAACAGCCCGACAAGTCATTATCTACCCCAGCCCGACTAGTCATTAAGTACCCCAGCCCAAGTCATTAAGTACCTCAGCCCGACAAGTCATTAAGTACCCACAGCCCGACTATAGATCATTCGCTAATTACAGTTTGATAGGTCATATTACTAATTACCGTTTGACATATCCTTTTTGTACCAAGGCATTTAGTAACTATAGCCCAACGATATGATATTTACAAATTAGTCATTTTTTTCTATAATTCTAGACCGATAGATCATTTTACTAATTGCAGCCTAGTAAGTCATTATACTACTTACTGTCTGATAGGTGATTTTACTAATAAAAGCCCGACAGATCATTTTCCTAATTACAACTCAATTATAAATAGTTTACTAATTACTGCCCGATATGTTGCGTTACTAATTACTATTTAACAGATCATAATTTCAACCCGTGGGGTGATTGATTTAATTACAGAGCGACAGGTCATTATACTAATTTCTACCTGACAGGCCATTTGCAATCCAATTGACGTATCGGGCTGTAATTAGTAGTAATGCTAATTACAGCCCGATACGTCAATTGTTAAATGTCATTTTTAATTTAATTGCTGCCCGACAGGTGATTTTGTTAATTACTACTTGACAGGTTATTTTTTGTTAATTATCGCTGGACGCATGATTTTACTAAAAAAAAAATCCGTCATGTTTTTTTTTTTCAATTACCACCCAATAAACTAATTACACTCCAACAGGTACTTTTACTAATTACATCGTGACAGTTCGTTTTCACTAATTATCACTAGACACAAAGTTTTACTCATTACAAACCAGGTATGTTATAATTACCCCTGAAAATATTATTTTACTAATTACAGCCCGACTGGTCATTTTAATAATTACCATTACTTGTCATTTTGCTAATTAACACCAGACATAAATTAAAATCCGATAGTTTTTCCTACTAATTACAGACCGACATATAGTAATTACAGCCCGATATATCAATTGGTTAAGTGTTATTTTGCTAATTGCTGCCCGACAGGTAATTTTGATAATTACTATTTGACAAGTCTGTGTGTTAATTATCGCTGAACGCATGATTTTACTAAATCTAGTTATTATAATCCTACTATTTTCTAATTAATACCCAATAAATTATTTTGCTAATTACAGTGTGAAAGATCTTTTTCCCTAATTATTATCGGAAATAATATTTTATTCATTACTGCTTGTTATGTTTTTTTTTCTAATTATCACCCCCAAAATGATTTTACTAATTATAGCCCGATTCCTTTCCCTAACAATCTCACTCTCGTTCACGTCAAGCGTCAATCGTTATTTTTCCTGTTTATCTTCCTAATTCTCTTCTCTTAATCCCTCGTCATTTATTACCATATTTATTGTAACGATCTACCTTGAGTGGCGCTCGAGTAACGATCTACCTTGAGTGGCGCTCGAGCATTCCATTTGGGGAGATTTAAGAAGAAAAAAAAGATTATTTTACTAATCACAGTCCGAAAAATCCTTTTAACAGTTAAGGCTCGAATAAGTGCATAAAAGAATCTCAGGATATCATTTTACTAGAGTTAGAATCAGGCTTAGTGTACTTGATGTCGGAGAATGTCGCGTGTTAATTGGGACCACCCGCAACCGGAAGTGTTTGAGAAATTTAATCTTGCATTCATTTTGCGTTAATCGCCTCTCTCCCCCACCTTTCAAGAATAAGGTCTGTCTGGAATCTTTTCATTGTTCTTATAGTAACAGAGAAAAAAGATTTTTTATGCGAAGTTAAAATTTGATATCGGCTAACGAACCTCGTTCATCAGAAAATAAATTTCACTCTCCCTTCAAAAAGGTGAAAAAAGTGGGCCTAAATTGGAAAACTCTGAAGAAACAGGTGCTGAGTAAAATATAGATCATTGCCACGTATCTACAAACAAACCTTCATACGAACGCATAGATGAATAAAGGATGAACATAGCTGTCTACAAAAGAGTCAAAACATACGATGTATTGGTAACAGTAATAGTTATTTCCCTACAAGGAAACTGTTATATAGCGTACCTGTGAACACTAATAGGTATGTCCCAATTCTCATAAATAGGTTGGACCTTATTGTAAGTAGGGGTAATATGCTGTTTAAGTAGTCCACCATTAGCAGTGGTTTACCTATTTCACGGCGCTGGCGAGTATTGCATTTTGTTGATATTATAAAGATTACCATTTCATTTCCAATGTTCGTTTTAAATATTCCTCATTCAGTAAGCATTTCTAGATTACAACTGAAAGAACGAACGAACAAAGGAACGAAAGAAACAACGAACGAACGAATTAAAGAAAGAAAAAAACACAGAAAGAACGCACGAACGAACGAAAGAAAGTGTTAAATACCGTCCCTATGAACACTAATCCTCACTAATACGTTGGACCCTATTGTAAGTGGGGGAAATATGCTGTATAAGTAGTCCACCGCTATCAGTGGTTTACCTACTTCAAGCCGCTGGCGAGTATTGTATTTTGTTGATGTTATAAAGATTACCATTTCATTTCCAAACTCCGTTTTGGTTATTCCCCATTCAGTAAACATTTCTAGGTTACAACTGAAAGAAAGAACGAACGAACGAACTAAAGAAAGAAAGAAAGAAAGAAAGGAAGAACGAACGAAAGAAAGAAATAAACAAAGAAAGAAAGGACGAACGAACGAAAGAAAGAAAGTGTTATATACCGTCCCTATGAACACTAATGGGTATGTCCCAACCCTCTTAAATATGTTGGACCCTATTGTAACTATTGTAACTGGGGGTAATATGCTGTTTAAGTAGTCCATCACTAGCAGTGGTTTACCTACTTCACGCCGCTGGCGAGTATTGTATTTTGTTGATGTTATAAAGATTACCATTTCATTTCCAAACTGCGTTTTGGTTATTCCTCATTCAGTAACCTTTACGAGGTTACACCAGAAACATTTGGCATTCCCCGACTGATCAGTAATTGATGATGTTGGTTGGAATTCATAAATCCTTTCTCTTAAGACCAATTTTCATGAAGATTTCTCAAGTCTAGTAAACTTTATCGCTCTTTCCACTATTAATATGGCTTTTCTTCCTAACCTTTTAGTTGAAGCTGTGTAGAGCATTAAAATCTTGATTATGTATATTTTTTTAATCATTTCACCCCATGCAAGGTAGTAAAGCCACTATGATACAAGCGTCTAGTGGGTGTAAAAGAATAAGAAAAAAGAAAAACATTATTAATTAGCAAGAACAAAAAAAAAAAAAGAATAATCAGGAAGACAAAAGATAACGATTGGCATTGTATTTAAATCTTTGAAAACCAAAGTTTACTGGAAAGTATGGAAACGGAAGGGAGTTACACAAGGGCGAAAAGAATCTGTTAGGATAGGACTTACGGTTGCATCACGCCAATTCAACTGTAAATCCACCAATCTAGTACTGCGCTTAAATTGTCATTATTTTCTCTTCCATTTACATATAATATCCATTTTAGCCATTGCTGCTGCTAAGGTTTCTTAGGTAATGCGGTTTTTGTTACTGTATGCCATTCTGTAGCACTCGTCCACAATTTTCGAAGAATTTATCGTCTTTGTCAAGATAAACAGGCTGTTTTTTAACCATTCATCTCAAAAAGTGGTCGTACACAGCTGACAGGTTAGATATTTCTGAACGGGTTTGGTGCCATGCGTGACAGCCGCATGAAAGTCTCGACCTAACGAGTCTATTTGAGTTGATGTTTTGGATTGTAGGAAGTTGCGTAGTTGGATGACACTATCCAAGGCAAAGCCTAGTCTAAGTTCACTTTCTTCTCTTCAAGAGTTATTCACCCAAAGCCTTTAATCATCATTGATCTCAGATAGCATTTGTATACAGCTGACAGCTTAGATATTTCTGAACGGATTTGGCGCTACTCATGACATCCGTATGAAAGTTTCGATCTGATGTTATTCAAGAATCTGACTCGAGTTTTCAGGTCAATGTTTTGGTCTTGTAGCAAGTTGCCGTGTTGGGCGAATGTAACACAAACCACTCGGTCCCTGAATGTAAATGTTTCCTTATAAGGAAACAGTTGATTTTATCACTACCCTTGATAACTGAGGAAAGTGGTGTACGTCGTATATTTCTGTTATCCTTCCACTTTTTGTCGCACTAATATATTTAGAGGGTGCAGCAGAAATTCTTCCCACAAAATGGTAAGAGATTAACTAGATGAAGACTCCCTTGCCACTAATATTTTAACATTATGTAAGAAAGATTTCTGGGCTCGTCCGAGTCCATCCTTCAAATCTATGAATCAACCATGCGTCCTTGCATGGAATATTGCTGTTTTATATGGCCTAGTGCTACCGCTGAACGTCTCGATGAAGCTACATGGCCTTATCCAACGTCGTTTCCATTGATGGAAGCTGTTATGTCTCCCAGCTATAAATAGGAGCAGGTACTGCCGTTTGGGGGTGAAGTTTCCAGCAGTCAGCTCTGACAGTCGGACCGAACATTCTTGCTGTAACACTCTCGTTTGTAAATGTTTGTATGACTGTTTCTGTTAATATATTTGTTTAACTCAATTCCTCTCTTTGTGTCTTTATTTCTGGCCCTAACAAGGCCACAACATCTATCTATCTATCTATCTATCTATCTATCTATCTATCTATCTATCTATCTATCTATCTACCTATGTATCTATCTCATTCTGTTCATATCTATCTATCTATCTATCTATCTATCTATCTATCTATCTATCTATCTATGTCTGTTGATTATTGTTATGGCAATTTACCTACGCACGCATGGACTCTCTCAGCTATAAATAGGAGCAGGTACTGCCTTTTAAAGAGTGAAGTCTCCAGCAGTCAGCTCTGACAGTCGCACCGAACTTTCTTGCTGTAACACATTCGTTTGTATTACTGTTTCTGTTAATATATTTGTTTAACTCTTCTCTTGTGTCTTTATTTCTGGCCATAATAAGGCCACAACAGAAGCATTCTTGGAACTTCTTTTGTTGGTTCGATAGCGAACAGTTGCCTCGTTGCATTATCTCGGGTTTCTTCAACCTCTAGAAATCTGGACCCTTTCAGGTGGAATTTGACTACTGGGAAAAGGAAATCTGGGAAATGTTGTGGTTGTCGGACATTGTGAATGTTGTTATTAGCCAAAAACAGCTGCACAAGCCGTGGTCACTGATAGTGAGTGAGACGACCACACGCTACACACTTTCCTTCCAAGAAATGCTATAAACAACGGATGTGGGCTAGAACGTTATAACTTAGTATGTATGCGCGTCCAAGGTCCATCTGTATCCAACGTACTTTAGCTCCGTCATCATAGCAATAGCCCCGATAATTTTTGATCAGACCTTTATATATATATATATATATATATATATATATATATATATATATATATATATATTGTGAAATGGACTAAGTATGACAATTATTTGAATATATTTTATTGTTATATGTTATTTATATAGACAAAAATATTAAAGTAAATGCTCTTTTTATAATAACAGTATTAAGAACATTTACCGGCCTGAATGTCCGAGAAATTTCATAGAAAATGTGTGTCCTCCGACAGGAATCGAATCCTAGGTAACGTATAACAATATATATATATATATATATATATATATATATATATATATATATATATATATATATATATATTACTGGTTAATACACACACACACACACACACATATATATATATATAATGTATAAATATACATACACACACACGCACACACTCACATATATATATATATAAATTTCCAAGAGGATAGAATCCAGGTAGAACTCAATATCCAGGACAGAGTGAGAATATAATAAAAAGGCTTAAACACTAATATTTCATGGTTATAATTTATTACATTGGAATCGTAATTACGATCCAATTCATCAGACCTACAAATTCAAAAAGAAAACAGAAAAAAACAACTCCGGGAATAAAAAATAAAATTTAGTGAGAGTGTATGCATGAGAGTGTGGGACGAAGGTTAGAGTAAATGAAAACTATAGAGAGGGGTAACAGACGAGAGAAGAACAGGAAGGTCTAAAAGTGAAGGTGGGGTTTAAAATTTAACAGAGAGAAGTTTTAAAGAGAGGAGTTAAATGACAGTTTAAATGAGTGAGATACAGATAAATATGAATTATTTTCCGATACATAATTCATTACTGAATCGCTGACCTAAATTAAATTAAAAACCGACACCGGAAACGGGTGTCAACATTTGTGATGACACTACGCACAATAAAAGACGATATAATTAAAACTTTAAAATTCAGAAGAGAGAGAAAGAGAGAAAAGAAAAGAAGAAAAAGGGGGAAGAAGGTGGGAAACTAAAACCGAAGAGAGAGAGAGAGAGAGAGAGAGAGACAGACAGACAGACAGAGAGAGGTGGGTGCAGCAGAAATACATTCCACATACATATACTTTTTTGAAAGCAAGGTGGGAGTGCCATTAGCACGCATGTGGTTACAGAGGGCAGAGAACAAAAATAAAGAGGCGTGTTTGGGGAGAAGATTAAGGGAAGGGTGGGAGAGAAGATGAAGGTATCAGAAGATGTTACATCGACATCTTCTGGTGGGACCAAGATGCCAACCACGTAGCTCACTTAAATTCTAGTAGTCTGGGAACCAGAGAAAGCAACTCTTCAGAACAATTGCCGTGAAAATATTTATAGATAATATATAGAGGGAAGCCACGACACTTCTATGAGAAAACGACTGTAGACTTCGAAGGAAATTAAATGCCGAATTGATATATGTTGTAGTGGCCACCCAGGAGTCCTGACTTAACACCATGTGACTTTTCTTGGTGGTAGTGGTGTCGGGTGGTTAAAGAAGTAAGTCTGCAATACCAAACCAAGACTTTGCAAGAACTTGACGAGCGAATACAAGAAGTTAAGTCTTCCATACCACAAGAGTCCATAGTGAAATCTGAAGACGCGTTTCCTAGGCGGCTCGAGAAGCTGGAAGCGAATTCTGGTGCCGATATCAAATTGGTAATAAACGCCTTCCTATCCTATACACTTCTTGTAAAGTATATATATATATATATATATATATATATATATATATATATATATATATATATATATATATATAATTAAGTTATAAAGAACTTGGTAATCCATATGGGTAATCCCAAGGAGGATGAAATCCTGTGAGCTCAATGTAAATCCAGAGCTAATATTTAAAAGAAAAACAGACCACTTTAAGGTACCATTATATATATATATATATATATATATATATATATATATATATATATATATGTGTGTGTGTGTGTGAGTGTGTATGTGGTTTATACTGCAACTATGCTGAGCAGACCTTAGTCACAATTTCTGTGAATGGGCGAGTTATCTAGCGTGATCAACAATGTGGACAAGGCCAGCACGCTGAAGCCCTCGGTCACGATGGCTGGTGACTTCGTGCTAGCGCACAAAAACTCTGGTTGGTGCTGCACAAAGCCTTCACCATTATAATCAAATCATATATGCTGGTGTGTCTAGGCTGTCCTTGTTCCTAGGAACTGAACTACTTGATCCTCATACGTCGGGAGAGTTCACTATATATATATATATATATATATATATATATATATATAAATTCTTGAATAATTTATACAAAAAACAAATAGAGAGGTTAATGAACTAAATGGCGAGAATACATCGTCGCAAACAATATAAATAAGATACATCAACCCCGAACTTGTATATGAATGATAAACGGGGATCATATCATTCATATACAGGTTCGGGGTTGATGTATCTTATTTATATTGTTTGCGACGATGTATTCTCGCCATTTAAATCATTAACCTCTATATTTGTTTTTTTGTATGAATGATTCATGAATTTATAAATTATATTTGCACCTTTTAATAGAAATTAAAATATATGTATATATATATATATATATATATATATATATATATATATATATATATATATATATATGTGTGTGTGTGTGTGTGTGTGTGTGTGCGTGTGTGTGTATGACAAAAATTTTAAATATAATGATAAATAAATTAAAATAATTAAGTAAAATAAATTCAATAAATAATATACAAATTAGCCCAAAACGAATGCACGCATAAACACAAGTAAACGCAAGCATAAAAATAAACAACAATTAAGAAAAAAATAAATAATGGTTAAAACACTTAACAAACAAAACTATAAATAAGCACAAAACTGTATTCGGCTCCACAATTATTTCCACTCAATTGCCCCTAGATAATTTGAAACACAACCCTTACCGCCCACCCTAATAACCATTAGAATAATACAATAGCGCTACCCATAATACAGCACTGCCAAAC
>OZ010589.1:15312363-15327363 GCA_963932145.1 Acanthosepion lycidas
GAAAATAAACTATAAAATAATAAAATAAGTTTTTTTTACGGAAAATAAGGACCTACGTACATCAAATTGTCTTTAAATTAAGTGGCGGCAGAAGAATTATCGTTGAATTTTTAGAAGGTTAGCTTAAATGTTAATGCAATTCTTAAATGCAGCGATCAATTTTGAGTTCTTCTGTAGTTTATTGTTGCCTATCGCATCTACTCCGACCGATGTAGTGGGATGAAGGGATTAATCAAGAGCCCTCCGTAGGAGCTTGCTTAAATGCCACCTGATAGGTTAGCTTTTTATATGGTCGCTTTCTGACCATGAGAGCCATGTTCAACTCTCACCAGGATAGATTTGTATCCAAGGTAACTTTTTGATTATATCGGTCTGGATGGGAGTGACCCCCAGCGTGTGGCCCCTTTGGAAAATTGCTCTAGATTGATCTGCTAGTGTTTGCTACAAACATTTGCAGAGATCAATTCGTACTATTTTCAAAATCCACTGCAACTGTGCTGAGCTGACCATAGTTACAGTTTCTAGGAGACAACATATAATCTGGCGTATATATTAGGTTGGTGAAAAAAATGACGTAATAATGTCGTTTTTTGACGTACTTTTTAACGTAAAAAACGACATTATTACGTCATCATTTTTGCACCAACCTAATATATATATATTCATGAATCATTCATACAAAAGACAAATATAGAGGTTAATGATCTAAATGGCGAGAATACATCATCGCAAACAATATAAATAAGTTACATCAACCCCGAACCTGTATATGAATGATATGATCCCTGTTTATAAATTCCAGTTGCATAGGGTCTTTTTAATTTTCACAAGCTTTCGTCTGTTCCTACAGACATCATCAGGTATTGAAGTAGATGTTTTAACTTCTCAGTAATAAAAGGACAACGAAAATAGAGATGTAATCCGAAAAAATGCTATGAGAAATGTGTTATTGTTTTGGAACGTGCGGTCGCAACGCTGAGTTTGAATTTAAATTTTAAGGTTGTGCGTTTTTGTACAAATATAGCAATAAGAGAATTCTTTTTACTGGTAGATTTTCCGTGAATATGGCATGAACTACATTGTTCAATAATTACAGTAATATCACACTTATTATCCGAGAGTTGCACGTTGGATCAGTTATTTCAATTTCAATTAAAAGGTCCAAATATAATTTATAAATTCAGGAATCATTCTCGCAAAAAACAATCATTAAATCATTAACCTCTATATTTGTTTATTGTATGAATGATTCATGAATTTATAAATTATATTTGCACCTTTTAATTGAAATATATATATATATATACTGGATGTATCAGAACTAGACTAGGTTACATTTGTCATTCGTGTACATTTCTGACCTGTCTGAACTCATCGGATTCACTCTTTACACAGAAACTTATTCAACTTTACAATTTTCATCTCTTGTCAGTATTCACCAGCGAGAAATATTACTTCAAAATCTTCTGGTGCTATAAGTTACGATTCAACATATTCTCAGCTTTCCAGAGTTTTTTTCACTCATATTCGACTCTCTTCAGTGAACCACAATAAGCGTCAAGTTAATTCAACTTTTCAATATTCAAGTAAAGATTACATTTTCCCTCGCTCAACAAGTTTCTGTGAACTCATCTTACACCAAACTTTCCGGCATACAACACCTTCTTATCAAAGAACATTCTTTCATTTGAGAATTACTATTATTTCATGAACTGAAATCTTTTCTGTGAGTCCAGATAAAAAAAATTTGTCGTCCTTAAAGTCTTAACTAATTCAAATAACAGTTAAAGGGAAATAACTCCTGCTGTATTATTACAACTTTTACTTAATCTCCAGCATTAACTATGACATAAATATGAAAATATTATTTCATTTGAACTGATCAATTACTTTAATTAACAAGTAACACTAAACAAACTTTCTATCTATCCTAGAAATATTCTCTTACACATTCTGTAAGCATTTGTTATATAAATGCTATATTCTTGTTTTGTAAAAAAAGATATATTTTGCTTATTATTTTTTGTTGTTAATGATCTTACGCCATACTTAAATCAAAATATTTATGAAGAAGTCTTTTTACAAACATTTTAATTTGAATATGGTGGCTAGTTTATCTTCAACTTTTAATGTATGCATTAGGTAGGTGCAAAAATAATGACGTTTTTTGACGTTAAAAAATTCGTCAAAAAACGTCATTATTTTTGCACCAACCTAATACTAGTGAATTAACTAAGTTTTCTGTTTAACAATGGCAGGATATTCATATCGTGAACAGCCATATATATATATATATATATATATATATATATATATATATATATATATATATATACAGTGTAACCCGGATATAAGAGAGTTGTCGGGACCGGAGAAGTCTCTTATATCCGGATTTCTCTTATATCCGAGTTTCTCTTATATCCGGGTTTAATTTACATTAATATACATTAACACAGGCTCTAATTTGGGACCAGATAAATCTCTCTTATATCCGGGTCACTTATATCCGGGTTACACTCTCT
This sequence comes from Acanthosepion lycidas, assembly GCA_963932145.1. Taxonomy (NCBI): domain Eukaryota; kingdom Metazoa; phylum Mollusca; class Cephalopoda; order Sepiida; family Sepiidae; genus Acanthosepion; species Acanthosepion lycidas. The sequence continues at coordinate 15,314,886 of OZ010589.1, forward strand.
CTCTCTATATATATATATATATATTGAGAGAAAGATATATGACAAAATGGAAATAGTTTTCGTTTGACGCATTTGTCTTTAAGATGTTTCTTTTTTCCAGGTTTTCAGATAAGACGTTTAGCCATCTTGACACCATTTGTCGTAAGAATCACTGAAAAACCCTTTGATTTATTCAGTTCGAAAGGGAACATGCTAAAATCGTTTCTGACAGCCCACTGTCTTCTCAACTGAGCAATGGTGAGTGGATAAAGATCGGGAGCAAGCAGATATGATTTTTACATACGTTCGCGCAAATGATTATGGACGCGAGGCTGCACGGCTGTATGAGATTGCGTTTCCAGGCGGAAGGCAGCCGAGTCATCCAACCTTTGCTGCGGTTTATCGTCACTTTGCTGAGATAGGATCTGCGTCGCCAAAAACTATGGATAAAGAAAGACCGAGATTTGCTCATACGCCTGACCACGAAGAACACGTTGTACAGATTCTCGGAGACGATCCAGGTATCAGCACACATCAAGTGGCCCTAGCATGTCATAGATCTCATAGTACTGCATGGAGGGTACTTCAAGAGCAGCTCCTGTATCCGTATCATTTGCAACGTGTGTAGGGTCTTTCGCCTTCTGATTACTCACCACGGGAGAACTTTTGTCGATGGTTTATTGCACTAACTGTCGATCGGTTGTTTGTCGCTTCAGACTTGTTTATCGATGAAGCAACTTTTGGAAGAGATGGAATATCAAATCTACACAACCAACATTTGTGGGCGGATGGAAAAACCACATCGAGTAATGCAGTCTAGACACCAGCATCTGTTTACAATCAGTGTGTGGGCTTGTCTTTGTTTGCGTGTGAGGAACCCAACCCCAAAATTTATAAAAGTATTTTTGATACACTATATATATATATATATATATATACATATATATATATATATATATGAAGGACTCTCCTGTCGTTTTCGACGTATGAGTGTCTTTCAATTCATTTTTTAATGTCCCTTTTGCCTTAACTCTCTCGCCAGTGGGCTTGTTGCTCAGGAGGAATAGCAAAGAAGGAACACAGAACTGAACTGCAGATTATCCACACAAAAGATTTGTTTAGAGTAGTGAAGGATTGTGTAGAACCAGCCAGACTTATTAGAAATGCTGATAACAAGGAGTTGGTGCAAATATTTGCCACGGACACAATGAACAAAATCCCTCAGATTTTATTATCACGGAGTTATACCTCTCCGGTAATACCAGTGCACAGAAAAGTTCAGCGCCTTTCGATGGTAATTTCGCATGATTTAGTCCGCCAAGTTATATGCCATGCGTGATACAAGCTTAGCCGATCATGTATCTTTCGATACATGACTCACGAGGCAGATTTTTTCCCGCAGTAGGTTGCCATTTCTTTCTGAAGTATTAAGTTGCCATCCAAGGCTATAGAACTCGACCTGTCCTGATATTTACCCATAGCTGGAGGGTGAAGAAGAGGATTCATACCTTTCCCAAGGGTATTAGCACGTAAGTGAATGTAATGGATTTGACTGGAATTCGAACTCGGCTATCCGATTCCTCAATCCGAGACGCTGTCCATTACTCCACTCCTGTGGAAATAAATAAATAAATAAATAAATAAATAAATAAATAAATAAATAAATAAATAAAAAAAAATGGCGTATCTAATATATAAAAAATATATCTAATAATATATGAAGAAAAGATTGAGAAGCAATTCACATCAAAATTTGTTAAGGGGTGAATTTTTCGAGGTCCATTTGTCTGATATTTTTACATGGTTTTTCGTAATAAATGGCTTGCCGTCTAATTGAATATTGCTTAGAAAAAGTTTATCAAAATAGTTTTGCCAGAGATAAGCACTCCTACATTAGCGCATGCGCAATAGACAATTCGGGATTTTGAAAGAGAAATGAAAGGCGGGGAATGGGGAGAGAAGTATAAAGACATTTCGAAGTTTGAACTCCTCATCCCCCGCTCTACCAGTTTTATATAGGAATAAGGCTAATTTTTTTTCTTCCGGAAATGTCAGTGTGGTTTAACGTTTTGTCATGTTACACACTAAAAATTGGCTTCTGATTTACAACACCTGCATAGACCGTGGGCAAATATTTTACAAGCCATTAATTAACTTTTTTCTTTTTTTCGCTTCTGCTGGAATGGGCACTATTTGCACTTATCAGACACAAGAAAAGATGCAACGAATAAGGATAGGGTAAAAGATGGTAGCCCCAGCATCACAAAGAACGATTGAGTAAAAGATGACAGCCCACCACTCCTAAACAAGGAGAGTGTAAAAGATAGTAGCTCCTCTCCCAAATAAGGATAGAATAAAAGATGATACCGCCCTCCCAAATAAGGAGAGAGTAGAAGATGGTAGCCCCCTCGCAGATAAGAATAGAGTATAAATAATAAAAGATCGTGCCCCCCTCGCCGAAATAAGGATGGAGTAAAAGAATGGTAGAACCCCTTCTAAATAAGGATAGATGAAAAGATGGTAGCCCCCAAATCACAAAGAAGGGTTGAGTAAAAGATGGCAGCCCCTTCTCAAATAAGGACATTGTAATAGATATTAGCTCCCCAATAAGAACAAAGTAAAACATGGTAACCCCCTTATAAATAAGGACAGAGTAAAAGGGGGTAGAAGCCGTCACTAATAAGGATAGTATAAAAATGGCAGCCCCCCACTCACAAAGGAAGGTGGAGTAAAAAAAATGGTAGCCCCCTTCTCTAAAGAAGGATAGATTAAAAGAAGGTAGAAACCCTAACCAAAAAAGGATGGAGTAAAAGACTGTAGCCTCCAATATTCCAAATAAGGGAGTAAAAGATGTTAGCCCTTCTTCCAAATAAGGAGTAAAAAATGTTAGCCACCTGTTCCAAATAAGGATAGTGTAAAAGAAGATAGCCCCCCACCCACTTCACTGACAAAGAAGGATTGAGTAAAAGATAGCAGCCGCCTCCCAAATAAGGATAGTGTAAAAGATGGTAACCCCCTTCCAAAGAAGAACAGGATAAAAGATGTTACGTCCCTCCCAAACAATTATAAATGGTAACACCCTCCCAAATAATCATAGTGTAAAAATGATAGCTCCTCACAAAGAAGGATGGAGTAAAAAAAAAAAAAATGGTAGTTCCTATCCAAAGAAGGATAATTAAAAGAAGGTAGTACCCCTACCCAGATAAGAGTAGAGTAAAAGATGGCACCCGCTCACAAAGAAAGAACAAACGATTATGGCTCCCTTCCCAAATAAGGATAGAATAAAAGATAGCAGCCCCCTTCCCAAATTAGAGTAGAGTAAATGATGATAGCCCCCTTGCAAGTGAGAATAGAGTAAAAGATGTTACGTCCCTCCCAAACAAGAACAATAAATGAAGGTAGAACCCCTCAAAAATAAGAATAGAGTAAAAGATGGCAACCCCCTCCCAAATAAGGATATTGTAAAAATGATACCCCCCTCACCAAGAAGGATGTAGTAAAATAATGGGAGCCCCTCCTCCAAAGATGTATAGATTAAAAGAAGGTAGAACCCCTCCCCAAATAAGAATAGAGTAAAAGATGTTAGCCCCCTCACAAAAAGGATAGAGAAAAAGATGGTAACCCACTCCCAAACGAGGAGAGTCTAAAAATGGTAGCTCTCCTTAGAAAAAAACGATGGAGTAAAAATATGGTAACTCCCACTGCAAAGAAGGATAGATTAAAAGAAGGTTTAACTCCTCCCCCAAAACGGATAAAGTAAAAGATGGTAGCCCTCAACTCACAAAGAAAGACTGAGTAAAAGATGGCAGTCCCCTCCAAAATAAGAAGTGTAAGAGATAGTAGCTCCCGCCAAATAAGGATATAGTAAAAGATGGTAAGCCCCTCCCAAAGAAGAATAAATGATAACTCTTCTCTCAAATAAGGATAAAATAAAAGATGGTAGCCCCCCCCCCCCGCCAGTGAAGGATTGATTAAGCGGTGGCAGCCCCCACTCAAATAAGGGTAGTGTAAAAAATAGTAGCTCCTCTTCCAAATAAGAATAGAGTAAAAGTTGGTACTCCATTCACGAAAATGATCGATTAAAAGAAGGAAAAGCCACCCGCCCCATTGCCAAATAAGGAGAAAGTAAAAAATAGTAGAACACTCGAGAAGTGCGAGAAAAGAAACAATATAGAAATGATGGTTGCATCTAGTTAATTCAATGGTAAATCATTGAGACCTAATTGCCACTCAAGTAGTACGTTTAAATTCATGCAGTTGAAGTACCGAGGACGAAAGCTAATCGGAACAATTGTCATGAAAATATTTGGGGAAAAGAGGCCGGGAAGCAACGCCCGTTCAGTGGAGAAATGACTTATGCCGAGATGCCAGGTCAAGACCGATAACATTACAGTCATTTCACTGATTTTTGGCAAGAATTTTTAGATACATATTACGAGCATTACACCGAATAAGGTAGCAAAAAAAATTTACTAATAGGACACTGAACCAACTTTCACAACAGTAGACCTTCCGATATATATATATATATATATATATATATATATATTTACACACGCCCTATCTTTGATATTGAGCACTTTCTTCCATAAATATAGCACAACTTAAGACTATATTTCTTTATATATATATATATATATATATATATATATATATAGATGCATCTTTGCAATTTTTTTCGGCGAAAGTTCATATTTGTAGCTCTTTCTTTTTTGAAAACCTTTTTTTCCCTCGAGATAGATTTGATTATTGGCAAATCAAAAATTCGATGGTTTTTCGAAACGAGTCTAGTTATCTATATATATATATATATATATATATATATATATATATATATATATATATATATATAATTTACATTATTTGGACTATTGTCCTCATCTTTGTCGCCATATTTATTACAACGTTTCGGCTTCCGGTGCGTGGAATATCAAACTGAACCCTTTATTTCGCTCACTGGGGTACTCTGTTCTAGTTCCACGTGCCATGTTTAATGGATGTCAGTTATCAGATATCTCCTGTTAATTTTCCCTCTGAAAGTTCTCCACTGCCTTAACCGGGTATTGAACTCACACTCTTTGGTTCCTGTCAGTGGATCTAACTGACGCCTTTATCCACAAAGACATGTGTCCTTGAGGACACACACACACACACACACACACACATACATATATATATATATATATGAAGAAATATATATATATATATATATATATATATATATATGAAGAAATATATATATATATATATATATATATATATGCGAAAAGTATATATATATATATATATATATATATATATATATATATATATATATATATATAATATAATTATTTATATATTATATGCGCGGTACTTATTAGAAAGCGCTCAATATCAGAGATAAAGCGAACATATTTGGTTGGATAGATGTGAGTTTGTGACCCTGGTTGCGATCGTCAAAAGCGTGAAACCCTGGGTCACAAACTCACATCTATCCAACCAAATATATATATATATATATATATATAGCAAAATTTTAGTTTTTATTGTATGTTTTTACCAATAAATATGTTCCTTTATCATATCCTCCTCAGCCAGTTTACTCTAAAGATCTATTTAGGTGCATCCATCTAGGTAGGTTGTTTCTGGCTCACTAGGATATTTATATATATACCTTATAGTTCAAATGTTTGTAGCTACCGTCAGAATTAGCATGGGATGAACTTGATAGAAGAACGAAAAAAAAAAAAAAAATGAAAAAGATCTCTTTGAGTCATTGAAACGACTAATGTATACATTTTCTTGTCTCTTTAAACTTTAAACTTTAGCTCAGTATACAAGATCTTATACAAGGCACTTACCGTTCAGCGGACAATTTGTAGTATCCCGGTAATTCCATATTTTTCTCGACTGTTTTCACAATCGCTCTCCCCATATCTAAACTTTAGCATTTTACACTTTTAAATAAATAAAAGGGTGTATCCATAGAAGACGATACCATTTTTGAAAATCTTCAACACTAATACGCAAAATTTAATTTTTTATAATCCCTTTCCGCAATAAAACGATATTTCCAAAAGAAATACAGAATATATTTCAAGAATATACGTCTATATTTCTGAGATGAGGTATTGTGTACACTATTTACATTATACGGACTATTGCCTCATCTTTGTCGCCATATTTATTACAATGTTTCGGGCCTTCATTATCTGTCTATATTTCTGAGATGAGGTATTGTGTACACTATTTACATTATTCGGACTTTTGTCCTCATCTTTGTCACCATATTTATTACAACTTTTCGGCCCTTCAGTATCTGTCTATATTTCTGAGATGAGGTATTGTGTACACTATTTACATTATTCGGACTTTTGTCCTCATCTTTGTCACCATATTTATTACAACGTTTTTGCCCTTCAGTATCTGTCTATATTTCTGAGATGAGGTATTATGTACACTATTTACATTATTCGGACTATTGTCCTCATATTTGTCGATCTATTTATTACAACGTTTCGGTCCTTCAGTATCTGTCTATATTTCTGAGATGAGGTATTATGTACATTATTTACATGGCTCCAACTTTTGTCCTCTTCTTTGTTGCCAAATTTATTACAAGGTTTCGGCCTTTCGGTATCTGTCTATATTTCTGAGATGAGGTATTATGTACACTATTTACATTATTCGGACTATTGTCCTCATCGTTGTCGCCATATTAATTACAACGTTTCGGCCCTTCAGTATCTGTCTATATTTCTGAGATGAGGTATTATGTACACTATTTACATTATTCGGACTATCATCCTCATCTTTGTTGCCATATTTATTACAACGTTTCGGCCTTTCAGTATCTGTCTATATTTCTGAGATGAGGTATTATGTACACTATTTACATTATTCGGACTATCATCCTCATCTTTGTTGCCATATTTATTACAACGTTTTTGCCCTTCAGTATCTGTCTATATTTCTGAGATGAGGTATTATGTACACTATTTACATTATTCGGACTATTGTCCTCATATTTGTCGATCTATTTATTACAACGTTTCGGTCCTTCAGTATCTGTCTATATTTCTGAGATGAGGTATTATGTACACTATTTACATTTTATCGGACTACTGTCCTCATCATTGTTGCCATATTTATTACAACGTTTCAAGAAAGACTAAAATCAGGCAGTACGCATATCGTTTAGTAGGCAGTAGGAGCTGCTCTTGATACAGGTAAATTCAGGTTTATATAGAAAATATACTGTTCCTTTTGTATGCAATCCAAGATAAATTTAATCGAACTATATTTGATTAAACTATTTTTAAAATATCAATATTTCACTTGTTGATTATATGTAAAATTAATAAAAAATATATTTTCTTCTCAGATCATTACAGTTTCATTTGCTAACATAAGCATCTTTTGTGATGAGCAACTGTTATATACACGAGTTACTTTTGAAAATTTCTTGGCCCTATGCAGCATTGAAAATCTTACCAAGTAACATTTATTTTGGGCCTCTTCCTAGTTATGCTGAGAACCTTTCGGCCCACTTTTGTATTATGCGCGGGTGTGAGTGAGGAATGAAGGTGTGGGATATATGTTTGTTTAACGCTCGTCTCTCAGTTTTTCAAGGTTGCGCCCAAATCAGCCTGTAATCTTCAACAGCCGCTTTTGCCGAAGTGACGAGGTCGGCTCCACCATGACCTGATGCTGACACCAAGGGCAGGATCAGTTTTCGCCAAACACACGTCGTCAGTTATAACGTGTTATATATATATATATATATATATATATATATATATATATATATATATATATATATATATACACGTTATAACTGACAACGTGTGTTTAACTGTTTATGATAAACAGTATTAACGACATTTACTGGCCTAAATATCCGGGAAATTTTCATAGAAAATACGCATCCACCCGAGGGAAATCGAGCCTGTATCCTATACGGAACCATCAGATGACCTCATGTGTTTTACCGACTGAGCTACAGAGGTAGGTTTTTGTTAGGAAGGTCGATTTTACCGTTTTAAACTACAGTTCTCTATGATTTTCTCTCGTACATTCATATCTGCTCGATGCGTATCCAAATGCAAACAAATGACGTCACACATTTTGACATTTTTATGATTATACATTCTTTTTTATAGATACAAATATTTAAGTAAAATATTTAGTTCTTTTTTATAGATACAAATATTTAAGTAAATTTATAACGAAAATTTCTCGCACATTCAGGCCGGTAAATGTCGTTAATACTGTTTATTTTAAACAGAGAATTTACTTAAATATTTGTGTCTATAAAAAGAACGTATAAACATATAAACTGTCTTAAAATAACTGTCGGTATTTGTACATTTCATAATATATATATATATATATATATATATATATATATATATATATATACATTAAGAAATGGACAAAGTCCGACAATTTATTTATTAAAGACATTTTTATGTTTAAAGTTCTTTTTATAGATACAAGTATTTAAGTAAATGCTCTGTTTATAATAAACAGTATTAAATAACATTTACCGGCCTGAATGTCCGAGAAATTTTCATAGAAAATATTCGTCCTTTGACAGGATTCGAACCTGCATCGTATACGGATATAGGCACGTCAAGCTAAATGACGGTTCCGTGCGTGCGTTCTAATGGTGATTTTTGTAAACACGCATGAACGGGCTCTGTTGTAATTATTAAATTTCTTTTTAATTCTATCCGTTGTAGGTATGATAGTTTTAGTAAAAAAACGTTCACAATGTAAGGGGGTTAACCGGAGATGGTAAAAATGCAACATGGCGTTAAATATTTGTCAAATGCATTTTAAAATATTGTCACTACAATCAGAATAATTTTGTTCATTTTTTTTGTTCATTTTTATTTTTTTATTTTTATTTTTATTTTTATTTTTATTTTATTTTTTATTTTTATTTTTATTTTATTTTATTTATTTTTATTTTTTTTCTTCATTTTTATTTTTGTTCATTTTTTTTGTTCATTTTTTTTTCATTTTTATTTTTTTATTTTTATTTTTACTTTTATTTTTTTTGTTCATTTTTATTTTTGTTCATTTTTATTTTTGTTCATTTTTTTTGTTCATTTTTTTAAATGGAAACACGAAGAGAAAGTCGCAATTATCGGACACGCCTGTGTCCTTTTTCAATGAGACGAGGAATAAACAAAGACGTTGGACTCACACTTCCGTCGAATGTTATTGGTGGTTAGAGGGCTCCCCGTAGAAACTATATTCTCTGTGTAAACCGAAATCTGTGTTTAAGTAAACCGAAGGTATACTTTGAGACGCTGGACATTTAAAGTAGTCTCGCGTGAACCACATGCGTCTCCGTATTACCAGGTGCACATCCTCTAGCAGGTCTGGAAGTATGTGCGAAATAAAGTCCTCTGGCCAGCTCCTGCAAGACGCGCTGAGAGAACATATGGACCGATCAGACAGTCGCCTACAATTCCAGCTAAAACATTAATTGTAAACAGATTCTGGTGTATAGCCCGTAGTCTACCATCCGCCCACAAATGTTGGTTGTGTAAATTTGTTATTCAATCTCTTCCAAATGTTGCCTCATCCATAAAGAAGACTGAAGGGAAAAACAATGGATTGGTAGTTTGTGCAATAAACCATCGGCAAAAGTTCTCCAATGGTGAGTGATCAGAGGGCAAAAAAACCCTGCACACGTTGCAAATGATACGGATACAGGAGCTGCTCTTGAAGTACCCTCTATGGAGTACTATGAGATTTACGACATTCTAGGGTCACTTGACGTTTACTGATACCTGGATCGTCTCCGACAATCTGTAGAACGTGTTCTTCGTGCTCATGTGTATGAGGAGATCCTGGTTTTCTATCCAAAGTTCGTGGTGTCACAGATCCTGTCTAAGCAACGAGACGATAGACAACATCAAAGGTTGGACGACTCGGCTGACTTCGGTCTGGATACACAATCTGATACAGCCGTGTCGCCTCGCGTCCATCACAATTTGCGCGGCCGTATGTAAAAATAATATTTACTCACTCCCGACCATTATCAAACGGAACATTTCTCAGTTAACTCACTACTACACACGTTAAACATTGAAGACAGACTAGCCACATATATACACGAATGACAAATGTAACCTTGTCTACATGGCAGCACAGTGTCATCTACCGTAAGCTTTCTCTAAACTAAGGCAACTCAAAAACGAAGACTTTGTGGACATATGTTTACATGGGCTTTTGTTTTGGCGTGAGGAATCCGCCCTAAAAGAGTATTTTTGGTAAAGCCTATATATATATATATATATATATATATATATATATATATATATATATATATATTAAATTGTGTGTATTTAGGCAGCATTTTTCATTGATGCATGTTTCATTAAAGAATATAGAGAAGTTTAGGCATTTAAAACAACATGCCTGGCCGCATACATTCCGAAAAATCCTCATTCAAAACGCAACTATACTTAAACATGAAAACAATAAAGAAAAACTAAAAATTCTTGAAGCTATATACATAAAACAGATGAAACCTATCCTGAACAGAATAAACTACGAAATCTCCACAAATATTCTTAAATGTCTATAATTGATAACAGAAGCCATTGGTTTATACCATCGGCTTCCCATACTTAATACTTCTCGTTTTCACACTCGCGTGTTCATGGGTGACGTCATGAGCTGCGACGCGATTTTCGCTTCCAGCGCCTCGTATGCACGATGTTTGTCGTTGCTTGGAAATCTTCCATATAAACATAAACAGACTATCATTATTGTTTCATCCGTGTATTGGTTGATACATTGAAGTGTAATTGTCATCTTTGATAATGGCTTATGAAGCCGAAAGCTTAGATTGGCTTTAAACATGTATTAATATGGTGATTTCCTTTCATCTTTAAAAGATAATGTGATTAAGCTTATCAGACAATATGAAAAGAACTTACTTAAAATAAATAGACAAAACTTGTCTATATTATTTCATGAAACACGCATTAATAATACACACAAACACACACACACACACACACACACACACACACACACACACACATATATATATATATATATATATATACTACCAGTATAAACCCGTCTTCGACCAGGTCTTTCATTATTGGCGATTTTTGTCGTTCACTTGAAGCAGTTTAAGTTTAAAGTTAACCCCGCAAAAGATTACAGATTTGTTTACATTATTTAATGAAACATGTATCAATGAAAAATTGCTGCCTATATATATATATATATATATATATATATATATATATATATATATATATTATTGCCAACAAGTATTAGGTTGGTGCAAAAATAATTTTATCTTTCGCGAGTTTCCGTAATGACAGACACCTTTCAGCATGAACCACAGAAACTGACTTGTACCAAAGTGTTAAACCATATTGTTTACCACTGGCCGCGTACATTGTCATACCCCAACATTGCATCTTTTACGCGATACATTCTCGTGGCAACAGGATTTACATGTCGGCTAACTATGAGGAAGTTATTTTTCAATGATTCGTCTCCATTTTGTTTTTGACTACACCTTCCATTGGTACCACTGTGACAGACAAATTTGATAACAGGAAGGAAAATTATATTGAGGGAATTCCATCTCAATTCAATGACCTTTTAGAATATTTCAGGATAACAGGCTTAGAGTTCCATAACCGACGCTGATGTCTGGGTCAAAAGCAAGTTACAAATGAACATCACATTTAAATGAAATTTCTTTCTCCTGTAACTGTGGACGTTGTAGAGGCCCTTTTACCAAGTTATTCTGATGTAAGATTACATGTTTGCGGCACCTATTATGGATTTAAATAATTTCGGTAAAGTTTTTCTGTGAAGGTGTTTTTAAGGTTTTAATTGTCTGGCAGAAAGCAACCTATGTCGGCACACAGTGAAGGCTACACACAAATCACACTTACAAATCTGCAAAGGTAATTGCATGGCTTCGTAGAATCATATATATATATATATGTATAATTATTCGAAAATTATAACATAAACATGTTATAATAATTTTCGAATAAATAATTATATTTGCTCTACTCTGTATTGAGCACTCTTTTAAGAATAGTATTTGTTGGTCATTGAAATTTATTCCGTATACACCAATCCTATACTTGGGTATATATTAGGTTGGTGCAAAAATAATGTCGTTTTTTGACGATTTTTTTGATTATTGTTCACCCATTTATCCAACTTTTTTGACTTCCCTATTTGCTGTTGAGTGGTCGACCTCGAGTTCAACAGCAACTTCTCGTATGGTTTTGCGAGGATCGGCTTCAATTAAGGCTTTCAAATGTTCGTTATCAACCGCAGTCGGCCGGCCGCGACCGTCTTCATCTTCGAGGCTCTAGTCACCATTGCGAAATTTCTTGAACCACCGTTGTGCCACACGTTCGTTAGTGGTCCCTGGGCAAAATGCATCATTGATATCACGAGCTGTCTCGGCAGCCTTTCGGCCCAGTTTGAACTGGAACAAGAAAATCGTGCG
>OZ010589.1:15329863-15442363 GCA_963932145.1 Acanthosepion lycidas
AAACTTATATATATATATATATATATATATATATATATATATATAAGTTATAAGGAACTTGGTAAACCGAATTGGTAAATCCAAAGAGGATGAAATCCTGAGAGCTCAATGTTAGGACAGAGCTAATATGTAATGAAAAACAAACCACTTTAATGTACCATTACGATAATTTATTTCACCTAAATCCTTTTTTAAGGATTCAGGATCATCAGGTAAATCTTCCAACAACGAATTTTTTCTCAATTCGTTGTTGGAAGATTTACCTGATGATCCTGAATCCTTAAAAAAGGATTTAGGTGAAATAAATTATCGTAATGGTACATTAAAGTGGTTTGTTTTTCATTACATATATATATATATATATATATATATATATATATATATATATATATATATATATAAATTAGCGAATTATGACAGTTTTTTATATACACAAAACCCCCCAAAAAATAAAATAAAAAAATAAATAAATCTCTATAGACACTTAACCAGACTAGACGATGTCATCTTCCGCTTTAAATTTAGACACCCCAACCTTACCCTGACTTGACCTCTTTGAATGTAACTGAGATATTGATACAAATTATTAACCCTTACGCCCCTTTTCTTTAAACAATTGCTCTAGCCGTTACCATAGTAATTTTTTTATTTTAATAATGAATATGCTTATAAAAACGCACAAATTTCAAGAATTAGTTATTCCAAAAAAAATTTCGCTTGAGGATAGAACAGAGCTTGGTACTTTAATTCAATTTAATTCAAATAATTATATTGAAGTTTTTGGCTCTTGTTTTGAAACATGAGAACTCTTATGTAGCGATGGAATCATATTTTTAAATAAATAATGTACATATATATATATATATATATATATATATATACACACACACACACACACACACACGCACACACACACACACAGAGGAGCGTTCGGTTAGCAAGATCGAATTTTCTGTCTTTATACTGTGGCTAAATCGGTTAAAGGCACGTCAGGCTAAATGACGGTTCCGTATACGATACAGGTTCGATTCCTGTTGGAGGACGAAAATTTTCTATGTAAATTTCTCGGACATTCAGGCCTGTAAATGTTGTTTAATACAGTTTATTATAAAACAGAGCATTTACTTACATATTTGTATCTATAAAAAGAATGTATAAACATAAAAATGTCTTAAAATAATTGTCGGATTTTGTCCATTTCATATGTGACGTCATTTGTTTACATTTGGATACGCCATGAGCAGATATGAATGTACGTGAGAGAATCAAGGAAAATTGTAGTTTAAAGACAGTAAAATTGACTCCTCTGTGGCCAAATAGATTAAAGTCACGTCAGGCTAAATGACGGTTCCGTATAAGATACAGGTTCGATTCCTGTCGGAGAATGAATATTTTCTATGAAAACTTCTCGGACATTCAGGCCTGTAAATGTTATTAATACTGTTTATTACAAAACAAAGTATTTACTTAAATATTTGTATCTATAAAAAGAATGTATAAACATAAAAAATCTCTTAATATATATATATATATATATATATATATATATATATATATATATATATATATCTTCTGGTTGTCTTAATTTGAGTGAAACCATTCCCACCAACCAAAGAATATAACCAGAGCTACAAATCTCTTCGCTTTGATTCTTTTCACCCCAGGTAAGGCAATAAAGCCACTAAGCTACTGAGTGTTAGAAAAAAAGAAAACTCTATTAAGGAAAGAGAACAACAATTACGACGACAGAAGATATCGATCGATATTACATTAAAATTTTCAAGATCAAATTTGGCTGAAAAGCAAGTAGCCGGAAAAGAGTTCTACAAACGAGAAGTGCGAGAAAAGAAACTGTTAGTATAGAACTTATTATGACATATAGCCATTTCAAATTTAAATTGATGAAACCTAACCGCCAACTTAGTAATGCGCTTAAATTCATAAAGTCTAGGTACGATAGAGGAAGGTTTATGATAACAAATAACATGAAAGTGTTTATAGAAATGGCATAGAGAAGCTACATTACGGTGATGGGAAAGTGATTGAACCCAAGATGCCAGGTCAGTATCTGTAATATTGCAGATTCTTCTTTGGATATTATCAAGTATCTCTAAATATATAGCAAGGGAAACGTGCCAGATGTGGCAGCAATATCCAATGCCTTGACGAATGATAGACCTACAAATGTCCCAAAGTTATATTCTGGAGCCCGACATAACGTTCCTAGCAGAAGACTTTGCTTCAATATAATATTTTCAGTTCATGCCAGCGAAAAACATTAGCCCGAGAAGCCTGAACAAGCGGAAAGGGTTTTTTCAGATGATTGATGGGAAGCAGTTTCGTTCTGGATGCGTTAAAATTATCAAGTCCTTCCTTTCCCCACAGTCAACAGCAGAATGAAGGTCCGTTTTGAGATCAGCTGCCAGTTTGACCGTATTAAAATTCTTCTGCTCTGGTCGCCGTGTGCTGAAACGGACTAACAGAAAAAAGAAAGAAGGAAAAACTAAGACAAGAAGGAATGGTGTAAACAGTAAACACATTTACAGAAATACACTTTTGATACTTGTTACCTAAGCGGATCGTCTGGCAAAAACCAATGGTGAGTTGTCAACAGACCCTATAAGATTTCACGGCTTATCAAGATTTATAAGAACCAAGGTGCATAGATTATAAAAGGCATGATATTAAATCCGTCTATAATTAAAACCAGTGAATTACATTTTCCAACTATCGTTTATATATATATATATATATATATATATATATATATATATATATATATATATATATAACTGAACGTTGAAGTCAACATTTAGAGGCGAAAAACTGTTTCATGCTAAACGCAATCCTCGTGGCCTGACAATTGCGTCTAGCATGAAACAGCCTGTCGCCTTTGAGTGTTGACTTCAATGTTCCCTTTTATATTTAAACACGCTCTATCTCTGATATTGAGCACTTTATCCCATAAGTATAGCACACCTTAAGACTATATTTCTTCATACCATACATACATACATACATACATACATACATACATACATATATATATATATATATATATATATATATATATATATATATATGTATATGTATAGTAAATGGATTAAATCCGAAATATTTTTAATTTATTTTATTTAAACGTTTTTTCTGACAAGATAAGATTTCTCGAATATTCAGGCCGTACATATAGTTGGATAAAAATACTGCAAAATAAATTAAAAATAACACACACACACACACACACACACACACATATATATATATATATATATATATATATGTATATATGAATATATATATATATATATGAATATATATATATATATATATATATATATATATATATATATATGTATATATGAATATATATATATATATATGAATATATATATATATATATATATATATATATACATATATATATATATATATATATATATATATATATATATATATATAAACCTATAATCTGGCAATGTGTAAAAAAAACGGATAATACAATTTGTAAATAAAATTATATTTAACAAACCGATATCAGAGAAAAAAATATCAATAAAAAAAAGGAAAGACTAAAAAGTCCCTGTTAGTCAAAAATAATCAATCAGCATTGCAATGCCCTGTCGAGGTGCAATTGAAATGCACCGAAACAAAGTTGCATCTTTGTAGTGAGTAAACTGTTTTTGTCTATATTACAAAATCATAATGTATATTGTTCTTTTAAAAACTCCATAGCACATCATTTATATTATTCGGACTATTGTCTTCATCTTTGTCGCCATATTTATTAAAACGTTTCGGCCGTTGTACTCTCCGGCCTTCTTCAGGTGGTTGGAATGTCGAACTGAACCCTTTATTTCGCTCACTGGGGTAGACTGTTCTAGTTCCACGTGCCATGTTTAATGGATGTCAGTTATCAGTTACCTCCTGTTAATTTCCCTCTGAAAGTTCTCTCCACTGCCTTAACCGGGTATTGAACTCACACTCTTGGGGCCTGTCAGTAGATCTAACTAACGCCTTTATCCATTGTGCCATGTGTCCTTGAGGAAACGTTGTAATAAATATGGCGACAAAGATGAGGACAATAGTCTGAATAATGTAAATAATGTACATAATACCTCATCTCAGAAATATAGACAGATACTGAAAGGCCAAAACGTTGTAATAAATATGGCGACAAAGATGAGGACAATAGTCTGAATAATGTAAATAATGTACATAATACCTCATCTCAGAAATATAGACAGATACTGAAAGGCCAAAACGTTGTAATAAATATGGCGACAAAGATGAGGACAATAGTCTGAATAATGTAAATAATGTACATAATACCTCCTCTCAGAAATATAGACAGATACTGAAGGGCCAAAACGTTGTAATAAATATGGCGACAAAGATGAGGACAATAGTCTGAATAATGTAAATAATGTACATAATACCTCCTCTCAGAAATATAGACAGATACTGAAAGGCCAAAACGTTGTAATAAATATGGCGACAAAGATGAGGACAATAGTCTGAATAATGTAAATAATGTACATAATACCTCATCTCAGAAATATAGACAGATACTGAAGGGCCGAAACGTTGCAATAAATATGGCGACAAAGATGAGGACAATAGTCCGAATAATGTAAATAGTGTACATAATATCTCATTTCAGAAATATAGACAGATACTGAAAGGGCGAAACGTTGTAATAAATATGGCGACAAAGATGAGGACAATAGTCCGAATAATGTAAATAGTGTACATAATATCTCATTTCAGAAATATAGACAGATACTGAAAGGGCGAAACGTTGTAATAAATATGGCGACAAAGATGAGGACAATAGTCCGAATAATGTAAATAGTGTACATAATACCTCATCTCAGAAATATAGACAGATACTGAAAGGGCGAAACGTTGTAATAAATATGGCGACAAAGATGAGGACAATAGTCCGAATAATGTAAATAGTGTACATAATATCTCATTTCAGAAATATAGACAGATACTGAAAGGGCGAAACGTTGTAATAAATATGGCGACAAAGATGAGGACAATAGTCCGAATAATGTAAATAGTGTACATAATATCTCATTTCAGAAATATAGACAGATACTGAAAGGGCGAAACGTTGTAATAAATATGGCGACAAAGATGAGGACAATAGTCCGAATAATGTAAATAGTGTACATAATATCTCATTTCAGAAATATAGACAGATACTGAAAGGGCGAAACGTTGTAATAAATATGGCGACAAAGATGAGGACAATAGTCCGAATAATGTAAATAGTGTACATAATACCTCATCTCAGAAATATAGACAGATACTGAAAGGGCGAAACGTTGTAATAAATATGGCGACAAAGATGAGGACAATAGTCCGAATAATGTAAATAGTGTACATAATATCTCATTTCAGAAATATAGACAGATACTGAAAGGGCGAAACGTTGTAATAAATATGGCGACAAAGATGAGGACAATAGTCTGAATAATGTAAATAATGTACATAATACCTCATCTCAGAAATATAGACAGATACTGAAAGGGCGAAACGTTGTAATAAATATGGCGACAAAGATGAGGACAATAGTCCGAATAATGTAAATAGTGTACATAATACCTCATCTCAGAAATATAGACAGATACTGAAAGGGCGAAACGTTGTAATAAATATGGCGACAAAGATGAGGACAATAGTCCGAATAATGTAAATAGTGTACATAATATCTCATTTCAGAAATATAGACAGATACTGAAAGGGCGAAACGTTGTAATAAATATGGCGACAAAGATGAGGACAATAGTCCGAATAATGTAAATAGTGTACATAATACCTCATCTCAGAAATATAGACAGATACTGAAAGGGCGAAACGTTGTAATAAATATGGCGACAAAGATGAGGACAATAGTCCGAATAATGTAAATAGTGTACATAATACCTCATCTCAGAAATATAGACAGATACTGAAAGGGCGAAACGTTGTAATAAATATGGCGACAAAGATGAGGACAATAGTCCGAATAATGTAAATAGTGTACATAATATCTCATTTCAGAAATATAGACAGATACTGAAAGGGCGAAACGTTGTAATAAATATGGCGACAAAGATGAGGACAATAGTCTGAATAATGTAAATAATGTACATAATACCTCATCTCAGAAATATAGACAGATACTGAAAGGGCGAAACGTTGTAATAAATATGGCGACAAAGATGAGGACAATAGTCCGAATAATGTAAATAGTGTACATAATACCTCATCTCAGAAATATAGACAGATACTGAAAGGGCGAAACGTTGTAATAAATATGGCGACAAAGATGAGGACAATAGTCCGAATAATGTAAATAGTGTACATAATATCTCATTTCAGAAATATAGACAGATACTGAAAGGCCAAAACGTTGTAATAAATATGGCGACAAAGATGAGGACAATAGTCCGAATAATATAAATAGTGTACATAATACCTCATCTCAGAAATATAGACAGATACTGAAAGGCCGAAACGTTGTAATAAATATGGCAACAAAGATGAGGATGATAGTCTGAATAATGTAAATACTGTACATAATACCTCATCTCAGAAATATAGACAGATACTGAAAGGCCAAAACGTTGTAATAAATATGGCGACAAAGATGAGGACAATAGTCTGAATAATGTACATAATACCTCATCTCAGAAATATAGACAGATACTGAAAGGCCAAAACGTTGTAATAAATATGGCGACAAAGATGAGGACAATAGTCTGAATAATGTAAATAATGTACATAATACCTCATCTCAGAAATATAGACAGATACTGAAAGGCCAAAACGTTGTAATAAATATGGCGACAAAGATGAGGACAATAGTCTGAATAATGTAAATACTGTACATAATACCTCATCTCAGAAATATAGACAGATACTGAAAGGCCAAAACGTTGTAATAAATATGGCGACAAAGATGAGGACAATAGTCTGAATAATGTACATAATACCTCATCTCAGAAATATAGACAGATACTGAAAGGCCAAAACGTTGTAATAAATATGGCGACAAAGATGAGGACAATAGTCTGAATAATGTAAATAATGTACATAATACCTCATCTCAGAAATATAGACAGATACTGAAAGGCCAAAACGTTGTAATAAATATGGCGACAAAGATGAGGACAATAGTCTGAATAATGTAAATACTGTACATAATACCTCATCTCAGAAATATAGACAGATACTGAAAGGCCAAAACGTTGTAATAAATATGGCGACAAAGATGAGGACAATAGTCTGAATAATGTACATAATACCTCATCTCAGAAATATAGACAGATACTGAAAGGCCAAAACGTTGTAATAAATATGGCGACAAAGATGAGGACAATAGTCTGAATAATGTAAATAATGTACATAATACCTCATCTCAGAAATATAGACAGATACTGAAAGGCCAAAACGTTGTAATAAATATGGCGACAAAGATGAGGACAATAGTCTGAATAATGTAAATAATGTACATAATACCTCATCTCAGAAATATAGACAGATACTGAAAGGCCGAAACGTTGTAATAAATATGGCGACAAAGATGAGGACAATAGTCCGAATAATGTAAATAATGTACATAATACCTCATCTCAGAAATATAGACAGATACTGAAAGGCCGAAACGTTGTAATAAATATGGCAACAAAGATGAGGATGATAGTCTGAATAATGTAAATACTGTACATAATACCTCATCTCAGAAATATAGACAGATACTGAAAGGCCAAAACGTTGTAATAAATATGGCGACAAAGATGAGGACAATAGTCTGAATAATGTACATAATACCTCATCTCAGAAATATAGACAGATACTGAAAGGCCAAAACGTTGTAATAAATATGGCGACAAAGATGAGGACAATAGTCTGAATAATGTACATAATACCTCATCTCAGAAATATAGACAGATACTGAAAGGCCAAAACGTTGTAATAAATATGGCGACAAAGATGAGGACAATAGTCTGAATAATGTAAATACTGTACATAATACCTCATCTCAGAAATATAGACAGATACTGAAAGGCCAAAACGTTGTAATAAATATGGCGACAAAGATGAGGACAATAGTCTGAATAATGTAAATAATGTACATAATACCTCATCTCAGAAATATAGACAGATACTGAAAGGCCGAAACGTTGTAATAAATATGGCGACAAAGATGAGGACAATAGTCCAAATAATGTAAAAAATGTACTTAATACCTTATGTCAGAAATAGCAATTTCATGTTCATTGAGTTTCTTCATATTTCTTTCCAAATTGCGAATGCTCCTTCGACAAGTGTTGATGGACTAAAATTTCAAAAATGTTTATATCTTTGTCCAAGATTTTGCCTCACATGTGTCATCCTCAGGATTGGGCAATTATCATATTATGTCAGATACGTTTATAGTTGTAAGTAGGGAATTTAGTACAACGTTATATTTTTAATTTAACATCGCAAATACAAAACGCAGGAAGGTCCAACCGTCAAGTTAGATAATGACATGTTTTTTGTTTTTTTTTATATATATATATGCAATGAATGATGATAGACTTTAATTAGTTTCGTAATGCCGTTTTTTTTTACATCGTACATTAATTACACACTCCTGATGATGATTCACGAGAGACGAATGCTTACACACGCTCATTATAAAAATTTAGGAAATACATCAACAACTGCTTTTTTTACGAAAGATTATTCGTAATTTAGAGAAGAAGATGAACAAAATTAATAGACACAAATTGTCTATAACATGTAATAATATATAGCGTCGCTGGCGGAATCTATTGCTGTGTATTGGTGTACTCATCGACATTTCCATCTGTGTGAAATGAGACTTATGTTGGATCTCAATACGCATGCTAGTGTAGGAAGGTACAGGGAATGGAGAGCTCTGGCTTTTCTTTGGACTCTTTTCCTCTCTTCTATCTATCTATCTATCTATCTATCTATATATATATATATATATATATATATATATATATATATATATATGTGTATATATTAACTGATTTAAAATATGGTTTCTTTGCTACACAGTAATAACCATGTTTCAAAAACCGAAGCTAAAAACTTCAAATTTAATTATATAATTAAATCAAAAGCATTAGTTCTGTTTCATCTTCAAGCGATTTTGGAATAACTGATTTTAAAATTTACTGAGTTTTAAAGGCAAATACAATTCATAAATTTTTATTTCCAAGAATAGAGAGAAATCCAATCATTTAGACAGGGGTGGTAGCGTGTTCATTTTTATTAACTATTATTGTATCAATTATGAGTTACGTTCGAAAGTCTAGGTAGTGTAGGGGTGCATTTTTCAACGAACGAATTTTGACATCTGTTCAACAGATGTCGTCTGTTTTTTTTATCAACGAGAAAAAGTTTTTCGGCATTTTTCCCCGTTAAATTCGTTCTTGTATAAAGATTCTTTTTAAAAGGGGTGTTTGGGTTAGAATACGTTATATTGAACTAGAATTTTAATATACTATTTTTGCTCTTAATTAATAATAGACTATTTTTCTTTTTAAAACAAATAAATACAATAGAAATACTTAAATTATTTAAAAATTATTATTACATATCAAATATATAATGTATATTACCAGCTCACATTTTTTTTTTATTATTTTATTTGATTTTTAAATAATATTTAAGGACAATTTTGACAATGTCGGCAAAGAATAGTTATTTCATTTCTTTGATTCAGTAAATTTTTATTTTTATAAATTAAGTAATATGTAGCTTCTCATGTATGCACTTTCTTTTTATTACAATATATATATATATAAATATATATATATATGTATCAAATTAAAAATTATATACATATACATACACACAGATATATATATATATATATATATATATATATATATATAAATATATATATATATACATATATATATATATCAGACATGTGCCATGCGTGATACTTTCGATACATGACTGACGAGGCAGATATTTTTCCCGCAGTACGTTGCCATGTCTTTCTGCGGTGTCGCAGTAGCCATCCAAGGCTATAGAACCTGGTCTGTCCTGCTATTTACCCATAGCTGAGAGGAATAGAAAAGGATTCATACCTTTTCCAAGGGCAATAGTGCATAAGTGAATTTCATTCAGTTATGTTCCATGCATTATACACGGTCTTTTGAACAGGAGTAGAGGTTTATCCCTTGTTACTTGTTGAGGATTCGATTTCCGCTTCCTACTGAAGTCTACCTCAACTTTGTGCTTCTAAAATCTCCACCTAAACTCTAAGCATTTAATACTATATCGAAGTATATATGTGCGCCTATAGCCCAGTTCACACAACTCTCCGGTTTTTGAACAAGTGTAGAGGCTTATAACTTGTTTTCTGTTTCGGATTAGGTTGACAGTTCGTTCTAAAGTCTACATCAACTGCATAATTCTAACGTCTCCACCTAAACTCTTATATGTTTTTTTTAAAACTTTTTTCTTCCATCAGTAGAATAGATAAATTTTTCAATTGTAGATGTTTATCTCTTGTTTCCTGTTTAGGATTGGGTTTCCGGTTCCTTCTAGAGTCTATTTCAACTCCATACTTCTAACGTCTCTGCCTAAACTATTTTTTTTGAACAGTAGATGATTATCCCTTGATTCCTGTTTTGGATGGGGTTTCCCGTTCATTCTGAAGTCTACTTAAACTCTATACTTCTAACGGCTCCTCTCCTGTCTTTTGAACAGGAGTAGAGATTTATCTCTTGTTTGCTCTTTAGGATATGGTTTCCGCTTCCTTCTAAAGTCTACTTCAAATCTATACTTCTAACGTCTCCGCCTAAACTCTGAAATATTTTTTTGATTTATTTTCTTCCATCAGTAGGAGTAGACAGGTTTTTTGAATAGTAGATGTTTATCCCTTGTTATCTGTTTCGGATTGGGTTTCCGCTTCCTTCGAAAGCCTTTTTTCTTCTCTTTCACTTGCAGTAGCCCAGGCTTACGGTCATATCCCGTTGAAACACTGGTACGTCTTCGATCACCGATGTTAAGCAACGTCGAGCTTGGTCAAAACCTAGATGGGTGACCTTCTGGGAATATCAGGTGCTGTAAGCTTGGATGTGCGAGTGGTGTAATGGATAATGGAATTGGAAATCGGAGAGCCGAGTTCCATTTGCAGTCGGTTTCCTTATATTCACTTCCGTAGATATTCTTGAGAAAGGCATGAACCCACCTCTAATCTTCCCAACTAGAAGTTAATTAGTAGGGTTTGTATTCAGCAAATCACTATTATCTTCAAACAGTTCATACAATGTAAATTATTTAAATAACCTGCAAAGGGTTGATAAACCGTAAACAACAAATCAATTAATCAATTCCAGTCTTATGCGTCTTTGTTGCATTATCGCCATGCTTGGGGTGAATTGATTAAAAAATGTTGCCATTTTGTAAGGATTAACACACAAGACGCTGAGATATTTATGGACATATTTCCTCGCTTTGAGTAAAGTTTTTCAAGTTTTGATGCGGAAATTCTTCTGCTGAACTCTTGAATTTGGTTCTCGTTAGAGAAAAAATATCTCATGAAAATTTTGCAGCGAACAAAAAGAAAAAAAAAATGTAGTAATCTGTTGGTGTAAAGCAAGATGAATATGGCGGGTGGGACAGAACAGACCAACCGAGTTCCAAGTTTTTTCCCTAGGTTGTTCTTTTATCCTTGTTCAATGCTATCACTTTGTCCTAGTATTTCTCGGCGAATATTTTTTCTTTCTTATTTTTTTAGTAATTTCCATCGACACGCCATTTAATGTCTGGTTCCCGTTTTCTCCGCTTGCCATTGTTCCATCAACAGACCTAAATATATATCCCTCTTCCACAGCTGGAAATAGAAACGTTCTTACTGATGAGAAGCCATTTTGTAAGGGTTAACAGACGTGATGCTGACATTTATAGAGATTTTTCCTCCCTCTTTTGAGGAGGGAAAAAAAAGACTCCCCCTAATCACTGAAGCTTCCGTTCTATTGAGCCCTTGACACTTTACTCTCACATAAATCTCGCCTTTCAATCAGCTCGCATCATAACGAGACCCAAGGGTACTGTAGCAAACGACCATTCTGCAGGAAGTGTTTTCAATTAAGAGACACATCGTCCGATGAACGCAATTCAAACACACACACACACACACACACACACACACACATACACACACACACACACACACACTCACACACACACACATCTCCACCGATTCTCACTCTCAGACATATTCGTATACACTCACGAATTTTTAACTGTTTCCTTATAATGAAACATTCGGCGTTCATTGAGCGAGCAGCCAATGCTAATCGTGTTACACTTTTCTTCAATATCTGGATATAGTGTTGGGATCAAAGTGTAGTATCTGTTCCCTTACTATCTAATGGTAAGGCTTATACTAACCGTTTCTTTATAAGGAAACATTTTCGCATTTATTGACCGAACAAACAAAGCTAATCGAGTTACGCTTTTCATCAATCCCTGGACATCGTGTTGGGATTAAAGTCTAGTATCTGTTATCCTAACCTCTAATGGTACTGGTAATATTTTCGCTAGAAAACCTTTGGCATTCATAGAGGGAAAAGCCAATGCAAATCAAATTAAAGTGTTTTTTGAAATCCCTGTGTTGTAGAGCAGCTAGCACCCTTTCATCACTCTACCGGGCGAACTGGCTTATAGCCTTACTAATGATTAATGTCGTTATTGTCTCTTTTTGTTAGTTGTTGCTGTTGTTGAAAGTCCTAAAAGATGTGATTTACTTTGTACAGTTCTTTCTTTGTGACTATGTAGCGCCAGTTCACAAGTGCTGTTCTCACTTAAAAACTTACAGGCTTCATTCCCTCGAAACCATTTTTAGTCATTAATCTGAGAAAATGGTTGTGGGAGTTTAGTTATTTCTGACGAGTTAAACACAATGTCTAACATCCATATGAACACGTGGATTGTTTGTTTAGCGGCATATCAACACCTCATGGGTCATTTAATTTTCTTGGGAGCTTTGAAGCAGTAAGAATATGATATATGTTATTCTGCTTTCACAATGGAATACATGGTAGGTGAAACTCAGCATTTCTTTATATACATGTTTGTGTAGATTTAATTATGATGTGTGTTTTATGTTGTAGATTTGTTGAACTAATATTTTAATATACAGTTTGATTTTTTTAAGAAATTGTAGGATGTTATATGGAGTTCTTTCATGTTGGTTGCTTGGTTGGCTGAATTTGTTTGGCGGCATATCAACACCTCTATGGGTTATTTAATGCCGAAATTTAAATATTTTATACGTAATTTTATGCTTTCAGAGTAACGATATGTTTATTAGATAAATATTTTGTACATCGTAATTGTATTGTTGATAATTTTACTATAAAAAATTACTTTTGATTTTTGTTTAGGGCTGACTATTTACCCATAGCTAGGTCCCTAACAGGTACTACCACATCGCGTCAGGGTGGACCTGGGAACAGCAGCAGTTAAACCTCTAATCCCTCGATCAGAGACCTTCCTGCCAGATGTAGTTCATACATATAACCAGGACGAATCTCGATCTGACTTTTAAGAACAAGAGATTTTAGGTTAACGTTTTGGTTTTGCTGCAACGTGCGGTATAGGGCGAAACTATCCCAAGTTCAGACTATTCTATGTTCAATTTCTTCATCTCTTATGGTAAATTTGTTATAATTGATCCAGTCACCGAGGTATTTAAAGCGTTTAGTTTTTATTTATTCTACATTTTTTTCAATATGATTCTTGTCTCAACAATGATGACCTATGTCCTAGCAATGATGACCTATGTATAGAATCTCGATCATTATCAGTATCTTAGTCTCGAAATGGGATGTAGGTTTGGTTTGGTTTGGTTTGATTTAATGCCGACAAGATTTTTATTGCTGTTAATATTTTTTTCAAAAATATTGTTGGTAATTATTTTTTCTTCCAAAATTTATTGCTGGGAAATTTTTTTACAAAAATATATTGTTGGTATTAAAAACTATTTTTATACTGTCAGAGTCTTTTGACTCCAGTTTGGGGTTTAACGATTTGCCCATTGATGGGACCCTAACAGGTGCTACCACCCCGGTTCAGGGTGAACCTGAGAACACCAGAAATTAAGAGGTATTACCACGATCCTCAAAGCCTCCTGATCAGTGCCCTTGCTGCTGGATGTAGATTATCGTCTTACCCAGGACAGGGGAAGTAGGGTATTTTAAAAAATAATATATATATATATATATATATATATATATATATATATATATATATAAAGATTGCGCGATGCATTAGACTCTGAGTCGTACTTCAGTCTCTTGGTTGTATGTAGATTTTTAATGTAGATTTTTAATATATACTTAATAACACTATTATTATGCATTCAGCACTGTTTTATTTACACCTAAGGATATATATATATATATATATATATATATATATATATATATATATATATGCATATATATATATATGTATATATATATACATATATATATATATTTGTATGTGAACACTTGAATATATATATATATATATATATATATATATATATATATATATATATATATATATATTAGGTTGGTGCAAAAATAATATCAACCTAATATATATATATATATATATATATATATATATATATATATAACACCAGGTCTGAAGTTTGCGTTGAAGCATGAAAAAGTCTGTTCCCACCTGGTGATGACCTCAGTATCCAATTTAAAACTTGCATCTTTTCTGATATAGAGTGCATTTATCCATAAATAAAGCATATATTGAAACTATAATTTTTATCATATATATATATATATATATATATATATATATATATATATATATGAAGAAATAGAGTTTTAAGGCGTGCTATAATTATGGGATAAAGTGTTTAATATCAGAGATAGAGAACATGTCAATATAAATATGAACATTAAAGTCAACACTCAGAGGCGACAGACTGTTTTATGCATGACGCAATTATCAGGCATGTCTGAAAAAGTCTGTCGCCTCTGGGTGCAGTATAATAAACCATACATTGCCTATATATACATATATAAATATATATGCACACACACAAACACACACATACACACACACATATATATATAATATGTCGTCTCTGAGTGTTAACTTCAATATTCACTTTTATATATATATATATATATATATATATATATATATATATATATATATATATATATATATATATATATACAGACAGTCTGTTTCTCACAGCCGAGAATCAGTGACGTGTCTTTAGATTCCTTCGCGTCTGGAAATTAATTTTAATTTGCAGCTTAAATAAAACGTCTGAGTGTAGATTTCACTTGTCTGGTTAATTTCAGATTTTATATTTTATATATGTCTTAGCTATATATATATATATATATATATATACACACACACACATATATATATGTGTGTGTGTGTATGCATATATATATATATATATATATATATATATATATATATATATATATATATAAGCAGTTCTTAAAAAGAGTTTGCCGTCTATGTACACGAGAAAGAAAAGTACTCAACACCATATTATGTGGCAGAAGTTTGCCATTGGTTTATGAAGGCTTTTATTTTGAGAATTTATGTTCATCTATTTTCTATCAGGTGGTTGAAAGGTCAGTCAAAGCATGTGGAAGACACAGTGTCATAATTGAGTCTGGTGAAAAGTAAAGTGATTGAGTAATATTCAAGAATTTCTTTTGTTTTTAAATGAATATTGTTTCAATTGTGATTAGATTTGTTATGGTATGCGATGGACGTATGTGTTGTACCTCTTCAAAAATGGATTTTACCATTATTTGACATATTTGTGGTTGTTTATGTTGACTTGGGGAAACTTTCAGAAAAAGTGAGATTGGGAAAAAAATAAAATTCGATGGCAGCATTCTTAAGGAATTATTTTCTCTTTTGAAGAGCGGATCATTTTTTAGATTTGGCTTGGGGAAATTAGTAATTTTTTTCAGGAAAGGTGAGAGTTTCAAAATAATATAGGGCATCTATTTCAAATACGAGTATCCAATATAGTAACATTTGAAGTAATAAAACATGTTAGATTAAAAATAATGGAGTAACGGATAGCGGCTTGGCTTGAGGAATCGGAGAGCCGCGTTCGAATTTCAGTCGAATCCATTACATTCACTTACGTGCTAATACCCTTAGGAAAGGTGTGAATCCTCTTCTACTCCCTCCAGCTATGGGTAAATAGCAGGGCAGACCAGGTTCTATAGCCTTGGATGGCAACTGGTCTAGGAGAAGGACAACTCTGAATTCAAAACCTGCGGAGGGTTGTTTGGGGACCTTGTGGCACGTAGTGCACCAGGTCTCTGTATTCGGCCCTTCAAAAAGTGTGGATGGTCCTGCACGAAACCTTCACCACTATAATCAAATCTCATGTGCTGTTGTCGGGCTGTCAGTTTCCTAGAAACTGATATGCTTGACCCTCATACGTCGAATCTATCTATCTATCTATATATATATATATATAAATAAACGCAATGTAGGCATTATTATGCTGCATGTGTTTATATACACAGGGGCGAGCATGTCATTGGTTTATGAAGGCTTTTCAATTTGAGAACGTACATGAATTTTTATCAGGTGGTTGCAACGTCGGTCAAAGCATGTGAAGGACACAAAGTGTGATAATTCAAGTCTGGTACAAGGTGAGAGACTAATATTCAAGAATTCTTTTATTTTTTTTAAATGAATAGTGTTTGGATTGTGGGCCTTGACAAAATGCTTCAGAGGACGAAACGCGTCGGCACAGTATAGTTTTTCCTCTTGTCTCTTTTTATTATTCATTTTGTCTCTTCTACAGATACACTCAAGCCGAGAATATATATATATATATATATATATATATATATATATATATATATATATATATATGAAATTAATCAAGGTGAATTTAAAATTATGCTAATATATCAGACAATTATTCTTATCTACAAATACAAGAAAAAAAAACCTTAAATAACAACCAGCACTAAACAACCCCCCACCCCCAAACACACACATAAACGCACAGCATACACACACAATGGCCAAATGCACTGGTAGAACCACATATGCACACATACGCAAATATCTATAGAGAACGAATATATATATATATATATATATATATATATATATATATATATATATATAGGCAAAAACAAACACAATAGACTACCCATAAGCACGCACATGAACCCTACAGAACATAGAAAGTATATATATATATATATATATATATATATATATATATATATGGGGTTTCCATAAAGTTCGGATGCACTTTAAAGAATTCATAACTTTATTTGTATTTGCGATAGAAATAGTCTGTAAAAAATGTTATAATACAATGTTTCAACAAGATGGAGCTCCTTGTCACATTACTCTGCGTGTTAAATAGTTTCTAAATCAGGAATTTCCTAATAGATGGATCCGAAGGGGTGGAGCATTTCATTGGCCTCCACGTTCGCCAGATTTGACTCCATTATATTTTTTATGGGGACATGTGAGAACAATTGTGTATGCAGCCAAACCTAGTTCATGAGAAGATTTGAAAGCTAAAATGTGATTTCATGCATTACTGTAAATCATTTGGCAAATGTTTTCCGTCAACTGCAAAATCGTTTTACCCTTTGTATTGCTAATGATGGAGGACCTGTGGAAACTTAAATAAAATTTCAATAAAACCTTAAAAATATAGATTTACTTCTTTCTAATCCATTTTACAAATTATTTCTATCGCAAATAGAAATAAAGTTATAATTTTTTTAGGGGTAGATCCTGCGACTGATGCCAATACAGCCGGCTTTCAATCCTAGGTAGAGGCAACCAGACGTCTAGCCACACTGATGAGCTGTGATGCAGTGAAATTGTTTGTGGATGACCATGCATATATATATATATATATATATATATATATATATATATATATATATATATATATATACTAATTGCTTATATATAAAATAGTATATATTTATGGAGATGAATATCCAAAAACACACACGCACACGCAATACACAAAAATGAAAATAGATTGAAAAGGTATACAGGGCTCATAAAAATATAAGAACGAAGACCTCCTTCGTTTGTCCTTTCTCTGATTAATCCTAATTGGTTTATTTCCGCTTAAGCAGAAGAATACTTTCGCCAGCAGTCCAAGAAAAAAAAATCTGGGTTACGACTGCACACAAAAGACAATGGTTAAGCATCGGAAAACATAAGGAAAATTAATTCCTTGTGCAAATAATTTATTCATCGGCTGATCAAGGTCGACAAACCGGAAACCCGTGTAGCAAAAGTATGGATAATAAAGTATATATATTTAAAAAAATTCACATTATAACCAAAAACGTTTGCGATTTTTTTTTAAATATACACTTTTCTCTCGTTAGAACAACTCTTCCTTATATATATATATATATATATATATATATATATATATATATATATAAAATATATAAAAAATATAAAAAATAAATAAATCTCCATAGACGCTTAACCAGACTAGACAATGTCATCTCCCGCTTTAAATTTAGATACCCCAACCTTACCCTGACTTGACATCTGTGAATGTAACTGAGACATTGATACAAATTATTAACACCTTACGCCCCTTTTTCTTTAAACAATGGCTCTAGCCGTTACCATAGAAACTTTGATTTCAATAATGAATATGCTTATAAAACACGTAAATTTCAGATATAAGTTATTCCAAAAAAAATTTCGTTTGATGATGGAACAGAACTTAGTACTTTAACTCAATTTAATTCAAATAATTATATTGAAGTTTTCGGCTCTTGTTTTGAAACATGAGAACTCTTATGTAGCGTGTTGGAATCATATTTTTAAATAAATAATTATATTTATGCTCTACTTTTGTATCGAGCACTATTTTTTTTTAAAATAATAACAAAAATACTAAAGAACTTTGGATTATTTACCTAACCAGTTCTTTCCTATTTTCTATATATTTTTCACACACACACACACACACACATATATATATATATATATATATATATATATATATATATATATATATATATGTATATATATATATATATTTACCCCCGGAACAACTCAGGACAGAGGCAACTCAGCACCAGAAAAACATAACTTTTTTTTATAACCAAATAAAAGCAATTTATTAAAGATTAAAACCTTAATTAATGAATATTCTTCTTCAGATAAGGTATTTGAAAATGCATCATGTAAAATATGAACGAGTTTTTTTGTTTTTCATTATTTTTAAAAAAGTTAATAAATTTATTTTTTAATAAAGTAAATTGGCAGAGAAAAAATAATTCAATAAAACACACTTGTTTTTAATTATTTTTTTTTTATAAAATAAATCGAAAAATGCAAAAGAAAATGAAACATTTTTTGTTATATATATATATATATATATATATATATATATATATATATACTATAGGCGAGTACTCTGGATTTGGAAGGCTCGTCTAAATATTGAATGTTTCATGTATTTTACAAAACTAACTCATTACTGTCAAAAGGCACTTTCTCTTCCTGATAAATTTTCTCATATATTTAATAATAATAATAATAATAATAATAATAATAATATATATATATATATATATATATATATATATATATATATATATATATATATATATATATGGCTACAATTAAAAGTGGAAAAAGAAAGAGAGAAATGGTTAAGAAGTGAGAGTAAAGTTTTAAAAAAGGCGACTAAAAGGACAAATAATCACGACATTCTACACGGACGCACACAAACATGAGAACTCACAAACACACATATAAACACACGCGCCTGCGGGCAAACACGTAAGCGCACATTCATTATGAAAAAAAACAAAACAAAACAAACAAAAACCAAAGAAAAACCTTGCACCAATAAAAAGTGTATGTAAAAAATAAAATCTAGAAGCGCAAACAGACAATTGCTGATACCCCCTGACGAGTGGACGGAGTGATTTCCAGTGCATCCGTCTACGAAACTCTGGAGTCGGAATGCTGAAGGTAGCATCAATCAGCTAAGTGACGAACCTTTTACTTAATTCTCTCTCTCTCTCTCTGTACACACACACACACATATATATATATATATATATATATATATATATGTATAATAAGGCCAGGAATTTTAGCGCACGAAAATTGAAGCTTGAATTTTCTAGCTCACTTCATTCCAATATTACTAGTTCTCCTACTATTACTACTACTACTAATACTACTAAAAACGAAATAAAATTTCCTTTAAAATTTTTTTGGCTTATCTCCCTTACTGGCAATCTTTGGGCAGCTAGATATTCCATTTTAAGTACCTCATCTCTAAAACAAAAAACAAACCCAAATAAATGGTCGCCAATAATAGTTTATATCGTTCCATCCTTCTAACTTATCATGAGTTAATTAAACCAATGAAGGTATGAAATTATTAAATCTAAGGGTTGTCCCCAAAACTTATAGTATTCAAAAGATATATTTAAAGATATATTGTTAAATATAACAGACAATGAATGTCTATTATGTCTGATCATGAGCCGTTCTAAAATTCGTATATTTGCTTTTTATTGAAAATAAAGACAAAAATTGTCCAGCATTTGGATATTTTTTTTATTAAGCTGTTCCTTGATCTAAACTATCGGCTCACATGAGCCATCTTCAGAGTGGTTATATGGATATTTAAACAAAGATATTCTCCATCAAAGATGATATTCTGTTATGTTGACATTGATTGCTATGCGATGATAATGGTCACGGAATAGCAAACGCAGGTCGTAAATTTATCATGCGGTTCTATGACGTCGTACCACGTGAGAGACTGAAATATTAACAACGAAAGCATATGTCTAGATTTAAGAAACAGCTTATAATCTTTTTGTGTCAGCCTCACTATGTCTTCCCAACTTAAGGATTTTTTTTTTAACTAACACTATTCTGTTTATTTTCTTGTATATAAATTGTATTCATTGTAAATATTCATTGGGGTTTTATTTTTAAATATTGTTATTTTATTCCTCGACGCCAGACAAATTGTACAGATTGGAACTGGTTCAGGCTGCATAGAGACTTTGAGGCCTCTTCCTTTATTTTCATTTTTTTCTTTTATAAAGAATTTCATGAAAATTATTCGGATGTGCTCAACACTTTGGTACCTCGACTGTATCAACTGAAGCGCAATGTGTTTGGTAGCAAGATCGCATCAACTTACAGTTGAGTTAGCTAGATGTAGCTGCATGTTCTATGCTGACAGTTTCTTTTCTCGCACTTCTCACTTGTGGAACTCACTTCCGGATCCATGCTTTCCCGCCAACTTTAATCTACAAGAATTTAAATGCAATGTCAATCGCTATCTACTGTCGTCCCTAATACTCTTTTCTCTTTCTACTCATTACTAATGTTTTTGTTTCTAATTTTCCGACACTCTGTAACCACTTGCGCAATAGTGGCTGTACTGCCTTGCTTGGGGTGACACTGATTAAAAAAATATATTATGGTGGCTTTAGTAATAATGGTATGTAAGAATGTGGTGTTTTAGTATCAGGAATACTTTAGTATGTTTGGATTAGTAATCGTGGCTAGCTAAGTTTAAGATAAGACAGCTTGAAGACCAGCCTTCTGCTATCTCTCCTCTTGGCCTTGTGCCACCTCTTTGTCTTAAAAGAAAATAAATATTACTCTCCGTTATGGTACCTAGATTCTATGATTTTAAACACTACTTGATTGGTGGAAGATTTTCATCATTTTACAGGAGAAATGTTTAAATGTGAAGTTCTATGTTAGCAGTTTCTTCTATCGCACTTCCTCTTGGAATAACTCTCAAAGTCCATTCAAAGAACCGTCAAGAGAACGGTGAATAAGTTTTAAAAAAGGTAACAGCAGAGAGGAAAACTGGATCAGGGGGTCACAGCAGGAAGAGGGATCATCATTTCAGCTTAGAACTAAAGAGATGAATTAGAAAAAAATCCAAAAGACGTTTGACACTTGAGAGAGGAGTTTCGGATATGACAGTCTAAAGAGCAGTTAAAAAAAGACATGAAAATGAAATCGTACGTGAAACCAGTGGGGCACCTTGTGACTCCAGGACAGAAAGGTAGAAGGTTAGAGAGGGCGAAGATCACCGTGAATAAGTTGGAAAATTATCCTGGAATAACATATATATATATATATATATATATATGAATTTTATTTCAATACTTCATGAGCTTCCGATCCTTAGCTATGATTAATTAATAATGAACATGTCATTTTCGTTTATGATCGATTCCATCACAATTCTTCTGCTAAGCTTGGAACGTAATTATACATTCTTATTGCTGAAAGTAAAGTCCAATTGTGTTATAGAAACATCGGAGAATCCCAGTCATATATCATTCCGGATTCTTGCTTTGCAGTCAACTTTGATCTTCAACAATTTAAATGCAATGCCAATCGTTATCTTCTGTCTTCATAATTTCTATTCTTTTATTTTTCTTTCTCTTTAATAATGTTTTTCGTATTTTCTTTCACACTCATTAACCCATGAGAGTTAGCAGCTTTGTGGCCTTGGTTGGCATGAAAGGATTTAAAAAAAAAAGAATAAAAAAAAGATAGAATACCAACGAGAAAACACTTAACTCGTTCAACAAAGATGTCTATTGGTATTAATAAAAAAAGAACGCTGTGAAGAGCTATGATCATTTTTTGAAGGAATATCGCTCTTGAAGATGATAAACGCCTACGGATACAAGTGTATATGAAAGTTGAAACGTCTACGTCTGATTTTTTTTTTTTTATTGACCGTTAAAGTATTTAGGTTTTATATCGCCGTGCCTTCAAATAATTCAACATGAAAATATTAGATACCATTCCGTACAAAAATAAAGAAGAAGAAGAAGAAGAAAAAGAAGAAAATTAAAAAAAAAATTAGTCAATAGATGAATTCATCTTGCATCAGTAAACAACATGGCAGCATTTTTCCCATAAGATGTAAACATAATCACCTTATTTCGAAAACAACATCGAAATTCGTTACTCTCCACTGTGTCATCTATAAGTGTGAATCAATTTTTAATGTTTTTATAACCCTACGCGGAATAAAAGGATTGGCTTCCTTGTCAGAAGCACGTAACTGTCTTCAAGTTACTACTGATTAAAAGTACGTACTTATAGATGGCATTTTTCCAACGTTGTTGTCAATTACCCCGAGAATCACTACTGCCTTTGACGGGTTGTTTAGCGAAGAGCAGACAAGGAAACGCGAAGTTCTCAGTTACATTTTTGGGCACACGTCATTGATGATCAAGTTTTACGATCAAATGTTTGATCAAAAAGTATGTCACCTAATTATCATAGATTCATTGTTGATTGAATCGTTTTTTACGGCTTATCAACCCTTTGCTGGTTATTTAAATCCAGAACATATATTTTTAAATAGTAGGGATTTTTTTTTAATTAATTTGGGAGATAATAATGAGTTAGTGATACAAGTCTTACAAATTAACCCATAGCTGGGGGGGGGAAGAGGTGATAGTTGCGCGTAATTGAATATAACGAACCCAACTGGAATTGGAACTCGGCTCTCCGAAAAACAGTTCCGTGGCATTATTCATATCACCACCCACACATCCAAGTTCACGGCACCCGGTATTCTCAAGCAATCTAGATACTGACCAGGCTCGACGTTGCTTAACTTCGGTCTTTCAACGTTATATGACCGTAAGCCTAATTACAATGATTGTTTATACTTGCTATACATTCTTGAAATTGCAGGAGAATATTTTGTTTTCTCTTTTGGTAATGTAAATTCTTTACATTCGGACTATTGTCTTCATCTTTGTTGATTATCGCAACATTTCACCCAGCGGAATCAGCTCCTATGTTCGGCTATGACTGTCTCCTCAGTAAGCCTAACATAGACATAAATACTATTTTTGTGCCTTTAATAAATAAATTCAAAAAGAGAATTTACAACAAAGCTTCAACAGAAGTAAGAGTAAGAAAAGAGAAGCGGCTACAAAGGCAGTCAAGCCCGACAGCAGCGAAGTTAGCAGCAGACGGGAATACGTATAAGTTTCCAATATACAGGTCTGTTAAATTGGACAATAGTTTATTTCAGAAAATTCTGAACCGGGAATTTATTGATATGATATCATAGGTTTTTTTTTAATCATCTGAGAGACCCCTATCTGTCCCCCATCAACATGGCTGATGCTAACCCCCAAGAAAGTGACTAGTTGCGCTTTCTTGGGCTAACATTCTCAGCTGGCATGAAGTGGGAAGACTATATTGAATCCATTGCTAGATCAGCTGCTAAGAAAATTAGTTCACTGTGTCAGGCAATATAGACTTTTTCTTTCCAAAATCTATCTTGCATATCTATAAGTCTACCATTTGTCTTTGAATATTGCTGCTATATATGGTCTGCTGCCTTTGTTATTTACCTTGAGCTCTTTGATAAGATCCAAAGAAGAATCATCAATATTATGGGTCCTGATCTGGCGGTTCGGCTTCAGTCACTTTCCTATTGCCATGAGTTAGCCTCTCTTTCATGATAAGTGTTTGTATGAGTTCTATGCTAGGGTACCTAACTTTATTTTAATTTTAAGCGCAGTACTAGAATGATGTCAAGATCTTCATCAATTTACATTTGAGCTGGATAAGTGTAGCCGTAAATTCTGTTAAGAAGTTTTTCTCTCGCACTGCACGATTATGGAACTCACTTCCAGATATATGCTTTCCATCCAAGTTTAATCTGCATAGGTTTAAATGCAATGTCAATCGCTAGCTTCTACTTTACTATTTTCTCTTCCAACTCATTATTAATATTTATCCCTAATTCTTCAGCACCAAGTAACCTCTTCTGTCTTACTGTCTTGCATGAAATGATACCGATTAAAAAAAAAACAAAACAAAAAATCTAATATCCACTCTATACAAGTCGCAAGAGTCTATCGATGGTTAAGAAAGGAGTTGTGAGGACAGAAAGACTAACAGGTATGAAGCGCAGTGTATGAGGATAGGAGACAAAGAAAACTGTAAACCCTAGTCTTGAGCAGGTTAAGACTATAGTTATCGGGGAAGCATCCACTTGGGAGTCGATTACACGAAGTAGGATTTCGAAGGGAACATATATTTTGCTAAGGGAATGAAGGACGTTCAGTACATTGCTTGTGGTATAGCGGGACCTAGCTGTGATGGAACTGGGGAAGGAAGAAATGTAACTCGTCTGAACATATGACATGGAAACAGCGATAAAGTAGAGAGAGAGGCTTTGGTGTGAATGTCTGAACCGGTGAAACTAAGGAATGTAGCTCGTTTGAATGTTTGCCATGGAAATAGCGATGGAGAAGAGAGAGGCTTAGCTGTGAAGATCTGAAATGGTGGAACTAAGCAATGTAGCGAAGTCTGAACATTTGCCATGGAAATAGCGATAGAGTAGAAAGAGGCTTAGCTGTGAAGGTCTGAACAGGTGAAACTAAGGAATGTAGCGAAGTCTGAACATTTGCCACGGAAATAGCGATAGAGTAGAGAGGGGCTTACCTCTGAAGGTCTGAACTAGTGAAACTAAGGAATTTAGCTTATCTGAACATTTTCCATGGAAATAGCGATAAAGTAGGAAGATGCTTAGCTGTGAAGGTCTGAACTGGTGAAACTAAGGACCGTAGCTCGTCTGAACATTTGCCATGGAAATAGCGATAAAGTAGAGAGATCCTTAGGTGTCTGAACTGGTGGGACTATGGAATGTATCTCGTTTGAACATTTGCCATGGAAATACTGGTAAAGTAGCGAGACCTTTGCCGTCTTTGCAACTAGACAGTGCCCCATCTAAGTAGAAATCATGCTTGCCGCAGCTTACGGGGTCTCGTTTGGTGTCTTCAACTGTGGTTTTCCCGTAAACACATTCGTAGAAAGTGGACACGAAAAGGACAATTCTACATAGCATCGGAATGAGACTTGATATTGCTAAGACACATAGTGCGGAAAGATGGCTTGGAGAATTTGACACTCACAGGATATATTGAAGGCATGAAAGGCAGAAAGAAACAATGTATAAGCTACCGAACGAACTTAGGAGACACAGCTAAAAGGAAAATTTACTGAAAGCTAAAAATTATAGGAAGGTGAGTAGGAATATGATCGTCTGGATGAAAGTAACATCGAGACATTTCATTTTTATTCATAAAAAATTCTGTTTCGTATAGACATCTCTCCGAAGACAAATTACACAATAATTTTCACCTGCTTGCAGGCTGCGATGCGTAAACTGTTGTCTTAGTGACGCAAAAATGTAAATAACACCGATTTTAATAGATGTATTAACCAAAATTACACAAAAATATCTTGAAATATTAAAGTAAATTCATCCAATAAAATCGCCATTGGCTTCAACCACGGTCTCCAGACGACTTCGGAATTTCCTGAATCTATTCTGAGCGGTCTCCTTGCTTAAGTAGGTGAATGCTGCCATAATCCTTGCCTTCAGTTCGGGGGACGCATATTTTCTATGAAAATTTCTCGGACATGTCGTTAATACAGTTTATTATAAACAGAGCATTTACTTAAATATTTGTATCTATAAAAAGAACGTATAAACTAATGTCTTAAAATAATTATCGGACTTTGTCCATTTCATAATAAATTTATTCAATAAAATCGCCATTGGCTTCAACCACGGTCTCCAGAGGACTTCGGAATATCCTGTTACTCTTCTGCACCGTCTTCTTGTAGGTGAATGCTGCATGGTACAGGAAACTTGTTGCCCGATATAGGGTCTTCCAGATGCCACCCTCTTGTCCTCAGTGCAGCACTACCCCGCCAAGGCTCTTGATGTAGGCCTCCGTATTGAGTCTGAGGCACTGTGAGAAGATTAATGCAGGTATAACGTCGACGTTATCAATGATCACGCCAATTGGATATATCAGCCATCTCTTTCCAAAACCTCTGTCCTGTCCTCAGATTGACATCCAAACACTCTGAAATATTCGTATTGGAGCTTCCGGCGCAAATGCCAAGCAGTATACCATGCTGTTTCCAAATGTCGGGCGGAGTGAATTGCGTCATGATGGTCTTTTTTCTCACAGACGACGACCAAATAACCCTACTATAGTGTGTAGTCGAGAAAAACAAACAACGCGCATGCACGAAAATAAAAAACAAAATGGCGACAATTTACTCATCGCACTCTGTACATATGTATATATATATATATATATATATATATATAGTTTAAGGCATTTTTATGTTTATACATTCTTTTTTATAGATACAAATATTTAAGTAAATGCTCTGTTTTATAATAAACAGTATTAAACAACATTTACCGGCCCCAATGTCCGAGAAATTTTCATAGAAAATATTCGTCCTCCGATAGGAATCGAACCTGTATCGTATACGGAACCGTTATATAGCCTGACGTACCTTCGGCCCATTTGGCTACAGAGGAGCGTTTTGTCAGCAAGGTCGAAGTTAATGCCTTTAACCTTCAATCTTCCATGAATCTCTCACGTACATTCATATCTGCTCGATGCATATCCAAATGTAAACAAATAACGTAACACATTATGAAGTGGACAAACTGTTTTTAAACTGTGGCAAAATCAGTTAATTCAGGCAGGTATATGTTGTTTAATACTGTTTATTATAAACAGAGCATTTACTTAAATATACATACAAAGCTTATATATATATATATATATATATATATATATATATATATATATATATATATATATATCCAGGTAAGATGAAAACGAATAGCGTACAATTCCAACGTTCGTAACATTTAATCTAAAAGAGATCTCAATAAAAAATAGAGCAATATTCTTTATTCTAGGATATTACATAAAAAATGCTACACAATTGCAGTTTCGGTGAGAACCAACGCATCTCATCAGGCGATTGTAAATTACTGATAAGTGAACGATTTATTGAAATTTAAAAGCAAAATGCAGCCTCTTTTTAAGAAAGAAAGAAAGAAAGAAAGAAAGAAAGAAAGAAAGAAAAGAGAGGAGTTGGTTATAAGATTTGTGGGCTTTACTCAGATCAACCAATCAAAATGGCCCACATTAAATTTAAAGTAAGGGCTGCAGTATAAATTTAAGACGCTGCTTTTCTTAAATGGATCCTGACCTGCACATTTAGAATTTGCTTTTAAATATCAATAAATCGTTCACTTACCAGACATTGATTCGCATCCACACACGACAGCAATTGTGTCGCGTTTTTTTTAAATGTTTTTGATATAATATCCAAAAATAAAGTATATATATATATATATATATATATATATATATATATATATATATATATATGTGTGTGTGTGTGAGTGTGTGTAGGGAGAAAGGTAGAGAGAGATCTGTCTCTCTCCCTCCCTCCCTCGCTCTCTCTTTCTTTCTTTCTTTCTTTCTCTCTTTCTTTCTCTCTCTCTCTCTTTCTCTCTCTCTCTCTTTATATATATATATATATATAGTAGATGTGCAATGGTGTAATGGTTTAGCGGCTATCTATCTCTGTCAGTTCATATCTATCTATCTATCTATCTATCTATCTCAGTCTGTTCGTATCTATCTATCTATCTATCTATCTATCTATCTCAGTCTGTTCGTATCTATCTATCTATCTATCTCAGTCTGTTCGTATCTATCTATCTATCTATCTATCTATCTATCTATCTATCTATCTATCTATCTCAGTCTGTTCGTATCTATCTATCTATCTATCTATCTATCTATCTATCTATCTATCTCAGTCTGTTCGTATCTATCTATCTATCTATCTATCTATCTATCTATCTATCTATCTATCTATCTATCTATCGCAGTCTGTTCATATCTATCTATCTATCTATCTATCTATCTATCTATCTATCAGTTAATCAGCATTTTGCAAGAAACCCGAAAAAAAATCTATCAAAGAACGTTTTTTTTTTATTTAATTTGCTGAACTTTTAATTATTCATCCGCTTTAGAGAAATTAGTCTGAAAAGAAGCAAAAATCCATTCGTCTTCCAAATCAACAATTTTCTAATTTGATCTTCCTTCAATTTTTCTCTAATTAATTACTGAGACAAAAACATTCTTTACATACTTTCGTCGATCGAGGTTAAGACGTTAATAATTTGGCACGAGTTATTTCTCAACCCACTTTTAAGACGATGAGTATTACATCGACCTTATATATATATATATATATATATATATATATGTGTATATTAGAGCCATTGTGAAAAGAGAGGAATCAATTATCAAACTTCTACTTTGAGGAAATTTTACAACGAATGCCAAAAATTTTTCCTGCAGTAATTAAGACTACAGGAGGATATTTTGATGGGGGCAAAATTAAGTTATAAAATTCATTTTTCTTTTTGTCATGTATAAATTTATAAAAAAATTATATTTCACTTTTTAAACCATGTATAATAATTATATCTTATTTAAAGTACAAAACACTAATATATATATATATATATATATATATATATATATATATATATATATATATATATATATATATATATTATTGCGTAAACGTCATTTTTGGGGATATTCATATTTGAGTAAACGCTCCTTTTATTTATTAAACGGTATATTTACTTGTTTTCATCCACCGGCCTGAATATTCGTGAGATTTAATTGGAGAAATAAACCCGCGGATTCGAATCTGCGTCCTGCTTGGCAAGGGAAACATATTCCGACATTCAGGATCAACCAAAGCTGAAGAGTGGATTTAAGCGAAATCATTCTCGCCATAAATTACATATCAGTTTCATATCTAAACGTAAACAAAGCAATTTCTAAAGAAGTAATTGATTAAGGATACGTGACACAGTGGATAAAAGGGTTAGTTAGATCCAGTGACAGGACCCAAAGAGCGTGAGTTCAATACCCGGTTAAGGCAGTGGAGAACTTGGAAAGGGGGAATTAGCAGGAGATAACTGACATCCATTTGATATGGCATGTCGAACTAGAACAGTCTAAAGGGTTCAGTTCGACATTCCAACCACCTGAAGAAGGCCGGAGCGTACAACGGCCGACACGTTGTAATAAATCTGACAACAAAGACGAGGAGAATAGTCCGAATAATATAAATAGTGTACATAATACCTCATCTCAGAAATATAGACAGATACTGAAGGGCCGAAACGTTGTGGCGACCCAGAGACATTAGATAAAGAATTGGTCAGTATAAGTACTACAACGTAACAACTATCCTGCGTATATGCCAGCAGCCCCCAAAATCTGGGATAGGCGAGTACAAGAGAAGGACATCAACACTCAGAAAACAGTTTGCATGCCTTATATGAAGGGGTTATCAGAGAAAATACAAAGGATCTTCGGTCCATATAACATCAGGGAACCTTCAAAAGTTGGACGTCACTTCGCAGATATCTCTCCCGAGTAAGACGCCGCCCATAGAGGAGAACATGACTAAAGACTGTGTGTACACTATCCCATGCAGCTGCGGAAAGAAATATAAAGGGGAGACAAGCCGCCCCCTTAAGGTAAGGCTTCAAGAACACCAGAAAGCTGTAACACGAGGGCAAGTGGAAAAATCAGGCGTGGCTGACCACATATGGAGAGAGAAGGGAGATCACCGTCATATGTGGGATCAGGTTGAGATTATAGACAAAGAACACCATTGGAAAATTCGTAAACGTAAGGAATCAGCACATATGCTAGGCCACAAAAATCTCCTGAGCCGATCAAGCATAGAAATAAATACAATATGGGAACCAGTAATAAGGAATGCCAGAGAAAAGCAATGATAACAAAAATTGCAATATAAGCTCTGGTAAAAAACATCCAATGATAACAGCAAAATTGCAATATGAGCACTGGTAAAAATGGTGGCTGAAGACATTAGGTTAATAATACCCAGAAATTAATAGACAGATGTCCTCAAGGACACATGGCACAATGGATAAAGGCGTTAGTTAGATCCAGTGACAGGACCCAAAGAGTGTGAGTTCCGGTTAAGGCAGTGGAGAACTTT
The DNA here is from genome assembly GCA_963932145.1 of Acanthosepion lycidas. Lineage (NCBI taxonomy): Eukaryota > Metazoa > Mollusca > Cephalopoda > Sepiida > Sepiidae > Acanthosepion > Acanthosepion lycidas. Next base: position 15,360,851 of record OZ010589.1, read on the forward strand.
CAGAGGGAAATTTACAGGAGGTAACTGATAACTGACATCCATTAAACATGGCAAACACCTGAAGAAGGTCGGAGCGTACAACGGTCGAAATGGTAAAATAAATATGGCAACAAAGATGAGGACAATAGTCCGAAAAATGTAAATAATGTATATATATATATATATATATATATATATATATATAATATTAGTGGTCAATATATATATATATATATATATATATATATATATATATATATATATATATATATATATATATTCCAAAGAGGATAGCATCAAGGTAGAACTCAATGTCCGCGACAGAGTAAGAATATATAAAAATATTGGTGTTTGATCCTTTTATATTGTGTGTATATATATATATATATATATATTAAGTCCTGTCAGCCACTCCCTTGTAGTAAGAGGCCTGCTTCTTAGGCTAAAGTATAATGAGTCTTTGAGGTTTATACATTTATTAGAGAGCATCCGTTAGATTATTTTTTTCATTTTAGATCTGCACATTTTTTATACAGACGATCGATAAAAAGTAAAGCGACTAATTGTTTTTTTTTTTTTTACAACTATTTAGATATTCATGAAGGTTGTTCTTTAACACGAAATAATATTAAATGTATCAGCGAATGAAAAAAAATGTTAATAGTTAAGCGGATACAAAGGAAGGGTTATTATAATTCGAGCTGATATTCGGGCGAAGGCAAGGAAAGCGGGGAGAAGTAAATAAATAGATGTGTTCTTTCAGTTCTGTTGTGTAGAAACTGCAAAACAAACCCCCCTCTTGTATCAGTAGATATTAGGCTTTTGGTTACTCGACGGGTAGAGCAAGGGACATCGTTTTTGAAAGCAATGTAGTGTGTTTAGATGTTTTGGAGTCAGAAAACAAAGTTTGTGTTGTTGGTGTTAAGTCCATGTCTCATGTTTTCAATGTGTCTGCGTCCCAGTGGGAGACGAAGAGATAAAAGGTTTATCTGTTTCAAAAGATTGCAGACAGCTTGCACACACAAACGCATTCTTACTCCTCATTCCGCATCTATCTATCTATCTATCTATCTATATCAGTCTGTTCATTATCTATCTATCTATCTATCTATCTATCTATCTATCTATACATAATATATATTTATATCATGATATATATATATATATATATATATATATATATATATATATATATATATATATATATATTTCGATTCTCACCCGTCGAAGTGCAGTTGAAATGCACTGAGACCAAGTTGCATCTTTGTAGTGAGTAAAATAGTTTTGCCTCTATGATAAAATTATAATAAATAAATAAATATATATATATATATATATATATATATATATATATATATATATATATATATCTTTTAAAAAATTAATCAGTGCAAACTCACATCAATCCAACCAAATATGCTAGCTCTATCTCTGATATTGAGCGCTTTCTAATAAGTACCGCGCATATAATATATAAATAATTATAAATATATATATTTATATTTATATACACACACTTTTCACACACACACACACACACACACACACACACACACACACACACACACACACATATATATATATATGAAATATATAAATATAAAAGTGAACATTGAAATCAGCACTCAGAGGCGACAGGCTGTTTCATGCTGAACGCAATCGTCAGGCGCCCTGACGATTGTGCCTAGCCTGAAACAGCCTGTCGACTCTGAGTGCTGACTTCAATGTTCTCTTTTATATTTATATTTACATACGCTCTATCTCTGATATTGAGCACTTTGTCCCATAAATATAGCACACCTTAAAACTATATTTCTTCATAGATTATATATATATATATATATATATATATATATATATATATATATATATGAGCTGCAGTGCGATTTACGCTTCCAGCGTAACGTATGCACGAGTTTGTCGTTTCTTGGAAAACTTAAATGCAAACAAAAGCAAAATTATCCTTTCTGTTTTGTCCGTTTATTATAATATATTGTTATGTAATTGTCAACTTTGATAATGGCGTAACCGAAAGCTTAGATAGGATTAAAAATATCTTTCTTTCTTCGTTTAATGATAATGTTATTAATCTTATCAGACGATATGAAAAGAACTTGCATAAAACAAATAGACACCACTTGTCTATATTATTTAATGAAACATGCATCAATGAAAAAATGCTGCCTAAATACACACTATCTATCTATCTATCTATCTATCTATCTATCTATCTATATATATATATATATATATATATATATATTAGTGAATACACATAACATGCAACGTTGATAGAACGACTCGTAGTTTCATGCAGTCTTGCAATCTTCAGGTACTGGATATGCTATGTTATATAAAATTGAGCACTGTTTTTATAACACCTGAGAAGGAAATATATATGTACGCGCAAGTATATGTGCAAATATGCATATTTCTTTATCATACCCATCTCTCTCTCTCTCTCGATATATATATATATATATATATATATATATATATATATATATATATATATATATATATCGCAAAAGGCGTGAAACCCAGGGTCACAATCTCACATCAACGCATCTAAATATGTTTTCTCTATCGCTGATATTGAGCGCTTTCAAATAATTACCGCGCACTTTATATATATATATATATATATATATATATATATATATATATAGTCCGATGACTAAAGGACGAAACGCATAAAATGAAAACTTTTTCACTTTGTAATTTATCTTTCCTCCAAAATTGTTCTTGATATATATATATATATATATATATATATATATATATATGTATATATATATATATATATATATATATATATATATATATATATATATATATATCCTAAATAAATTTAACTTGCGTTTTCTTTTAAACTGCGTCTAGAGATTATATGCAAAAGAGGTATTGTCAAATATTTTATGTAAAATTCATAGATATGTGTTATCCAATGAACTATTTTGTACTATTATGTATAGCGAGTAAGCATGAAAGCAATTAAGTCCCAATTTTCAATTTCAGATTGATATTTAGTATTTTTTCAGTAATTATAGCAATTTGCAGTGTCAAGAGATTATTTGCAAGAAATAGAATTTAGTATTATGGCTCGTAAAAAAGAACTAACAATGAATGAAAAGAACTATATAATCAAAGAAATTAGCAAAAGAAAGTCTTCGCTTCAAATTTCTAAGGATTTGAAAAGGGATCATCGAACAATCAAGAAAATATGTCAAAATGGCATTACTTTTACGGCATAAAAAAGGCTGTCCAATAGTTCGGATTCTAATCTAGTATTTAAATAAATTTAAATTACATTCGTTTTTACTATCTTTCTATTAAAAAAGCATTACTTTTACAGCATGAAAAAGGCTGTCCAATAGTTCGGCTTTTAATCTAGTATTTAAATAAATTTAAATTATATTCGTTTTTACTATCTTTCTAGTAAAACGCCATTACTTTTACAGCATAAAAATGCTGTCCAATAGTTCGGCTTTTAATCTACTATTTAAATAAATTTAAATTACATTCGTTTTTACTATCTTTCTAGTAAAACGTCATTACTTTTACGGCATAAAAATACTGTCCAATAGTTCGGCTTTTAATATAGTATTTAAATAAATTTAAATTACATTCGTTTTCACTATCTTTCTATTAAAAAAGCATTACTTTTACAGCATGAAAAAGGCTGTCCAATAGTTCGGCTTTTAATCTAGTATTTAAATAGATTTAAATTAAATTCGTTTTTACTATCTTTCTAGTAAAACGTCATCACTTTTCGAAGACCTTAATGTCAATATTTTGTCGTTATGGAGTGAGAAAACAAGAAAAAATGTCTATGTTCATTTTATTCTATTAAAATCTAATTCGATTTAGTGACGCTTGCGAAGAAAGACTTTTCGAAACCATAGGAATTGCCAAGGAAAAGCGAGTTCTCAACTTCTTGGGAAAAGGCTTGACGTGGCAGCTGGTGATTTTCATATGGGAAGCAGACAGTCAAGACAGAAAAGCGATAAGAATCAAGCAACGATAAACTGTCTACGTATTACGTTATAGTCGCAGACGAAAAGATATTACAGATGTTATAGTCGCGACTACCAGGATCAGACAAATGGTGGTGCCTTTTTCGGGATTTAATTTTAAAATTTTACCCAGAATTCTTGGAGAGACATGATCGCACATAATTCTGAAGCGACAGACCACATGCAAGAAGAGTGAGATTATCTAAATGATTGGCAGAACAGGGTTTAGGAAACATTGCGAAAAGACAAATGGGCTTGGAAAGGAAGAGAAATTATGGAGCACCATGATTCTGAAGGGACATGGTATATATGGTAGAGCCCGTGTAAACTTTAGTTTCAAATATTTGGTTGGTGAAAAAATAATGACGTAATAATGTCGTTTTTCGACGCTAAAATATACGTCAAAAAACGACATTATTACGTCATTATTTTTGCACCAACCTAATAACTTGGGGTCTGGATCTGTTATAAGGGACGTTATTTTGTTTGTTTAATAGCATATCAACCCCTTATTTAATTTTCTTTGGAGCTCCCAAGTAATAAAAAAAAATATTTGTTATTCTGCCTTCACAACTGGATAGATGGTAGATGATACTCAGCTTTTGTGCATATACATCTTTGTGTGGACATAATTACTAGAGGTGGTGATATGGATGCCTTTATATATTATACTGGAATTACAGCTTTTTGTTACTTTAAAAAATATATATTTGGTATTTAAAATATACAGGATTTATGCAAGCTCTTCAGTAAAATGAATGGAGCACTTTGGTTGATTGGTATTTGTTTCCATTCGTAAAAACAATACGCTAGATTTAGCCGCGTAACTCCGCCGAGTGAAGATAGCGCAGTATTAGAAGACTGACACCAAATTGGTTGGGTTTCGATCCTAGCTTGAGGCCTTTGGATGTCTAGGCGCACTGAGAAGCTGTGATACAGTGAAACAGTACTGCCTGCGAATGATATATATATTGGGTGGTGCAAAAATAATGACGGTTTTGACGTATTTTTTAACGTAAAAAACCGTCATTATTTTTGCACCAACCTAATATATATATATATATATATATATATATATATATATATATATATATGTGTGTGTGTGTGTGTGCCATTCGCTGACAGTACTGTTTATATATTTGTGTGTAAAAATATTTATAAGAGTTGTGAATATTAATGTTTTATATTGATCAAAATGGAGATTACTTGTTTTAAAAAAAACAAAAAAGCAACAAAACAAAAAACAAAAAGACAAAAACAAACCATGACTTGCCTCAATCTTAATCTGGATCAACATATTTAGCAGATAATTTTATGCCTACATGTAACCATCAATTCATTTCTCTTGTTTAATAAACTAGGGTTATATATATATATATATATATATATATATATATATATATATATATATAGCCCTAGTTTATCAACAGAATCCATCAAAGAATCCATACTAAGAAAAAATGAGGCGGTTCTAAACGCAAAAGGGAATCTGATCCCGTACCAGAATGGTGTATTTAATTAAGTGTAAGTCTATGTGTGTGTGTGTGTGTGTGTGTGTACACACATACAAACACACAAATAAACGCCGCCTCATACAAGTAAACAGTCATAATTACACACATGAGCAAAAACTCCGCGCCACGTGTTAAAATAATGGTTTGCGGCTCGGACTGAGGAATTGAAGAACCAAGTTCCGATTCCAGTGTTGCATAGTCCCCCACCCCCGTTGGGGTTGGGGTTGGTCTTGCTCACTGCGCCAATTTGATAATAAAATTAGCATTTTTCTCTCTCAGCCGATGATTGTTTTGAGTCCAGAGATAAAAGAACTTCAACACGCAATTTTAACTTAACTATTTATTAAACACATCTACGTGTACATTTCTAACTGTCAAGTGCGGTCGCACTCCCTCCACTGGGGAGCCGTTTCAGACACGAAAGCGACCACGTCTACATTGCTTGACGGTTCAAAAACAACTCATTGAAAACCCTTTCTCTATATCTACCTCCTTTCCCACGCTAGCTCAGTCATTCAAAATCGACTTCTTTATTTTGTCTTGCATCTGATCCCTAACGTCAGCCTCAGGAAGTCCGAGTACGGATACTTTTTTTTTTAAAAGGAATAGAATACTAACCTATTATTTAACATTAGTCGAGTTCGTTACATTCGCTTGCGTGCTAATATCCCTGGGAGATGTATGAATCTCTTTCCCCCTGTGGTTATGGGTAAATAGCAGGACAGACTGGGTTCTATAGCTATGGGTGCTAACGGGTTTATCACAACACATACAAATACAGAACATCTGGTACACTTTTTGAATTGTCCGTACTATCATCCTCATCTTTGTTGCCATATTTATCACGACGTTTCACGAAGAAAGAATGTGAATTCAATACCTGGTTAAGGCGGTGGAGAACTTGGAGAGGGGAATTAACAGGAGATAACTGACATCCATTAGGCATGGCACGTGGAACTAGAACAGTCTACAGAAGCGAGAGAAATAAAGGGTTCAGTTCGACATTCCAACCGCCTGAAGGAGGTCGGAGCGTACAACGGCCGAAACGTTGTGATAAATATGGCAATAAAGATGAGGACGATAGTCCGAACAATGTAAATAGTGTACATAATACCTCTTCTCAGAAATATAGACAGATACTGTAGAGCCGAAATGCTGTAATAAACATGGCGACAAAGATGAGAACAATAGCCCGAATAATGTAAATAGTGTACATAATACCTCATCTCAGAAATATAGACATATACTGAAAGGCTGAAACGTTGTAATAAATATGGCGACAAAGATGAAGACAATAGTCCGAATAATGTAAATAGTGTACATAATACCTCATCTCAGAAATATAGACAGATACTGAAAGTCCGAAACGTTGTAATAAATATGGCAAGAAAGATGAGGACAATAGTCCGAATAATGTAAATAGTGTACATAATACTTCATCTCAGAAATATAGACAGATACTGAAAGGGCGAAACGTTGTAATAAATATGGCGACAAAGATGAAAACAATAGTCCGAATAATGTAAATAGTGTACATAATACCTCATCTCAGAAATATAGACAAATACTGGAAGGCCGAAACGTTGTAATAAATATGGTGACAAAGATGAGGACAATAGTCGGAATAATGTAAACAGTGCACATAATACCTCATCTCTGACATTTAGACAGATACAGAAGATCAGGTGCTTGGTCGTGGAACGTCGACGACGTCAGGTTTTTCAAAATCGTTTTAATAGAGTGTGATAACTTTAAATCACATGAGATAGCAATCACATTCTTTCTCCGTGTTCGTACATCTTTAATCACCATCGATAGCCTGCCATTCCTTCTTGTCAGGTTGAGGGGTAGACATCTTGTTTTTTTTGTTGTTTTTTTTAAATTTCAAAGAAAACAAACAGTAGAAAAGTCTGTTGTATCGATGTCCCCCTAAACCTGACCTTGAAAGAATGCTAGTGCCGCCAGGTTCTGTGTCCGAAATTATCGCACAATCAAACTGGGAAAAACTCAGACTGTCGGACGCGGAGCAGTCGTGTCCAGACCCTAGCAGTTCGCGGTCGTGGTCTTAAAGACGCTTAGGTCGTACAGTGACAATGTTCTAGCTTTACAAGAGTGAGATAAAATTGCAGGATTTCTGTTGCATCTGAGCATTTATGGGAGGTATTTCTGTAGCACCTTGTATTTAAAAAAACAACCCCCCCACAAAAAAAAAACAGACGAAGAAAAATACACACGCAAAAGGACCAACACACCAAAAGACACAATCACAAATACGTACACATGCACACAATTACAAAAATGTACATAAACGTACAGAAAACACACACAGAGACAAATACATAATCAGAAAGACCAACACACACAAAGAGACAATCACAAATACATACACATACACACCATCATAAAGATATTTACACATACACGCAAACAATTGCGAAGGCCGGTACTCACGTCTTCTCAATCATGAAAAAAGAAACACCCATACATACATAAAGCTCACACACTCAAACACATCACCACAAAGGCAATGGTTAACGAGCTAGTCTTTGTATACCAATTACGTCTGGGATCAATCCTCATTGGTTCCCTCTGCCACATCTAAACTACGCTTAAAAATCACAATCGGGCACTTCGACGTAGTGTAATGGTTAACAAGTATGTGTCGCTACATCAATTACGACTGGATAGGGAGTTCGATTCTCACTGGGTGCCCCATACTTTTGGCCTTATGCCACAACTAAGCTAGGCTTAAAAAAATCACAACTGGGTATCTCGACGTGGTGTAATGGTTAACAAGCTTGACTCACTCGATCAGTTACGACTGAGTAGAAAGTTCGATACTCACTGGGTACCCCAAACTTTCGGCCTTGTGCCACATCTAAGCTACGCTTAGAAAATCCTCATGAGGGGAAATTATAGGTTTGACATATTTGTTTAATAAATCCTACTTATAAAATCCGAGATCATTGCCTAATACTTTCGACATTGTGCCATATCTGAGTAAACCAGCGTCACAGCGGCAGTAACAAAGTCGGCCACACGCATAAGCGTACAATCTCAAAGAAGCTCTAACACAAGGAAAAAAAATGAACCAAAGCACACACTGCAAATAATCTCACACATGTATGCACACACATTTTGTTAAAAAAAGATCTTTTTCTAAAGTTTCTCTTTTTAAAAGAAATTTCGAATATCTACAGAAATCTGGAGACGCCCTGTTACCCTCGAGGTTTGATTAGAAAAGTTTCAGTGAATATTTTCATTCCGTTTCAGTAGATTCATAATTAATTAGACGACCTGACGTCTCTACAAATGAATCTCTCCTTATTGGGATTTATAGGGTCATAAGGTACTCCAGATAACGCCTTCTTCTTAAAGACGTTGGCGATTATGATTGCTCACAATGTCCTGTTCATTGCTGCACTTAATGAATTTTATCTTTACCTCTCCTAAACAGGGTTCTGCCACCCATTTTCTCAAGCACACAAAGCAAGTTATGCATTGATTTCCTCTTTCACTTCAGAAAGTCCTGTGAGTATCAAATGTTCCAAACGCACTTTTCTCTCTATGCATCAACAAAATATCAGCTCTCACTTTACGAGGTTAATTATAAATTTAAACTTTCGCAAAAACTTCGTCGTTACTCATATATTCAGTGTATGGTAATCTCAGGATCCTTCTGTAGAGCAGATTTTTAGCCTAAAGTCTCTTCTTAAGTGCCATATAGGAGGACTGATATTACGTAACAGCTCAGTACTCTTTTCTTTGTTTCTGATACTTCAAGTAACTTCTTCATCTGTGAGGAGATTGTCAAGCATTCAATCCATATAGGAGGACTGATATTACGTAACAGTTAAGTACTATATTCTTTGTTGCTGTTGCTTCAGGTCACTTCTTCATCTGTGAGGAGATTGTCCAGCATTCACTGCCATAGAGGAGGACTGATATTACGTAACAGTTCAGTACTCTTTTCTTTGTTTCTCTTGCTTCAAGTCTCTTCTTTATCTGTGAGGAGATTGTCCAGCATTCACTGCCATGAAGGAGGACTGATATTACGTAACAGTTCAGTACTCTTTTCTTTGTTTCTATTGCTTCAAGTCTCTTCTTCATCTGTGAGGAGATTGTCCAACATTCACTGACATATAGGAGGACTGATATTACGTAACAGTTCAGTACACTTTTCTTTGTTTCTGTTGCTTCAAGTAGTTTCTTCATCTGTGAGGAGATTGTCCAGCATTCACTGCCATATAGGAGGACTGATATTACGTAACAGTTCAGTACACTTTTCTATGTTTCAGTTGCTACAAGACTCTTCTTTATCTGTGAGGAGATTGTCCAGCATTCACTGCCATATAGGAGGACTGATATTACGTAACAGTTCTGTACTCTTTTCTTTGTTTCTGTTGCTTCAAGTCTCTTCTTTATCTGTGAGGAGATTGTCCAGCATTCACTGCCATGAAGGAGGACTGATATTACGTAACAGTTCAGTAATATTTTCTTTGTTTCTATTGCTTCAAGTCTCTTCTTTATCTGTGAGGAGATTGTCCAGCATCCACTGCCATATAGGAGGACTGATATTACGTAACAGTTCAGTACACTTTTCTATGTTTCAGTTGCTACAAGACTCTTCTTTATCTGTGAGGAGATTGTCCAGCATTCACTGCCATATAGGAGGACTGATATTACGTAACAGTTCAGTACACTTTTCTTTGTTTCTGTTGCTTCAAGTAGTTTCTTCATCTGTGAGGAGATTGTCCAGCATTCACTGCCATATAGGAGGACTGATATTACGTAACAGTCCAGTACTGTTTTCTTTATTTCTGTTGCTTCAAGTCTCTTCTTCAACTGTGAGGAGATTGTACAGCATTCAATGCCATATAGGAGGACTGATATTACGTAACAGTTCAGTACTCTTTTTTTTGTTTCTGTTGCTTCAAGTCTCTTCATCAGTGAGGAAATTATTCAACATTCAATGCCATATAGGAGGACTGATATTACGTAACAGTTCAGAATTTTTTTTTTGTTTCTTCTTCTTCAAGTCTCGTTTTCATCTGTGCGGAAATCATCCAGCATCACATAGAACTCTCTTTTTTTCTCTTTATTCGCTAGATGAACAACAAAACTTAATCGACTATGTATGTCACTTAAAATCAAAAAATACCTTGTATAAATGAAAAATTAATCTTTTGTTCCCATGTCAAATTTGCATTTTTCGTTGTTTCGCAAGGGTTTTACATCGCTGTCATTTTCAGTGAGAATTTTTTCTCCTCAGACTTGCAAGGCGACCCACGAGTTCAGGTATACACTTCTTTTTATGTGTTATGTTAATTCAAGTCATTCTATGTTCGAAGTACTGTATCCACTCATGTTGCTTGAAATATGTGCTGTGGCGTGTTGCTGGAGTGGTACTCTGCTCCTGTTGTTGGTCAGCAGGGTTTGGTTAACCTGTGGTGATAAACATTAAGTTGAACAAGCTTTGTATTTGTAGATTTTAAACGGTAAAATTAAGCGGGAAATGACGTTCTGCTGTTCCAGTAGAAACATAAAGAAAGAACCTATGACGATGGGAGTCTGGCTAAAGGATCTTACCTCTACCGTTAAGGTTACCCATAGGTACTGTGAGAATGTAGGCCCATCCGGTAGATGGCGGTCATACAGAAATGTAGGAATTTTACACCCACCCCCGAAAAAATTACCTGTTTATAGTGCTAACTGTTATCGAAAATGCAAAAGTTTAGCCTCTTCAAAATTATCTATGTATAGAACTATCTGTCATCGAAAATGTAAAAGTTTTAGTCTCTTCAAAAAATTACCTCGGCATATTTTTTTATCTGTCATCGAAAATGCAAAAGTTTTAACCTCTTCAAAATATTACCTATGTATAGTGCAATCTGACATCAAAGAATATAAAAGTTTTAGCCTATTCAAAAAATTACCTATGTATAGTGCTATATTTCATCGAAAATGCAAAGTTTTAACCTCTTCAAAAGTTATCTATGTAAAGTATCTATCTGTCATCAAAAATGCAAAACCTTTAACCTCTTCCAAAAATTACCTATATATAGTGCTGTTATCGAAAGTGCAAAAGTTTTAGCCTCTTCCAAAAATTACTTATGTATAGTGCTACACCATAGTTTTTGCGTAAAAATCTGATCATAAAACTCGCAATATACTCAACTATCTACCATATTACTGAAGCAAGTGGGTGTTCATGGCTCTCCACAACTTCACTTTTGCTATCCCTGTTCAGCCCTCTAGTTGCTCGAACTCTTTTTTGTTTCCACTGCTACTCGGTATTTAGCCAACCTCCTCAAAAAAGGAGTGTGGCACAAGGTCATTTTAACGTGGAGTTACTTCTGCTACTACATCTCTTCTGATGTAAGGATATGGTGGCCAGAAATGTATGAACTTAAACCCTTTCCAGAAAAATGAAAAAAAATTAACCTCTTCAAAAAAAAAAAAAATACCTGTGTATAGGTCGCCTATAAAACTGATCAGAAAACTCGCACTATACGGTAGATACCATATGAATCGAAAACGTGGGTGCATACGGCTCTCCACGACTTCCCTTATTTGTTGCTCTAATTAAGTTTTTGTTGCTTATCATCCAATTTTGTCCCCGTTCTGCTCTCCATCTGGCCAAACTCCTTACTTTTTCCTCCCCTCCTACTCTTTCTTTTGTATATCCTGTGAGTGTTTAATTCTCTATGCCTCCTTTCCTGATTATGCTATCTGGAAGGTTCAGCTCTTTCGCGTAGCAAGTATCAGTATTTTTATTCTTCTTCTTCAATTTCCTCTAGACTTCCTCTTTGCATATGGTTTCAATCCATCATAAGTGTCCTCTTCATCTGCGAGGAGAGCATCCTGTAAACATTGCCGTTTTGGAGATGGATATTTCACCATCGTTCTGAAGTCTATTTGTAACAACATTTTTTTTATCTCTTAATACTTTGCTTAATTTCCTGAAGATTATTCCTCTTCTAAGTGCTGCGTGCCTTTAGGACCTAGGCGATCATGGCTCTCCACAATGTCTTATTCCTTGTTTTCTCATTGTCAAGGTTCCCGCCTCATGTACAGCTGTCCATTCACACAAGCTCGTCAGGTAATTGCCTCTCTGCCTACCCTTATCTCTCTTGCTTCAATATGTCCCGTAAGTGTTATGTTTTCCAAGCCCTCCTTTCTCGTCATGTCTCCAAAGAATTTCAGCTCTCTTATTCTAAGTATGAGTTCTTTCTGTTGCCATTTTCTTTAAGACTTCCTGGTTTCATATTTACTCCGTCCATAGAATTCTCAGTATCCTTACATTTCTACTGCCTCGAGATAACTCCTCATGCATGGGGAGATTAGATGGATGGATGGATGGATGGATGGATGGATAGCAATCCAGCACTCTTTTCTTTGTTTTCAACCTATTTTTTCCATTTGTCCGTAACTCGCTGTCGTGTTTCATTCGCTGGTCCAATGCGTGCTTCGGATCTCAGTGTCACATTTTCAATACTCTGTTAAAACACTTCCAGATATTTAAACTTCAGCACCTGCTTTATGTTTGTTTTTTTTTGTTTTTTCTCTTATTAATGATGTTTTGGAATAGCTGAACCCCCCCCCCCCCCACAGCACTCTCTCTTACTGAGGGAGAGAAGTTAGCAATTACTGTTAATTCTGCTTGTCGAACTCTCTGCCTTCAGGCAGAGACGAACCCAGACGAGACTGTGCCAAAACGCGAAAAAAATGGCCTTGTGCCACATCCCACCTTGTGGAGAAGTCTCGGTGAAATAAAGAGTAGATATCGTTAAAGCTCTACTAGTCGACCTCCCTGTCTTCGGGCAGGAGAGGAACCCAGACAAAGCTACGCCTAGGTGCACCGTCGCTTCTGGGGAGGTATACGGCTGCCCGACCCCGTATATGCGGCTCCTCGAGGAATATTTGTCCAAGCGTACGCGCTCTGAAAACCCCACGTTAAAACTGGACTTGTGCCACATCACACCTTATGGTAGCTTACTGGTTTATTACATTAGTCTCTCATATCCGGAAAAAAAAACTGCTTTTTATTTTCTATATGTGTGTCAACCTTTCTTATTGATGACACAATAGATGACTATACTTTCTATTTTTTCAGCTGATAGATAGTCCTTTTTTCTTGCTTTCACTATTCCTATATACATTCTTATTTCTATGTCAGATTTATTTGCCCTTTGCCGCATCACACGTGTCATCTACTTTATTTGCCTCACGACGGTGATGATCATGGCTCTCCACAACTTCCTGTTCTTTGTCGTTCTTAACAAATTTTGTTTTATTGTTATTTCTCGTAAACCCTGTTCCGACACCCATTTACTCAAGCTCACTAAATATGTTATGCGTTGTTTTCCCCTAATCCTCTTGTCTTCAGTCTGTCCTGTGAGTGTCTGATTTTCCATGCCCTCTTTCCTCATTATGTGGCTCAGAATTTTCAACTGCCTTTTCCTCGTGTTAAGTATGAATTCTGTTTTTGTTTCTATTTTCTCTAAAACTTCGTCGTTGCTCATATAATCAGTCCATGGTATCCTCAGCATCCTTCTGTGGAAGCACGTTTCTATTGCTTCAAGTCTCTTCTTCATCTTTGAAGAGATTGTCCAGCATTCACTGCCATACAGAGGAACAGATATCACGTAACAGTTCAGTACTCTTTTTTTTTTCTAATGAATTTTCCTGTTTCTTAATACTCTGCTTAGCTTTTGAAAGGCACTCATGGCCACCCGCTTTCGGATTTCATTGTCGCACTTCCCGTTCGTTGTCAAAATATTTCCCGGATATTTAATTTTTTTACTTTTTTGATTTTAGTATCTCCAATTATTAATCATTTCTTCTAGTTTCTTCCCCACTATCTGGAGGAGACTTTGTAGTTTCCTTTCTATGTCTACTCTCAACACGGTGTCAACTGCATATCTTATGTTGTTAAGATTGGGGCCGCTAATAATGAATCATGGTAGCACTTCTAATTCTCTCAGAATCGCCTCACTGCGTAGATTGATAGATAGTCCTTTTTTCTTCCTTTCACTATTCCGTGTGCAACCTATTCAGTAGGAGTTTTTATAGTTTCCTTTCTGTGCCTGCTATCAACACTGTGCCATCTTCATATGTTATATTGTTAAGATTGTGGCCGCTAATAATAAATCCTGATAGGACTTCTAATTCTCTCTGGATTGCATCACTGCATAGGTTGATTAAGTCCCGTGTGCAACCCATTCTGTAGGAGTTTTTATAGTTCCCTTCCTATATCTGTTATCAACACTGCGTCATTTGCATATCTTTTGTTGTGAAGATTGTGGCCGCTAACAATGACTCCTGGTAGAACTTAAAATTCTCTCTGAATCGCCTTTCTTCATAAGTTCAATAAGTCCGGTGAGATTTATTTATTTATATTTTTTAATAACATCACTTAGAAAGAACATGAAAGGATTAGACGATAGGTACTGAATACAGAATTGTTTTTTTTTTTAAGTCCCGACCTCAAATCTGATAGGTTTCGTTATATTTTCTGATACGACTTTTACCAAAACCGTGGGTGGCTTGTGGTGTTTAGATTGACTGTCTGGCGAAAGAAATGGTAAGCAAAACGAAAGCTAGGAACGGAAAGCGTTTGTCAAACATTGGCAGACGACAGATAAGAGACGCAGCAGAAATGTTATTTTGAAGATAAAAAGTAGAGAGTCAACGAAGCACAAGATAGGAAGGTTTAATTCAGTTCATTGCTAAGGAAATAAAAAGTCAACTATAATTATTAAGAGAAGAAAAATGAAAAAAAAAAATGCGATAAAAAACAAACGAGGCGAAAGAAACATGGCGGGAAGAAAAGAAAAGAAAAATGCAAAGGAAAAAAAAAAAAAAAACGAGAGAGAAACTGAAGAAAAAGAAATAAAGAAGAAATAAAAAGAGAGTAAGAGAGAGAAAGAGAGAGAGAGAGAAAAGATAAATTTAAGAAAAAATGGGAAAAATAAAAACTAAAAGGAAATACGAATAAAAAGAAGAAAAGAAGATGAAAGAGAGGACGAAAAAGCTACAGAAAGAGAAAAAAATAAATAAAGTGTAGAAAACAGAAGAGAAAAGAAGAAATAAAAGGCGGGAAATTGAGAAAAATGAAGGAAAGAAGAAGAACGAGAAAAGAAGAAAAAAAAGGCGGGAAATTGAGAAAAATGAAGGAAAGAAGAAAAAAGAGAAAAGAAGAAATAAAAGGCGGGAAATTGAGAAAAATGAAGAAAAGAAGAAGAGCGAGAAAAGAAGAAATAAAAGGCGGGAAATTGAGAAAAAATGAAGAAAAGAAGAAGAAAGAGAAAAGAAGAAATAAAAGGCGGGAAATTGAGAAAATGGAGAAAAGAAGAAAGAGAAAAAGAAGAAACAAAGGCGAAAAATTGAGAAAAATGAAGAAAAGAAGAAGAAAAAGAAAAAGAAGAAATAAAAAGCGGAAATTTGAGAAAAATTAAGAAAAGAAGAAGAAAAGGAAAAAGAAGAAATAAAAGGCGGGAAATTGAGAAAAATTACGAATAGAAGTAGAAAAAGTAAAAAGAAATAAAAAACGGAAAAATTAAGAAAAGAAGAAAGAGAATTTTTTTTATTCATGTAAAAAATTATTCTTATGTTAATAGATCATTTCCATAGAGTATTTTAGTGTGAAAACTGAACAGTCTAAAAGTAAAATTAAAAGTGGTCCATTTGAAATTTTTGAAGAAAAAATGGTCCATGGGCTGAAAATGGTTGCGAAGAACTGGTTTATATAGATAGAATAACAGTTAACTTAAACCGATTAAGATTGTAGTGATTGGGGAAACATCCTCTTGGGAGTCTGTTCCGCAGGCCACTGATACGCGGGAAGAAGCTGTTCGAGTGGAATTACTTCTCACCGATAGAATACAAAAGGAATGAGGGTGTTTTGTTACTACATAAGTGGCATGGTGGGTCTTAGCCCCGAAGGTTAGACCCGGCCGTACCAAGGAATGTAGCTCGTCCGAGCACTTTCCATGGAAGTAACGATAGAACACTGAAGGGCTCATCACATCCGCGTACGAAAGAGAGCTTGGAAAGTGGGAAATAATTTTCTTTGAACTATCAGAAAAATAGGGTCTGGGCAGCTCCCGCCCAAATATGTGAAGAGTACTCCATTTCAGGCCTGATTAGGCTCTTATAAACGTAGAGGTTAGCATGAGGAGTCGGGTACTTACTGGAGCGGTATTGGAAGACGTTTATTTTCTCTGCATCTTTAGCGATGGATCGTATATATTGAGTTTGAGGCTCAATCTTCTCTGAAGGCATGGTACCTCTTCGAGGGGTCATCCTTCTTCATGACTGGCGCTAGTTCGGGGTCTGAACGGCGGTCAATTTATTTCCCAAATTAGCTGCATCTACTGCAAGGAAAGTTGGATCACTGTGCCGTGCCAGAAGTTTTTTTCTCATAAGAGCCCAGCTTGCACACTTACAATTTTACCATGCATTGAATACTGTTGCCATATCTGGTCAGGTGTTCCTGCTACTCATCTCGAGGCTCTTGACAAAATCCAAATAAGGATCTGCAACATAATCAATCCTGACCTGGCATCTCGACTTCAGTCACTTTCTCATCGATATGACGTGGCCTCTCTCTGTCCTTTCTACAAATATTTTAATGGCTACTGTTCTGATGAGCTTTTTTCTTCTAGTGCCTGGAGTGCGTGCGTTTAAGTGTGCTACTGGATTGGCATCTAGGTCCCACCCTTTTACTGTTGAATTAGGTAAATATAATCGCCACTTCTTCTCCAGTAGTTTATGTTCATGCGCTTCCCGACTGCTGAGCTCCCTTCCGTTTCCTTACTTCCCTGATAACTACACTCTTCTAAAATTTCAATACAACGTCAATCACCATCTTCTATCTTCTTGAACCCCGTTCATCTTTAAACCTTTTGGCGTTCCTGTAACTAGTTTTTCGATCATCTTCACTCTTTGTAACGTTCTGGGCCATTCCCGCCCTGCTTGGGGTGAAATCATTAAAAAAAAAATAGTTCTTCAAAAATTGAAATGCAGTGTCAATCGTTATCTTCTGTCTTCTTAAATCTTGTTCTTTTAATTGTTCTCTTTCTTTAATAGTGTTTTTTTCTTATATCCTCTAACATTCAGTAACCCCCTTGCGTCTTAGTAGCTTTATTGCTTTGCATGGTGTGAAATTATTCAAAAAGTTGTTTGGGCTTCACAGTACTTGAACGTGGCAGCAACAACCAAGATGAGACAAAGAGTTCGAATATCAACACCCTAGAGGCGGCATGTGACGAACCACGCCCTTCAAAATCAGGATGATGTCTACAAAGGCCTTGTCATTATGTGTCAAATGTTTCCCGTTAAGAAACGCATAAAACTGCACTGATTAACCCTCAACTAATAAAACGGAAAAGCGTTTGAATCGAAGTCTTGAGAATAAAATAATTCTGAATCGATTGCAGCTGTAACTGACTGGCTTCTATATTCATTATCGAAATGTTTCTGTTGTTTGAAATGTCAGTGGCCATTTTGATTGTTAGTGGTACGTTTCGGCTTAGAGAGGGCGGGTAGGGGAGGGGGTAAGTGGGGAACGAAAAAAAAAAAGCTCAGGTCATTCGGTGTAGAAGTTTAGCGCTCAACTAGATCAGATCTGATTACAATCAGTGCAGAGGGGGGGCGCCCCCCCACCCATAAAGATATCGTAAATGAATAAACAAACATATCTATCTCTAACCTATATAGTATATCGGATTTATTTATTTTTCCTTTGCTGATGTTTAATTCAAGACAAGCAGGAACCCAAGCAAGTAAAAAAAAAAATAGAATATTCTTTTTTTTTTTTTTGACGAGGGACATTGTTTTTGTGAAATTGTTAATCATTAATATGGTGCTCTTTTGTCAGTAGAAATGTACCACTGGCGTTGCAACCAAAAATAATCTTTTTTTTAATTTAATGTCCAGATGAAGCATTACAGATTATATATATATATATATATATATATATATATATATATATATATATATATATATATATATATGCAGATATGTAGAAAAATAAGAAAGAACACGTTACGTAAATAATCCGGAGTTCTTTAGTATTTTTGTAAAAAACAGTGCTCCATACAGAAGTAGAGCTTATAATTATTTTTTATTTTTTAAAAAATATGATTCCTTCGCTTATTTAAAAAAAATAATTATAATATATATATATATATATATATATATATATATATATATATATATATATATATATATATATATATATGTGTGTGTGTGTGTGTGTGTAGAGAGAGAGAAAGCGAGAGGGGGAGAGAGAGAGAGAGAGAGAGCGAAACTGAGCCCGTGGAAGAATGGACATTATCAAGAAAATTGGAAGTTGGGGAAAACAACAAAATAGTGATATTTAAAGTAATCTTTTTAATATAATATTATATATAATTTATTTTTTTTTTAAAAAACTGGCCACTCGTATTCGAGGATAACAGTCTTTTAGGTAGGCTAACCAATCCCTATTGCAGACGTTTGCTGAGGCGCATTTGTGTTTGTTCGACATCCACAGACCCCACATGTGGTTTATAATGCAATTATGCTGAGCAGACATCAATTATGTGGGAATTAACAGATATCAAAAAATATTTTCACCGAAATTTTCTAAAAAAAGAAACATTTCTAAAATAATTTCATCCATCTGTGAAGAAATGCTGAAAGTTTCATTAAAACCCGATAATTATTTGATTTTTCCAAGAATTTCCGAATCACTGTTTTTCACCGTAAATAAGACGCTAACATTTTCTATACTCATTTATGGTCAGCCGCTGACGTAAGAAAAAAATTTACCAAAATTTTGAAGGTTCTAAAAAGCATTAAAAAATGTAATTTAATAAATTAAAAAAAAAATGTTTTTGATCTTTTTAACATAGAAACTTTGTTTTTATTAAGTCTGACTCATTTTTCATTATATATGCGCATTTGTTAGTGAATCTTTGGAGGTATCTCTATACAAAGAGCATCGAAAATACTTTTTCCAAACTTTTGGTGTTGGTTCCAGACACCCAAACTAGGTAAAATGTCCATATAAACATATGTGCAAAAGGCCATCGCTGTACCTCAACACAGGAACTCATAACAAATGTCCTCCGCTTGCTTCTATACACGCATGCACCCGTCAGATCATTGACTGGCGGACCCTTTCAAATACTCCCATTTGTCGATTGGTTTCACATTGATGAAGAGTCTCTGTATTATTAATGTCTACTGCATAAATCAATTGTTTTAGGTGGCCTCACAGATAAAAATCCAAGGATTCAGGCCGGGGACTTGCCGGCCATGGAACCAGTCCTCCCCTCCCTAATCCATCTTTCATGGTAGATGTCAGCCAGTGCATCGAAAACAATGTGACTAAAATGTTCTGGAGCCTCATCATACAAGAATCACATGCGTTTTCGTATTAGCAGGGGTACATCCATTAGCAGGTTTGTTCGAAATAAGGTCCCTGTCGACAACTCCCGTGAGACGTGCTGGGAGAATATATGGACATACCAAATAGTCATTTACAATTCCAGCCCACACATTAATCCCACAGTTTCTGGGAAAGAGCGTGTTATCTAATGTGATCAACAATTTCAACAAGTCCAGCACGCTCAAGCCCTCAGCCACGATGACTTGTGACTTCGTGCAAGAGTTCCGTCTACCCAGTTTCACTCACGAGGCTTGGGTGGTATGGTTTTCAGATACTTTCCAAAGGTGCAGCGCCCTGGGATCGTCCCCCTCCAGACTGATAACATCAGGAAGTCTCCTTCCTGGCCAATTGACCATGGTGAGATTTGAAGCCGGTTCTATTGGTCAGAATAATCATGGTCAGAAAGGTGATATTAAAAAGTGCTCAAAATACGAGTAAAAAAAAATAACAAGTAAAGCTTTTAACTTTAAAAATTAGGAGATCAGGTGAATCCGCTACCTTGGTTTCGAATTTACGGTCCTCCTCAGGCGATTATTATAAATTGAACTTCCAAAGCTTTATTTAAAAATAGAACAAAAATAATGAGCACTATATTATTTAAAAAAAGGAATAAACAAACGTACTTTCTAATAGAAAGTGACGATGTGAAGAAGAAGAAGAAGAAGAAGAAGAAGAAGAAGAAGAAGAAGAAGAAGAAGAAGAAGTGGGAAGAGAAAAGCAAAGTTATTATAAATGTATCTGTGGGGGGGGTAATAGAAATGTATATACTTTTTTTTTTATCAAGCCTCATATGAGGATTTTTTTAGTATCCATGCAAGGACTCATGCCTTCAGTTTCTGATTCAAAAAGTTCTTTGGGTCCGAAAATGCCATCTTTGCTAATTTTTCCTGTTAGCAGAGGTTGCAAATGTTACTGTGGTTGTTATATATATATATAACCATTTCTTCAGCAACCAGTGCTCATATCGCAATTTTTGCTGTTATCATTTCATATTTTTACAAGAGCTCATATTGCAATTTTCTTTGTTATTATTGCTGAAGACATTAAGTTTATAAGTCCCAGAATTCATGCCCAGCTGTCCTGATGGTCACATAGCACAGTGGATGTGGATAAATTCGTTAATTAGATCCAGTGACAGGACCCAAAGAGTTGTGAGTTCAATACCTGGTTAAGGCAGTGGAGAACTTGGAGAAGGGATTTAACAGGGGATAACTGATAACTGACATCCATTAGACATGGTACGTGGAACTAGAACAGTCAACCCTAGCGAGCGAAATAAATAAATAAATCACCATATTGATACATGTTTAAAGCCAATCAAAGATGGCGATTAATTTTCAATATATCAACCAATACACGCCACTTAGCAATAATGATAGTTTTTGTTGCATGAAAAATGGCTTCGGTTATCAATTACAGGCATTTAAGGATATTTGTGGAGATTTCGTAGTTTATTTTGTTCAGGTTAGGTTTCAACTGTTTTATGTATATAGCTTCAAGAATTTTGAGTTTTTGCTTATTGTTTTCATGTTTAAGTATAGTTGTGTTTTCAACAAGGATTTTCTGGAATTGTGTATAAGGCCAGGCATGTTGTTTTAAATGTCTAAAAATGTTAGAATTATCATTCAAATATCGTGAAAGCGAGTTTGTGGTGTGACCAACATAAATTTTATTTAATCCATTGGAAATATGAAAGGAACTTACTTAAAATAAATAGACAAAACTTGTCTATATTATTTAATGAAACATGCATTAATTTATATATATATATATATATATATATATATATATATATATATATATAACAGAATTAACCTGTAGCAAAAGATATGTGATAAGGAAAAAGGCAATAGCAAAACTGCTTTCTTTTTCACTTTTGATATATTTGTTGTGTATATTTTCAGAAGCAGGGACAAGTTCAGGAAAATTAAAAAAATTAAAAAAAAAAACAAAAACAAAAAAAACGAATAACGCGCACACAGCACAAAGCAGCCGACCAATAGAATCGGTTTGTTTGGGAGGGAAAATGAAGAAAATATTGTGAAACTTGTTACATTAAAACTATTGCCAGTTTGAGAGTAGCCCCCTGGTATTTATCAGAGCTTCCCATAGAGCGGGGTGTGACATTAGGCCAGTTTAACGTGTGTTTTTTTGCCCGTAGATCCCGTAAAAACGAAGTCGAGTGTGTCTATCTCCCCTTTGCCATAGCATCGTCTGAGTTCCTCTGGGTTCCCGTAGGCCCGGGCAAATATTCCCCGTGAAAAAAGTCAGCTGTGTCTAACTTCCCAGACGAGACTCTTGCCCTTCGATATTGCCTCGTCTGGGTTCCTCTCTGCCCGATGACAGAGCGTCCGACAAGTATTGCATGCTTAGCGCTCGTCTTCATGCTAACACTAATTTTGAATTTTCTCGTGGAAAAATAGATGTTATTTCTGTTGGGAGTGAGACAAGCCATGAATGTATCAAGTCCCGAGAGCCTGTAAAGGCAGTGCAAAACTCCGATGTCAAGGAATCGACGAGTGTCAAATGCTGTAGTTTACTAGGATGCAGAAAGGTATTTTTCTCGGTTTTACCTTCAATTGAAAATTTCTGCCGAAATCGACAACCGTTTCTCTCGCTAGTCGTTACTTGAGATATAAGTACAAAAGAAAACAATAGAAGAATAGCTAACCCCGCATAGCACACACACACACACACACACACACACACACACACACACACACACATATATATATATATATATATATATATATATATATATATATATATATATATATATATATATTATAATAAAGAGAAAGAACAGTAAGTTATATAATCCGGTGTTCTTATTCATATTTTTATTTTTACAAAACAGTGCTTAATGCAAATCTACAGAGCATAAATATTATAAATTTTCTAATTTAAAAATATGATTCCATCGCTACACAGGAATCACCATGTTTCAAAAACAGAAGCTAAAAACTTCAAATTCAATTATAGAATTAAATTACAGTCCCTAGTTGTGTTTCATTGCGACGTTTGGAACAGAACTAGGGACTTTAATTTAATTCTATAATTGAATTTGAAGTTTTTAGCTTCTCTTTTTGAAACATGGTAATTCCAGTGTAGCGATAGAACCATATCTTTAAATTAGTAAAAATATATATATATATATATATATATATATATAACCGGAGAGGTATAACTCCGTGATAATAAAATCTGAGGGATTTTGTTCATTCTCTTTGTGGCAAATATATGCACCAACTCCTTGTTATCAGCATTTCTAAAAAGTCTGGCTGGTTCTACACAAGCCTTCATCACTCTAAACAAATCTTTTGCGTGGATAATCTGCATTTCAGTTTTGTGTTCGTTCTTTGCTATTCCACCTGAGCAAGAAGCCCACTGGCGAGAGAGTTAAGGTAATAGGGACAGGTATAAGATTAAAAACTGAATTGAAAGACACTCATACATTGAAAACGACGTGAGAATTCATCATATATATATATATATATATATATATATATATATATATATATATATATATATATAAGGAAAAGGTCATAGTTGTTCCAACGAGAGAAAACTGTAAAATTCAAAAAAGAGTGAAACCGCAAAGGTTTTTGGTTATAATGTAGATTTTATTCTTGATATTTCTGCTACACGAGTTTCCGGTCTCGCGACCTTCTTCAGGCAAATAAAAGGATAAATTTTCCTTATGTTCTTTTAATGTCTCATTATTCGTTTTCTGTATAGGTTAGAGAGCCTTGAACCCCCAAAATTTAATATATGCATATAAACATTAAACATGTCTTTATCTATCTATCTATCTATCTATCTATCTATCTATCTATCTATCTATCTCTCTCTCTCTCTCTCTCTCTCTCTATATATATATATATATATATATATATATATATATATATATATATATAGTGATTTTTTAAACGTAGGTTAGTTGTATCACAAGAGTGGAACTATTGACCACTCAGTGAAGTTCGAACTTACTGCTCAGTTGTAATTCATCTAGCAAGACATGCTTGCTAACTATTGCAACACATCGGTCAAAGTGACTTAAATGCTTTTTTTTTGTGACCTAAATGCTTTATTGAAATTTTATTTAAGTTTCCACATGTCGTCCATCATTAGCAATACAAAGGGTAATACGATTTTGCAGTTCACGGAAAACATTTGCCAACTAATTTACAGTAATACCTGAAATCACATTAGTTATTTTAGCTATACTTAAAACTAGGTACATTAAACTTTATAAAATTTTTTACAGATTATTTCTATCGCGAATACAAATAAAGTTATAAAGTTTTTAAAGTGCACACAAACTTTATGGACACCCTTTATAAACACAAAGATGGTGTTGATGAAAAGGACCAAAAAATTATTCCCGCCCAAATTTTACATTATTTGTAAGTGTCTGTTTCCCGCTAGCAAAAAGCCAGAACGTTGTTTATTTCCTATTTGAATCTATTTTCTTTGTACAAGCGTCAGTTTCAAGTGATAACAAACCCCCCCCTATCTCGTGCCATCCCTTTCTTCACTTCTTTTATATTGTTCCTGACGACAGATTTGTCGTTTTTGCCAGTATGTTGTGTGCAGTAGGTTAGAGTCTTCAAATTCGTCTGCACATACCCCTGGCGGCCACAAGCCGAATTATTTGTAGTTGATGAAGTGACAAGAAATGATATTATCTAGTTAACAGTGACTACAAAACAGCGACCCAAGCGTTTTTACGAAGCCCAACCACACCCAATCCCGACCCTCCAACACGTTGTGAACTCTACTTTAAAAAAAAAAAAAGCCCTTGTTTCTGCCAAAAGACTGATTAATTTCGAGTTCGTTCCTGTTACCAAAATAGGCGGACATATTTGCGGATGTGTGAGAAACAGGCAGTTTGAGATCCTCAACCGTAACTGTGATGTGTTCACACATTGACAATTGAAGAGAATAACGACAAGGTACCGACCCAATTATCTACCAAACATTATCATCAGTGACCGGGTTTGGTCGTAGGGTGACAGCGCCATTGAACAACTGACCAGCTCCCGCCATATATTACGTTTGCGTGTTTATCTTTCAATTTTCTCTTTAATATTGCGAGAGCTGATTGATAAGTAAGGTCTTCAATTCTAAAAACAAATTTTAGACTAGACTGAATAAGGAAACTGGTATCAAAATGAAGTCAATTTATTTCTCTTCAGAATGAAGAGGGTTGATTGATAAGTAAGGTCTCTAATCCTTACAAGGGTTCATTGATAAGTAAGGTCTCTAATCCTTACCAAGATTAATTGATAAGTAAGTTCTTCAATCCTAAAAACAAGTTTTAGACTAGACTGAATAATGAATCTGATATCAAAATGAAGCCAATTTATTTCTCTTCAGAATTACAAGGGTTCATTGGTAAGTAAGATCTCCAATCCTTATAAAGTATCATTGATAAGTAAGGTCTTCATTCCTTACAAAGGTTCATTGATAATAAGGTCTCCAATCCTATAAAACAAGTTTTCAACCAGATAGAATAATGAAACTGGTATCAAAATGAAGTCAATTTATTTCTCTTCAGAATGAAGAGGGTTGATTGATAAGTAAGGTCTCTAATCCTTACAAGAGTTCATTGATAAGTAAGTTCTTCAATCCTAAAAACAAGTTTTAGACCAGATAGAATAATGAATCTGATATCAAAATGAAGCCAATTTATTTCACTTCAAAATTATGAAGGTTCATTGATAAGTAAGGTCTCCAATCCTTACAAAGGTTCATTGATGAATAAGGTCTTCAATCCTAAAAACAATTTTTCGACCAGATAGTATAATGAGACTGGTATCAAAATGAAGGTAATTTATTTCTCTTCAATTT
This sequence comes from Acanthosepion lycidas, assembly GCA_963932145.1. Classification (NCBI taxonomy): domain Eukaryota; kingdom Metazoa; phylum Mollusca; class Cephalopoda; order Sepiida; family Sepiidae; genus Acanthosepion; species Acanthosepion lycidas. The sequence continues at coordinate 15,386,653 of OZ010589.1, forward strand.
CGCGAGGGTTTATTGATTACTGATGTCTCCAATCCTATAAAACAAGTTTTCGACCAGATAGAATATTGAAATTCGTATCGAAATGAAGCACATCCACTTTACTACTAGAACGTTTTTTTTTTCTAAATCCAATGTCAGATTGTTTTCAACATTTGTCTATCTTGATGCATTCACTCCGCTTTATCAAGCGAAAGAAAACAGCGCAAGAAATGCAGGAAAATGAATAGCCTGTAGCTTGCTGAACTAAAACGAATGCGAAGAACATTTCCTCGGGGAGCGAACAGATTTAAATGACACCGGTGGGTGTATGAATGGAAACCCTATTACGATAATTTGACAAAAAAAAAACAAAAAAAAAACCCAAAACGCATTCTGTCAAAGGTTTGCCTAATTTAGTACGCTCAGCAGAGTAATGGATTGCAGCTCGGTTTGACGAATCGGAACACCAAGTTCATTCCAATCACTTACGTGCTAATGAGCTTGGGAAAGGCATGAACCGAACTCTTCCAATCCCCCAGATATAGGTAAATAGTAGGCCAAACTGGGATCTGTAATCTTGGGTGGCAACCATATGTAGCCCTAGCTAAGCACATACTATGCGGCTAGATCGTTGTCTTAATGACGCCGACTACTGTCGACTCATTTTTGCTTACTAGAAGGTTTTTGCGACACATTAACGCGTGGTGACATTCTCATAATATTTAGTATTGTTGAAGTTATCGCTAACATTTTTGGTCAAGATTTACAAACTCTACACTTCGTTTAATTTCACAAACCAATCAAAAAAATTTAAATAAGCTGATTTGTTTCGAAAAATACTGACAAAACCCCTACCTTGAGCCTTAATAATTTCTTTAAATTAATTTAATTTTATAGGACATCATGGTGAACAATATTTTTAAGAACATTTTGCTTTTTATCAGTGAAGAATAAGTTCTTATGATTTCTTACTCTTGAGCATGCAATATGCACTCTTATGCAAATTAATTGAAACAAAAGGAACGATTCCGTTATTATTTACTTTTTTTCGTATTTTTTTAATAAAACATGAACAGGTGCACATGTTATTACTTCGCATGTCCATTCCACGAAGTCGTTCCATGCAGACAGACCACAGATTCTTGATTGGGTTTAAATGAGGAGAGTTTCCGGGTAAGTCTATAGTACTTTTTCTCACTAGTAAGACTTGCCATTGTGTTCGTACAGCGTTACAATGTTCGTAGGCTTCCTTGGAGTAACGTCCACTGCAGACAATGGCCATAGGACAACTAATCGACAGCCAAGACAATAGTGTCTGGGCGTGATAAAAATCTGATGCAATAATTTTCAAGGCCAAACAAATTTCATCATACACCCCGAAAATAGATTGATGTTACTGCACTCCATTGCAAATGACCTAATCTGAGGGAAAATCCATGACACCCTGTCACTCCAGTGAGTCTAAAATGATCGTATGGTGAAAGAAAGGAAACTAAAGCGGTTGTTTCAATTAATTTGCACAAGAGTGTACATAATTTTGATTGTGAAATATGAGAAATGCATGTAAGTTAATAATTTCTTTTTTTCCTTTTTAATAGTGAAGAATAAATTCTTAGAATTTCTTACTTTTGAGCATGCAGCATACATCTGGCCATGCATAGATATTTCTTTCTGGAGCTAAATTTTGAACTGTTTGGGCCTCTGATTTGTGTATAGTCCTCGCAAACGCAGGATGAACTGGAAACTGGATTCATGTATATAAAACTAAATAACATGCAAAAAGAATATTGCATTTTTTATTAAATAAATCTTTGTTATTTTAATAATTTTTAAAATGTTTTTTAATATAGTGGAATTATTTTCTATGTTAAATAATAAAACTTTTAATTTTTCCAACCTTAATATAAGCAACTGTACTTTGTACCCGTTTACCTGTTAGCTCTTCTCCCGAAAATTTGGATTTGATCGGTTAATATATATCTATTTTAGAGGTTATGACGGACAAACAGACGCATGAACGAATGTTACAGAATTTTATATATAGACTAGACTACCCGTGACCCGTTGGGTTACTGACAGTTCAGGTTAAAAAAACATTAAAGTTGATTTCAACATTAAAAAATTGTCTGTTTAAAGAAAGTGAAAATAGAAATACTGTCTAAACAACTCTTATTTTTAAATCTTATTCACTTAAAATATTTTTAAATATGGCAAAAAATATTTTTTAATATTTGAAATATTCTTTGTTTAAAGGAAACTGAAATAGAAATAAGCGTTCATGCAATGACAGAGAGACGTAAAGAGAGAAGAGGAAAGAGAGAGGTGGTAAGAGAGAAAGGTGGAAGAGAAAGAGGTGGAAATAGAGAGAGGCGGAAAGAGAGAGAGGTGGAAAAAGAGAGGTGGAAAGACAAAGGTGGTAAGAGAGAAAGGTGGAAGAGAAAGAGATGGAAAGAAAAAGGTGGAAATAGAGACAGGCGGAAAGAGAGAGAAAGGTGGAAAATGAGAGGGGTGAAAAGAGAGAGGTGGAAAGAGAGAGGTGGTAAGAGAGAATGGTGGAAGAGAAAGAGGTGGAAGAGAAAGAGGTGGAAAGAAAAAGGTGGAAATAGAGAGAGGCGGAAAGAGAGAGAGGTGGAAAAAGAGACAGGTGAAAAGAGAGAGGTGGAACGAGAGAGGTGGTAAGAGAGAAAGGTGGAAAGCAAAAGGTGTAAATAGAAAGAGGCGGAAAGAGAGAGAGAGGTGGAAAAAGAGAGGGGTGAAAAGAGAGAGGTGGAAAGAGAGAGGTGGTAAGAGAGAATGGTGGAAGAGAAAGAGGTGGCGAAGAAAAAGGTGGAAATAGAGAGAGGCGGAAAGAGAGAGAGAGGTGGAAAAAGAGACAGGTGAAAAGAGAGAGGTGGAAAGATAGATGTGGTAAGAGAGAAAGGTGGAAAGAAAAAGGTGGAAATAGAAAGAGAGAGAGAGAGAAGTTGAAAAAGAGAGGGGTGAAAAGAGAGTGATGGAAAGAGAGAGGTGCTAAGAGAGAAGGGTGGAAAGAAAAAGGTGGAAATAGAAAGAGGCGGAAAGAGAGAGAGGTGGAAAAAGAGAGGGGTGAAAAGAGAGATGTGGAAAGAAAGAGGTGGTAAGAGAGAATGGTGGAAGAGAAAGAGGTGGAAAGAAAAAGGTGGAAATAGAGAGAGGCGGAAAGAGAGAGGCAGAAAGAGTGAGGGAGAGGTGGAAAAAGAGACAGGTGAAAAGAGAGAGGTGGAAAGGGAAAGGGCGAAAGAAAGAGGTGGAAAGAGAGCGAGTTAGAAATAGAATGGTGTAAAGAGAGAGGTAGAAAGAAAGAGAGAGGTTGAAAGAGAGTGAGGTAGAAAGAGAAAGAGGTGGAAAAAGAGAGATAGGTGGAAAGAGATAAAGGTGGAAACAGAGAGAGGGGAAAAGGGAGAAGTGTACAGAAAATTAAATGATTATAAGCCCAACGGTCGACGTTCGTACGATTCACGGACTTTTAGCATTATATATATATATGTAACTCCAACGAGAGAAAAGTGGGTAGATTAAAAAGAACACTTTATGGAAAATAAAGCATAATATCACCAGGTATTGAACTCACAGTCTTTGGGTCCTATCACTGGATCTAACTAACGCCTTTATCCGCTGTGCCGTGTGTCCTGGAGGCGGCGGAGAAATTTGAGAGGGTAACTAACAGGCGATAACTGACATTCATTAGACATGGCACGTGGAACCAGAACAGTTTACCCCAGTGAGCGAAATAAAGGCTTCAGTTCGACATTCCAAACACCTGAAGAAGGCCGGAGCGTACAACGGCCGAAACTTTGTGATAATCATGGCGACGAAGATGAGGACAATAGTCCGAATAATGTAAATAGTATATATATTATACTGGAATATTTTCAAACGAAACTTTAGTATTTGACTTGTTGATGATTCCAGTCAATGTAAATATGAACATATCTCGCTATATTAAAATCGGGAATGGCAGGTTCCGGCGTAGCCCATTTGTCGTCGCCAATTCGGGGTAGCCGAGTCGACATAGGAATTTTACGGCAGAGAGAACATAAGACGTCAGATTACTTCTTCTCTCGTTGAGTGTTCAAATTAGTACTTTGTCGTTATATGGTCGAATAGTCCAATTTAAGCAAAAGTGTAGTTGGAGGTATTTTTATATTTAAGAATGGAGGCATTTTTAAATTTAAGAAAAAGAGAAGTTGGAGGTATTTTTATATTCAAGAAAAGTAGTAGTTGGAGGCGTTTTTAATTTAAGAAAAAGAGTAGTTGGGCGTATTTTTATATTTAAGAATGGGGGCATTTTTAAATTTAAGAAAAAGAGTAGTTGGAGTTATTTTTAAATTTAAGAAATGGATTAGTTGGAGGCATTTTTAAATTTAAGAAAAAGAGTAGTTGGAGGTATTTTTAAATTTAAGAAAAGGAGTAGTTGGAGGTATTTTTATATTTAAGAATGGATGCATTTTTAAATTTAAGAAAAAGAGTAGTTGGAGGAATTTTATATTTAAGAAATTGATTAGTTGGGGGCATTTTTAAATTTAAGAAAAACAGTAGTTGGAAGTATTTTTATGTTTAAGAATGGAGGCATTTTTAAATTTAAGAAAAAGAGTAGTTGGAGGTATTTTTATATTATATTTCCTCCAGGGCAGCTTCATATTTTTCAGTCGTCAAAACCCTTTTATTCCAAAATGGAAGCAAATATTTTATCAAAACATGGAAGCAACAAATTGATACAGGATAGATAACTTTTTATTATTGACGCAACGAGCAAGAGGGACATTATTCCATTAGTGTTTTAAAAAGATCCTTAATTCCCTAAATGAATAAAAAGTCAAATTGAAAGTTGGGTGTTTTCAAAGCTTTTATCCTTTTTTTGTTGTTACTTCTGTCATATAACGTGATGCCGAGCAGGATTCGCCCCCTTTTACGTTGGGAAACTTCAAGGGGAATGCGACGTTTTGGCTTAGCCCATTTGGCGTTGCTGATTCAGCGTGGCCGATTCGGCGTAGGAATTTTTCGGCAAAGGGACGATTAGGGGTCAGATTACTACTTCGTCGTTATAGACAAATTTGCTCTCTCTGTCATACTCTCTCTCTCTCATTCTCCCTCTCTCCCTCTCGCTCTCTCTCGTTTAGTAGTCAAATTAGTACTTAGTCGTAATACTCAAATTTGCTCGAATAGTCCAATTTAAAAAAAGAAGTATTAGGTTGGTGCAAAAATAATGACGTAATAATGTCGTTTTTTTGACGTTTTTTTTAACGTCAAAAAACGACATTGTTACGTCATTATTTTTGCACCAACCTAATAATTGGAAGCATTTTTTATATTTAAGCAAAACAGTAGCTGGAGGTACTTTTACATATAAAAAAAAGAGTAGTTGGAGGTATTTTTATATTATATTTCCTTCGGTGCGGTTTCATATTTTTCAGTCGTCAAAGCTCTTTTATTCCAAATGAAAGCAAATATTTTATCAAAACGTGGAAGAAACAAAGTGATACATTATAGATATCTTTTTATTTTTGACGCAACGAGAAAGAGGCATCCCGAATTAATGTTTTGGCTATATGAAAAGAAAGATCCTTGTGAGATTACATATGAAGTCATAAAAATTAATAAAATGTCCACTGCAATTTTTGATACAAAAGGAAAATAAGATTTACCCCCCTTGAACCAGGAAAGCAACGATAATGGCTAGTATAATATATTAATATATATATTTAACCTCTCATAATCTGGCAACCCTGAATCTGAGTTCAACGAAAATCATTCCCTGTGCCTAACTTTTTTAAGGCCTTTGAATGAGCTATGAATCATTGAACTCGGAGCAGTGGGAGCGGAGGATTTGCATGGACACACACACACACACATAAACACACATTCATAAACTCTATTTTATATATAAGATGGAAGCAAATATTTTATAAGAACGTGGAAGAAACAAAGTGATACACGATGGATATCATTTTATTTTTGACGCAACGACCAAGAGGGATATATATATATATGTATATATATATATATATATATATATATATATGTATATATATATATATATATATATGTAGGGAAAAGGTTATAGTTGGTCCAACGAGAGAAAAGTGTATATTTTAAAAAGAAGATAAACCGCGGATATTTTAGGCAGAAATATGTATTTTTTTTATTTTAAAATATATATTATACTCTATTTTCCATAATTATGCTACACGGGTTTCTGTTTTCTCAACCTTCTTCAAACAAAGAGTAGATATTTCCACATATTATGAAAATGAATTTTTTGCGTGGTAGTGATTCAAATGTCGTTCTTGGACATGGTGATAAGAGTATATATATATATATATATATATATATATATATATATATATATATATATATATATATATATATATATATATTGTCATCCACCGACACACTGTTTCGTTGTATCACAGGTAGTCAGTGTGGCTAGACGTCCAGTTGCCTCTAGCTAGGATCGAAACCCGACTGAATTTGCCTACATCGGGAATTCTACCACTAAGCCGTTGGCACACGGTGGGGACGAAGGTGAATTTAAGCGTATTTATTTTTAGATAAACACAGTGACTGAGAGAAATCGATTCGATTTACCGAAGAGTCTTGCACTATTGGCCGTAATAGTCACTGTTTACAAACCCACACTTCCTTCCCAGACAGGTCAACCGAAATAAATTTTTCAGTAGCTTATATATTGTCATCCACAGACAGACTGTTTCGCTGTATCACAGCTCATCGATGTGGCTAGACGTCCGTTTGATAGTTCTCTTGTTAATATATTTTTATCTTTTATGCTGAATGACATGATCAAGTGCGCATTAAGTGTGAAAACTGTTCTTTTTATGCGCATTTTAGAACATTATTACAGTATTCATAGCTGATTCTATTCAGTGCCAGCTTTAAATTTTTTTTTAATGTAGATTACTTCGAGGATCTGTAGTTTTATTTTGTTATTTTCTTGGTGTACGATAGATATGTTATCAATCATTATTTTTCTATACTGTGAATGTAGACAGGGATGCTGGTGTAAATGCCATAACATTTCAAGATAAAAGAAAAAAAAACCCACAGTGGATATAATGAACGCTAAGCCATTACTGTCAGCCGTTGCATTTAAACGCAAAAAGTAGAACATCAATAATGGATAGCTGCACATAGTTTTTGCCTTAGCAGTTGCACACCTGACGATGATCTCAGACAGAGATGGAAAGTTCCTTGGAAATAAAAGTGATTTTCACTCTTACAGTTTTTGTTCATAATGACGGTCGTCTTGGGTAGAGAATCCAGAGGTTAGCAGTGAATATCTAGAAGACAGTAGGAAAGCGTTGATCACGTTAGCAGTGGATATTTTGGTAAAAGGAAGCAGAGCATAGTTCGTCGTTCTGTTTCTCTTCGCCTGACAAGCTGGACTGGACATTCGGGTAGAGTGAACAAAATGGCCGCCTTTATACACGACGGATTGAATGTTCTACATCTTCTGATTGGTTAACCTTCTATTGGTGGAGTGAGTCAAGGCATTTTGACTAACTCACTAGTACATATATACACACAAAACTACAACAACAGTGCATTTCTTGCATCATTTGATTGTAATACACGGAAAAATATCCGTGAATATGAAAGGATTATGCTAAAAATAAGAAGACATAATGTTTGTAATTTATTTAATTAGACATGCCTAAAAGAGAATTTGCTGCCTAAATACACACACACATACACACATATGTATACATACATATATATATATATATATATATATATATAAGGTTGGTGCAAAAATAATGACGTAATAATGTCGTTTTTTGACGTTAAAAATACGTTAAAAAACGACATTATTACGTCATTATTTTTGCGCCAACCTAATATATATATATATACATATACATACATATATATATATATATATATATATATATATATATATACATATATATATATATATATATATATATATATATATATACACATACATATATATATATATATATATATATATATATATATATATATTTATATATATATATATATACATACATACATATATATATATATATATATATATATATATATATATATATATATATATATATATCAAACATTAACATGTGTATGTTATTTATTTCTTGATGTTATTCCATTTCGTCTGACTGTTACTCGTGGGAATACCAATCAGAATATATTCGACAGACTTTCAGCTTTGTCGCTGGAGACACGTGAAAGGGAGACGTTATTCCCTGCGGTCATAACTTACTAATCCTGCGGGCCTTCAGTCCCGTATGTTTTATTGTTAGAAATCTGGGTCGAAGACATTGGTTTGCGAATGGAAGAATGTAGGTGAATGCTTGGCGCGGAGACCCACACACTCGTAATTTTCCATACAAGACACATCAAGGAAATCAATTAATCGTATTTCAGCAACTGAGAATCGAAATCGAGGCGTGCGAATTCGTTTACTATGAACTGGTAAGGAAGTTTTTGTCACGAGATTTTTTTTTGCGACGAGAGGACAAATAAAGACTGTTAGCTTAGATTTCCGGTGGCCTATTCGTTAGGTTTCTTTTATTATTAGAGGAATATGACGCCGGGTCTGCGTGTGAGAGGGGAATGGAAACAATTAGCGAAGCCAGTAGAGTTTGACGTCATTTCTAAATCGTTTCGGAAGACGAAGGCCCTGCAGCGAGGAATACACCTGACGTCCAGGTACTGATTGTTTGGATTTCTTCCAGAAGGTTCGTTCCTCAAAGCCAGAATCACCACACGTTTTGGCGCTTTCATTACTGGGTGAGTTTCAAACAATCAAGGAAAATTGTTGTGTGTATGTTGGTGTGGGTGTGTCATGATGTGTGTGTGTGTGTGTTGTTATGTGTGTGTTGCTGTGTTGATGCGTGTTTTGATTTGTGTGTATTGGTGCGTGTGAGTTGGTGTGTGTGTTGTTGTGTGTGTGTTGTTGTGTGTGTGTGTCTGTATGTTGATGTGTGTGTGCGTGTGTATGTTTTGTGTGTTGGTGCGTTTGTGTGTATGTTGATGTGTGTGTATTTGTGCGTGTCGTGTTACGCGTGTGCCTGAGTTGCTGTGTTGATGTCCGTTGGTGTGTGTGCGTTTGTGTGTACGTGTGTGTTGGTGTGTGTATGTGTCTTGGGGTGTGCGTGGGTCGATGCATGTGTGTTGGTGTGGGTGTGTTAGTGTATATTGGTGTGTGCGTGCGTGTGTTTTTGTGAGCATCGATGTGTGTGTTGGTGTGTATGTTGGTGTGTGCGTGTGTGTTGGTGTGTGTGCGTTGGTGTGTGCGTGTGTGTGTTGGTGTGTGTATGTGTCTTGGGGTGTGTGTGGGTCGATGCGTGTGTGTTGGTGTGGGTGTGTTAGTGTATATTGGTGTGTGCGTGCGTGTGTTTTTGTGAGCGTCGATGTGTGTGTTGGTATGTATGTTGGTGTATGCGTGTGTGTTGTTGTGTGTGTTGTTATGTGTGTGCCTGAGTTGCTGTATTGATGTCCGTTAGTGTGTGTGTGAGTTGGTGTGTACGTGTGTGTTGGTGTGCGTTGGTATGTGTATGTGTGCTGGTGTGTGTATAGATCGATGCGCGTGTGTTGTTTTGTGTTGGTGTGTGTGTGTTAGTGCATGTTGGTGTACGTTAGTGTGATTGTCGATGTGTGCGTTGTTGTTTATGGTGTTGTGTGTGTGTTAGTGTGTTTGTGTTAGCGCGTTTGGGCGTGTGCGAGCGCGTGTGTGTGTGTGTGTGTGTGCGTGTGCTGGCTGTGTGTGCTTGATGTCAGAGATCCCGATTCTAGTTTCTGGTCAGAATAAATTGAAAACAAAATGTTATTGACTAAACGATGGACTTTTACAATCGGCATTGCGAGCAGAAAGATTTCTTTTTCAGAAACCTTTTTTCATATTAACATTATAGATGAAGTACCCCAGATAACGCACACAAAAAAAGATTTTATTTAAAAACAAAAATCCTGCTCACTATAGGTGCCCTATCTTAAAACTCCAAATTTCAACAATTTACTTTATCTTACTGATGGATTATTTATCCATAATACGGTTGATACCAACAGACATTCGGGTCCAAGACCTTGCATTCCCTTTTAGTGCGAAGAGGAACGCATCAGACTTACCTGAAATTTGAATCGGATTCATTTTTTGCGTCGACAACCGTTACGCTACCTGTACAAGAAAAAAATAAACAAATTAAGTTTACTAAAAAACTTCATCTGTTGAAAACAAAATCCTTACGGGTTGATCTTTTGACATTGTGACAATCTTAGAGTTTTACAATAGGCATTGCGACCATTTTTTTTTCAAATCGCTTATCATATTACTATAGAATAAGCATTAAGCCCTCACCCTAAACCGCATAAACGATTTTCCATCTATCAAGACCGACAAGTTATGATTGAACAGCTCTAGTTCAGATATAACGGCAATACCCAAATTTTTTTTAATAAAGGCTTCAGTTCTACATTCCAACCACCTGAAGAAGGCCGGAGCGTACAACGACCGAAACGTTGTAATAAATATGGCGACAAAGATGAGGACAATAGTCCGAATAATGTAAATAGTCTTGTTACATATATTTTATACAGTATTTTCAATGGTTGTATCAGTCTATGTGTAATTAAAAGTGGTTAATTTACGTATGAAAGAAAATTTACGCTAAGTGTATGGTCACCAATACTATTTTTCAAAAATGTTTTAAAAAAGGTTTGAAATGGTTCTAATGTATTTAAGACGAAAGTTTAAGGCATATGGGATTTTAACAACCAAAATAGGTACTTATAAGCACTTTTAGGTGCGGTTACAATTCTAACTATACGAGGTCTGTTCTGGTTCCTATCCCCCGCGAATACGTGGGGTGGGGGTCACTGTATTTAACAAAATTGCACAAAAATATCTTGAAATACTAAAGAGTAAATTTATTCAATAAAATCGCCATTGCTTTCAACCACGACACGAGTACAAAAAGAGTGGCCATTCAAGACGACTTCCATTTCGCGATTTGATAAAGACAGAATCAGTTCAAAAATTCGTCCGAAAATGCCATAACCTTTTAACTTATCATCGAGATCATTAAACCAAACACCTATCAAACGTTTTCAAGATGTCCAAAGCAACAGTCCGAGCTTCACCAATTGGTCTAAAGCTTGATAGACTCTCAGCAATAATCGTTAGTACAGCAGTTGACCCAGAGAAGCGAAAGCGACAATTTACGCATCACACCAAGTATGTGTTCCAGCAACAAGGTGGGTTGAATGATAAGTTTTTATAAAACAGAAAGTCAAAACATAACCCTGGGTTAATCATCCCAGAGTTCCGAAAATGGATAGTTTCTTGCCGTCTGCCTTGCACCACAACTGAGCTAAAACTGCGCCACCCCGCGGGCTACACGCACTCACTCCGTCAGGAAAGTAGCGGAAGAGAGGATGAGAAAAAAAATTGTCAAAACGCCCAATGTGGCTAATGCAGGGTTAAAGATAAATTTTAAGTATTGTTACTGGGGGCAATTAGAGACCCCATGAACAACTATTTTATTTCTTTTTAATCATAGTTTGTTTTTGTTTTTCATTTGAGAAATCGAAATTATTTAAAGGCCCAAATGACGAGACGTTTTTTTTCTGATATCAAGGTTTGTCGCCTTCATGAATATTCATGGCACGCAAACGTCGATTTGGCCTTCATGAAATGAACGGGGAAAAACATTACGACAAAATAATTATCTTATTTGTTTCAATAACAAAATGGAAGTTCTACTAGCTCAACTGGACAATCAACGATACTCTTTCCACCGACACACACAAATTTTATTCTCCGTAACCTTTCAGAAAGTAAGGGATCATGGTTCTCCACAATTTCCTGTCCTTTGTAGCTCTTAATAACTTTTGACTTTAGGCCATTTCTCGCAGCCCCTGCTCTCCCACCCATTTGTCCAAGCTCAGCAGACATATTGTGCGTTGCTTTCAATTGAACTTCTTACATTTAAACGGCTCCGTGAGTATCAGATTTTCCAAGCATTCTTCCCTCATTAAGTACCCCAGAAATTTCAAATATCACTTCCTGGTGTTAAGCATGAGTCTTTTTGCTGACATTGTCTCTAGAACTTCAACGTGGCTCACGTGTTCAGTCCATGATATTCTCCACTTACTACTGTAGAACTGAGTTTCTATTGCTGAAAGTGTCTTCTTCATCTGTGAGGAGATTGTCCAGCATTCACTGCCATATAGGAGGACTGGTATTACGTAACAGTTCAGTACTCTTTTCTTTGTTTCTGTTGCTTCAAATCTCTTTTTCATCTGTGAGGAGATTATCCAGCATTCACTACCATATAGGAGGACTGATATTAAGTAACAGTTCAGTACTCTCTTGTTTGTTTCTTTTGCTTCAAGTCTCTTTTTCATCTGTGAGGAGATTATCCAGCATTCAATGCCATATAAGAGGACTGATATTACGTAACTGTTCAGTACTCTCTTGTTTGTTTCTTTTCCTTCAAGTCTCTTCTTCATCTGTGAGGAGATTGTCCAGCATTCACTGCCATATAGGAGGACTGATATGGCAACAGTATGCAATGCACGGATAGAGTTGTAAGTGTACAAGATAGATTCAGTCGAGATTTCTGGCACAACACAGTGACTGAAAATTCCTTGTAGTTGTTTCAATATTGTCACTCCACTGCATATCAGTGGAAAAAGTGAGGCCACTAAGGCGTAAGATAAAGGAAACTGTAGAGAGACATAATCACCTAGGAGGACTTTCATTTAATTCAAGTCAGCGGCGGTAACAAAGAAATATGTATATCACGCAGCTGACAATTTTTTTGAATTCATTGCATTGAGCTTGTTTTAACAATTTTGTGGATCTACTGAAGAATGTCCTTAGAAAGAAAGAAAACAGTTTCGAACTGCTATGTAATAATCTCCTGAATGGCAATGAATACGGGACAATGTCTTCTCGGATGAAGAATTTCAGAAATGTGTTTCTACAGAAGAATATTCTCAGAATCAAGGGAAAGAATAATGAACTGATATATGTCGTATATGGCAGTGAATGCTGGACAATCTCTTCACTGGTTAAATGACGATGATGTAGTTATACGATGGTCAAGAAATTTGTTTAACGAGAACATTTAAAAAAAATAAGAATGACAAAGACTTCTTATCGGATAACAGAAATCTCTGAGAAACATAATGAGGAAAGAATGTTCGGCGAATTTAACGCACAAAAGATTCACCGTAGCACTAGAAGCCGGCCATTTTTGTCCCGCCTGCATAGCTCAGATTCTGAATCTTTCGTCATATCTATTGTTTCTGCTCAGCGAGATAGTGGAGGGTTAGCTCAGCCTTGATCTGGGATCAAGCACGATAGCTTAAGGATGGAATAGTTAAAAAAAGAAAAAGAAAACATATCTCTGGTGCTCAATTGCAAGGTGTCCGAAGAACAATGGCCAAATTGTTCCCAAACTTCTTTCCTTTACAGACCAGGTTCTTCCAGATTCTGGGTAATCATGGCTCTTCACTACTTCCAGTATCTTGTTGCTCTAAATTCATTTTCACATTTTACCATTCCTTTTTTCCCCTTCTTTCATCTAATCACACAAACTGTTTAAGTAGTTTACGCACTGTTTTTCCCCTCTTTCTCTTGCCTTCAATACATACGGTGTTCAACCAATAGAAGGCTCAAGAGCCACTCAAAGAAAGTTTGGAGAATTTAACACATTTAAGACACATGGAAGGCAAGAGAAGTGAGTGATAACAAGGAGTAATCTACTTGATGAGCTTAAGTGAATGGATGGTGGGGGTAAGAAGGGATTGGCTGAGGGTTCAGAATGGATGGTCAATGAAGGGATAAGAATGGATGGTCAAAGAGGTCGTAATAATGGATGGTTGAAGAATGAGTAAGAATAGTTGGTCAAAGTGGGGTTTAAGAATGGATGACCAAAAAGGGGCTGAGAATGGAAGGTTGAAGATGAAGTAAGAATGGGCGGTAAAAGATGGCGTGAGAATTGATGTCTGAAGAGTGGGTAAAAATAGTTGGTTAAAGGGGTGGAATAAGAATGGATGGTCAAAAAGGGGGTAAGAATGGATGGTCAAAGAGGGGGTAAGAATGGATGGTCAAAGAGGGCGTGAGAATAGATGGTTGAAAATTGGTAAGAATAATTGGTCAAAGAGGGGGTAAGAATGGATGATCGAAGAGGGCTTAAGAATAGATGACAAAGAGGGGGTAAGAATGGAAGGTCGAAGGGGGGGTTAAGAATAGATAGTCAAGGAGTGGGTGAAAATGGATGGTTGAAGGGAGCATAAGAAAGATGGATGGTTGCAGACTGGGTTAGAATGGATAATAGAAGAGGGGGTGGTAAGAATGGATGGTTAGACAGATGGTAGGAATAGATGATCAAAGAGGTGGTGTGAATGAATGGAAGAGGAAGGGTTAGAATGGATGGTCAAAAAGGTGTAAGGATGGATGGTCGAAGAGGGTGTGAGAATCGATGGTTGAAGAGGGGGTAAGAATGGATAGTTGAAGAGGGGGTAAGAATTGGTGGTTGAAGAGGCAGTAAGAATAGATCGTAAAAGACAGGGTAAAATGGATCATTAAGGAAGGGTAAGAATGGATGGTCATAGACGCGGTAAGAATTGATGGTCAAAGAGGGGGTCAGAATGGATGGACAAAAAGGTGCTTAGAAAGTTTAATAATTACAGAGCCACGACAAAAAGAGAGGAAGATGTGGACTGCCATGTTTGCCTCCATCCTGAATAAAGATTTATCTGACTAAAAAGCGTGAACTGAGTTGGGATTATTTTTCTAGGCACATGAAAGATCCTGTATATCAAGTGAAAAAGAAATGATTCCTTGACACTTACCTGTCCCCCCCCAAAAAAAAAAACTTTCATCTAAATTGTCTATGAAGCCGCTAATGGATCTCGTGTTGTATATGGCATTGAAGAAACAGTGATGTAGTTCTAGTGAAGAATGCCACCAATATAGGGGGCAGAAAATTTGTTTAACGAGAAAGGTTTAAAGAAAATAGAAATGCCAAGCAACTGAAATCTCTGGAACATATAATGAGGAAAGTGTGCTTGGAGAGTTTAACACACACAAAACATAGGCAAGAGAAGCGAATGGTACCAGCGATTAACCTACTTGATAAGGTTAAGCGGATTGATGATAGAACAAGGTCAACAAGTGGGTAAGAATGTGTGACAATTACAGGGACAGAAAAGGAAGAAGAAGACGTGGAGGGCCATGTTTACCCACGTCTTAAAAGAAGAATATTTATCTGACAAAATAGCGTGAAATATGTTTTCTGGTAGCAAGAAAGATCCCGGATATCAAGTGAAAAAGAAACGAAAAATAAAACAAAACAAAAGAAAAAAAAACATTAATCTATCTACTAAATTTTCCGTGCAGACGCTGTGAGAATTACCATTGTAGATATTTTCCACACAGGTCGGCGAATGCATGCGAAAGGGTCGTGTTTTGACCCCAGGTAAGAAAAAGGATATAAAAACAACAGGAAACGAGAGGTGTCAAATAACTAATGAATAAACGGGAAAAGGTACATTTGCATTTATTTTAACTTCTTTTTACCTTCTGCTAGCTGAAACCAAGGACAGGAATATATATATATATATATATATATGTCTTATAAAAATGGTTTTTCACAGGCGTTGCAGGTCACGAATAACAACAACAACAACAACAACAACAACAACAACAATAATAATAATAATAATAATAATAATAATAATAATAATTCTATCGCCAAAATAAAATATTCCGAACAGATCTTAAGAAATTTTACAGGGAAATTAGAAAAACACCTATACATGTCGAAAGGCCACCATCGATTGATAATGTACAGACATTTTGGGAAAATATTTGGAGCAGCCCAAAGGAATATAACCCAAATGCAGATTGGATACGGCGTGAAGAAGAACGACTGCTGGATACACCTCTGCAAGAATGGGAAAATATATCCACAGATGATGTTAGGCAAGCACTAACGAAATCCCAAAAATGGAAATCCCCAGGAAATGACAAGTTGCCCAATTTCTGGCTGTATCATCTCTCATCTACCCATGGAATTCTTGCAAAAACATTATCAACGCTTGTAAATAATCCTAATAAAATCCCGGAATAGGTTACTGAAGGTATTACATACCTCATACCAAAAACAACTGAAACAGACGACCCGAAAAATTATAGACCGATAACATGTCTCTCCACAACGTATTGATCACGTCTGTACTGACGAAATGTACTTATTCCTTTTTCGAAACAAACAGCATTCTCCCGCTGGAACAGAAGGGATGCAGAAGAGGTTCATATGTCTGCAAAGATCAACATGATAAATAAAATGATCCTGGAAAATTGCAGGAGACGACGCAGAAATCTAAGTGCAGCGTGGATTGATTATCGTAAAGCCTTTGATAGTGTTCCACATTCTTGGATCCTTAAGACTTTGGAAATGTACAAAGTCTCCCCTGTCGTATTAAATTTCCTTAAGCACAGCATGGGAATGTGGAACACCAAACTATACCTTAGTCACACCAGGGGCACTGCCATATCCAACCGTCTGAATATCCCACGTGGAATCTTTCAAGGAGACTCTCTGTCACCCCTTCTGTTTTGTTTATCCTTAATCCCTCTTACACATGAACTGAACAACAGTAGCTATGGTTACAAAAGAAATAAGAAAATATTCAATCACCTACTCTACATGGATGATCTCAAACTCTTTGCCAAAGACGACAATGAGTTGAAAGGCCTCCTCAATATTGTAAAATACTTCAGTGACGACATAGGTATGGACTTCGGATTAGATAAATGTGCGAAAGTAACATTCAAGAAAGGTATAATTACAGAAACACCCTTAATAGATTTAGATTTTGTCACAAAGATTAGGGAATTGGAGCATGATGAAGCTTATAAGTACCTAGGAATTAGCGAAGGAGATGGCATACAACACCCCCAAATGAAAGAAAAAATAAGAAAAGAGTACTACAGGCGTGTACGTCGAATACTAAATACTGAACTAAACTCAAAAAATAGAATATCAGCTATAAACACATTGGCTGTCCCAGTGGTGCATTACAGCTTTAATGTCCTTCACTGGACCATAGCTGAAATTAAGCGAATGGACGCCAAAACGAGAAAGCTTCTCACTTGCTATCGCATGCATCATCCCAAAGCTGATGTTGATCGTCTGTATGTGCCCAGATCCGAAGGAGGCAGAGGATTAGTTCAACTAGAACTGTCCTACAAAACTACAACAATTGGCCTCCAAAGATACTTGGAAACTACAGAAGACTGGATGATGGTATGCGTCAAGGAACATGAAAGTAGTAAGCGTCTTTACTCCGTAATGAAAGAAGCCAACAAATTCAAAATGGAGTTTCAAATGGGCGTAGAGATGCAACTACAGCACAATACACCGTCTGAAACTGCAAAATACTTAAAAAAAGACAGCAAAGACGAATGCAACCGACCAGATACAAAAGCGATGGCAAGATAAACCACTTCATGGCCAATACTCTGCCCGTACCAAACAAGCTGATGTAGACAAAACCCGTACCCATCAGTGGCTACGCAGTGCAGAGTTGAAAGCGGAAACTGAAGGTTTTATCCTTGCTGCGCAGGATCAATGCTTGCTAACTAGAAATTATCAAGCACATATACTAAAATACTGTGTCAGCCCAAAATGCAGATTCTGTGATAAATATCCAGAGGCGATTGATCATCTTGTATCAGGTTGCACGATGTTGGCACCCACTGAATACAAAACCCGACATGACAGAGTGGGCCAATATCTGCACTGGAAAATCTGCAACTTCTACGGGAAGGAAACTGAAAGAAACTGGTATGAACACCACCCAGACCCGGTTACGGAGATAGGACCTGTTACAATTCTATGGGATTACACAATACACACTGACAAAACAATCAAGGCCAACCGCCCAGATATTGTTATTAAAGACCACAAACAAAAACAGTGCCTCCTTATTGATATGGCAGTCCCTGCTGACTGCAATGTATCATTGAAGATATTCAAAAAGCTATCAAAATACAAGGACCTTGAAATAGAAATCTCGAAAATGTGGCACATGGGAACATCAACAATCCCTGTTGTAGTTGGAGCCCTAGGACTGGTTGGAAAAGATTGCAGTAGACTAATTGAAGGGATTCCTGGAAGTCCATGCCTCAAGGAGATACAAAAAATTGTTCTAACAAGTACAGCCCACACTTTACGAAGGGCTTTATCTATGTAATTTTTTTTTTTTTGTCGGTGGAAAGTGTCATGATGCCATTTCTAACCTTAGGTCGCTGTGCGGGACCCGGAAAGAAATGTGTAAACGCCAGAAATCAAAGAAAATAATAATAATAATAATAATAATAATAATAATAATAATAATAATAATAATTGTAGTCTAACAAGTGCAGGCTGTGGACTAAATACAGCCATGCTAAATTCATCCGTAGGGTCCTTATGCAGGAAGCATGAAATTAAAGTCGACAAGATATGATAACAGCACAAGCTGAAGAACGTGATCGAATACGACCAAGTCAAGATTTTCTGGGATTCTAGCATCGAAACAGACTACATTCTTGAAGCCAACAAAACAAGACGTCACCGTCGTTGAAAGAAGAAGAAAAAAAATGCCTGCACATCGATGTGACCGTTTCTGCTGGCAATTATATAAAAGGTCAAAGAAACTGAAAAGCTTAAACAGTGCACTGACCTCGGGATTGTAATTACCAAAACGTTGGTTGGGAGGGGTGTTCAGACCACTATTACCGCAGCTGTCATTGACACGTTGGGGCCTATACAGCCGAACCTAAAGTCCTACACCGAGAAAAATCCAAATGAAACCTTCGCTTCAGATGTCTTCTTTGCTTGGCTCCGCAAATAGTTTGCGAAAGGTTCCTTTAGTCTGAGGTCGTATTGATGATGAGTGATCACCCATTGAATACGAAAGCCTGTGAGGGACAAGAGACAACAATAACAATAACAATAATAATAATAATATGAGTTCATGTCTTAAGAAAATTCCAAAAACTTCTTATAACTAGTACAGCTCGTAACTTAAAAAGGACTTTATTCATGTAAAATGTGTATTTTTCTCAGAAAAAATGAGCAGGTGAAAATGGCATGACGCCCTTTCTGATCTTAATAATAATTTGTCATGAAATCACTCCAACGAGTGCACAGGAACGCCTCGTCAGTCATGTTATGATATGGGGTCATGATAAGTTTCGGGTCTTTCAACATCACACTTGTTCGCCCAAGAGATCCTACCGAAACAGTACTATTTACAAGCGACCAATCATTAACGACTTACGTCACTTCCACCGCAGCCAAGACGATACAAAAAGGAATAGACAGCATGCATGTCTTTTTTTCATCTTAAGTCCACCACACGGAAAGATCAACATTCTCAATGAACAGATAATAATAATAATAATATCAGTTCATGTTTAAAGAAAATTCAAAAACTTCTTACAACTAGTACAGCTCGTAACTTACAAAGGACTTTATTCATGCAAAATATGTATTTTTCTTACAAAAATGTGCTGGGAAAATGTCATAATGTCATTTTTGATCTTAGGTCTTTGTTTGGAACTCGGAAGTAAATGCGTATGCAACCAATACCAAAGGAGATAATAATAATAATAATAATTACCATTATGAGATGAACAAAGTCGACAATTATTTTAAGACATTTTTATGTTTATACATTCTTTTTATAGATACAAACATGTAAGTAAATGCTGTGTTTATAATAAACAGTATTAAACAACATTTAGCGGCCTGAATGTCCGAGAAATTTTCATAGAAAATATTCGTCCTCCGACAGGAATCGAACATATAAAATAAAAATGTCTTAAAATAATTGTCGGACTTTGTCCATTTCATAATGTGTGACGTCATTTGTTTACATTTGGATACGCATTGAGCAGATATGAATGTACGTGAGAGATTCATGGAAGATTGTAGTTTAAAAGCAGTGAATTCGACCTTGCTAACCGAACGGCTCAGTCAGTTAAGGTACGTCAGGCTAAATGGCGGTTCTGTATAGGATACAGGTTCGATTCCTGTCGGAGAACGAATATTTTCTATGAAAATTTCTCGGACATTCAGGCCGGTAAATGTTATTTAATACTGTTTATTATAAAACAGAGCATTTACTTAAATATTTTTATCTATAAAAAGAATGTATAAACATAAAAATGTCTTAACATAATTACTACGTTTTGGCCTAAGTTCTTGAGTGTGCGTTATGTGTCAAATCATAAGAACCTCAGACTGACAACACGATTTCTCAAAATATGCATCGTGAGCAAAAGCTCAGATCTTTGGATGATTCCAAGATGGCACCGTATCCTCAAATGATCAAAGAAGTCACAGAGTTTTATTGGGATTGTTCCCAATGCTCCAGTGACCACTGGAATCACCTTGATATTCCCTTCCTTCATTCCAAATCTCACCTTTCAAATCAGAACGGTTCATCATTTTGTCAATACGAAAGCCTGTGCGGAAGAAGAGACAACAACAACAACAACAACAATAATAATAATAATATTAATAATAATAATAATAATAATATGAGTTCATGTCTTAAGAAAATCCAAAAACTTCTTACAACTAGTACAGCTCGTAACTTACAAAGGACTTTATTCATGCAAAATGTGTATTTTTCTTACAAAAATGTGCAGGGAAAATGTCATGACGCCCTTTCTGATCTTAATAATAATAATAATAATAATAATAATAATAATAATAATAATAATAATAATAATAATGTATTCCCAGAGACTGACACATGGCGCATTTCCGTCAATGATTGGGATTAGTGGTACACTCATAGTTGACTGAAGGTTAGCTTTGTTCAAAGTTTAAATAATGAGCTAATCAAAACTTAGAAGCCTTGGAAATCACATTTACATAATTGGGCACACCCGTGATCGAGACCGTTTGAGCGGTACGGGTTACGTAATTTGAATGGATTTCTAATTGGATTCTTCCTGAAACTACATTTATTAGAAAACATATCGCATACATTTGGCTGTAATGAATCTGTATGGTAAACCCTTACCAGACTGGCTGCCTTGATTGGTAGGTTGGGATAACTATATTTGTGAACCACTGTCATTTTTTTTTTGGCATGTAGCCCTCACACTAAATAAAAAGAAGAAAACGAAAAATATATGGGAAAATTCTAGCTTTACATTTACCCCCCCGCCCCTGAAATTTATGTCTTCAGAAGAATAATAAAACAAGTTATGTTTCTTTTATATGTTGTATATCAACAGTTTCCGATGTAGACGACTTGAAACTTTTAAAAAAAAAAAAAAAAAAAAAAATGCCGTTTCACGACAGATACTCAGGGCAGACAGAATTATTTCGAGTTGACGTAAAAGAATTAATGTTTTATCCTTGGGTAACTAATACTACACAATTGTACTGAGCCAAGAATGTATTTTATAAAGAAACTTATATAGTCAACAATAATTAATGTTTCTATTGACATACGGGCAACAAACACGACATAATTACACTAAGCCAATAATGTATTTTATCAGAAAATTTGTTTAGTCAACAACAATGAATCCTGCTATTTAATAATTCCGTTTCTGTATATTAATATATAATCTTCAAAAGAAAACAAGTTGTTCCATAAAGACACGAATTACTTATGCAAAACAAGGAGCAAGTCATCTTTGACGGTGAACATCTCTGTCCATATAACAAATCTGATGATGGCTCATGTGAGCAGAAAGCTTAGATCGAAGAATAACACAATAAAGAAAAATCCAAACGTTGGACTGCTTTTTTTTTGTCTTTATTATCTCCTGAAATTAAAGCCAATATACAAATCCTGAAACGGCTACTGAAAAAACATAATAGACATCCGTTGACTGTTATATTTAAGAAATGATGACCTGTTGTCCCTATACACTATATATATATATATATATATATATATATATATAGGGGCAGCAGATGATTATTTAGATATGTATTGTTGAATAATAATAATAATCATAATAATAATAATCATAATAATAATATATATAATATATATATATATATATATATATATATATATATATATGTATATATATATGAAATTAAAAGAGGAAGATCTCAGTCCCTTCCTTTATCTATCTATGTATCTATCTCAGTCCCTTCCATATCTATCTACCTATCTATCTCAGTCCCTTCCTTATCTATCTATCTATCCATCTATCTATCTATCTATCTATCTATCTATCTATCTCAGTCCCTTCCTTATCTATCTATCTATCTATCTATCTATCTATCTATCTATCTATCTATCTATCTATCTATCTCAGTCCCTTTCTTTCATATCTATCTATCTATCTATCTATCTATCTATCTATCTATCTATCTATCTATCTATCTATCTATCTCAGTCCCTTCCTTATCTATCTATCTATCTATCTATCTATCTATCTATCTATCTATCTATCTATCTCAGTCCCTTCCTTATCTATCTATCTATCTATCTATCTATCTATCTATCTATCTATCTATCTCAGTCCCTTTCTTTCATATCTATCTATCTATCTATCTATCTATCTATCTATCTATCTATCTATCTATCTATCTATCTATCTATCTATCTCAGTCCCTTCCTTATCTATCTATCTATCTATCTATCTATCTATCTATCTATCTATCTATCTATCTATCTATCTATCTATCTCAGTCTCTTCCTTTTCCATCTATATTCATTAAATCAAGCGTGTGGGCCACTTCCTGTCAAGTTGACGTCCACCTTAAATAAATTCACGCCATTTGCATTTTCTTCTACTCTGATTTTATGCAACCTCCAACCAACACTTGCAAAGCCAAACGGCGATAAGGAGCCGGTTTTCGTGAAACTGGAAGCTTTTGCTCCTTAACTTGGTCGTTGGCGGCGGATTCAGTGATCAACGCCATTATCACAAAAGAAGCGATCATCAAAGAAGAAATTAAATTCTTGAATACAAGAGAAAGGCGTCGACATTTATTATTCATTTTCAATTTTATTATTTAAAGTATTATTTTATAATCATTTATGTAAAACGCAGTCGGCAGCTCGCTTAATGGACGCTAAATATCTTGCTTTTTATATAATTTTATAATGCAGGGTGTGAGAAATATACTCTCGTCTAAATTACGCAAAACTGAAAATAACACTGACATCTCATTTTAACAGATATATTTACCAAGATTACACCAAAATATCTTGAAATACTAAAGAGTAAATTATTTCAATAAAATCGCCATTGGCTTCAATCATGGCCTCCAGACGACTTTGGAATCTCCTGCAACTCTTAAGGACGGTCTCCTTGTTTAAGTTGATGAATCCTGTCATAATCCTTGCCTTCACTTCATCTTTGGCGTTAAAAAAAAGTTGGTCTTTCGTTCAACTGCGCCCCACACATAATAATCAAGAGTGTTTCAGTCTGGGAAGTTAGGTGCCAGATGTAAGGGATGATGTGGTCACAGAAATTGTCTAACATCCATTACTAGTTTCTCCTGCTTGTATAACATGGTGCAGAGTCCTGTTACCAGACATAGGGTCTTCCAGAAACCAACCTTTTGACCTAGGGCAGCACTGCCTCCTCAAGGCATTTAATGTAGACCTCTGTGTTGAGACTGAGGACTTCACCAACCAATTCGGGAGTTCCTTTCTTATAACGATCAGAGTGAGTTTTTCGAGCTCCATAACTTCGTGATCACCATTAGACTCACCCAACTCTTTCCTAATCCTTAGCACTGACCTCAGATTGTAATTATTTGTTACGTTTCATAGGTTTACTGTTGAACGTGCTAGATGCAACCGCAAGTTCTATCCTTATAGTTTCTTCTCTCTGTAAACGGCAACCGAAATTGCGGAGCCGCAAAACGCAGGTTCAAAAACCAATTAAAGTTCTAGGTCCCTCAACTAATTCTCGAAGCCTAAGGTTTAAAATGATTTTTTTAAATGTTCTCGAATATTTCATTTTAGCTTTAATTGGAAACTAAAACGATTAAATTTACTATTTCCAGTAATCAAAATGCTCTGGTGTATTTCAAACAGAAATTGTTTACCAAGCTCTTAATAATAACGAAGAAGTTCGTGCTATAGCTCTAGATATCTTCAAAGCGTTTGATAGAGTTTGTCATGCCGACCTTCTTCGCAAGCTTCAGGGTTATGGAATTACAGGTCGATTGTTTGACTTAATACAATCATTCCTGTCAAACCGTGTAGTGAAGGTCGTTCTCAACGGATTCTCCTCCAGTTCCTATCCCACGAACACAGGTGTTCCCCAAGGCTCTACCCTAGGCCCCACTCTGTTCCTTATCTTCATTAACGATCTTCCTGACGCCATAGATTCCCAAGTAGGCATCTAGGCGGACGGCGCTACAATTTACTTCTGCCTCAAAAACAAATCTTGTGTCCCTGACAAAATTAACCTGCCTGTGCGTCTCGAAAAGGACCTCCAATCGGTTGTGAACTGGGGCAGGAATTGGCTGGTCAACTTTAACACCTCGAAAACAAAACTGCTCTCTATTAATCATCACAGAGAACCATCCCTGCCCCTCATTAGAATGTCTGACACTCAACTTCTCGAAAGCTCCTCTTTGCGACTACTCACATTGAGTGCTGACCTGAGATGGAACAAATACATTGAGCCAATAGCTTCGTTCAACGCAAGGAAAGTAGGTTCCCTGTGCCGCGTCAGGAAATTATTCTCGCCGGAGTCGATCCTTCAAATCTATAAATCAACCATTCGCCCTTGCATGGAGTATTGCTACCATATATGGTCTGGTGCCCCTTCTGTTTGCATCGGGGTTCTTCATAAAATCCAGAGACCGATATACAATGTAATTGGCCCTGAACTGGCATCTCGTCTGCAGTTGATCTCTTACAGACGTGCCGTCGCCTCTCTCTGTCTTTTTTACAAATGTTTTCATGGTAACTGCTCCGATGAGCTGCTTTCGCTGGTTCCCAGACTTCATGAATTCAAGCGTCCTATGAGGCTGGCACCCCCTCTCACCCTTTCACTATTGAAACTGTTAAATATAGACGTCACTTCTATTTCAATAGCTTCATGTCTCGCACTTCTCGCCTGTGGAACTCACTCCCCTTTTCCTGTTTCCTTGATAGCTATAATCTCCAACTATACAAATGTAATGTCAATCGATGTCTCCAGATGCCTTGATCTATCCCCTATCCTACTCTTCATCCTCTCCTCTATCACTCCTATTTGCTCTCGCTCCAACTCTCTGTAATCCCTTGCGTGCTAGTGGCTTCCCGCCTTGCTTGGGGTGAAACGCTTAAAAAAAATTCCAGCAATCAGAATGCTCTGGTGTATTTCAAACAGAAATTATACTAAAATCTTCCCTCCTTCAAACCGGAATCAGCTCTAACACCTGGGAAACAGAAGCCGCCGACTGTCCCTCTTGATGAAAAGAAATTCATTTTGGTTGTTCTGGGGAGAGGAGAAAGACTGAGGAGAAAGTAAAAAAAAAAGGCCCGACTGCTTCAGCCAAGACCATCAACCGTCCTACCATGCGATCAATTCCCGTGATTGCTCCTTTTCCGTCTTGGCCTCCTGAGCCATGATAGGTTCAAGCATCGTCGGGGCACCGGATGAACCAGACTAGGACACGAATGGTGCTGGTGATTAAACAACAACAATGTAAATACAATCAATGACAGAACGTTAGCGTCTTCAAAGCCGGGGAAGGTCCTGTTTTTGACATAGGCTTTCCCAAGAGGCGTTATGATCCATTACGCTACCATACAGGCCCAATGCGTGTTGGTATCGATGGATATGAGACGCTTGTGAGATCATGTCTCCTTTTGATTCATGATTGTCTTGATAGAAGGAATTCCCGCAGTAGGCTGCCGTCACTTTCTCTGGTTGCCAAACATATCTACCGGTTGTAACTGCTAAATGGTTCAAATCGTGTACCAGCATAATTGTCCACCCCCAAAATATTTAATATCTAAAAAAATAAATAAATAAATAAACTAATTGAGTTTCTTTCTTCCAGGTATTCAGGTAAGACATTTAGACATCTTGACACCAATTGTCGTAAGGAACCATTTGAGTTATTCAGCTAGAAAGAAAAGAGGTTAAAATCGTTTTGTGTCAGCCCAACTGAGCAATGGTTGGAGGAAAAAGATCATTCAAGCATTCAGTAATGGTACCAACGTTCATACCCTGGCTTCCATCTTCAAAGTCGATCCAAAGACCATCAAGAGAACGGTGAATAAATTTAAAAAAGAGAGAACACTAGAGAGGAGATCTAGATCAGGAGGTCACAACAGAAAGAGTGATCATCATTTCAACTTAGAGAGAAAGATATCGATTAGAAAAGATCTAACTCAATTCATAAGACGTTTGGCATGTGAGAGACAAGTTTCAGCTATGACAGTCCAAAGAGCAGTGATAAAAGCCTTGAAAATGAAATCGTACGTGAAACGTACCTTGTTACTCCAGGACAGAAAGTTAGAAGTTTAGACAGGGCGAATTGGAAAATGATCTTGAAATTATATATATATATATGAACTTTATTATAATCCTTCATAAGTTTCCGATCCTCAGTTATGATTAATTAACGATGAATATGTTATTTTCGTTTATGATCGGCTTTTTTAAGCGAATATAATTGATTCGACTAGAATTCGAACTCGGCTCTCCGATTCCTCAATCCGAGCCGTTATCCATTACTCCACCATGACTCTTGCAACACTTTTTATATATTACGGTTCAAAGCTTAATCTAACAATTGGACAATTTCGCTGCAACACGATTTGGACAATTTTGCTGTTTGTGTGTGTTATGTGTGTGTGTATGTACATGCGTGTTTACTCTGGGTTAATCCGAATCCCCTAGACAGCGGATGTCCTTGGATGTTACCATAAAATAATGAACTAATTCCTATAAAGTGTCAGACGAAGAAAGAAAAGCCATGAAAGAATTTCTACACAGCAGGACGCAGACATCGGAAGACAGTTAAAAACCGGAAGATGCGACATGTAATAGATTCAATTTTGATACGATTCCTTAATTCGACAGTGAATAAAAAAAAAAAAAGAAAGAAATAATTTATGGCCTAAAACAACGTTAAAAGCTTTCGGCTCGGAAATTTAAGCTTAAAAGCTAATATCTCATTAAAAGATATCAATAAACCATTAGAGTTGCCACAGAGAACATTAACCTTGAGAGAGAAGTTCAGGTCTGTCTTTATTCTTGAGTGGAGTTTAATCTTTAATTTCGTCTTGTCGTGCGTTATGGTCCATTTTGTTGTAAGAATAATGGTTCCTATCGATCTTTTATTTTGTTTGTCCTGTCAGCCGGGCTTGAAATACACCAACAGCAGCTACCGCAAAATTTAAAGATCCAACCCAGCTAAAAAAAAAAAAAAACAAAAAAAAAAACACACAAAACAACAACAAAAAACAAGACAAATTCCGGTCGAGAAGTTAAATATACCAATTTAAAGTCTAACTGTATCTATCATTTTGTACTCTACTGCAAACCGACTCTATACAGATCTTTTCAATGTTGTAGTGATCAGGAAATCATCCCCTCACATAACTCCAAGCAAGGTGAAAATGCCACTAAGATGCAAGAGGTTACTGGGAGTGAAATGAATTGACTTTAAAAAGACCTAATAAACCTTCACTCGTGTTGAAAAGTCTGGGGAGGAGTGTGAACCGGACTATAGACGAACCTATCAACTCCTATTGGAGGAAAAATAAATAAAAAAATAAATAGTAAATAAAATCTCAGGCGGAGATATTCGAAGAATAGAGTTGAAGTAGACTTTAGAAGAAACAGAAACTCCAATCCTAAACAGAAAACAAGGAATAAACCATTACAAAAGAGTGGGAAGTAGTGTGAACCGGACTATAGACGAACCTATCAACTCCTGTTTAGCAAATAATACATAGCGAACAAGGGAAAAACCATTACTCCTTTTCAAAATACCGGAGAAGAGGTCTAGAGAAGAAACTAGGTACCTCCACTTTTTCGCGGGAAAACAGCATAGCGTAATAAACAAATGCCACAAACTTAACGAAAATAAATTTTTATCGTCAAAACGCTTATGTTATTATTAAGATGAAAGATCAAAGTATATTTTAATTATTTTTTGATATTTTTTAATATTTTTTAACACGTTCGAAATTTTGGTTAAAGTTTTCTTTTTTTTACGTCATCGCGGTGCTGTAAAAATAACATTGTTTTTTTTTTGCGCTTTTTTCCCGTTGAAAACCCATTGATTTGGAAATTCTTGTAAAATTAAAGTAATTGTCCGATTTTAATGAAATTTTCAGGACTTATTCACAAATGAATGAAATTATTTTTGAAATATTTCTTTTTAGTAAATTTTAGTAAAAAATATTTTTTTTTTAATATGTTACACCCCACTTACTTATTTTCCCGAAATTTCGTTCAATCCTTTTTATTTCCTTACAATTTTTTTTGTTTAAAGTAAGAGTCATTGGAGATGGTAAATCACCTACTTTTATTTTTCAAATTTGTTCCAACTCACGGAAAATGAGCTCTGAATAGAAAAATAATGAATCCAATAAAACTATGATATTACTTAATTAGAAAAGCTTTTAATTGCTTTTGTAAATAAGTAATATTAAAGTCATTATTGCCTGAAGAAATAAATTTTTTCTGATGAATAATTAAATTTTACAAGAATTTTTTATTTGTTTTACATTTTGATTATAATAATTTATAATAGTTTAAAAATCGTGCAAAACTCTGTATTAGCTTATTTCCTTGTGATAATTAGTAATTAAGTAGAAACAAAATTTACGAGTTCAAAATTGCAAAGTTTAATAAATTTAGTGATTCCACTTTTTTTTCAAATAATTTTTTATGTTGTATTTTTCTACTTAATACATTCCTTATTTCCATGTACGGTAGACTGAAATTGCCATTATTATAAAAAGAGTTTTGCCCCTTTATTGTAATAAATAGACATAACAGTAAAACTAAAAATAAAAGGGTTCACTCAGATTTCTAGTAATTTTCATTTATGGTCATCCGTAGTAGCTGTCATCACTTGTCAATCAACACATGGATCAAGTATTGGATCAAAATTACGGTACCAATCGTTAATAATTCGTTGTATATTTCTTTTTTATGCTATAATTAAGTAATATTTTTTTTAAATCAGATTAATTTAACATTAAATTTTCTAATTTTACTAAAATGACGTGTCAGAAATTTTTTTAAATATTTTTAAAATCGATAAATTTGTGTTTGTTTACAAATTTCTTAAAATTAAGAAAATGGCGGGTTTTTTGAAAATTTAAAAATTTAAAATTAAATTTGACATTCCAATGTATATAGTTTCTATCTGAAATATACCAGAATTGTTTACTTAATGGAAATAATAAATTTAATGATTCAACTTTCAAGTAAAGCTAAAATGAAATATTCAAGCATATTTTTCATTTTAAAAAATGCATTTTAAACTTAGGTATCGATAATTTATGCCGAAAAAGTGGAGGTACCTAGAAGAAACTGTATGAGTAGAACTTCTTCCTTGCCAATGGAAGATGATGGAAACGAGAATGGATTTAGATGACTGAACTGATTGAACTAAGGAATGTATTGGGTTTGCCAAAAAGGTCGTTCGCTTTATGAAGTGGAATCTGTATAGTATGTATAGCTGACCACTCGTATTCAAGGATACCCGTCTACAAGGGCGGCTAGCCAATCCCTATTGGAGACGCTTGCTCAGGCGCATTTCTGTTTATTCAAAACCTACAGGGCACACCTGTGGTTTATATTGCAACTATGCTGAGCAGACCTTAGTTACAGTTTATCTAGCGTGATCAACAATTTGAGCAAGGCCAGCACGCTCAAGCCCTCGGCCACGATGACTTGTGACTACGCGCTAGGACAGCTATCGACGGCACACAGTTTCATTAGGTCAACTCGTGGTATGGTTTTCAGGCACTTTCCAAAGGTGTCGCACGCTGGGATCAACCCCCTCCAGTCCGATAACATCCTGACTAATCGACCATAGTGAGATTCGAACCCGGGTCTCATTTTCAGAATGTTAACATTCTAACCTGTCGGTCATGTGCCCATTGAAGGGGAATAGCTAATAACTGAACGAACCTTTTGGGTCAGCCCAATTGTTCGCCTGGACCTCTGCCAGGAAAAGAGGGATAGATTAGCGAGAGGCTAGTGACGTTTCGTCTGTGGGAAAAAGGGTGTTGGAAAGCGGAAAACAATTCATCACCCCCCAGCACTGTTGGGCACGGCTCGCCAAAGAAAGTAAAACGTGCCTGAAATCGTGCGTTGAGAAATTATCTTTCCTGATTCTCTGATTCTATATTGAACAAGTTTTTTCTGAGTTTTGAGTTTCTGAACAATATCCGCTTATTAGAATATTTTTGCTGTATTTTTTCTGATTACAGAATCGCTTATATCCGGAATCCCTCATATCCGGAGTATCCCATAACCGGAATCCCACATATCCGAACATGATTTTGATGTGTATATTTGAACTATTTGGTTGATATGTAACTGATTTGAAATTTCTGTTTTTCAGGAATTTACTTTGGATAATTGCTTATGCTTATTTCACCCTAATGGCTTGTATTGATGCAAAAGATGATGGGAATAAGAGGAAAAGAACAACTTTGGAGTTATCGCAAATAAATCGAAATTTTAAAAAGACTAGACGCTGGTGGAAGTTCATTCTAACTAATGGTTGATTTTTACATAGGAAAGTCATTGTATGATATAAAATCTTCCAAAGAAAAAATTCTCCAGCATTCACACTGTCACAATAAACAAGGAAATAAAAAACATGATTGTGATGAAACCTGGATTGAAATTGAAAAAGCTATTGAAAAGGTTGTCAGTTTTATGGAAAGAAAGCCAGCATTCAGCCATGACGATTGCAATAACGCACGCAGAGTTAAAAGGTGTCTTTTTTTTAAAAAAAATTCAAGAACAAAAACAAAAAGAAATGCAGAAAAAGTTGAGAATGACATTAGAAGAGAAAGAATCATTATGCAACAGCGATTAAAAAATCCTCGTTACATTATTTGTTTTGCATACGTGGCAGACTTAATTTAATGAATTTTTATTAACATTACATAATTTATTTCTTTTTCCTTAAAATCAATTCCGTTATATTTCACTCACCATTAGCTTATTTTGTTTACTATAAAACATTGAAAATGAATGTTAAACCTGATTTCAGTTCTTTTATTTTAATCTAAATATAACCCCTCATATCCAGACTTTGTAACCAATTCCTCATATCCGGAAGGCCTTCTTGGTCTGGTTGTCAGTGATTTTACTGTATATTGGTTTCTTTAGTTTTTTTTAGGTGGACTCATACTAAAATTTTATTAATTTTTTCCTTAGCGCTCGCTTACAGCCATTGCATGATTAAAAAAGTTGAGCTCCTTTTTTTATTTACAATAAGGTTCACCCTGTAAAATGCCCCGGTGAAAAACGAAGTAGAAGGTTATGATATAGGACAGTTTATATGTACAGGGTGCGGCTGGTATTTGAGGACATACAGATTTAAGATTAATACTGCTTCTTACTAACTTCTAATGATTTTATTATTCCGAAATCAAGAATGGCAAAGCCTATGATAACAAATGAATTGAAAAGGCATGCTGTGATTGTGGCATTAAAGGCTGAACATAGCAATTTGGATATTGCACGTTTTCCTCAAAGTTGCAAGATCGTTTGTCCACAAGATACGAAAAGAGTTAGAAGACGCTGACAGTTTCATAATGTTTATATCAAAACGTAAGACATTCTGCACGCTCTGATAAAGTGAGAACATCCGAATTTATTCAGGAAGTCAAGCGGACAATTGATGAAAACCGAGGTCAATCAATGAGGTCAATTGCCAAAAAGCTGCATGTGTCTGAAAAAAAACAATCAGAAGGAATGTTCATGAAGACATTCGATACAAGTCCTACGTGATGAAGAGAGGTCAATTTATGTCTGAAAAAAGAAAAATTTTCAAATTGATCTCTTTAGCTCTAAGTTGAAATGATGATCCCTCTTCGGTTATAAGCCCCTGATCCAGTTTTCCTCTCTACTGTTCCCTCTTTTTTTTTTAATTTATTCACCGTTCTATTGATGGCCCTTCTATTGACACTGAAGATGGAAGCCAGAGTATGAATGTTGGTACCATTACTGAAGGCCTGAATGGTCTTTTTCCTCCACAATTGCTCAGTTGGCAAGACATACTGTTGTTGACACAAAAGGGTTGATCAGCGATTTTTACGGAAAATGGTGTCAAGATAGTTAAACGTCTTATCTGAGTACCTGGAAAAAAGAAACTCAATTTGTTTATTTTTTTTTAGATATTAAACATTTTGTAGAATAGATAATTATACGGTTACACGATTTGGCAAATTTTGCTGTTACACCAGGCATATATATATATATATATATATATATATATATATATATATATATATATATATATATATATATATATAAAGAAATATAGTCTTAAGGTGTGCTATATTTATGGAATAAAGTGCTCAATATCAGAGATAGAGCGTGTGAAAATATAAAAGTGAACATAGAATTCAACACTTAGAGGCGACAGTCTGTTTCATGCTATATGCAATCGTCAGGCCTCTAAGTGTTGACTTCTATGTTCACTTTTATATTTATATATATATATATATATATATATATATATATATATATATATATATATATATGAAGAAAAATATACGGAAAAAAACAAAAATCCTAATATGCAATTATGCTGTTTTAATGTTAATATAATGTCAACGTCGGATGTTTCGGTCTAGTAGACCATCTTCAGGACATATTCATAAAACATAATAAACGTGATCATATTGAAACGTAACGCTGATCTTGATTTCAGTTGTCTGTTTTTGATGACCACACGCCACTCAGTTTCTAACCATAAACTAAAACACAAGACGGCTCTTTCAAAAAAAAAAAAAAAAAAGTTGGGAATTGAAGGAGAAAGGTTTGAGCCCACAGATAGTTTGTAAGTTTGTATGTTCTGCACGTAATCCTAATATTCTTAGGGATATAAAAAAAAATCAATATATATATATATATATATGATCGACTCTCCCGTCGAGATTCGACGTATGAGGGTCAAGGAGATCAGTTTCCAGGAAACCGACAGCCCGACACCGGCACATGAGATTTGATTATAGTGGTGAAGGCCTCGTGCAGGACTACTCTGTTTATTTCTTTGATCTAAGTAAGCAGGAGTTACAAGGAATTTTGTTCATCTTGTCTGTACCTAGTTTTAATCCTACCCAGTGCTCCAATTATTAAAGGTACGACAGTACTTTTTAATTTCCACATTTTCTCATTTTAGAAATCTTTATGTTTATGTGCTAGTCTTTAACAGATTTTTTTATCTGATGTCGCTAAGGAAGTTAAAGAAAGTTGTACTGCTATTATTATTATTATTATTATTATTATTATTATTATTATTATTATTATTATTTACATTTCCCTGTTAATTCATTATTAAAATGTTTCTTGTAATTTTGCTGTTGGTCTTATTTCTTTTTTCTTAACTGAAGCCAAAACACGACCCTTTCGAATGCGTTCGCCTAACTGTGTGGAAAATATCTTCAATGGAAAATCTCACAGCGGCTGCACAGAAAATTTAGTAGATAGATTAATGGTTTTTTTTTTTTTTTCTTTTGCTTTGTTTTTTTTTTATGCATTTTATTTTTTTATGCATTTTTCATTTATTTGACAAGTAAGTGTGAAGGGATCGTTTCTTTTTCACTTGATATCCGGGATCTTTCTTGCTCCCAGAAAACATATTTCACGCTATTTTGTCAGATAAATATTCTGGGCAAACATGGCCCCCCACGTCTTCTTCTTTTTCTGTCCCTGTAATTGTCACACATTCTTACCCACTTGTTGACCTTGTTCTATCATCAATCCGCTTAACCTTATCGAGGAGCTTAATCACTGGTACCATTCGCTTCTCTTGCCTATGTTTTGTGTGTTTTAAACTCTCCAAGTACACTTTCCTCATTATATGTTCCAGAGATTTCAGTTGTTTGGCATTTCTATTTTCTTTAAATTTTACTCGTTAAACAAATTTTCTGTCCCCTATATTGGTGGCATTCTTCGATAGAACTACATCACTGTCCCTTCACTATTGAAGAATCTATCCAGCATTCAATGCCATATACGACACGTGATCGATTAGCGGCTTCATAGATGAAAATTTACGTGAATATGTTTGGGGCTTGGGGTTTTTTTTGTGGGGTGGGTGACAGGTAAGTGTCAAGGAATCATTTCTTTTTCACTTGTTACCCGGGATCTTTTATGTGCCTAGAAAAATAATCCCAACTCAGTTCACGTTTTTTAGTCAGATAAATCTTTATTCAGGATGCAGGCAAACATGGCAGTCCACATCTTCCTCTCTTTTTGTCGTGGCTTTGTAATTATTAAACTTTCTAAGCACCTTTTTGTCCATCCATTCTGACCCGTCTTTGACCATCAATTCTTACCGCGTCTATAACCATCCATTCTTACCCTTCCTTAATGATCCATTTTACCCTGTCTTTTACGATCTATTCTTACTGCCTCTTCAACCACCAATTCTTACATCCTATTTGACCATTCCATTCATACGCCCTCTTCAACCATCCATTCTTACCCCCTCTTAGACCATCCATCCTTTTTTGACTATCCATTCATTCACCCACCCCCTTTTTGATCATTTATTCATACCATCTGTCCATTCTTATGCCCTTCTTCTATGATCCAATCTTGTAATTTCACTGTTGTTTTTACTTCCATTTTCTTACCTGGGGCCAAAACACGACCTTTGGTATGCATTCGCCTACCTGTGTGGCAAATATCTACAATGGTGAATCCCACAGTAATTGTGCAGAATATTTAGCAGAAAAATTAATGTTTTTTTTAATTTTAATTTTTTTGACAGGTAACTTTGAGGGGATCATTTCTTTATGGATGGATATCCAGGATTCGTCTTGTACCCAGAAGAGAGTGTTTCTGTAATTCTCCCTTTCTTGAATGTTATTTTTCCATAGTTCCATGCTATACTTAAGGAAATTTACCATCACCAAGGAGACTTTGTACACTTCCAAAGCCTAGAGGATGCAAGAATGTGGTACTTCATCAAAGGCTTTACGGTAATCTATCCAAGCCGTGTTGAGATTTTTACCTCTTTCCTGCAATTTTCCAGGACCATTTTGTTTATTATTATTATTATTATTATTATTATTATTATTATTATGTTCTTTGATTTCTGGCGTTTACACATTTCTTTCCGGGTCCCGCCCAGGGACCTAAGGTTTGAAATGGCATCATGACACTTTCCACTGACAAAAAAAAAAAAAAATAAAATAAAAAATAATATTACATAGATAAAGTCCTTCGTAAAGTGTGGGCTGTACTTGTCAGAACAATTTTTTGTATCTCCTTGAGGCATGGACTTCCAGGAATCGCTTCAATTAGTCTACTGCAATCTTTTCCAACCAATCCTAGGGCTCCAACTACAACAGGGATTGTTGATGTTCCCATGTGCCACATTTTCGAGATTTCTATTTCAAGGTCCTTGTATTTTGACAGCTTTTTGAAGATCTTCAAAGACATATTGCAGTCAGCAGGGACTGCCATATCAATAAGGAGGCACTTTATTATTATTATTATTTGTGTATGTTATATTCCCTGCTTTGTATCCTGTACAGTCGGGTCCTTGGCCCCTGTAGGGGAATTGTCATTTAATTGGTAGCACTTTTCTTTGTATATCGGATGTTGCTAGTCGAGCGATATTCTGGGCAACTTGTATGTTGATGACACCTGAGTAAAATTGTCCTTTCTTTTTCTCACGTGGCCCAGTGCTCCGATTACTATTGGTACAGTATCAGTCTTCACTCCACACATCCTGTTAATTTCGATCTCCAGATTCTTGTATTTAGACAATTTATCGATACTTTTTATGGAGGTGTTTCCCTCAGATGGTACTGCTATGTCAATAAGCATACACTTCCTGAATTTCTTGTCTTTTATGATAATATCAGGCCTGTTGGCTTTTATTTCCCTGTCAGTTTGAATTGGCATGTCCCAGAAGATAGTTACATCGTTATTTTGGGTAACTGTGTTTGGTTGCTACTCATACCATCTCTCAGTGGTTTCGATTTTGTGCTTCTGGCATATCTTCCAGTGCACATATGTTTCTACCTTGTTATGCCCGTGAGTATATTTTTTGCTAGTTCCAGGCATCCTGAGATAATATGGCCGACCTATCAGTTTATTATTATTATTATTATTATTATTGACCTGAAATACCATTTTTATAAGTGGTATATAATTCTGTCGTTATTTCTGGCTAGCAGAAGGAAAAAGAAAGTTAATATAAATAAAATGTACCTTATTTTTCGTATATTCATTAGTAATTTGACACCTGTTAATTCCCTGGAGTTTTTACTTAATTTTTCTTACCTGGAGCAAAGACACAACACTTTCGTATGTATTCGCTTACCTGTATGGAAAATATCTTTAACGGTAAATCCCAGGGTTGCTGCACAGAAAATTTAGTAGATAGATTAATGTTTTGTTTTATTTATTTTTCATTTATTTGACAGGTAAGTGTCAAGGGATCATTTCTTTTCCACTTGATTTCCAGGATCTATCGTTTGTCTAGAAAAATAATCCCAACTTATTTCAACGGTTTTGAGTCAGATAAATATTTTTTCAGAATGTGGGATACATGGCACTCCACATTTTCCTCTGTTTTGTGGTGCTCTATAATTGTTCCAGTCATCCGTTCTCACTTCCTCTTCGAAAATCAATTTTAGCACCTCTTTGACCATCCATTTTGTACCTACCTTTGACCATCCATTCTTAACCGTCGACTTCCCTTTCTTACCTCCTGTTTGACCTTTCATTTTTACCTCTTCTTCGGCCTTCCATTCTTATCTCCTGTCAGACCTTCCATTCTGACCCTTTCTTTTACCTTACATTCTTATCCCCTCTTCGATCAGCCATTCAGACCCCGACTCTTTGACCATCCATTCTTACTGCTTCTTTGTCCATCCATTCTTATCCCCCTCTTGACTATCCATTTGTACCCCACCTCTTCGACCATCCATTCCGACCCCCTGTTGCCATCCCTTGTTACCCCCCTCTCCGACCATCCATTCAAACCCCCTGTTGCCATCCCTTCATACCCCCTCTTTGACCATCAATTCTGACCCCCTATGGCCATCCCTTCTTACCCCCACTCTTTGTCCATCCATTCTGGCCCCCTCTAGCCATCCCTTCTTACTTCCTCCCTCCCTCTTTGATCATCCAATCTGACCCCTCTGACATCCCTATGTACCCCCACCCCCTCTTCGACCATCCATCCTGACCCCATCTGGCCAATCCCTTCTTACCCCCACTCTTTGACCCTCCATTCACTAAAGCTCATCAAGTAAATTACTCGCTGTTTTCCCTCGCTTCTCCTGCTTTCTATATATCGTGAATGTGTTAAATTCTCCAAATTTTCTTTGAGTGGCTCTTGAGCCTTCTATTTGTTGAACAGCGTGCGTATTGAAGGCTAGAGAAACGGGGGGTGGCAGTGAGTAAACTACTTAAGCAGTTTGTTTGAATGTATGGGAGAAGGAAACAAAAAGGGACATTTAATTTAGAACAATATATTGGAAGTTGTAGAGAGTCATGACCGCCCAAGGTCATAAAGGAAGGTTTGTTTATTGCGTCAATAAATTTGTTTTGGAATAATTTGGGCGTTACTCTTCGGCTACCCTGCAACTGAGAAAAAGGGATATGTTTTTTTGTTGTTTTTTTTTAACTATTTCATCGTAACGAAGTTTGAACCATCGTGCTTGTTCTCGTGTCTAGGCCGAGTTAACCCTCCACCGTCATGCTTCGCAGGGACAATAGATATGGCGCACGATTCAGAATCTGAACTACGCATGCGTGACAAAAATAGCCGGATTCTAATGCTAAGGTGACCCTTAGGAAAAGATTAGCAGCCAGAGAGAGAAGCAACGATCTCTGGAGTCAAGCAATTAACCCCCGGTTCAAATCGAAGCTTGTATGATATAAGACCCGAAATCAAGTTGGCATACAATCTTCAATTCAAATAGAATCAGAGAAGATCTGAACAAATGATGACCGTAAGCATAATTTACGGGCTTTTTATCATCTTCATGCGTGTAGAGAGAATAAGACTTTAATTTGTGAGCGAATGATGAAGGGTTGGGGATGCAAACTCCGCTTATTGAAAGCGAATATTTCGGGTGGAATTGCTTTGTTTGGATAATTAAGCATAACCTAGATTATCTATTCTCAGACTATTGTTCACATGTTTGTTGTTATTATCACAATATTTCAAGCATTGTACCATTCGGCCATATTCAGGTGTTTGTCGATCGGTATTATCTTACCTGAACGAAAACGAAAGACAATTTCTTAAAAATCAACGGTAATTATCGATCTATCATTATAATCTAAAAATCCGACCGCCATTTACATTCACACACCAATAAACGTTACCATTTAAAACAATGGTTACCAGCCGTGCGGCGCGCCTCATACGTAAGCTGGAAGAGAATACTAGATTAGGTGGAAGAGGTTTGCAGTAGAGGCGGAAGAGGATAGCAGGTGACGAGGTAGAAGTTAGCAGATGAGACGGAAGAGGATAGCAAGTGCGGCGGAAGAGGATAGCAGATGAGGCGGAAGATGATAGCAGGTGAGGCGACAGAGGATCGTAGGTGAGGAATAGGAATATAGCAGGTGAGGCGATAGAGCATAGCAGGTGAGGCGGAAGAGCATAGCAGGTGAGACGATAGAGGATAGCACGTGAGGCGATAGAGGATAGAAGGTAGGTGAGACGGATAAGTATAGCAGGTGAGGCGGAAGAGGATAGCAGGTGAGACGATAGAGGATAGCAGGTGAGGCGATAAAGGATAGAAGGTAGGTGAGACGGAAGAGTATAGCAGGTGAGGCGATAACGGATAGCAAGTGAAACGGAAGAGTATAGCAGGTGAGGCGATACAGGATAGCAGGTGAGGTGGAAGAGGATAGTAGATGGGGCGGAAGATGATAGCAGGTGAGGCGACAGAGGATCACAGTTGAGGCGGAAGTGTATAGCAGGTGAGGCAATAGAGGATAGCAGGTGAGGCGGAAGAGGATAGCAGGTGAGACGATAGAGGATGGTAGGTAAGGCGATAGAGGATAGAAGGTAGGTGAGACGGAAGAGTATAGCAGGTGAGGCGGAAGAGGATAGCAGGTGAAGCGTAAGAGGATAAATGGTGCAGCGTAAGAGGATAGCAGGTGAAATAAAAGAGTATAGCAGGTGAGGCGAAAGTAGATAGCAAATGCGGTGGAATAGGATAGCAGGTGAGGCGGAAGAGGTTAGTAGGAGGGTCAGAAGAGGGTTACAGGTGCGGTGGAAGAGGATAGCAGGTAAAGCGAAAGAGGTTACCAGGTGAGGCATGAGTTCCAGTATAAATAGTTATAAATAATTATTGACAGATTTTATCATTGTGATATTTTGGCATTATATCAGGTATTAAGAATATCGTAACTAGGGTCCGCAAATTGGAGGAGAGAGTTATCAATAACAATGTCCTGACTTCGACTCTGCGGCTATTTCCCTTTAACTTTTTTATGTGCTCTTTTATCGCATAAAATTTAGTAAGGCTCGAGGAAATTTTAATTCCGAAAATGCGGCCAAGAGAAAAAAATTTGGGAACCACTGGTTTAATTAGGAAGACTTTTATCACTAAAACCATTATTATCTACAAAAGCATCTGATAATCTAAAAATATTTTCTGGCTTTAAATAACCTGCAAAGGTTGATAATACGTAAAAACGAATCAACCAAACCAAACTCGGTGAATTTAATAGGTGTTAGAGGTTAGCAGGTGAGGCGGTAGAGTATAGCAGGTGAGGCGGAAGAGGTTAGAAGATAGGGCGGAAGAGTATAGCAGGTGAGGCGATAGAGGGTAGCAGGTGACGCGGAAGAGTATAGCAGGTGAGTCGATAGAGGATAGCAGGTGAGGCGATAGAGGGTAGAAGGTAAGGCGGAAGAGTATAGCAGGTGAGGCGATAGAGGGTAGAAGGTGAGGCGGAAGAGCATAGCAGGTGAGGCGATAGAGGTTAGAAGGTGAGGCGGAAGAGTATAGCAGGTGAGGTGATAGAGGATAGCAGGTGAGGCGATAGAAGGTAGAAGGTGAGGCGGAAGAGTATAGCAGGTTAGGCGATAGAGGGTAGCAGGTGAGGCGGAAGAGTATAGCAGGTTAGGCGGAAGAGGATAGCAGGTGAGGCGATAGAGGATACTCTTCCTTCTACCCTCTATCACATCACCTACTATCCTCTATCGCCTCCCCTGCTATCCTTTTCCGCCTAACCTGCTACCCTCTTACGCGGTGGAAGAGGATTGCAGGAGAGGCGGAAGATGATAGCAGGTGAGGCGGAAGTGGTTAAAAGGTGAGGTTTAATGATTGAAAGACAATCAAAGATTTAGAAACAGTTTCAAAAAATTCCTATGACAAAAGTCTGATTCCAAAATTTAAAATATTATAATGGATTACTTGTAATTGCATGCATGAGTCCCACTATAAATAGTTATAAATAATTATTGACCAATTTTATCATTGTGATATTTTTGAAGTATATCAATAATTAAGAATTTAGTAACTAGGTTTCACAAATTGGAGGAGAGAGTTATCACTGATAATGTTCTGACTTTGAATTTGTGGTTATCTCCCTTTAACACTCTCAGTTTTTTTTTCAATGTCCTTTTTAACGCATAAAATTTGGTGAGGCATGAGCAAATTTTAATTCCGAAAATGTGGCCAAGAGGAAAAAAAAAGTGTGGGAACCATCGATTTAAACAATAAGTCTCT
This sequence comes from Acanthosepion lycidas, assembly GCA_963932145.1. Classification (NCBI taxonomy): domain Eukaryota; kingdom Metazoa; phylum Mollusca; class Cephalopoda; order Sepiida; family Sepiidae; genus Acanthosepion; species Acanthosepion lycidas. Next base: position 15,427,561 of record OZ010589.1, read on the forward strand.
GCTTTGAGTGGATCTCGAGATTTGGATTTGTGAATTTTGGTATTTAAAAAAAGATGACCCTCGTATTACGATAGAAATATTGGCACTAGTAACTAATTCAAGTCCTACACTGAGAAAATCTCTGTAAAGCCTAGAAACCCATCGTTTCAGAATTCTGCTTTACTTGGCTCTGCAATTTGTCTGCGAAGTGTAGACTATGTCTGAGGCCGTTTTAGTGAGGCGTTTGGGAACACAACTCCCGGGTCGTCATACATCGAAATCCCGCTTGTTTAATATAACTTCAGGATTTGCTCGGAATGTTTTGCGCGGGGGGTTGTCATGACGATAAGATATATCATGAAGTTTTCCGTGATAAATATGCAACTGTTGTAAAGTGCATTCCCAGTGAGAAATGAAAACTATGGCTCACTACTTACTCTCCTTTTCCCCTGGGAATTGTAGACGCACCATAGCCCCACAGCTAAACCACATATATACAAAAACAACTATATACAAAATCCGAATCCGATTGATAAAAATAAACTAATCTATGCATACCTATAGTTCTGAAGTATACTCGCAAATAAATACGACCGATGACTGCATATAAACGTAACCTATGTCTTTATATAGACTCATGTATAAATACAAGAGGTTCATATTTATAGACTCAAGTATAAACATAACCTGTCTATTTATACTTGAAGTATAAGGGTGATATGTCTTCCTATACACTCACGAATAATATGCTACTTATGTCTCCTTATAACCTTAAGTATAAACATGAAATAGGTCTCCTTGTAGAGTTAAGTACAAACATTAAATGTCTCCCCATACACTCAAATATAAACATGAAATATGTCTCCTTATAGACTCAAGTATAAACATGAAATATGTCTCCCTATAGACTCAAGTATAAACTCAGGTATAAAACATAAAATAGGTCTCCTTTAGAGTTAAGTAAAAACATTAAATGTCTCCCTATAGACTCAAATACAAACATGAAATATTGTGGTGACTAAAAAAAGAATAAGGTATTGTATAAGAGGAGGTCGGGAGGGGGAAGTATGTGCTCTGATTGCGTCGTCGTCGTCTAAAATAGTAATTTTTCTCCCGGGCCGAACCAGGGGCAAAGGATTGACGATTTTTATAGACGCTGTGGCCTCGTCGTATTACGTTGAACGAGACCTAGGATCACGTTGAACGAGACCTTGAGAGTTTAAATGCTGCTACTTCCAGTCGCAAATTGAGTTTTTTTTTTCTCTACAGAACCTTTGTAGAGGTCACTTGTTACGCAGAGGAGAGTGCCGAGTGTTACTAGTTATTTGCCTTTAGTTACCGTTCCAAGGAAGACTTCGCTTGTAACCAACGTCAGACTTTTCGTTGCAAGTCTTGAAACCGTCTTTCTTTTCTCCTTTTCCTTACTCGTCGGTGAGATAATCCCGACAATATGTCTCCTTATACACTCAAGTATAAACATGAAATATGTCTCCCTATATACTCAAGTATAAACACAAAATATGTCTCCTTGTAGAGTTAAATACAAACATTAAATGTCTCCCTATAGACTCAAATATAAACAGGACATATGTCTCCTTATAGACTCAAGTATAAACATGACATGTCTACTTATACTTATTTATAAACACTAATTGTTGATATATGAACTCAAGTATAATCATGATGTATGGACTCAACTATAAAAATGTATCTATAGACTCAAGTATAAATTCAAGCTATAGACCAAGAAGAAATATATTATGTGTCTACCTATAGACCAAGTATAGATTCATCCTATATCAAGTAAAAATAAGACCCATGTTTACCTATACACCAAAAATAAATATCCCTCTGTCGACCAGGTATAAATCCGACAAATGTCTATGTATGGAGTCAAGTACAGATCCGACCGGTGCTTACATATGGAATAAAATATAAACGTGACCTATGTCTACTTATAGACTGTAGTATAAATATATCATATGTCTCAAGTATAAACCCAAACTATATCTATAGACTCAAGTATAAAATCGATCTCTGTTTACGTATTTACACAAGTATTAACACGACCTATGTCTAACTGTAGATTTCGACTGTAAATAACTCATCAACACTTGATATGTTGGACCCCACCCTATTACAAGTCAGGGAAATTTTATTTCACAGCGCGGCGCTGTAAACATCAAAGAACTCATGGCCTGTGAGACAGACTTGCTCTGAACCGATGCGTCGTGTTTAAATATATTCTGACTGACTGATATCAGCTCCACTAGCAAATGTCGATTGAGTGCAAGGCTTGGGAAAATCTTTCTGTCGAAACACGAATTTCTGATTTGGCTTCTCAGCAAAATTAATTCCACTTCGGGCAAAATGCACTCGATACTGCTGTAAACAGGATATTAGCAAGGAAATAGTTTTCGTGCCCTGGGTTATGGAATTGCTTCATTCACGGCTTTTGGCAATGTCACTTCTAAGTTCAGAGTAATTTAGTTTTCTTTGGTTTTAACAAAGTATCATTATTATTATTGTTATGGTCCAAATCCTTGTACCACGGTGATGTTCCACGATAGAACCAATAAAGAAGAACTCGAACACAGGTATGGAATAACACAGATATATTACAAACAGGAATATATACAGAGAAGTAGAAGTGTTAGTATGAACAATCAGGTTTAGTAGAGAGAACAACGTAGTCTCGATCAGTATCACTATTCCAATGTCTTGCAGTAATTGTCTGAACGCGACTCTGTTTCGGACTGTCTCTGACTCGACTGACTGAATCCTGACGGACTTCTGACGGACCTCACTCCAGACTTCAGACTTCAGACTGAACAGTATTTAGTCACCCCACCCACGAGGGCATCAGGTGGCACAAGGCAGGTTTAACGTGGGATCTCCGAGCCCGTGGGATCTTCGAGCCCGTGGGTTCGACCAAAAATATGCCATTTGAACCCGTATAAACGGGTTCAGGGTCGGTTTACCTCCCCGAAAGAGACTCCGCCCTTCGGCGTAGCCTCCTTCGGGTTCCTCCCCGCCCGTAGGCAGAGAGTTCAACCGATCAGCCGGTCGCCCGACTTCGGACTGAACGGTATTTAGTCACCCCCACCCCCCAGACGAGGGCATCATGTGGCACAAGGCCGGTTTAACGTGGGATCTCCGGGCCTGTGGGCTCGGCCAAAAATATGCCCTTTGAACCCGTATAAACGGGTTCAGGGTCGGTTTACCTTCCCAAAAGAGACTCCGCCCTTAGGCGTAGACTCGTTCGGGTTCCTCCCCGCCCGAAGGCAGAAAGTTCAACTGATCAGCCGGTCGCCCGACTTCAGACTAAACTCGCTGCTTCCTCTTGAGGCGCAGTATTTATTACGTATGGAATAGTCAATTATATTATTATGGGCAAGTTCCCATAACAATTATGAATATTAGTAGTGGAAGTCGTCGTAGCTATATTGTTACTGGCTTATATTGCTTTTGTGGTTGGCATTGTAATTTTGTTAATAGGATTAGTAATTCAACATTATCAGGATTAACTTTCCGATTAATTGAATAATTCAGTCTTTCGATTATTATCTAAAAAAACAAAACAAAAAACATTTAATCCCTAAAATTAAAATCGAATTTAAATGACAAGACAATGTGACCCCACAGTCAGAATTTATTAAAAAAAATAACTTAAGAATATTTATTACGTATTTAGCGAGAAGGATTTATGAAATCATAAGACAGAATAAAAGTTAAAATGATTAAATTGTTATTTACGGTCTATCAACACTTTGCAGTTTATTTCATGTGTGACAATTTTTATTTTGTTTTAAAGCTTGAGTGAATATCACGAACTCAGCGGGAATTAGAACTCGCGTCTTCGAATAAAAATTGCGGGTCATTATCCATTACACCACCCGCACATCCAAGCTTAAGGCACCTGCTTTCCCAAAGTGCACACCCATATAGGTAGAGAGAAGGCTCAACGTTGCTTAACATCGGTGATCGTATGGAATCAGTGTTTCAACAGGATATAACTGTAAGCCACGAAAGTATGACGGATTTATTATATAAAATCCTACTCGTTATATATGTAATCATTAGAGGGAATGAAAGGTTTGATATATGTGGACTGATATTACATGACAGTTCAGTACTCTTTTCTTTGATTCTGTTGCTTGAAGTCTCTTCTTCATCTGTGAGGAGATTGTCCAGCATTCACTGCCATATAGGAGGACTGATATTACATAACAGTTCAGTACTCTTTTCTTTGATTCTGTTGCTTGAAGTCTCTTCTTCATCTGTGAGGAGATTGTCCAGCATTCACTGCCATATTAGGAGGACTAATATTACGTAATAGTTCAGTACTCTTTTCTTTTTTTCTGTTCCTTCAAGTCTCTTCTTCATTTGTGAGGAGATTGTCCATCATTCACTGCCATATAGGAGGACTGATATTACGTAACAGTTCAGTAATCTTTTCTTTGATTCTGTTGATTGAAGTCTCTTCTTCATCTGAGAGGAGATTGTCCAGCATTCACTGCCATATAGGAGGACTGATATTACGTAACAGTTCAGTACTCTTTTCTTTGTTTCTGCTACTTCATGTCTCCTCTTCATCTGTGAGGAGATTGTCCAGTATTCACTGCCATATAGGAGGACTGATATTACGTAGCAGTTCAGTACTCTATTCTTTGTTTCTGTTGCTTCAAGTCTCTTCTTCATCTGTGAGGAGATTGTCCAGCATTCACTGCCATATAGGAGGACTGATATTACGTAACAGTTCAGTACACTTTTCTTTGTTTCTTTTGCTTCAAGTCTCTTCTTCATCTGTGACATAACAGTTCTGTACTCTTTTCTTTGCTTCTAACGCTATTTGTCGGTTACTTATTACTTTGCTTAGCTTTTGGAAGGCATCTTTCTCCATACTGATGCCCTCCGTTTTTCTAGCGGCACTTTCCGACCAATGTCAATACGCTTCCGGAAGATCTGAACGGTTGCATCTCTTTGTTTTCCAGTCTGGAATATTTCTGTGATCCACGCTGCTGTCGCTCTAACACACATATTCCCATTATAATATGATCACTGCACATGGGATGATCTATGCTCATAGGATTGTCTCTAACCAAGTTAAGCAAAAATTCGGATTGCGAATAAATTTTTCTGTCTGTTATCAATAGGTCCAGTTCCTTCAAAATCCAGAACCTTGTATGGTTGTGTACATAAACAAGGGCCTGTGAGATAACCGTTTACATCATTATTACTGATTTTGATTCTCCCTGAGAATATATATATATATATATATATATATGTATATATATATATATATAAATTCATATTTCTCTCACTTAAACCGTCTTTGACTCACCTCTCCAAAACTTCTCTCTGTTAACTTTTAATCCTCCACCTTCTCTCTACTGTTACCCCTCTCTATAGCTCTAATATTCGCCCCACACTCTCATACTTACATTTTCTCTAATTTTTTTTTATTCCAGGAGTTGTTTTTTCTGTTTTCTTTTTGAATTTGTAGGTCTGATGAATTGGATTGTATTTATGATTCCAATGGAATAAATTATGACCATGAAATATTAGTGTTTAAGCCTTTTTATTATAATATATATATATATATATATATATATATATATATATATATATATATATATATATATACACATACAGGGTATATATATATATATATATATATATATATATATATATATATATATACACACATACAGGGTGTATAAAGTCCGTGTAAAGATTTATAACTTTATTTGTATTTGCGATAGAAATAATCTGTAAAAAGTGTTATAATTTTTAATGTACCTAGTTTTAAGTATAGCTAAAATAACTAATGTGATTTCAGGCATTACTGTAAATCAGTTGGCAAATGTTTTCCGTGGACTGCAAAATCGTATTACCCTTTGTATTGCTAATGATGGAGGACATGTGGAAACTTAAATAAAATTTCAATAAAACCTTAAAAAATATAGATTTACTTATTTCTAATCCTTTTTATGAATTATTTCTATCGCAAATACAAATAAAGTAAAGATTTTTTAAAGTGCACACGAACTTTATGGACACACTGTATATATATATATATATATATATATATATATATATATATATATATATATATACACACACACACAAATGTTGCAAATATTTTGGTTTTCATATTAATCTCTTGAAAAGCACAATAAACATTATATATATATATATATATATCAATGGAGGAATTGTGAACTTATAAAGTTGTGATGTAGCGTACGATGGGAGTGGGGGAATCATGGAAGAACAAAGGAAAGAAAGAAAATTAAGGAATTTTATTAATCAAAGCGGAAAAAGGAAGAAGAGAAAATATTGATGAAAGAATAAAAAGGAAGGAAAAGAAGAGCTAATTAAGTCAAAGAATGAAAGGAAGAAAGAGAAAAAGAAAAAAAAAGAAACAAAGAAAAGAAAGACAGACAAAAAATGAAAATAGAAAGAAAGAGAAAAAGAATATTGACGAAAAATGCAGAAATAAGGAAAGAAGTAAGGAAGGAAACAAAGAAAGGGTAGAAACAAAGGGAAATGATCGAAAGGAAGGACATTGCAAAAAGTCGAAAAATAAAAGAAAGAAAGAAAGAAAGAAAGAAAGAGAAAAAGAAAAGAAAGAAAGAAAGAAAAGTAAGAGAGAAAAAAGAAAAGAAAGAAAGAAAGAAAAGAAAGAAAGAGACAAAGAAAAGAAAAGAAAGAAACAAAGAAAGAAAGAAAGAGAAAAAGAAAAGAAGAGAAAAGAAAGAAAGAAAGAAAGAAAGAAAGAAAAGAAATAAAGAGAAAAATAAAAGAAAGAAAGAAAAGAAAGAAAGAGAAAAAGAAAAGAAAGAAAGAAAGAAAGAAAGAAAGAGAAATAGGAAGGAAAGAAAAAGTCAAGGAAGGAAGGAAGAATAGGTCAGTAGGAAGGTAGGTAGTTACAATGAAAAAAAAAAGAAAGAGAGAAAGAAGAATACACTTCAATCTGAAAAAGAAAGAAAGGATATGCCTAAACAAAGAAAGAAAGACACAAATGAAGAATGGCTGCAAGAAACAAGATAGAAAAAAAAACCATCAAATTATGCAAAGAAAGAAAGAAAGAAAAAAAAGTAAAAGTGCAAAGAAAGAAAGAAGAAAAGAAAGAAAGAAAAAAAAGGAAAGTAAGCGTGTAAAGAAAGAAACAAAGAAAGAAAGAAAGAAACGCAGCATAGGAGAAGATTACAGTAGGAAACATTACAAAAAGCAAAATATAAAATAAAATAAAAAAAACATGAAGGAATGCAAAAGGAAAGAAAGAAAGATAGAAAGAAAGAAAGACAAAATTAAGAAAGAACGAAAGACAGCATAGAAGATTACAGAAGGAAATATTACAAAAAGCAAAAAAAACAAAGATTAAAAAAACATGAAAGAATGCAAAAAGAAAGAAAGAAAGAACGAAAGAAAGGAAATTAAAAGGATGGAAAAGAAAGAAAGAAAGATAGAAAGAAAGAAAGAGAAAAGAAAGAAAGAAAGAAAAAAGCAAAGGAAAGTAAGAGAGCAAAGAAAGAAAAAAGAAAAGAAGAAAGAAAGAAAATTGAAAAGATGGCAAAGAAAGAAAGAAAGAAAGAACAAAAGACAGTATTAAAGATTACAGAAAGAAACATTACAAAAAGCAAAAAAATATTTAAAAAAACATGAACGAATGCAAAAAGAAAGAAAGAAAGAACGAATGAAAGAAAATTGAAAAGATGGCAAAGAAAGAAAGAAAGAAAGAAAGAACGAAAGACAGCATAGAATATTACAGAAGGAAACATCACAAAAACCAAAAAAAGTATTAAAAAAAACATAAAGGAATGCAAAAAAAAAGAAAGAAAGAAAGAAAGAAAAGGAAAGTAAGAGAGCAAAGAAAGAAAGAAAGAAAGAAAGAAAAAAAAAGAAGGAAAGAACGAAAGACAGCATAGAAGTTTACAGAAAAAAAAACATTACAAAAAGCAAAAATGAAAAAAAATATTCGTAAAGGAATGTATAAGAAAGAAAGAAAGAAAGAACGAACGAAAGAAAGAAAGAAAGAAAGAAAGAAAAACAGCGTAGAAGATTACAGAAAGAAACATTACAAAAAGCAAAAAAATATTTAAAAAAACATGAAGGAATGCAAAAAGTAAGAAAGAAAGAAAGAAAGGAAGAAGGAAAGAAAGAAAATTGAAAGTATGGCAAAGAAAGAAAGAAAGAAAGAAAGAAAGAAAGAAAGAAAAGAAAAAAGAAAGAACGAAAGACAGCATAGAAGATTACAGAAGGAAACATTAAAAAAAAGCAAAAAAAAATTTAAAAAAAACATGAAGGAATGCAAAAAGAAAGAAAGAAAGAAAGAACAAAAGAAAGAAAATTGAAAAGATGGCAAAGAAAGAAAGATAGAAAGAAAGAAAGGATGAAACAACGAAAGACAGAATAGAAGATTACAGAGGAATATTACAAAAAGCAAAGAAAATAATAAAAAAACATGAAAGAATGCAAAAAGAAAGAAAGAAAGTAAAGAAAAGTAAGAGTGCAAAGAAAGAAAAAAGAAAGAAAGAAAGAAAGAAAGAACGAAAGACAGCATAGAAGATTGTAGAAGGAAACATTAAAAAAAAGCAAAAAATATATAAAAAAAACATGAAGGATTGCAAAAAGAAAGAAAGAAAAAAGTAAAGGAAAATAAGAGAGCAAAGAAAAAAAAAGAAAAGAAGAAAGAAAGAAAGAACGAAAGAAAGAAAATTGAAAAGATGGCAAAGAAAGAAAGAAAGAACGAAAAAAGCATAGAAGATTACACAAGGAAATATTTCAAGCAAAAAAAAAAAAAAAAAAAAATGAAGGAATGCAAAAAGAAAGAAAGAAAGACCGAAAGAAAGAAAATTGAAAAGATGGCAAAGAAAGAAAGAAAGAAAGAACGAAAGACAGTATTAAAGATTACAGAAAGAAACATTACAAAAAGCAAAAAATGTATTTAAAAAAACATGAAGGAATGCAAAAAAAAAGAAAGAAAGGAAAGGAAAGAACGAAAGATAGCATAGAAGTTTACAGAAAAAAAACATTACAAAAAGCAAAAAAATAAAAAATACAAAAATTCGTAACGGAATGTATAAGAAAGAAAGAAAGAAAGAACGAAAGATAGAAAGAAAGAAAGAAAGAAAGAAAAACAGCGTAGAAGATTACAGTAGGAAACCTTACAAAAAGCAAAAAAAATATTAAAAAAACATGAAGGAATGCAAAACGTAAGAAAGAAAGAAAGAAAGAAAGAAGGAAAGAAAGAAAATTGAAAGGATGGCAAAGAAAGAAAGGAAGAAAGAAAGAAAGAACGAAAGACAGCATAGAAGATTACAGAGGAAACATTACAAAAAGAAAAAAAAGTAAAAAAAAACATGAAGGAATGAAAAAGAAAGAACAAAAGAAAGAAAATTGAAAGGATGGCAAAGAAAGAAAGAAAGAAAGAAAGAAAGAAAAAAGAAACAACGAAAGACAGCATAGAAGATTACAGAAGTAAACATTACAGAAAGCAAAAAAAAAAAAAAAGACATGAAGGAATGCAAAAAGAAAGAATGAAAGAAAATTGAAAGGATGGCGAAGTATGAAAGAAAGAAAGAAAGAAAGAAAGAAAGAAAATTAAAAGGATGGTAAAGAAAGAAAGAAAGAAAGAAAGAATGAAAGACAGCATAGTAGAAGCTTACAGAAGGAAACATTACAAAAAGCAAAAAAAACAACAACAAAAAAAAACATAAAGGAATGCAAAAAGAAAGAAAGAAAGAAAAAAGTAAAGGAAAGTAAGAGAGCAAAGAAAGAAAAAAGGAAAGAAAGAAAGAAAAAAACACAGCATAAGAGATTATTAGAGAAGGAAACATTACAAAAAGCAAAAAAAAAAAAAGAAAAGAAAACATGAAGGAATGCAAAAAGAAAGAAAGAAAGAAAGAACGAAAGAAAGAAAATTGAAAGGATGGCAAAGAAAGAAAGAAAGAATGAAAGAAAGAAAGAAAGAAAGAAAGAAAGAAAGAAAGAAAGAAAGACAGCATAGGAGATGATTACAGAAGGAAACATTCCAAAAAACAAAAAAAAACAAAAACATGAATCAATGCAAAAAGAAAGAAAGAAAGAAAGAAAGAAAGAAAGAATGAAAGAATGTACGAAAGACAGCATAGGAGAAGATTACAGAAGGAAACATTCCAAAACGCAAAAAAAAAAAATAAAAAAAACATGAAGAAATGCAAAAAAAAAAAGAAAGAAAGAAAGAACGAAAGAAATTTAAATAGAATACGTTTAAAACTTGGAAAAAATGCAAGAAAATGAATGTTAACGAAAGCCTAGAACAAAAGAAAGAAAGAAAAAGAGAGTATTAATGATTGTATAGAAAGAATATGATTCTTCCCTAAATGTGTTACACTTTGACGGAAGAAGAGATGAATGACATAAAATAAACAAAGGCAGGTAACTCTTAAAATTGTTTTCATTCTTTTCATTACGCATTTGTTTTTAAACTTGATGATTTCAGATCTTTATTCGTGTGAATTATGATTATAATTTCACGTATCACTCTTAAACCTTTGCATGAGTTTAAATGCTGCAAGCTGTGCAAATATTTCACCAACTGGTGAAGTGTATTTAGAAATTCTTTGTTTCCTTTGCAATATACGTGTACTTTTGTTTTCTACCAAGGCAAACATTCTCATAAAGTCACGTTCGCACTTGAGGATATAGTTTCGGGCATGAGCAGTGCACATTTAATGGATTTGATTTCTTGACTTTTCAGCATCTTTAGCGAGAACATAAGCACGATGCCTGCATGTCCATTAGCCGCCCAAGGCATGATGGGACTTCAAAAGAATACGGAGAGCTCGTGATTATTCCTTGCAAACATGTACTTTCTTGAAAGATGTAATAGTCTTAAGTTGTATGAATCCCTGAGATGAAGCATTGTCATTATTATTCATTTTTCATTCGTATTTCTTTCATCTTATTTCTCTTGCTTCTTTACAACTAGTAGTAATAAGATGTAATAGTCTTAAGTTGTGTGAATCCCTTAGATGAAGCATTGTCATTATTATTCATTTTTCATTCGTATTTCTTTCATCTTATTTCTCTTGCTTCTTTACAACTAGTAGTAATAAGATGTAATAGTCTTAAGTTGTGTGAATCCCTTAGATGAAGCATTGTCATTATTATTCATTTTTCATTCGTATTTCCTTCATCTTATTTCTCTTGCTTCTTTACAACTAGTAGTAATAAGATGTAATAGTCTTTAGTTTTGTATATATATATATATATATATATATATATATATATATATATATTTAAATAAGTTTTTCGTGGTACAGAATTTAATAATACATAGGAAATGACAATAAGAAGGCATTTTTAAAAGCGAAAGCCGAAATAAAAACTACCGGTTTCGTCTCAGGATTTATCATGTTATTTATTCTGGGAATTTAAAAACGAGTAAATTAATTTTAATTAACGAATATAATTAAATGGTGAGAGAAAAAAAAATTATGAATTTCAAGAGACTAGAGTCCAATAATATTCAGACCCAGCAAGCATTCCCTCTGTTTACAAAGGGAAGGCTCACGAGATCTGATATACAAGGTCTCTAGAACTTTGAGGTGAAATGTGGAGTGGGACCTCGATAAAATTATAAATCGGTCACCACTAAAATTTTCCACACATTTCCTTCTATTTATTAAATGTTCGGCAATAGCAGAACCAGAACTGTTAGTCAGGAGGACGGATTCAAAATCCTGGGGGGTAAATGCTGTTTTATTCTCGAATCCAAATGCTGGGACGTCCTCCCTATTTAGTCGTGCCCACAACTACACTTCTATTAGTAAATCACTGAATTAAAATGATTGGGGAGGATAGACGTCCTTAGGAATGGAAGAGAAAGCAGGACGGGTACCAAATATTACCCTAACATTCGCCGAAAAATAACAACTATTGATTAAACTTGAAATACGTTTCGATCAACTCTTGTGGAATAACACAGTAATTCCACCTACATTTTACGTGCGCGCGCGCGGGCTGCCCCCCCCTTTCTTCCACGATCGGTTAGTTATAGCAGTAAACACTTCAACCGTCGGTAGGAAGGTTGTTAGCTGCTGCTGATTTCAGCTAGAATCAGATTTTGAATTTTTCCCGCGCGTTTTTCTGACGTCACGAACGAACAGCGTTTCTAATTCAGTATTTCCCCTTTTCAAGCTAGAAGGGCAACTCATTTATTCCGTGCTCTTAACCCATAAATGAGCCGGAATATCTTAACCAAAACTTCAACATGTCGTGTGATCAATACTTTTCTTCGAACAGCCTGTTCGAACCTGCCTCCGTTCTTCCACTAGAAGACGTCGAGTTTAGCAAACACACTTTTTACATTGGACTTTTATCGTCTTGAAGCGAACAACTTATTCGTACCTTCCTCCAGAGACTACAACACGGTCGTCAACACACTTTCCCAAGACTAATTTCTCGTCCTAATGTGAACATGTTGAACCTTCCTCCGTTTTCCGCTGGAAAATGTCGAGACAGCTACACGGGAGTCATCATACTTTTCCAAGACCTATTTTTCGTCTTGAAGCCAACAACCTTTTCGAACTTTCCTCCGTTGCTTCTAGCGAACGTAGAGTTTATCGACACGGCCGATTGATGAACTTTTCTAAACCTTCAACAACTAAGAATGAGAACTTCTCATATTTCTTTTCTAACCTTTTTGAACCAGTTACATTTACATTACACTCACACATTCAAATTTCGCAGTGAGTATTGTTTTTAATTGTTGCATTCGCATACATTTTTGTTCAAGTGGACTACATTCCAGAACTTTCTTCCTGAAGAACTTTTCCCGCCTTAGCCATCTTGAATTTCATTTTGGCGCGGAACTTAAACTTACTACTAGTTTCAACATTACAATCTGCTTACTGCTCAAGAACAGTTATTACCTTTTTTCTGATAGTCTCCACGGTTGAGACAAGCTTACTTGTTAAAAAGATATATAATAAAATTCTATATTTGTGCTTTTATCAGACTTACTTTATCGTTCTTCCTGTCTACTTATTTTTCCCCTTTTATGCACGTATTGAATACAGTCGGATTAAACGACGCTTTTCCTTTTTCCTCATCTAGGAAATTGTGATATTTTGAATGAGAAAGAACACGCTATATATGTTTGCATATTCTTCTCTCTCTTTTTACTTTGTTTGTGGATCCGGTAGTCGTGTGTAGTGTCAGGCACAAGGCCACCTTTTTCGTAGGCCGGCACTGCATCGCTATTGGGTCCGCAACACTCTCACCCTCTGTACCAATATAGGGAAGACGCAAATAAACTGGGCATTTATTCACCCTATGGAATTTACTGATGACATCTTGAATAACGGAGTCTAAAACATCCAACGGATATCCGTTTTTTGATAGTGTCATTCTAACAAAGTCAATTCCCCCGCAGAGAAAACCCTCAGAACATAACTTAAGTGCCCTGTGAATTAAGGACTTAATTAAATTAATCTTACGTTGTCTGGGACAAAAAGATTTCCAACGAGTGTAAAGTCCCGAAAAAGTGGCCTTCCTAAATACAGAAGTCTCAAACTTGTCAGCAATCTTATGGACAAGATCATCCAAAAAGTAAAGACAAGAATTAGACTCCTTCTCTCCGGTGAACTTAAGAGCAAGATGGACAGAGTTTAATTTCGTGAGAAATTTGCGGCTTCGGCCTCATTATTAAAGAGGCAGAAGGTATCATCCACATAACAATGATACATAAGAGGGCGACCAATACAAGTAAATAAGGAAGCCTCATGAAAACCGACAAAAATATTAACCAACGCTGGAGCAAAAGGCGAACGCATAGCTACGCCGTCGATCTGTCGATACATAATATTATTAAAACTAAATTCGACAGACGCGGTGGCGAACCTCATAAGCTCAACAAATATACCCTCAGGAAAATCCGGAGGAGACAAAGAGATACCATACAATATATCGCAACACATCTCAATAGTCTCAGACTGGGGAACACATGTAAACAGGGAGCAGATATCAAACGAACACATGAACCCACCATAAGTAGAAGAACTACGTATAATTTCCACAAAGGAGAAGGAATCTTTAATACAATATGTACTGAAGTGCGACAAAACTGGTTGTAGTACTTTCGAGAGCCAACTAGCGACTTTATGCTGGGAAGACCCAATCATGGACAGAATGGGTCGAAAAGGAACACCGTCCTTATGGATTTTAGGTAACCCATATAAACGGGGACGAATGGACCCAGTGGGTCTAATTAACTCTGAAATTTCAGAGGAGAGTAAACCACTCTTGACCCACTTTAATAGTTGCCTTTGAAATTTAGTTTCAATAGAGGCAGTACGATCATGGGTCTCAACTGGACCTAATTTTATGAACTTTGATGTGTCACCAAGTATATTGTCCATCTTAGAAACATACTCAGAATAGTCCAGTAGAACAACACCAACACCTTTATCAGGTTTAGTAATAACCAGATTATAATTATTTTTTAAATTTTTAATTACCCGGCGGTGTTGTTCTCCCCATTTTGACTCTGATGAAGAAACAGAGGAACCAGCATAAGAATGGGCATAACTATTGAGTTTGGCTTTAAAATCACTAAGAGACTCAGCAGAGTGAGGGACAAGTCTACAAACTTGTGCATATAAAATCTCAAACTCCGAAAAGATTTTCTCACGGTCAGGCATCGAAAACGGAACACAAAAATCCAAACCATGAGCCAAGATACGAGTCTCCAAATTTGAAGGCTAATAAGATGAATAATTAAAGATAATTCCTTCCCCAGTAGGTTCATCACTGCATCCAATCCGTTTATGAA